>CM067319.1:61295295-62002795 GCA_034231615.1 Meghimatium bilineatum
ATGGCTAGATAATATCAATGACTGGGCAGGATGTGAAGTTTCAAAACTCATCAGGATGGTAGAGGATAGAGATGTGTGAAAATCTTTCTGTACCAAATTTATCAATGTGACACTCCTACGACCCTGGTGGACTATGGGTTTTATTACTATATCAATATCTTTTGCCCACCTCATCTTCTCCTTCAGAACAGAATATACTTCTGGAGATACTGCCCACTGCAAACGTTTGATGTTCAACACTAAAACAAAAATTGTTTACTTCCAAAGCAGGAAGTCTCCTGATGTTTTTGGCAGTTGGTGAAACTGTGACTTTATTGGCACTTCATAGAACTAAAATGTTTAGCTTGATGTGCAATTTTAAATTTAGCTAGCTGACAAAATTAGGTTTGCCTCTTCTGCTCTAGATGTAAAACTGGTTACCAAATAATGTAGAAATTTTTGTAGTGCTTAGGTGGCAGGAGTACGTTCAGCCTACAACTTAGAGCTGTTAATTTCCATGTGACAAGACTAAAAAACCTAAGCGGAGATATCCACAGAACTGCAAGTAATCTTCTATTCTTACAGTGAGTTCTAAATATGACAGGTCTAAAAATCTTGGCGGAGACACCATAAGAATTATATGTCAATAAATCTTCCATTCTTACAGTGAGTTCTAAATATGACATGACTGGGAAAATCTTGGCGGAGACACTCACAGAACTGTTAAGTCAATAAATCTTCCATTCTTACAGTGAGTTCTAAATATGACATGACTGAAAAAATCTTGTCGGAGACACAGAACTGTTAAGTCAATAAATCTAAATTAACATTTTCATGTTATGTGTCTTACTAACTCTAACCTTGTGAAGTAATCATATATGATCAATGTACTTATATATTCATATTATGTATCCATTCCCCTTTCCAATGATATATTACACATACACTATTTATCAATATTAGTATGTCAAGTGATACAATGAAAAACACATGTAAGGAAATTTTTCTTCTCCTGAAAATTAATTTGGTCCAAACCTAAAAATAATCAAGGCCTGAAAGAGTTAACTACCTACCTACCTCATTGGGTATGTGTCGGCAAATACATATGTCATTCAGCAATTGTGTGGTTATTTCTACTCCAAAGTCACATAAAGCTACTAATTCATCTAATCTGATATTGTCGGGTCCCGTGCTTTCTTCTGCTACGAGTATTGATGGACCGTCGTCGTTATCATGCATATTTATCTCGGGTCTATTGTCATTATAAAGTTATTTGATGGTCTTAGCTTTCTGAATTACAATACCAACATGTTTTACCAAAAGACAGACATTTGTTGAACGTGATTCCTTAACATTTTATAGTTTATTCATTACCGATGTTTGTGCACATTGAGCGGCGTGTATGCGACAATGAGAACCGGAGCACAATTACAGTAGTGTGGGAATCAAAAGGAAGGTATAATCTGAATCATCTACACATGACATACCGTACCGGGTGTAGGGGAATTCCCCAAGTGGTATGAATGCCGTACCCTTTGGAGATAGTAGTAATACATAATATAGTTCATCAATAGATGTATATAAACGATATGCAAATTTATGTAAATTTATGCAAATATTTCGCGCATATTATTATGTTAATTAGGTGAAAACGAGGCTATCACGTGACTAACGTGTGTTAAAATTTGTTTTCTCTCTCTAAGACGCCATGTTAGGTATTTGTGGTGGGAAATATTACAAATTTCAGTATGTTTTATTTGTGTGTTAAACTGTATACGTATATTTTACACGACTCTTACATTCTATTTTGTATATATTATGATCAGGCGCGACCAATACAGTGCACGCTGTCATATTAGCAGAAGTGTACATGTGAAAAAAATGTATCTAGGATTAAAGAACCACATTAATTTTACGCGGAAAGAGTAAGAAGTGTGCTCCAAACGTCAACGATATTTCTAAAAATAGAACCAGCCAAAACAATCACACACCGGGAAAACATCTTTGCTGTGCTCTTGAAAATCAGCAAGTGTCAGTGTAATTTGATTAGTGTTTTCGTGTCGAATAATATTGCCATAATATCAGAACATGAGCGTTTAAGTGCGTAATTTAACTGGTTAAAATAATTGGTAGGCCATAATTATAATAAATGTCCCCGGCGCTGCAGATTGGATTGTATTTTAACTTTAAATTTTAAGTAGGCTGAATCTGATTAGGCCCTCTAATCTTAGGCTACTCTAACTCTATCTTAATCTATCACTACACTTACTTACTTTTGATACATTCAGAGTTACTAGATGAAGTAGATATATTCCACTATTCCTCATAAGGATTTAGTAGGGCTAACTCAAGCTGTGGTCACATTGACACATGCTTAACTTGTTATGTGTTAATAAAACTTAGGCCCTTAGCCTAAGTTAACTTAATTACACATTTATTTCATTTGAAATTGATGTTTCCAAGTCAGATATGCCTACTATTGAGTTTGAGGACAAATAACTTGGGATCATAAAATTAGACCTATGCCTATTCAGTCTAAAGAATTAGAAGATAATCTAGAATTAATGGGTATAGCCCAGACCTAGTGAGTGAATTTAAATACAAATTGGTTGAATTTTTACAGTTATTATAATATAAGGCCTAAATATAATAGGCCTAAGGGCCCTATTATTAATATTTTGTTGTTGTTTTTGTCTCCTTTTGATTCCCCTCATGATCAAGTAGTAAGTTATAATAGAATTCGAATGTAGTCACTAATTAAATCAAAAGGTTGTTTTAAAGGTTAGGCTTAAATAATAAAATAATCTACCCTAATGGTAGACTCAAAATAAAAACTTTTGGATATAAAATAGGCCTTCCTTTTGTCTAGATTAGATACTAAGATAGCCTATGAGCCAAAAATTGACATATGTAAAAAATCACGATCTACCAGTAATCAGGCCTGAATGCTATGCATTTTATTAACCTTTAGCAAGCCAGATTAAAAAATACGAAACGTCTCCCTGCCACCGGATTCTTTTTTGAAAATTTGCATTATTGATGGTGACTTTTGAAAATGTGATAATTTTTTGGTTGTTAGAGATATTTAAATAATATTTGCACATATAAATAAAGAATTGAATTATGCATATATTGGTGTAATTTATGTACGTGTGTGTGTGATACCAGACGTATGAGAAAGTGGTAAAGACGTTTTTCACAAAAAACATATTTTATACTAAATAAAGAGGAAAAAAATAAGAAAAAAAAATAACTTACCTTACATATCGAATTCCTTGGCAACACTGTAAACTAAATCACGCAAATCTGTTGTATTTATGTTATTTCACTGCGAAATTATCAAAATATAGCCGGGGAACTGTATAAAACATGTAGATTTGCAGTAAAATCGTTCTTTGAGCTTAGGCCTAGAGTTATTTTTTCTGCCACTTCAAAATATTCGATATCAAACGTACAATTCCCCAAACCAACACTGCATTCTGTTTATTCACTGCTGTGAAACTAAATAACCTAATAATTCATGATTCAAGCCACGATTCAATGTTATTTTATTCGAAATACGATGAAATAAAGGTCTATAAAACCGATCCATCATCATGGCATCGTACCGGTGTACAGATGTGGTCAGATTAATTGCTCTTAAACTTTTACGAATAGCTAGCCATTCTAAAAAACGATCATTTCGGAAGTGGGGGATGTACCGGCTTCGATTGCGCATGTCCCCAGCTATGTGCACGGACTGTGGTACGTGTAAATCTCACGATATTATCGTTGGGTGGGCCGAGCCGCCAAAAGCGCGCACAGCCATTTTGTTTCTCGGCGGCCGGGATTGATATAGGCTTGGTGAAGGTTAATGAATGGGTCTGAAATGTGGGTAACTTATAAATATCGGTAGTCATTAAATAATGACCATATAATGGTCTGACTGAGATGTCTGAAATATACCAGTATGATGAAATATGGCAGAATATCAAACACTCCTTTATGGGGATTTACAGTTTTGGAGAATATTTCTTTTTTCAGTTTTATTAGCAATGTTGTTCAAATTTATTTACAACTTTTTACTGTTTTTTTTTGCTGCTTCATTTAAAACCTTTTACTATTTGATTTATCTTCAATATCTTAAATGGAAGATGCATCAGTCATTTACCATAGTATGCATATCTGATTTCAGGTGAAGAAATAGTTCTGCTAAGGGATCATCCATGACGGTATGTTATTTTTAACATTTTGAAAGATTATGGTGAAGAATTTTGCTGTAGTTCAGTGTATCTCAGAGACTTTATTTAATAAGGCATAGTCGTAATCTTCAATAACAGCTACCATGTTGTTCTGACAGGCCGAGGTTGTGCGTAAACTAGTTATGGGCATGGCGTGGGTGGGCGGAACAGCAAAGAAACCTGTTGTTGGGGCCAGAGTTGTGCCCTGATGTCAACGTCTGTTGCAGCGCATTAGACTCGAAAAACTATTGAGTCGAATGGCTGCTGAACAGAGGGCGGAGAACTTATGGGAATCCCGCACGTGCTGTGAGGCCAGTTACTAATCAAGAATAAGGCAATTATTGTGTCGTATTCTCAGTTCATACTTCAAAAGCTTCAAATTAGATTATGACATGAGTGGATTGCATTTATAACTGTTTCCTTCTTTCTTCTTCTGCATACATTCTCAAACTCCTGCAAATTAGCTGGATGGAGAAAGAACGCACTGTGGTATGGTCTACAGCTTAGCTGTGAAATGTGCGCATTTTAGCCAGACACATCCAACTTCGGTATGGATTCTGGGTCACTTTGACACTGAGATGGAGCAACCAAATCTACACCATTTCTTCCTTAGAACTAGACACTAAATGCAGACAAGGAAAGGATTCAGTTTTTGAATATAAGTGCTTACAGATGTCTGTTGCAAATCAGTTATGTGGAGCATAAGACATACATTTGTTCAGGAGCAAATAGACAAACTTGCAGTTTGTCAGGAACCACTATTGGTGATAGTGAAAGAGCATAAGCTTATTTGGTGTATTAGGTATTAGGTCTGTTGATTATCCTCTTAGCACACCGGACACATCCATAGGTGCTCAGATCTCCGCTTCGGTAAATCTCTCAGGTTTTAACGGCTGATGGTTCTGGTTCTATGTTGGTTCACTGCTCTTTTTGAGCTCTTTGTCAAGGGTTCTCTACGGGCCATGGCCATCTTCACTCCCAATTCCCACATTCTCAATATTGACTAGTGCTCATTCAACTCAAAATCCTCATGAGGACTCATGAAGAGCAATGATTATGTCTGCTTGGTCCATGGACTGACCATCTGTTATGGTGACGAGGCTAGCTAATTGGTCAACCCGTTCGTTTTCCTCCATGCCAGCTTGTCCGGGGACAAAGATAAGCATGAGTTTTTGTAATGATGCCCGTATCTTAGCTCTCTCTAATGACTCCACCCATTCCCTATGTACATCACCTGTTTTCACTTTCTGATTCATATTCAGTGAGTCACTTAATATGCACGCATGAGAATAAGTTTGCGATTACAGCCAGTTGAGTGCCTGCGTTATGGTGAATATATCCAATGTTAGGCTGCTTGTTGTTGTGGTAAAGGCACCACTTGCTTCATGTACTGTTAAGCCTTCTGAAGTAGACTTAGCGATCCATACAGTGATGCTCTGTATAGAGCATTACATGGATATACTGCCCGGGTCACATTCAAGTTAGAGGAAACGAAAGTGCTGACTCATTTACAGTAATGGTGCGATGGATGGTACAGTACTGAAAAGAGATAAAGCAGACTTAATTAAAGCAGTCATATTTTGATTGCAAAATGAAGATGTTGACAATGAGACTGAAAACGTACACATACAATGAATGACAGAAATGGAAGTGATTAAAGGAGAGGGAAGAAAATGTACTCTTTTTGGAAAGAACTGAAGATCACTTGACTGGGACTTTGAGTCTACATACACTCAAATGGCTGCTGAAACAGAGAGCGGAGCACTTATGGGAATGTCCAGTGTTCTATGATGCTAGTTTCTAATCAAGAATCCATACAGTGAATTAATGACTGTTATGTGACTCTGACATGTTATGGGTATTATACGAGGGGGAGTCAATAAGTAAGTCACAAATGGCTCTTTAGAAAAAAACTGAAGACGATAAAAACCTGAAAACTGTTTATTTTTACACATACATTATCCCTTTACTTCTCAACATAATTTCCACCAACATTGATGCATTTATCCCATCGTTTTATGAGTCCTCCCAAACCTGCTGCGTAGAACTGCGTGCTCTGCTTTTTAAGCCACATTTTCACTTCACATTCAACTTCTGCGTCAGTCGCGAAATGCTTCCCGCCAAGGTGGGTTTTTAGTGGACCAAAAAGGTGAAAATCACTAGGGGCTAAATCGGGGCTGTAAGGAGGATGTTCCAGAATTTTCCAACCAAGATTTTTTATTTTCTCCTGAGTTAATCGAGCCGTATGTGGTCTAGCATTGTCATGAAGGAGTAGCACTCCTCTAGTCAGCAGCCCTGGACGTTTTCTTCGAATTGCATCCCGAAGCACTGATAGAACTTCACAGTATGATTCAGAATTCACATTGTCACCTTTCTTTTTGAAATTGGTTAAAAGCACTCCTTGACAATCCCAGAACACTGTCAGCATAACCTTCCCTGCTGATGGTGTAACCTTGAATTTTTGGACACAAGGCGAAGAAGGATGTTTCCATTGCATTGAAGCACGCTTTGATTCAGGCTGGTAGTGATGCACCCATGATTCGTCCCCAGTAATAATCCTGTTCATCATGTCTTCTCCTTCATTTGCATATTGACAGAGATGCTCCAATGACAAGCCTAATCGGTTCATTTTGTGTTCGTCCGTCAATTGTCTGGGCACCCACCTTGAACACACTTTCTTAAATTTCAATCGGTCATGCATGATGCTGTATGCTGAACCATGTGAGCACCCTATTGCAGCTGCTACAGCGTCTATCGTTACTCGTCTGTCACCTCGAATCATCTCCTCAACCCGCTGCACAGATGCGTCTTCGTGCAATTTCAACAGCACGACCAGATCGGATTTCGTCAACAATTTTAGAGCGTCCTTGAGAAAATTTTTTTACCCAGCTGTGCACCGCTTTACGGGATAAACAATTGTCAGCATAAACAGGAAGCATTTCTTTATGAATGTCTTTTGCAGGCAGTCCTTTTGCCCATAAAAAACGCACAACAGCACGTTGTTCATTGATTGTACACTCTGTAAGTACAGTAGCCATTTTGTTTTTTGTGCTGCGCATGCGCAAGGTACAGCTAGCGCCATCTAGCGAACATAAACATAAAGTTCTATGATGATATCAACTATAAACAGCTTTAGAAACCACCTACTGCATTTTCCTGCCATCCAACATCAATTTGTGACTTACTTATTGACTCCCCCTCGTATGTTTCAGCAATTTGGAAATTTTCATTGAATAAATAGTAGATGGCAGTAAAACTGTGTACAACAATACAAGGATTAGTGGCCAGGTTTCTACGGAACGAAAAGCTAACATAATTAAACAGAACAAAATTCCGATAGACACATACTCCGACACAGCCAACGTTCTACACGTTTGGTGATGAGAGCCCCTGATCACTCAATATGCGCGCTACACATTGAGTGGGGGTGGTTGTCCAGTGTGTTGCACGCAAATCGCTAGATAAGTGTCTTTAGTTACATTTATAAATCTCAATATGTCAACAGAAGCTCAGTACAATAATATGAAATTAAAAAGTTGGACTGTTATCATGTGATTTGTCCACTGATTCCAGTATTGAACCATATAGCATACTGATGATAGCTTTTCTAACACTATTTTTTTTCTATTCATATTTCCTAGTCCCCGTTTAGGAGTGGATCATCGCGCAGGTACGTTTTTCTTTATATATAATAAATAAATGTAAAATACCGTAGTATGGTTGATCTTTTCAGTATGTTTGTTTCAATGCCCAGGAATCACAAGCAATAAACCTGTGGTATTCCTGACAGATGCAAGGTCAGTGCTTCAAGCTCTCCAGTCTGGAAAACTAACAGACTTGAAAAAACTACTTAGCGAATTGTCTTATCAGTATAGGGTAACCATGCAGTGGATACCCTCTCACTGTGGAATACCAGGAAATGAAAAAGCAGACCAACTGGCTAAGGAAGGTACTGCCGAAGATCAACCAGATATACCAATCACCTACCATCAGAAAAAACAGATGATCAAGTCAATAAGAAAGCCACAAACACCAACACAAGATGACTATCACATTATGAACAGATCAGAACAAGTTATAATTCTACGTCTCAGAACAGGACACAACCAACTCCGCAGTCACATGTATACAAAGTTCAAGATTGGCAACACGGCCATGTGTACATGTGGACAGGCAGTACAGAGTGCCAAACATATACTTCAAGAGTGTTCTGAGCATGAAACACTGAGGCAGACATATTGGCCAGAGGAAACAACACTGGAATCAAAGCTCTATGGGACACTGTATGAACTACAAAAGACAGTGAGTTTTATTAAGGAGACAGAATTGCAGATATAGACATGTTTCAAGTGAACGAAAGAAGAAGAACAAGCAATAAACATCTTGTTCTTGTATCCTTTTGTGCCATGGAGATGTTTTTTTGTTTGGAGATGAGCTGGAGCTTTGAACAATTACATTTATGGATTTATTGAGACAGGGTTTGGAATACCTATGGATTTGTTGGTAACCTTCATTCATAAGTGTTTGAGCAGCAACACAGCCATGTGGACAGGCGCACTAAACTTCAGGGACACACTTTTCAGAGCCAGACTGCCTTAAATCTTTCAGTCATACAATAAAAATCCTTCTTATATATATCATGATGTCTACTATGGCAAAGTGGTTTTTATTTGCACTGCCTATAAAAACTGTCAATAAACAGTCACAGGAAAACATGAGTAGTTGACATGGTCCCTATAGCGTAACTAATTAAACACATTTCGGGTCATGATTGATTAACTGGCCTACCTTTCCGACTTTTGTGTCCAGATTAAAAAATATCCATATTAAAAAAATGTCCTTGAGTAGATTCAAAATTGCTAACCCTACCTGTGACAGATACAGACAGATACGAGGACTGCTCCCGGATGCAAAGATATGCATGCAGGGCCGTCCTATGACATTATATTACAGCAATAAGGGATTGATTTGCTGGAAGTGCAATGTTAAGCAGCATCACCTTTCTACACACCCATACAACCCTCTTAAAAATAAGTCTTTAATATTTCTTTCACTCACTGATGGATAGTTATGATAATTAAAAAAACAAACACAGATTTGCCTGCCCCGTATAATTTATTTCATGTTGCTCTCAGCAAAGAAGGGTAGGCTTTGTAACCAAACATGAACCTACAATTCTCATTCGCAGGTGAACAGCCATACTTGCGCTAAACAATACAGAATCCCCTCATTCATCCCTTTAAATTTATTTAGCTATGTGCTAAGGGGAGCAAGGAATAGCAACACTATTATCTGCCATACAAGTCGTAAGAGACAGCTAAAGAGGTTTTCATCTTCAGCGTTCATTCTGAAACACCCACTGGATCTCTCTTGTAGCAGGGCAATGGTCCTACTAGATTTCCAGCTGGATGTAGTCCAGAGAATGGAAATGCGTTGTGTTGCCGTTTTATTTGCACCAGTGGCCCGACAAAGAGGTTCTGAAGGTTGGGGTTGACTGTCCCATCCCATAGAGTTAATGTTGCACAAAAGACATGCAGAAGTCAGTTGCATCAGGTCAAAAGGTACAGATATCGCATCTAGACTGTAAACGACATAACATTCCATTCTCTGGACTACATCCTGCTAATCTTCAGGGGTTTCAAAATTGAATGCAAATATCTGTCATTAATTGTATGGAAATTCTTTAAACCAATGTTCAATGTTCTGCTAGGAAACAAAGCATACCATATAATTTGATTTTATATATATTAAGATATATACCGTTAAATTCTGAATATAAACCCATCCGATTGTAGGCCGATAACCTAACTATCCCTTCCCAAAAGTGGAGAAAGTCGAAAGTCCGACTATAGACCGACATCCCCAACTTAACAAAGCCGGCAATAATGAACTTCATCATCATAAGAAAGAACCGACATGCTAAATGGAAATTAACACAAACTTTTGCAACTCTAAGAAAATAGCATTCCTTTCATTTGCTTCACTCACGTAACTTGAATGAATCAAGGAATGAAACCCCAGTGGCTACTGTATTCTGGAACAATATATCCGAAAATAATGAATACCCGTAGGCTGACTTCCCTATCCATGACTATAGACAGTTTATGAGGTGGCGAGACTTTGGGGAACAAAGTTTTTCCTGAATGAATTGTCTGTGTTGGGTGTCTGGGCCTTATGACGCGGAACAGCGCTAGTGAATAGTAATTACTATGTAACTATTATGTCACCCGCTTCTGACAGTGACGTTTAAGTGGGAAACGATGAAAGGCAAGACAGCGATGAAAGGCAAGACAGCGAGATCACGTTTGTTTTTATAAGATACAGAAGAGTTTGAACTTTGTGTGACCTGTATGTTTACCTTATACGGTAATATAAACTGAGGCACAGCTCAGACAGTTTCACTATTGATTTCTTTCCCCCATTCCCCTCCCTCCAACACTGCCTAAGCGGCAAAGTTTTGGATGTCAAAAATGTGAGTGTTTGTGCAAGACTGTAGTATGAAGAGTAAGACCTCTGTACAGAATTAATTAGGACTTCATTCTATGTTTCTGATTATTGTTTTGGTCAATATTTATATACTTGGAGTCCCATGTTAAAAAATGGCAAGACCGACCAGCGACATGCACGGAAATACTCAAAGTCTGCCTTTGAGGTGTTGTTTTAAATTTTCTGTACACAGGTCTTATAGCCTAGTAGACGGTCAGTAACTGTTGTAACATTTGCTTTACCGCAACAAGAAAGTGTGTGACAGTGTTTAGATTACTGGTAGTTAGTGTTTCCCTACACAAACAAGACTAGGCTACCCATCAGCTTAGGCTATGGTATTTCATTTGTTTTTTTCCACAGACCATTACCGTATATTGGTCAATAAATAACATCAGATACTGGTATACTTTTCTGACCAATTTCGATGATCAATTGAAACCTTTATGATAGAAATATATGTACTATAAACGGTAAAAAAACCGGTAATACCCATTGCTAAAAATAGCATTTCTGGGAAATTTAGCTAAAAAAATGGCGGCGTGTTGGAAATAACGATATAGACCTAGTGAGTGAGTTTTTATCAAGAAATATAGGAGATTTTGAAGGAAATATTGTATGATATATAGAAATTAATGTAATTAGAGGCCTAGCATTATGGTAAGTACGCTCTAGATTGCTGGTGAGCCCTAGTCATTTTATCCTGGCTTAATATGTGACTGTGTATGGACATGTGACTGTAATTTTTTTTAAAGTGTTTTTCTCCATTTTTACTGTGATTTGGACGTAATTTTTTTTAAATTTGATCTAACTCTCGAAAATAAGCCTAGGAGTATGAAGTCATCTCTGTTTTTTGTCCAAAAATTCTCGGGTTATACACGGAATTTAACGGTATATATATATAGTGAACCCTAGTGTGTTATGAATCTTAATATAATGTATATTTTAATAACTATACTTGTACAATTACTAGGAAAGCAGATGCTCCTGGGAAGCTTCGTATTCAGTTTAAGGAAAAAAATTCAACAGTAAGCGACGATGATGATGTTGTGAATGAAAGCAACGATGATGATGTCAATGATGAAGACAATCAATTACCTATATCATTTGGTAATGGAATCCCAGACGATTTGCCAGAAGGTTGGTTTAGTGACTATTTTGCTTGTATGGCCATCTTCTTCTGCAGATGGTCATTAAGCAAAATTGTAACTAGGTAAGCAGTATCTCTCATGAATGAACCTTCTATATGATCAAGCAAGTCACAGCCATGACATTTGTGTTTGTGTCTTTCTCTTTTGTCTCCATATTCACTATATATTTTTCTGAATGATTGCCATGCAGACATCTTTCATTGAGGATTTAGATAACATTGTACATCAGAAGTCGTCTACTAGTACTAGTTGTCCTTCTGATAGTTAAACCAAAATTCACTTTCTTAGGATTGCAACATTTTGACACTATCTGAGATGATTATTTTGTGTGTGTGACCGGTTCTCATGACCTACAATTCCACAAAAAAATGTTCTGTGTGTATAGATCAGATGGCGGGTTGGGCAGACATAAAATCGCATACTCAAATCTCTTTTGGTGGTACTTGGAACTTTTATTTAGGTCCACAGTTTTTAATGTCTTAAGATTAGAACATATTTTGACTGTGGGTGCAATGTCAGTTTGCAAGACACTCTCGCTGCAGCTGGGACATTAGGCAGAGCCTGGATCCATTCAGTGTAGAGGTGTTTCTTCTCACCATTCAGGATCTTTGGTGAGGGCATCGAGATTAGACAAGAAAGTGTGGTAGACAAGAAAAGAGAAAGACGGAGAGACCTGGAAATGCAGCCAAGCACTCTGTTGCTAACTTAGCAAGCTTTGTTTGAAACAGGGTACCTATTGAAAGAGTTGGTATGGGCACATTTATGTATGATGCCGTTAATGCAAGAAGCTTACTATCAGCCAGACAATAGTTTCTACAGCAATCAGCTGCACTTGGACTGTGAGAGGTTGTTGTGGAACGCTTCACAACATTGTGACCATGCAATGGATTCCGGGACATAGCAATATAGAAATTAAGTAGTGGACAGACTTGCAAAAAGAGGTGCCCCAAAACAAGAAAAGCAAAGACCTTGTAGTATGAGAACAGATTATCAGAAACAACACCAGGGAAATCTGGCTGAACACATGGGAAAATGGCTGGTCAAAATTTATTTAGTGAAATGACACGGCCAAAGGACATTGACAACATAAAAAACAAACTCTGCAGGAGAAATCAAACCCTTATCTTTCAGTTTTGAACAGGACATGCAAGAATCAATAGCCATTTAAACCGTATCAACCCCCAGCAACTATGCACTTGTAGACACAGCTCTCATATCAGTGAAACAGTGGAACACCTCCTTATTGACTGCCCTTACCCTTCAACTTCCAGGAAAAAAACTTCTACAGACAACATTAACAGTCACTAAATTACTGTATGGATCACTAAGTCAACTTCAGAAGACCTGCACTTTTTTAAGAGTGGCATTGTGCTGACAAGAATATAATTACTTATCAGTATTTGGATATTGACAACAACAGGTCCACAGATATGTATTTTGTATGCAAAGTTAAATTCTGTGTTCAGAACTTTCTGACAATGTGTGCACTGCACACCAGCACAGATTAGAGGGAATGCTGCTTGTGACACTCTCTTGCTTTATCAATAATATGAAGTGCAGATGGAGAATGAAAATACTAACTTCAAAGTTGTCAACATTTAGGAGCACTGAATCTGGATAATGGGGATTTCTTTAAAGTAATTGAACGACCGCACTTTAAATAATGAAGGGCAATTAATGAAGCATCATTCCTGATGATTGTTCGGTGGGCAACCAATATGAAAGTTCATGAGATTTCCACCGGCGAGCTTGAAGCACGTTGTGCATCCAAGTTACAGCATAGCTGCGTTATGAGTACCTCAGAAGGTCCTGCACAGCCTTTTTTGGCATACCTTTTATGGCCTACCCATACCTTTCTGTAGGCAACAAAACCTCATCCATACTTGTTTGTTTCTCATATTGCTGAGCCATCTATGGCTATGAGTACTTTGTCTTGGTTGCATCTCATTCGCAACACTCTTCCTTGTTGTATCACAACATTTGTCAGAAACTTTTTATCTTTGTAGATATATGGTTATGGACATTTACTTTACGTAGAACTGTTACAAGGGAATGTTTCACCATCGGTTTCAGAAACAATGAAGATCTAAAGCAAATTGCAATCCAACGAGAGACATGGAAATCTATGACATCCATCCTATGTGCTGTCTTTGGCCCTAGAGGAATGACTAACTAACCAGAATAGGATGTGCTAGATCATTTACAAATATCAAATCTCAATTCTCTGGTCTACATCCTGCTGGATATCTAGTAGGACCATTCTGCTACAAGAGAGATACAGTGGGAGTTTGAGAATGTCCTGCTACAAGAAAGATACAGTGGGAGTTTGAGAATGTCCTGCTGCAAGAAAGATACAGTGGGAGTATGAGAATGTCCTGCTACAAGAGAGATCCAGCGGGAGTTTGAGAATGTCCTGCTACAAGAAAGATACAGTGGGAGTTTGAGAATGTCCTGCTGCAAGAAAGGTGTGGGAGTTTGAGAATGTCCTGCTACAAGAGAGATCCAGCGGGAGTTTGAGAATGTCCTGCTACAAGAAAGATACAGTTGGAGTTTGAGAATGTCCTGCTACAAGAGAGATCCAGCGGGAATTTGAGAATGTCCTGCTACAAGAAAGATACAGTGGGAGTTTCAGAACGAACATTTATACACAAATACACAATCAGGTGACATTATTTTCAAAACATCATCTTCATGAATGCTGTGAAAACCTCAGAGTGTGATCCAATTGACTTAGCCATAGACATGTTAAAGCACCCTGTGATGACTTTATTACGTTGTGCTACTGTTGGTTTTGACTTTCATTATTAATGTTTTTCCATGTCATTTCTCTTTATATAATTAATAATGACTCTAATTGTTACATTTTATCATAGCTTCTAATATTTTAATTAAAAATAGTTTAAAAACTATGATTCTCTCTCAATAGGCACAATTGTTGTCCAGCCAGAGCCAGTTGAAGATGTTCCAGTTAAGAAGAAAAGTAATGGTAAGTTGACGCTTTGTATTCCTGTGTTGAAAATATAGTCTTCAGAAATGACAGATATAAATTAGCCATGCCCCACAGAAAACATAAAGCATGTTGATGTAACATCATAGCATGTTGATGTAACATCATGCTGTGAAACTATGTACATAAAACATTGATGTAACAGAACCATGCTGTGAAACTATGTACATAAAACATTGATGTAACAGAACCATGCTGTGAAACTATGTACATAAAACATTGATGTAACAGAACCATGCTGTGAAACTATGTACATAAAACATTGATGTAACAGAACCATGCTGTGAAACTATGTACATAAAACATTGATGTAACAGAACCATGCTGTGAAACTATGTACATAAAACATGTTCATGTAACATAAAAACTATGTTAGAAAACTATGTACATAAAACATGTTCATGTAACATCATAAAAACCATGTAAGGAAACTATGTACATAAAACATTGATGTAACAGAACCATGCTGTGAAACTATGTACATAAAACATGTTCATGTAACATAAAAACTATGTTAGAAAACTATGTACATAAAACATGTTCATGTAACATCATAAAAACCATGTAAGGAAACTATGTACATAAAACATTGATGTAACAGAACCGTGCTGTGAAACTATGTACATAAAACATATTGATGTAACACCATCGAACCATGCTATGAAACTGCATTCTTATAAAAGTATCATAATTGGTCTTTTCAATAAGATTTTTCAAAGTTTGTCCCAAACTAGGGAATCTAGTTCGCCTGTGTATGTTTATAACAGTGGTATGCAACATTTTGGGGTCGGTGCCCTGATTGAGCATTTTCAGTGTGGGGAAGAGGTCAATACATTATGTTAGTCCTTTCAAGTACAAAATTACTATGATCTGAACTAAGGGGCAGGTACTTATGCTAGTTTTCAATCATCCTGGCAGGTCAGATTTTGCCCACCACTTGTTTATAGAAATAGTTTATTCTGAACACATATAGGAAGGCCACTAACATTCCTAAGAGCTTGGAGTGGCAATATATGGGTGTGAATCCAGGACAATCACCAACAAAGTGAAAAATAAAATTGCATATGAAACAAAATTTTACAGAAAAATCCTCATAATACCATGGACCAAAAAAGATCACCAATGTAGCCATCCTGAGAGAAATGAATGTAAAAGAAAACTGGCTAAACAGCATGATTCTTTCTAGAAAACTACAATATTTTGGCCATATCAAATGTCAGGCCTAGAGAAAACCATAATGGAGGATGATGCCAGGGAGATGAACAAGAGGCAGACCAAGAATGAGATGGACGCAAGACATCAAAGACCATCTGAACTTGACAGTAACAGAAGTAGGAAGATTGGATCAAGATAGAAGTTTCAAAATGCTGTAATGACTGCTACATCCTGTTCAGGATAAGCTATCTGATGATGATAGGAATGTCTTGTACTAGATATTTACCATTGCAGAGTGGTTGGTCTAGTGGGCCATTGGTGGGACCTTAATACCTTTTACATGTGGTCAGACTGAGGAATGGAGAGACATGGTTTTGTTTTTTAATAATATTAACACAAAATTTTTCTCAACCATATTCGGATTCATAAAAGAATTTATTATTTTTTATTAATGCACTGAGAGAACATTTAAGGAATGAGAGCCTGCAGTAAAATTACCATATGGTCAATAAATAAATAAATTTAAAAAAATTCAGTCTTGCATTTAATAAATACACAGAATCTATGTTTAGTTTTATGTTGAACCAAATGCTTGGAATCAATGTTTAGTTGTATGGTGAACAAATACATGGAATTGTTGGCTCGGCAGAATTGATGGTGAAATCACTTCGCAAACTCAACACGTCTGGAAACGGTGACGACATTACGTTACCAAGGCCTGTTGGGTGTTAAGTCACCTATGATGCTATTCCCTGATTCCTCACTGAATCACACGAAGCTAGGAATATGTCAGTCTAAAGGTCAAATTCCTTTACACATTACGATTGTAAGAAGGGGAATGTCGGCTGATTTATTCACAGAAAGTCTATAGCGAAGGATGTTGATTTTCGATGCTATATTTAGCTATCAAATGCTGTAATGAGGGGCATGGTAAGTGATTGTCATGGAAAGTAATATCTACATGTTTTTGTGTGTTGTCATGATATAAAAATGTTCATTTATTCATTCATTGAATAACACAAAAACAATATGTATCAGGCGTTCCATGTGTCAGCATGGAAAATAATTACATTGTATGTCAGTCTAGACCTAGTGTTTGTTGGAGAGACATTTGTATGTGATTTCTTCATGTTCTGTTAGTTTGTTCAGTCCATATATTAGTTTGGATATGAAACAACGGCTATTCTCTAGTATAGGTCTCCGTTGTGACCTTTGTTTTACTTTTGGGGTATTACCTATCCTTTGGTAGATAAGTTGCGTAAGGTTATAGATTTTGGAGAGGGGGATTTAAAAGGATTAGAATTAGTTTATAGATTTTGGGAGGGGGAGGGGAAAAGGATTAGAATTAGTGTTTAGAATTAATAATTAATTCTCTAAGAATTTTCGTCTAAGGTGTGAATCGATATGATTGGTTGTTCAAGGGAAATCTGTGAAGTTAATGCTATTTATAGCCCAACGGAGACATATCCTAGATTTTCACAGAAACAACATATATACAACAGGAATAGGTATTTAGGAGTATTTTATCAGTGTTGCCACACATTGTTCAAGTATGGGTGAATCAAGAAATTATTTTTGCGATTTAAAAAAAAAATTAGTTTTGAGATTTTCTACCCAGTTTTTAATTTCACAACTGTCATATCACACATATTCAGCCAAAGATGGATGTGTCGAGCCAATAAAACGACACAACACATTTCTGCACTACATCCTGCTGGAAATCTAGTAGGACCATGATCCTGCTATAAAGGAGATCCAGCGGGAGTTTGAGAATGAACACCGAAGAAGATGAATATCATGCATACAAGAACAAAAAACATGATTATGTGCATTATTCACTCTTCATTTACATGTGCAAAAATTATTTAGAAATCTTTACAAACAAAAAAGTTATTGCGGTTACCAAACACTCACCGAAAATAATGCGCATAGTCAAAACAAAATACTGGCCCAGGAAGACATTGCGTAATTTTACTCTGGGGTCATAGAGCTTAATAGCAATGTTCTGTACATGACAATTATTATTTATTAAGTACAAAGAATCGCTGTTTAGTTTTATATTGAACAAATGCACAGAATTGATGTGAGAGAACATTCACATATCTGATAAATCATGCATTACATTTTATAAATAGTTTTTAAAAATACAGGTAAATTGTTTTGCATACTATTACCTGTTTGTTCTTTAGCTTTTGTTATCACACTCCCACTGGATCTCTCTTGTGGCAGGACAATGATCCCACTAGATTTCCAACAGGATGTAGAACAAAGATGCATTTTGCTGCTGTTTTATTTGTTCCAGTGGCGTATACAGAAAACTTTGACAACAGCCTAGCATTAATTCAGACACATTGTTTTTTATTTCAGTAGTAAGTGAGCTAAAATTCCATATCACAAGTGTAGATCTATCGCAGTGAGTTATTGTAATGATGAATGATACCATCAACCAGGAACATCTTTATAATATGCTCCATATTGGTGATATAGAGATTGCGGTGTCAGTGGTTCACGTTCACATTTCATGTTTTTTTAAGTTCATGAGTCAAGCTTCTCATCTTGGCGGTAGAGTAGTTAAGAGGCCTGTTTCACAAGCAGAACTATGTTGAACTTGCTTGTAGTTTTAAAGTTGATTTTCCATATTATACTGGCAATGTTATTGTGCAAGACCTTCAACAATTCTATAAGATATTAATTAGGACTTCATTTATTACATTTTTCTATTATTGTTATGATTTTTAATTGGTCACTATTTATATACTTTAAATCCCTTTGGTTATTTTTGGCATGCGACTCAAAAGTATTTAAATAGTGACCAATGAAACATGACAATAATATAAAAAAAACAAATAAAGTCCTAATTAATTCTGTGCAGAGGTCTTCTACATTCGATGGTCTTGGATTGGGTGTATTAGTGGTCCCTCAAAAAATTCAACAATGGTGGAAATGCAATATCCTATGCAGGGCATGCTTCAACCATTATTATTAATCAAATTTGATTTGTGACTTATTTACACCAATTAATTTTGCTAAAAATCTGTGCCTCTCACCAACATTTTTGCCAATGCACAAAAGGAGAGCAAATAGCAACACTTTGACTGCTATGCATAAATTGTAAAAAAACCTTTTGGTTTGGAAGTAATCAAAAAGCCATGCTAAGTTGGATATGTCAGGTCGAAATACTATAGAGATTTCAGCCAAGTTGTAAAACTTGACACAGCTTATTCCATTCTCTGGACAATCCTGATAACCAGCATGGGTTTGAGAATTAAAACAAACAAAGAATAGTTCCCATAACTTGTTTAGTATTCAGTCCATGTGAATCACCCTGTATATAAACAATTATTTGACACATGTATTTACTGTTCACCCTGAGACAATTGAAGATGTCCAACTTTAAACAAAGTGAGATAGGAAGGTTACAGGTTCTGTATTCTTCACTAATGTTGCTTTCTGATAATAAATATAGCATTATTCAGTCTAAGCAAATAAGTTAAGCAGTCAACTCAGCCCCCAAAATATCCCGTCACCTCTTACAACATACACAGCATATAACAATGTCAGTATTCTTTGATTTTTTTTTTTAGGTGGTACTGACAACATACTAGTGTAATTTACCTTCTAATCACCTGAGAACACAAGTTTCTTGTGTCCTAATGTTACCTGAATTATATCTGGGGGCTTAAAATGATAACATGGTTTTAAGGGACCACATTTTACTTTCTTTATATTTATGGCCCTGATAACAGGTCATCCACTGTAGTCTGTATAAGTCAGTAGGTATCCAAGAGGAAGGCAAACTGTTTGCAAAAATATACTGTGCTGAAAATATATATGGTTGACTGAAATGCGCAGATATTGTTTTACCCTTCTTTTAGCTAGCTAAATTTCTAGTATCAAAAGTCATGTTCTGATTTTATAAATGTGAATACATCATGCTAATCTGCAGGAGTTTGAGAACTAATGCTGGAGAAAAAGAGAAATGCTGTAAATGTATCAGGACCTTGAAGTTGTAAATAATAATCGACAATGTTTCTGATTTTCTTGCAGCACCAGTACGTATTGATACTTCAGTGCTTGACAATGTGAGTTGCACAGCTTGCGGGCACCAGCTGAATCCTTACAAGAGCAAAGCTCTTCAGAAACATGCTGAACTGAAAGTTGTCATTTGTAAGGTTAGTGTATTTTTTTCATGTTCTAAGTAGGTTTGTAATGAGATTCATATTGCAGAATTTGGACACATTGCTCTTCTGCTACCTAAGACAAAACTTGATTATGAGCCGATGTCTTTGCAATCCGGATAAACCCATAGGTTCTCAGTCTCCCCAGTTGTCAATGTTTCATCAGGGTCATTCTTTTTTTGGTAAGACTATACTAATTTTTGCACTCAAAACTACTGAAGAATATTAACCGAATGCCCCTTAGAGCGCCCACATGCTACTCTAACCTGCTGACACCTAGAGCGCCCGCACGGCACCTTTTTTTACTTGTATCGTTGCGATCGATATGACATTTTTTGTGTGTGCCTGGTCTATTAGAAACCATGACCATTGTGTAGATCCATGGTTTAGCTTTTATTTTATGTTTCATCGCAGCGATTGGAAATAAGACAATTATTTTACGATTTTTTTTAATAATTAGCGAATTATTAGACCTAGTTTTGGAAATGGAAGATATTATTCATATGTACACTGATGATGACATCCGTAGTTACGGTGGAAATATACACGATGTAGGTAATTTGCGTATCAAATATAACGTGGAAAGTGACAGTGATGTTCTTGTTAAATAGGCCTAATGTTTCAGACAAAGAGTTGGACATGCGTGGCACTAATTGTGATATCGCAAATTTCTTCGTAGTGATGTAGTTTTTCGAGTAGAAGTTGAGAGTTTTGTACAAAATGTTGGGTCTGTACATAATCTTGATGAGACTGCCAGACGTTATGAATACTTTAGCATCGTCAACGATGAGTTTATCAATTTGCAGCCGATCTGACAAATTTGTATGTAATATAACACAAAGAACAAACAAGGAAAGAAGACACGAGCTGAACATCTGCAACCGCCATTGAAATAAAACGTCATTTTAAAAATTTATATTATGATTGACCTGTGTATTCTGTTTGAGTATGGCATGTACTGGAGTACAGATGACAGGTTCAACGTTTTGGGCATCTCACCCTGTTTGGGAAAAAAGGGATTTGAGAATATATCTCAATATTTTCGTCTCAATATGACTCCTCTACTCAACACCCCAAAGGTAAAAAAAATAATTTTCCCCACATTGTCGAGTTTGACAGTTTATTATTTAAAACATATATGTATTAAATTATCTTTGATATAGGTTTATGCAAGACTATTCATTTTTCTGTTGATCTGCCAAGTCTGAGTGTGATATGATGAATAGTTTGAATGAAAATGCAATGTTATCATCATCATATCTATATTTTGGAGGAGTTGTGCCCATTACCTTAAGGATCAGGGATTGACAATTGGGAAATCTCATAGGGGTGAAAGGGTTAATGACAGTGAAATGCTCCTACATGTTTGTTACTGTGATCTTCACCTTTTTGTCAAATTCTCTGGCTTATTTTCTTAGTGATCAGATATAAAATGAATTGGATTAGTCATAATGTAAGTAAAATAATAACAGGAATAGTACTGATAACAATCAAAATCATCTTCTGCAATAAATTACTATGTATCTAGTCTGATATTGGTCATATATAGAGTTTATAGATTTCCAACAACTTGATATCAATAGATGCTCCTGTGGCCATATTGTCATTTTATGAATAATGAAATAGAGAGTATTTTGGACATAATTAAAAGACATGAAACCTTGTTAATGACCTTATTTAAGGGTAGAGTTGAGGGGATGTGAGCAAGAGGTAGGCAGAGTCACAAGTGGGAGGGAAACATCTCAAGATAGACAGTCTACTAGTGGGCAACACCAAAGCAAGAGATATGTTGTTGGAGGTCCATTGCAGCCGATCTTCGCTGCAGAGACAAAAACATAGTGATGAACAACAAACTTGAGACAGCTATGTAACAATAACAGTTGTCACATTCTATCTAGAATGTTTCCTACCTGTGCAGGTCAGACGACCATTTGTGAAAATACATAACTGCATGTTCCTTTGCTCTTGGAGGAGACTTTCTTAAGATTTGCGACACTCTACTTTGGTGTACAGAGTGTGGAATCCCATGTTTTCAGACACATCAATGAAAGGTCATGTGAGTTAACAACTAATATCTGAACCTAATTTCAAGATAAATAGACAATCAAGTTGATTATCTGAATTCTCTGTCTCCCCAATTGTCATTGTTTTGTCAGGGTCGTTCTTCCATTTTTGGTGAGGCTATATTATTTTTTGAACTCAAAACTACTAAAGAATATTAAAGACTGTGAAATACTCCTACATTTTTGTTACTGTGATCGTCACCTTTTTTTGTCTGAAATCAAGTTGATATTGACAGTGTTAAACTTAACACAAAGGCAGACAACTTGAAGAATAATTATATCTTCTTCAGCGTTTGCTCTCATATAACCACAATGAATATATCGTTTGATTTACTCTGGGGAGCGTGAATTACGTTGTGCTGCAGGTTCCACAGTAAAACTTTTATTTGCACCTCGGTTGGCCACTCTGTGGTCTGGACATCCAAGGTCCAGCACATCCGTTTTCGTCAGTCCTTTATTTCGGGTTTGGTCCCTAGAATAATTATATTATTTGGTATTTTTTCTCAAACTTCTGCAGAATTGAGTCTGGAGTTCAGAATATGTTGTGTCATGGTTTACATCTTGGCTGCGATATTTGCATCTTTTGATCTGACAGAACCGATATGACTTTTGGGTCACTTTGACCTATGGTGTGGGACAGCCAACTCAGCCACCACACTTCCTTAGTCTCCTATGACATTCATTAAAGGCTACAGTGTGGCTATTCTTTGTTCCACTTTTTGGTCCCGGAAACAACACATGCGTCTTACCTTTCAATACACCTATGAAGTTACGTGCTAGTTTAAAGAAAACTTTTCTACTTCTTACAGTTAGGTAAGCTCCTTTCATCCGTGTTATGTGTTTAAATCCTTTTTTAAGCGGAGCCATGCCCTTTCAAACTAGGACTGGAGTCTCTTGAGGAAAAGGCAGAAACTGTCAAGTTTATATAGATATTGTAGATATATACAGTAGAAAGTTGAAAAGAAGTGGTGTAGAGATGTTTTGCAAAAAAACTTCTACTAAGGATAAAATAATAAGGAAAACAAAAATGGATGTTTCAATATATCTTCAGAGCAATAATGAGACAATAATAAATAAAAAGAACAATGAAATATTGATAAAAGTTATCGAAATCATGTAATAAATACAATGGAAACACAACAAAATTATTATTTGGCTTTAATTTTGTCACGCAATGCTTTGAGAAGCTTCCCAACTCAGATAGGGTCTATGTATAATTGTAGAGAACATGCAACCACTTGAAAACCAGCAACTATTTGGTGGTGTCAATGTTGGCCACTTTTGACCACACAGTCAAATAGCTAGCTGCATGTCTTCAATATGGCTACCGTGTTCATTTGCATTTAGTTCTTCTTCTGCGTTCGTTCTCAAACTCCTGCAGATTATCAGGATGTAGTCCGGAGAACGGAATGCATTGTGTCATGGTTTACAGCATTGCTGCGATATCTGCGCCTTTCAGCATGGCTTTGGGTCACTGACCCTATATGGGATGGGACAGCCACTCCATCCCATAACCTCCTTAGTCGCCTTTTACGACGTGTTGAAGGTAAACAGTGTTGCTATTCTATGCTCTCCTTTCTAGCCCCGGCAACACACGGGCGTGCATTTAGTTAATTTTTGTCCTCTTCATCTTGTACTTGATTATAGCTTGGCTAGCATTTGATCTTCTTCAGTCAATAATTTTTCTTCATGGGATTTAGTCTTTTGTAAACTATTTGTTATTGAGATTCACTCTGTTTGTAATTCATAATTCCATTAAGAAATATAGTTGACAGTTCACAAATAGACTGAATTCAACAAAGATAGTTTATAGTTTAGTCATGGATTTCAGTATATTTATGAACTGTCAACTGTATTTCTTCATGGAATTCAGATTTGTGAACTTTGAAATATATACTTTGTGTTGGCTGCTTATAGCTATTTGTATATAGTTTTTTTTTAAAGACATCAGGCTGATTAGAAATATATATTGGGAACAAACTGCATCAATAAGGTGTGAAAACAGCTACTCTCCGTACATAGAAATAAGAAGAGGGGTAAGACAAGGATGCATTTTATCACCAAGCCTATTTAATATCTACACAGAGAATATCTTTAAAAATATAGAAGAAATACCAGGACTCAAGATCAATGGGAAAATAATAAACAACATTAGATATGCAGATGAGACTGTTCTTTTAGCAGAAAGTGAACATGAACTACAAAGACTAATAGATCAAGTCAATAAATCAAGTAATGAATATGGACTGGATATAAACATTCAAAAAACAAAAACCATGATAATCAGCAAAAACACAGAAGAACAGGAGGTAAACATAAACATACAGGGAGAGAAACTACAACAAGTAAAACAGTATCAATATCTTGGACACATAGTCACAAATGATGGCAGATGTGAAACAGAAGTTAAAAGGAGAATAGGAATGGCTAAAAGTACCTTCAATGACATGAGGAAATTATTGATATCTAAACAAATTACAAACAAGTTAAAAATGAGAATTATAAAATGCTACATCTATTCCATATTAATGTATGGCTCAGAAACATGGACACTAAATAAACAATTAGAAGACAAAATTGATGCCTTTGAGATGTGGGTATATAGAAGAATAGGGAGAACATCATGGAAAGAGAAGAAAACAAATAAAGAGGTGCTAAAAACACTTAATATGAAGAAAGAACTACTAAGAGAAATAAAGATCAGGCAAATAAAATACTTTGGACACATTAAAAGACATGACACCCTATTGAAGACCTTACTTGAGGGTAAAGTCAAAGGGAAGCGAGCAAGAGGTAGGCAGAGATACAAGTGGGAGAGTAACATTACACGATGGACAGGTTACAGTCTAGCAGAGTGCACCACAGAGACAGGAGATGTTGGAGATACGTTGCAGCCAACCTTCGTTGCGGAGACGGCACTTGATGATGATGATATAGTTTATCACCGCAGAGATGTGTCTGGCCACTGTCGAGTGGGAGTTTGAGAATGAACGCTAAAGAAGCATATAGTTTCATTGCAGTCTCACTGTTCGTCTATCACAAGTGATGATAACCATTTGTTACATCCACTCTTGAAATTCAGTTAGAGTATGTTGTAGTATATTATCATCAATCTCATAAGCCTTCAAAGTTGTTGAGGTTGTTGATTAAATCAATCAGTTGGCATGGGTGATCATGTTTCTCCACAACTCTGTCTATTGCGTTATTAATACATTCAATTGGTGACATCTTTTTTGTGTGCATACTGACTACCCATCGAGAAATTTCTCTTTGTCTTTCTCTGTCCATTCTCCCCTTGATCTTTCCAGTGGTTACTAAATGTTGAAGTTTTGCTTTTCTCATCACATGCCCTAAAAATCATGATTGTCTTCTTCTATTTTCTATAATTTGTCTTTTTACACCAGCATCTCTGAGGACCTACATTGTTTTTCTTTACTATCCATGGAATATTCATCTTTCTTCTAAAAAATCTCATCTTATCTTGAACTCTTGTTTACTGTCCATGCTTTGTATCTATAATGAAGAATTAGCTCAATATAGCATCATAAAACTCAAATTCATGTATGCATTGATACTAATCCATTGCATAGACTGTTTATCATTTTTTGAAATACTGATTTGGCCTGTACTATCCTTGCGTGCCATTATCGAAACAAAAATCCCACACTGCCTCTTTGTATGAGTGGAGAAACTTAAATCTGATCAATCCTTATTATTATCAACCCATACTTGTTTTGTTCTTTTCTCCGTTCCTCAACATTCCTCACCATATGCACATATCACATAAATAATATATGTAGCATATGTCAAAAGCTGTTCACATCTATTTTCAGCATTGTGAGAAGTTTTTGTCCAGTGGTGAAATTTCCAAGGATCAGGATGGTGTTGATGAGCAGTGTCGTTGGTGTGGAGAAGGTGGAAGGCTTTTAGTCTGCGATGACTGCAGTAGTGCATTCTGCAAGTCATGTGTTATGAGAAACTTCAGTCGGTCTGAGTTTAATAACATCAGTAAGTTGATTTAGAAATGTAATTATTGATTGTGGGTTATCTGGAAACTTTAAACATGAACTACTTCTTTTGCATTAATTCTCACAATCCTACAGATTAGCTGGATGTGAGGCTGAGAACAAATATGTATTGTATCTTTGGTTACCGACCTTTGTTGCCAGGGAAAAAAAGGAAGCAAAGAATAGCAAGACTGTTGTAAGATGCGAGTAAGGAGGTTTTGGGGTGGAGTTGGCTGTTCCATCCCATATAGGCTGAAAGTGACTCAGAAGCCATGCTCAAGCCAAGTGTCAGATGTGTCAGTCGAAAAAGTCCCGTATTAGGTATGTTAGTTATCCTCTTCGCATACTGAACATGTCCATAGGTGCTCAGTTCTCTGCTTCAGTAGATATCTCAGGGCATAACGGCTGATGGTTCTGGTTCTATGTTGGTTCACTGCTCTTTATGAAATCTTTCTTAGGTGCTCTTTACGGGTCACGCCTATCCTCACTTCCAGTTTGCACATTCTCGATATTGACTCATGCTACTTTATCTCAAAATCTTCTGATCGTGCAGACTCATGAAGATAATGAGTATGTCTGCTTGGTCCATAGGCTGACCATATGTTATTGCGTTGAGGCTAGCTAATTAGTCTGTCCATTTGTTTCGCTCCACACCTGCGTGTCCAGAGACAAAGATACGCATGTTTTATGCAGTAAAGCCCACATTTTGGCACCCTCAATGACTCCACAAATCCCCCAATCCCCTACGTACATTATCTATTTTGACTTTCTGAATCATATTCATTTAGTCATTTAGTATGCATGCATGGAAATAAGCTTGCAATTCCAGCCAGTTTAGTGCCTGCATTAGAGGAAATAATTTCATTGTTAGACTGTTTGTTGTTGCGGTAAAGGTTCCACTGGCTTCATGTACTGTTCTTCCTTGTGATCTGGCAGTAAAGGCCCATGGTGGCAGATGACAGAGCTGCCCAAGTAAATCACAACATCTGTATCATCGTCATGTTCGCAGATGAGTGCCGTGACCTCATCATCTACTCTCATAGGGAAATGTTCCTATCACTCTATTGAGTGTAATGATGGTCTTGACTGCCTCCTAAAAGAACATAGGAATAGGCATTCATTCCTCATCAGGAGTTATGCCCTCTGGGACGTAAATTTGTTTAACGGTATCCTCGGCATGACCCATCCACAATTTGCTTCTCTTGAGCCTATTTCCCTTCACACAAGGGAGCTCACTGTGTAGTGGGTGGTCTTTATCAGAACTCACTCTGAGGTATGCACGAGCATGCCACATATCAATTCTGTGAGATTTGCTCAGATAATCGAGAAACGTCATAGCCACACTGGATGTGTCCCTAGTGCAAAAAATGATTATTGCTTCATTCTGAATTCTCTCAATCTGTGTGACAGGCAGTGATAGTGGCGCCTGCATATTCATTGACAGGTAGGACAAGAGCCGTATATAAGATTACGAACTGTGATTGTTTAGTGTCAATTGCTGTCATCACTCTCAGAGCTAAAAGATCTTTGTTGGCCATCTGTGATAACATGAGCGTGTTCCTACGGCCAAGCACAGATGACAGCCAAGTCGCACTCCCAGGCATTGTAAGGGTGATGTCCTGATTAAATTAGACCCTCTCATCTCCAACGTAGGTGTCACAGACTTTATTATGATTGTTAAGAGAGAACCATGTCACTGCAGCCTTCTTTTGGTTGATCAGTGCCCAGGAATCATCACACCAGGAAGTGATACGGTCTTGCTCATTCTACAGTGATCTGACAGCTTCTGTTTTGACCTTTCCCTGTCTGTATATCAGAATATCAGCAGTGTTGCTCAAGAGGAAGGTGGCTCTCAGGTACAGTTGTTAACATCTAAACCCATAACAACATGCTCACATCTACCACAGTACTCTCCCCTATCACCCATATAATTCATTGTACTCAGCAAGACAAATCTTGTAAAATGTTGTGGCGTTTTCTGTGGAGCATGAACGGTAAATCCAAGGATATGGGATTCCTGATTTCAATCTGTCTGGTTTTCACAGTATCAGTCACAGATATCGCAGCCAAACTGTAAACTGTGACAATGCATTCCATTCTCTGAACTATATCCTGTTAATCTGCAACATTTTTAGAACAAATACAGAAGATCACTGGAATCAGAAGTCGTAGTCTCAACACATATATGCATTATTAACTACAAGGACAAGCAAAATAGATATTTGTATTTCTAATTGTATGAAACTAATTACTGTAAAAAGACTTCTTTGTATTTTTATGTTATTATTAATGATAATGATAGAATCTTCAAGTGCATATTTGATACTCTATGACTTGCAGTAAAGTTTTACTTTCTTTTTAGTGCTTCTGTGCCATTCTTTTTTATTGACAGGTTTTAGAGTTTTTGCAATACTCAGATAACTTTTACTTTGTGTGACTTAGGATGCAGTGCCATGAATTACTCAGTGTGACTAGGCTGCAGTGCCACAAATTACTCTGTGTTACTTTAGGCTGCAGTGCCATGAATTACTCAGTGTGACTAGGCTGCAGTGCCACAAATTACTCTGTGTGACTTAAGGCTGCTGTGCCATGAATTACTCTGTGACTTTAGGCTACAGTTCCATGAATTGGACAATCTTCTACTGCAGAGAGGACTTTGTGCTGTGACTTTTTTTTGCAATTTCGAGGCATGCTGCAGATGAAAGGTTTGGGCTGTCAGCAGCATTTTCATTGCGAAGATATGTGTGTTATAGTCAATTCTATACCCAAACTAATTAGTAGCCTCTTACAACATTCATGGCAGTTGGCAATGTGAACTCCTTGCTCCATTTTCAAACCCCTGGCAACACATTAGTTGTTTTCATTGATAAATATTTTTAAAGGATATAGAAATTTCAAGTTTTTCCAACATGGAGAAAGTTTTCTCATATTTTTTATTCCTTTCCTCTTACAGACAGTCAAGAAAGCTGGCAGTGTTATATGTGCAATACAGCTCCACTTGAAAGCCTTCGTGACAACTACAGAAAAATCAGAGACACACTGAAAGCTCTAAAGGAAAAGGAAAAAGCAAAAGCATCAGTTGCGACAGCATCCGTTGTCAGCAGTGGTACTGCTCGATCAGGAAAATTTGCTGGCTCCAAACAAAATTCGACCGCAAAGTGTGAAAAATTGGCAAAAATTGCCTCTGAAAATCATTTAGTAAATTCTTTAGGAACTGAACCATTAGCATCTTCTGTACTGCTACGATTGGAAGACTTGAATGTGAAGTTTGACAATGTAGATACTACAATAGACAAGCTGTGCACAGCAACAAACACTTTCAGACAAGTGCTTATAGCTGTAAAATCACAGTCTAAAGTTTCATCCGTACATATTCAGCAAAGGCAACAAAATTTAAATAAGAGCTTGGAAGCATATTTAAAATCACTGAAGATTATTCTAAGTGAAGCACGGTGTGTAGATGAGGATACACATCAATTAACATCTACCAAAGACGTACCCACAGCCAGATTAAATGCTAAGGAATCTACAACTTCTCCAGCATTGAAAACACATTTGTCATCTAGGTCTTCTAAAAATTCTGTTACCGCACAGAAGGGATCAAGCTCAAGAGCCAAACCTGATAAAGATGATATTGTTTCCAAAAATTCCACTCAAGCACAAAAGAGCACCCTATCTGTGAAAATAAATCTAAATGATATATTGAAAGAAAAACAGAAAACAGAAAATGTTTCCCCAAAAGACAGTACCAAGAAAATAAGTGGTAAAATCAACGGTGATTTGACAAAAAAAATCACTTCTACAAAATCTAGGTCAAAGTCTCCAAAAGAAACTGAAACAGATTCTGAAACAGATACAGGTTCACTTACATCCACAAATAAACTCCGTACAGATATCATAGACACAGAAAAAAATACAAAAGACAACAACACAAAATGTTCCACAAAGGACTTTGAAGAAGAAAGTTCACAAAACAGAACTGAAAAATCTGTCAGTAAAGCTGGTAAAGTTGTGAGCAACAAAGATAATGAAAATACATCTGATGTAACAATTCCTAATTCCATAAATAACTCGGAAGATGAAAGTTCACAAAATGATGATTCCGCCAGTAAAACTAGCACTCCGGATATAAATAACAAAGACGACAGTAATGGTGGAGCTGTGAAAGCAGCACACATTTCCAGAAATAACTCTGATAAAAACTCACACAGTAAAACTGACAGTAAAGATGCAAATAGCAAAGATGATGATGATGATGGCAATACATCTGATATAAATGAAGATGAAGATTCCGCTGAGAACACCAGTAGTATAGATGTAAATAACAAAGACGAAAAGAAAGACAAAAAATCAAAGAAAACAAGATCACCCAGAGAACAGACGAGTGATGTGGAAGCTGAGATAAGAGAGGATAAGGCTACATCAGATGATGAGGATATACAGGAAATTGTAAGAAAGATATCAAAGAAAATCGCTGCAGATTCAAGTTCAGATGTTAAGAATGACAACACGCAGAAAGAGCACCATCTGTTTGAAATGAAATCAGCAGGTGAAAGTGAGATGGAAAAAGAAGAGACAACAGTTTCTAATAATGATAGCATACATGATGATGAAAATTTGGCTGCAAAATTTGACTTGATAAAAGAACTAGCAAATGAAATGCTGAAAGATGACAAAGATAGCCATAACGAGAATGATGAAGACGATCTACCAATAACATTTGGAGAAGACATCAAAAGAGGATCAGACTCTGGTAAAAAGACAGCTTCTAAACAGAAAGAGTCTGTAACAGTTTCAGACAATAGTGCTAAATCAGCAAATTCTACGCAAGCTAAAGTGTCACCAAGAAAGGAAAGTCTAAATAATAATAAGGCAGTGGATGATAAAAAACAGAAACATGATTCTGAAGAGGTGAGGACAGACAGTGGGGACTCTAGCTCCGATTTGCTCATGAGTGGAGATGAGGATGATAACCGAGTAACCAAAAAACAGATGAGAAAAAGTAAGTAAATAATCATATAGTTGGTAATGTTTGCGTGTTTCAATGAATTACACGCTATAAAGCTCTTGTTTCCTATATGCAAAGGGGAGTTCATCCAGGCTTTCTTTCATGCCCAGAAGACTCCAAACTCTCAATGGTATGCAGTGCTTTGTTGATGCCTCCTACTCAGGGAAAATCTTTGTGTCATGTTTCACTATTTTGTATGCAGGTATCCAATTACATGAAAGTCTGCAACCATATGGTGGTATCTTCATTCATTCTCACATTCCTGCACGTTAGCAGGATGCCAGAACAGAATTTGATGTCTCGTGGTTTACAGCTTAACTGTGATATCTGTGCCTTTTGACCTGGTACATTCGACTTCAGCATGGCTTCTGGGTCAATTTGACCTATGGGATTGGACAACCAATTCTAGCCACAAACCTCATTAGTCTAACCTGCATGGCAGGTAACATTGTTGCTATTATTATGTTACCCGTTTAAGCCCTGGAAATATGCGTTGGTAGTATCAGTGTTGACCACTTAGAATTTAGGATTGCAAGAAAGTCACTGCAAATTCCTTCCTAGAATTGAAGACTGTCCACCTCATGGTATAGTCACAGTGTGTCACTATAACAGTCATTTGGGACTTGCAATCGCTCTGGAACATATTCTTAAAACAAAACTTCACATCCTAGTATAGAAAAAAAACTTTTCAAGAAGCAGAGGACAAAGAAAAGATAGGATAAGATGTTTCGTTAATTGTCTGCATCGTTGAAGATAGAAATTGCTGGAGCACTCTGTGTTGATGCATCCTTCTTCTTCTTCAGCGTTCATTCTCAAACTCCCACTGGATCTCCTTTGTAGCAGCACCATGGTCTTACTAGATTTCGAGCAGGATGTAGTCCAGAGAATTGAAATGCGTTGTATCACCGTTTTATTTGCACCAATGGCCAGATACATCCATCTTCAGCTGGTGTTGATGCATCCAATGTGGTAACATGACTCTGATGGGTTTATAGTAAAGCTCATATTCTTTAAACTCACAGAGGTTCACTCTGGATATCTTCATAGAGGTTTGTCTCTTTCAGAAGATGAAGTGTATGTATGCTAGTTAGTTAGTTAGTCGTTGGATCATCGTCATTGCACTCCGGACAAGTCCATAGGTGCTCAGATCTCTCCTTGAGTGTAGCCGCCATTACACATTGACTGACAGTCCCAGTACGCAGTTGATTGACCATCATTCTCTCTTACCCACGAAACCGCTCTGTTCTAGCGACACCACATTTCAAACCAAATTCCTTAATTCTAGTCATGGAACAAGAGTCATTGTCACTTATACAGTCATTTGCTCGTGCGTTTTCCCATAGGGCGTTCAAAATGTCTGCTCGATCCATCGCTCCAAGTCATAGTAGCAGCAGTATGTATGCTGATAGTTCCCATGGTGCGTCAATTGTACATTTTCCTAACCCTACCTGTCAATCGTCTTTCTTTACTATCTCCTCGAACAATTACAAAATCCTCTCAATCTGAAAGCGTTCCGACCATTGACATTGTCTAGTTGACAGTGTGAGAAGTCCCAGGCTTTAACTATAACTGATATAAAAAAACAGGACAGGTAACCTCTGTTAAATACCCACAGATGTCATTGTCTTTAGCGCTGCCAGACCATGTTTGCTTTTCTAGATATTATCTAAATGGTATTTGTAGGACAGGCTCAGGTTGTTACTCTGTTACTTCTAAATATTTAATTGTGTCACTCGGCTCAACAAGATAATCTGCTCGTTGAACTTCACAGTAGGAAGTGCTGTCCTCATGATGATCAAGGAATGCAGCATTATGTGGACATTACTGAGATTAGCCTGAGTCATCACACCATCAAGAAATTGCTCATAATGTGTCATGCAAATCATTGCTATTTTCTTCATGTCTTTTCCTATCCTCTTTTCTCTTGGGTTCTATCATCATAGAAAACAAGAGGGACAAACTTGTACTCCCTTGAGATTCTATCATAGAAAATAGGAGTGGCAAACTCATACTCCCTTGGGTTTATGTCATCATATCAAAATAGAAAATAAGAATGACAAACTCATAGTCCCTTGGAATTCTATCATCATATAGTGGTAGAAGACCATTGTGTGGTTTTGTTTAGTTTAAACATTATTTGTTTCTTGAAAAAGGTCCCATTTGGACCGATACGTGGAAAATTGTCCTGTTGTGTTTTATTGTATGTTTTTTATATAATCTTGTATCTATTTTTATTTATAGTTAGGTTTTTCTAGTAATCTGTTTAACTTATTTTGCATTACCATTTGTTTGTTTGGTTACTGCAGCACCCTCCACTTTGTTGGACACCCTCAGACATTTTGGTTATTTATATAGAAAATGAGTGATAAACTCATACTCCTTTGGAGTTCTATCATCATAGAAAATAATAGTAACAAACTCATACTCCCTTGGAGTTCTATCATATCACAGAAAACAAGAGTAACAAACTCATACTCCCTTGGAGTTCTATCATATCACAGAAAACAAGAGTAACAAACTCATACTTCTAGTGGGAGGAGAAGGGGGTGTCTATAATCATAGAAAATAAAAGTGACAAACTCATACTCATCCGAAGCTCTCTAATTATCACCATCATCATAATATTAGATCTCCTCTTAAAATATAGATTGCACCTATATTCTAACTCTTAATTGTACCTTCACACAGAAAAGGATAAGATAATATTAGATCTCTTAAAATATAGATTGCACCTATATTCTAACTCTTAATTGTACCTTCACACAGAAAAGGATAAGATAATATTAGATCTCTTAAAATATAGATTGCACCTATATTCTAACTCTTAATTGTACCTTCACACAGAAAAGGATAAGAATCTGAAAACAAAAAAAGAACATTCAATGAGATCTTCGTCGCCAGAGGATGATATAGACAAAGAAATTAAAAAACTATCGAAGCTTCCAATAATGAGAAAAAGAAAGGCAGCAGATATGAGTGAAGATGAAGAAGTTGCTAAAGACAAGGAACTTGTAGTCTCAAAAGTCGGCCAGACTGCTAAGAAACGTCCCAGACCAGGTATGCTGAATCAATATCTGTGTGTCATTTCAGTATTTTTTTTCCCATTACATTTTGTTTCTTCAGAGCTACATAACACAGATTATAGCATGAATATGAGTCTTGGACAATAAGTAAACTGATAGTGAAAAATTTGAAGCAACAGAGATGTTGATCTATAGAAGTATTTTTATGGGCAGCTTGAAGAAACTCAACAAGCATGTGCTGAAAGAGTGAAATGTGACATGTGGGTTACTTAATAATATAAAGGGACAATCTTTATTTTTTGGTCATGTTATGAGACAAAGAGTTTTGGAGAACATAATTATAACAGGCAAGAGAGATTGAGGATGACAGTATGAGATAGTATGACATCGTGGCATGGCAAAGAGTCAACAATGATACTGATGATGACATTTTGGAGGCTGTTTTTGTCCAGTTGTTTTTGCATTAGCTTTCCAGCTGGGTGGTCCAAATGATTTTTAGATCATTAATGGCTCTTAGATCAACCTGGCTACTTCTGTTATCCAGAGTACATTCTGTTAATCAGCAGAAGTTTGAGAATGCATGTAGAAGTCAATAACAATAGCTGTTTTTTTAATCCTCAGAAATTATGAACAATGATGCTTCTTTTTCCTATGCGATGGGATTTCTTCTACAGTTTTCTTTCATCTCAGAAAATTTCAACTCTTAACCTTTAACAAGCAGGATTTAAAAAAAAAAAAATCTTTCCCTGCCACCAGATTATTTATAAAAAAAAAAGTCTATACAATATGATTTACACTTATGGATTCACGCTGCATTGATTTGCCATAATGGACAGATGACTTTGATGTAAAATTACAACTTTTCTGTATGTCTCCCATATTATTAAATAGTCGTAAAGGAAGTCCAATACAATAGCTAGCTACGATTCATTGATTTCACTGTTATTTTCAGCCCCAAAAAGAACTACATAGCAACCGTCAGAAATTACTTGAAATTACAAAAAGCGCTTGAAGCCATGTAAACAATGAGCAAAATTTGCTACCGATGATGTAAAGGTTTAGCAGTATGCAATACTTTTGAGAAGAATCCTACTCAGATATGTATACTATGATACTCAGATACTATATGTATGCAAAAGTTAATGTTTCACTCCTTTGAATGCAGACACCCAATGTTCACTACATCATTCTTCTTCTGCGTTTCTCCTAAACTCCTGTAGATTAGCAGGATGTAGTCCAGAGAACGGAATGTGTTGTCATGGTTTACATCATTGCTGCGATATCTGCACCTTTCGGCCTGACACATCAGACTTCAGCATGGCTTTGGGTCACTGCCCCTATATGGCATGGGTCAGCCAACCCCATCTCATAACCTCCATAGTCGCCTTTTGCGACATGCGTGGAAGGTAAACAGTGTTGCTATTCTTTGCTCCCCTTTCAGGCCCCGGCAACACATGGGCGTCACTACATCATAATCTGTAATCCATTTGATATTGGCAATGGTGGTCACTGACCACACAGTCCATATGACTGCGTGGCTTCAATACAGCTAGAGTAGATGGCCATATAGATTTGCTTAAACATGTATTCACATTCCAAGCAATAATTTGTTCTATTTACCATTTCAGGTCCTAAAAGTTCAAAGAAAGGTGTAGATTATGATGGTCTGTCTTCAGATGACAATAATAAAAAAGATGATGATGATGATATAGATGAAGATGATGAGCTCCCAGTCACATTCTTTGATAATAATGTTGATACTTCCGATCAAAAGGTAACTTATTTTGTTCACAGTGTCCCGATCATTATTTATCTTTCTTTTTGCTTTATGCCTTGCAGCAACAGGGGTAGAAGAGTTCTCTGGAGATGGCCTTTGTGTATGCTTCGTATATGTTTATTTTTGTTGATTCTTTTATTTCTATAATCCATTTTTGTCTCTTATTGTTATGCTGAGTCGATGCTGAGTTCACTTAGCAAATATATTAGCTGGCCAAAGCTGACTCTGTTGTATCTTCTAGGTCATTTGTGACAACCACTGTTCCCTCCTTGAGCTGTGATTATTTAGTGTCAGCCAGTGCCATCACTCTCAGAGCTGATAGTTCTTTGCTAACCTTTGCGATAACATGATCAACGTGTTCCAGAAAACACATACCTATGATCAAATCGCAAACCCAGGTATTGTAAGGATGAGGTCCTGATTACATCACACCATCTCATCTCCACCGTTGATTCTAGCTATTTTGTTGTGTTCTTCTTTCTATTTATTTTAACTGATATTATTACAGCTTTGTGACCTATGTCTGCACACATACTTGGTATGGTTATTTCATCTCTTATAATGTCCATTACTTCATTTTACAATTAATGTTGTTCTATTTGTACCATGTGTATATCTGGGAGTCTCTGTATTTTAGTTATTTGTTATGAATAAATTGTATAGGTTGCATATTTCTAACAGTATATCCATTGTCTTTTTTTCTTGTTCGTCCTATCACTAAATTGTCCTAGATATTATTCTATTCCGTATCTGTTGTTTCCTAATTGTGCATTGAAGTTTCCCATGACATAGAAATTTTCTTCTCTGTTTACAATGTTCACTGTGTTATTTAAGTTGTCAACAAATTCTTCACATTGATAATCTTTGTTTTGGGTATCACATGGTACATATACTTGGATATAGGTTGTACTTACACAGTTCACTGTCACAACTATGATTTTGTCTGACATGTAATTGGTATCCACAATGCATTTTGAAGTAATTGGGTCAATTATAAAACTGACATCTTGTTTAGTTCCTGTTTTTGGGTCAACTCCTACATAGAGTAGTGTATAAGTTTAGATGTGTCTTTTTTGCAGCTGTTACATGCAATTCTGATGTCCTATAGATCTAAAATTTTGATATTTTATTTCTTAATTTCCTCTAAAAAGATATGCTTTATTTCAGATATTTGCCACAAATATTTAATGTGCCAAATTTGGTGGGTTTTTTTACATCTCATATTTGATTGTCATCTTCTGAGAACTCTCCATGTTTCCTACAAGCATTTTATATCTACACTGTCAGTTTGCTAGACCAGTCACAATGTTGTTTCAGAGTTTCCAAATGGTTAAAATGTGTTATATAATGAATAATCTATGACATTCAGAAAATAATTCACATTCCATATAGAAAGCACTGAAACACTGAACTTTACTTCCTTTTGGGCGAGTAGGTATAGCAAACTGTCATAACTGGAATCTCAAGTAATAACAAGAATAACGGAATCAAGTAATAGTGGAAGCTTTATCATTAATAGATATGAAATTCTGGAGTAGTGTATCAAATCGAGCTAATTTCTGTGATTTTTGTAAAGCGCTTTGTTGAACTTTGAAAACAGTAAAATTGTGTTTTGTTTTTATGAGTTGAATTGTTTCCATGATTTTGTTTCAAATGCCAATAATTATTAGAAATAAAACTCTTGTATCCTTTCGTAAAAAGGGGTTATTTCTCCAGAGCTTTCTTTCATAATTAGATGTCTCCAACTCTGTGTTGCATGTAATACTATGAGATTATAATAGAATCCTAAAGAATTATGTATTCATCACTCTGGGTTTCTATGACAATGTGGTGGGATTTTTCTTTCAGTTCCATATTACTGATTCTCTGGTTTCTGATTGGGGGGGGGGGGGGGGGAGAAAGGAGGTTTCCAGAGCATAGCAAGTCTCAGGTGACTGGTTTACTCAATGTATCTGTAAGGTATAATGCCACGAGCTATGCATTCTTCTACTCTTTGCCATGACTTTCTTGCAGCCTGGAGACATGTTTCAGATATGGGGGTTAATTCCCTGCCTGGTTTGAGAACGAAAGCAGACATCCAGTCAGATATTTCATGTAACTTAGTTGTGCTTGATGTGGTCAGAAATATAATAGAATGCATAGGAAATTATTGTGTAAAAGAGTATTTTATTCTGTGCTTCCAGAATTTGGACATTGATGAGAATGAGATGGCAAAGAATGGATTGTTGAAAGACATGGAGAGTGATAAAGATAATACTGATGATGAAGATGATTTATCAAGTCTTGAAGACTCTGGTAAGTTTGAATGATGCATTAAAAAAAATCATACATCTGGTGTTTTTGATATATTTCGTGCATTAATTCACTGACTGACCACAGATGTGATATGCTGTGCTACTTTTATTGCATGTCTTTCATTCATAGGGTACTATTTTACGTGTTATCTAAGCTTCCACAAATCTCTTTTGTAGCGGGACAATAGTCCTACTAGATTTTCAGCAGGATATAGTTCAGAGAATGGAGATGTGATGTGTTGCTGTTTTATTTATTTTATTGTCCCAGCACATTCAACATCGGACTGAATACCTGGGTCTGAAGCAGCTTATTTTGATCTGCTAGTAGTATATAATATTGCATACAACTTTCAAGTTTTTTGCTGTAATTTCAACAAATATGAGTAGAATACATGTTTTCTTTATTTCTTGTTCAATTTATATTAACTTGTAGGATTTAGGGTGGAGTGCATGGCCGTGTGGTTATAATGCCGTTCTCAGATCCTTGAGGTCCCCGGTTCAATCCACGGTTGAGACAGTATTCTTTCTTTTGGAGGTACATTCAAAATCCTTCCTGTACATGTCTACTATGGCGCAGCAGCCATTATTTCCACATCCCTGCACTCCTTCACAGGAAAAAATGCAGTAATGAAAGTTTCTTTGTGTGTAAAGTCTATATGATTTTCCAAATATAGAATTCCACAATGGTATGGTTTATATATCATGACAATAAACGCTATATAGTTTAGTGTGTCAGATAAAAGATTTTTTGTTATCTTTTGTGACCACTGATGACATGAAACAATATTACATAATTTTTACACTTGGCAGATTTATTTTATTCTCTGTTCACTTTTGTGCACAAATACTAAAAACTATGAAGATTATGATAAATAGTAGTGAAGTTATTGCATAAGCATACATTAAGAAAAATATTTAATATTTACAGGTTTTATGAGATATCTTTTTTAATATATTATAATATTTATATTATATTTATAGTTCAGTATATTTAATTATGAAAAATTCTGGAAGGAGTGGTTCCACAGTTAACCTCTCGCTTCTCGCTAAACAATCGCATTATCAGATCTGATACCCCAGCAGTGAAATTTAATGAGATTGATATTTCTCGAATACTGGCATTGTGTTATCTGGGAGTGACATTTGATCATTTTGCTTCAAAAAATGTGCTTAATGTGTTTCATTACCAAAGCCCGCAAAGGTCTATCGTTGTTAAGAGTAATAGTAGCCTGTGACTTCCACAACATATACTCACACTGCTATATCAAGGACATGTTGTTTCTAGTATAGAATACACTTGTGCCATATTCACGGTTAGCGATACACAGATTGCTAGACTGAACAAGATTCAGAACAAGGCCATGTGTATTATCTTGATGTAGCACACTGAACAAGATTCAGAACAAGGCCATGTGTATTATCTTGATGTAGCAAGGATGCACCTTGGTATTATGTGGTGATAAGATTGCTCCTCGACTTCCCGGCCGTAGCTGCAGCTGCTGTAATCAAGGTGTACCAAGCCTGTATAGATCTTAAATAAATGCAGATGCACTTCATCCATTACACCAGATCTCAGCAATGTGAAAAGCTACAGGCTCAAAAGTGGCAGATTTTGGTTGGGACAGGCAGAAGATATCTTCAGACAAGTATGTGAACCTACTTGCATTGGTACTGGGGAGGAGTGGATGTCAAGTCACAAAGATAAGAATTGTTTAAAAATATCAAATTATCAAAAAAACTTTAGTGAATATTTGAAAGTAATCATCAAAATCTCCCATGAGTTGCCAGGGTCCAAAAGAACATCATAGAATAGAAAAACTGTGATCCACCATGAATGCTTTAAGAGGTAACTAAAGGTTCTTATTGAGGTGGTGTTACTCCCATCTTATAGAGGGTATAAAAGTGACCCAGAAACCATGCTAAGTTGGATGTGTTTGGCGGAAAGGTTCATGTCGCAGTCAAACTGTACACCATGACACAACACATTCTGTTTCCTGATTACATCCTGCTAATCTGCAAGAGTTTGAAAAAGAACGCAGAAGAATGAGTTTAAATGTATCAAATTATCAAAGAAAACTTGAGTAATTTATGTAGAGGAAACTGATACTAGTTTCTTATTACTTTCAGATGCATCTGAAAAGCCAGCCAAAAAACCTAAAAAAAAGAATAGTGAGGGGAAGCAGGAGAAAGATGAGGACAGTGATGAAAACATAGGGAAACGAAAGAAGATTCACAGCAAGCTTCTGGATGCCAAGTTGTCTGACAGTGATTCTGATATTGGAAAGCGGAAAAAGTAAGTTATTGTTTGAACGTGCAAGCTGTTTGAACCTGTTTGTTTGGTTCTATGAAAGAAATAAATCTCTAAACCAATGTTCAGAAAAAAGTCTAGCTGGCAAAATCCAGACCACCAAGCCATTTTTTCAGGTTCACTAGCCAGATCTAAAAGTAGTATATGTGCGAACCCCATAACCCCAGAGTTAAAAAAAATATTGCTTGAAGCTTCAATGTGAGATCGCTAACATCACACACTTCTACAGCATTAATAAATGCTATTGATTAACTTTACTTTTTACAAGGATGTAATACTATTTCTTTATTGCTGTTTGAAAAAGCTAACAAATTTGGCTTCTCTGAAACAATGACAATTAGATACAACAAGATAACCCAAACCCTTTTAGTTTCATCACGAATCCTAACCCCAATCTCTTATTCTACTAGTATCATAGCATTGCCCAATATTGTTTAGTTTTATCTCTAATGCTGATCCTAACCACCTATTCTTCTAGTAGTGTAGCCTAACCTAAAACTGTTAACCCTAAACCCAAAAACGTTCCAAATAACAACCTCACCATTAAATAGTAAGTAAAGTAAAGTAACCCATAGCATTTATTAATGCCGTAGGGGTGTGAGATGTTAGCGATCTCACATTTCACAGGCTCTGCAAATGAGGGCGGTAGCCATCTCCTCTCCCTCGCAGTCTTTACTTCCCGGATTAATCCGGTACCCATTTAAGGCTGGGTCGACCTGGGAGCCGTTGCGATCTGAAAACATTTCCGCCTCAACTGGGGAATGAACCCAGGACCACTCATATGCGAAGCCAGTGCGCTAACCACTCACACCTGTAACTAGACGGACTTTTAGATTTTAAGGAGATATCAATAAACCAGAGGTGGGCGTGTTCACTGTTCACGCCCACTGTCAATTCAATTGCAATTAGAAAATTCAAGGGAAATAAGAGAAACCATTCAATTGTCCCCTGGTGAAATCAGGGGAGGCAAGCCAGAAACTTGGCAGGTAGACATCATCTAGTACCATTTCTGCAACAAAGGTTGGCTGCAACAGATCTCAACATCCCCTGCCTCTTGTTTTGGTGATGCACTCTGCTAGACTGTACCCTGTCCATCTTGTGATGTTATTCTCCCTCATGTATCGCGTATCTCATGCAATATATTTCCGTACACTGCATAGCAAATTAGTTCTTCTTCTTTTTGTTGGTGTGCCAATTAGATTTGTTTGTTTTCGTGGAACTATTATTCTTTGAAACACTAAAGGTTGTCCTCCTGTTTTGCACCGTAAAAGTTTATTAGGGTTGTTGTAAAGCTTCCTTCTAATTAGATGTGTGAGTAATAATTCCTCCTTATTTGTCAATGGTTCTGTTCTGATATAGGTTTGCTGATAGATTTTTAAAAACTAAAGTCATGTTTCATCATGGGAGAAGTGGCGCTGTCTGATGTTAACTTTCTGAATTCAGAAACTGTACATGTTGTAACTGCAGGTTATATGCTAGATATAGCAGAATCGTGTATGTTATTGGGCGTTGAAGGTCTAAAATATGTGGAGGGTGTGCTGGTATAACTACATTGTGGATATGCAGGTGTTGTAAATGTGGAAGGTGTGCTGTTATAGTGAAGATGTGCAAATGCAGGTGTAAATATGGAAGGTGTGCTGGTATAGCTACATTGTGGATATGCAGTTGTTGCAAATGTGGAAAATATTCCATTATTATATTGAAGACAAAGGCGAGCTGTGGGTACTGTTAAATTTGTTGGATTGTTATTACTATTGGTGAGTTGTGGAGACAATCTTGCTGTCACTGGCATTAGAATATCTTCCTCTGTTTCTGTAGCAGGAAATAACACAGACACAGATACATCATGATCATTATCAGAATTATCAAAAACGCTCTTTCTTTTTAGGCTGCCACAGTTCATACTTTGATGATGACTACACACGGAACATTCTAAAACAGTTAGGTTAGGAATAAAATCCATCCAGATGTGGGCACTGTTAGTAGCTATCAATTTGGCTCGAGCTAGAGATTTACTATCCTTGTTGATTTTGAGTTTATGATTTCGCATTACACACTTGACACACAATGTGGTTGAATGTTTTGTTTCACTATCGTCCATGATATGTATCCCATAAATACTAGCCTGGTCACTTTGATATAAGCTACAGGACCGTGGTTTCTTCTGCATCCTTTTATCTTTCTTAGATAATGTTCTTCCTACACAAATTCTGCACAAATCATTCAAAAATCGCATGTGTAGTGAACTGCAGTGATCCATCCTGTTTTGAAATAAATTTAAAAATATTATTAACACATTTTCACAAAAGAAACGTATAACATATACTTATTACAATAGTAAATTACTTTTCTGTGTATGTGTAGCATGCAACGAACTTATTCGAACGGTTATGGGGAAACAACCGCGATTGATAACTATCACACAGAACAAGTTCGTAGCGTTAATGCTACACAAAGAATGAATCTTTTACATGATCTAATTGCACAATTTAACTAATTTCGATCATATTTGCACAAGTAAAATGAGATCTAACTAGATATACATGCTAAACTAGTGTTTGATAGTGGCATAATAGGTTTATTTTGGACCTATATTTGCCGACCACGAATTGAAAAATTATCATGAAGACAAGTTCGTAGCGTTAATGCTACACAAAGAATGAATCTTTTACATGATCTAATTGCGCAATGTAACTAATTTTGATCATATTTGCACAAGTAAAATGAGATCTAACTAGATATACAAGCTAAACTAGTATTTGATGGTGGCATAATAGGTTTATTTTGGACTTATATTTGCCGACCACGAATTGAAAAATTATCATGAAGACAAGTTCGTAACGTTAATGCTACACAAAGAATGAATCTTTTACATGATCTAATTGCGCAATGTAACTAATTTCGATCATATTTGCACAAGTAAAATGAGATCTAACTAGATATACAAGCTAAACTAGTATTTGATGGTGGCATAATAGGTTTATTTTGGACTTATATTTGCCGACCACGAATTGAAAAATTATCATGAAGACAAGTTCGTAACGTTAATGCTACACAAAGAATGAATCTTTTACATGATCTAATTGCGCAATGTAACTAATTTCGATCATATTTGCACAAGTAAAATGAGATCTAACTAGATATACAAGCTAAACTAGTATTTGATGGTGGCATAATAGGTTTATTTTGGACTTATATTTGCCGACCACGAATAGAAAAATTATCATGAAGACAAGTTCGTAACGTTAATGCTACACAAAGAATGAATCTTTTACATGATCTAATTGCGCAATGTAACTAATTTCGATCATATTTGCACAAGTAAAATGAGATCTAACTAGATATACATGCTAAACTAGTGTTTGATGGTGGCATAATAGGTTTATTTTGGACTTACATTTGCCGACCACGAATAGAAAAATTATCATGAAGACAAGTTCGTAACGTTAATGCTACACAAAGAATGAATCTTTTACATGATCTAATTGCGCAATGTAACTAATTTCGATCATATTTGAACAAGTAAAATGAGATCTAACTAGATATACAAGCTAAACTAGTATTTGATGGTGGCATAATAGGTTTATTTTGGACTTATATTTGCCGACCACGAATAGAAAAATTATCATGAAGACAAGTTCGTAACGTTAATGCTACACAAAGAATGAATCTTTTACATGATCTAATTGCGCAATGTAACTAATTTTGATCATATTTGCACAAGTAAAATGAGATCTAACTAGATATACAAGCTAAACTAGTGTTTGATGGTGGCATAATAGGTTTATTTTGGACTTATATTTGCCGACCACGAATTGAAAAATTATCATGAAGACAAGTTCGTAACGTTAATGCTACACAAAGAATGAATCTTTTACATGATCTAATTGCGCAATGTAACTAATTTCGATCATATTTGCACAAGTAAAATGAGATCTAACAAGATATACAAGCTAAACTAGTATTTGATGGTGGCATAATAGGTTTATTTTGGACTTATATTTGCCGACCACGAATAGAAAAATTATCATGAAGACAAGTTCGTAACGTTAATGCTACACAAAGAATGAATCTTTTACATGATCTAATTGCGCAATGTAACTAATTTCGATCATATTTGCACAAGTAAAATGAGATCTAACTAGATATACATGCTAAACTAGTGTTTGATGGTGGCATAATAGGTTTATTTTGGACTTACATTTGCCGACCACGAATAGAAAAATTATCATGAAGACAAGTTCGTAACGTTAATGCTACACAAAGAATGAATCTTTTACATGATCTAATTGCGCAATGTAACTAATTTCGATCATATTTGCACAAGTAAAATGAGATCTAACTAGATATACATGCTAAACTAGTGTTTGATGGTGGCATAATAGGTTTATTTTGGACTTATATTTGCCGACCACGAATAGAAAAATTATCATGAAGACAAGTTCGTAACGTTAATGCTACACAAAGAATGAATCTTTTACATGATCTAATTGCGCAATGTAACTAATTTTGATCATATTTGCACAAGTAAAATGAGATCTAACTAGATATACATGCTAAACTAGTGTTTGATCGTGGCATAATAGGTTTATTTTGTACATTCTTATGGTAAACGATGATCTAACAAATTTGACACTGTATGTAAAGTAATGATATTAGGCCTACTAAATTAACATGAAGAACAACGAAATTGTCTTACCTGTATAAATATTGAATGTGCACTGGTCAAAAACAATGACAACCTAATAGGACTTGTACAAAAATATGACGATGGAAAATGTTAAGTTGTGCTTGCAAATGTACAAACTCTGGCTGCTGTATAAAATTCGCAAAATTGAGAAACGGTATCTTTGAACCAGAAGCGAAATCCAAGCCTCCACGCGAATTATTTCATTCAGCGCTGGGTAATAAATATGTCAGGTCTGTAACGCCCTTCGGGACTACAATAGCTGAAATGCCTCCTGTGTGGCCTAACTAAGAGTGAACATTTTGGTAAAGAATAACAGGTGTGCACTGCGCTAACGCGGCCCCCCATTAAATAGTGCACACGACTAAAAACCAGCTAGAATTGACATTTGTGGTTTAACACCAACAATCATGTATACCAACTTAGAGAAACTAATCAAATCAATGCACCATATAACACATTAATGCACAGTTGCAAATGCAGTACGGAAAATTCATTTGCATTTTATTTGGAAAAAAATACTGTCAAATACTGCATGTTTCCTATTATGGAGTTACATGGAGGGATTTTGTAGCTGTGTGATAAAAGGCAGCATGCTCTTGCTGTCACCACATCATGTACAGGGTGAGTTTTTAAATTTAACCTCTGACAGAAAAAACAGTCTTTACTGGGGATTGAATCCTAAACCTGGTATGTGAGAACAACTTATGTGATCAAATCTCTTGTCCATGCGCCACACTGCATTTTATTATATGGCCTATTTTATATAACTTCCAAAAATTACATTGCATTGTTGATTTCCATGGTAATCAGGGATAGTAGGACTAATTTTCCTAATGGGTTCTATGTCTATTCCCAATTCTTATTGCATAATCTCAGTGCCTTCAGTTTTTTTATAGGCATTCCTCTGTTCATATTAATCATGCAGTGATGTGTTCATAGTCAGTGCAATTTTCTATACATTGTGTGCTATGTTTTGTTCTCAATAATGCAGTGTGGTTAAAAAATCAAAGTGTTTTGTTTTCTGTGTAAGATTAGTGACTTGCTGGCTCTGTGGTTACTAGGTCTATCTCACAAACACAACTTGGTCAATCTTGTTTGTGATTCAGAAGCCAATTATCCATACTGTACTAACCACGCAATTGAATGTATTAATGGTGTCTTGCCAATCATCCACACTGTACTAACCATGCAATTGAATGTATTAACAGTGCCTAAAAATTCAACAATTGTTGAATGTCTTATACAGGAAATGTTTCAATTATTGTATTTAGTGATTTGTTTAACTTCATGACCCTGTGTTCTCACTTTTCATTTATTGAAGTTAATACTTTTATCCTGTATGTTGTTTCTGTTTGTTCAGGAAGAAAAAGGATGATGATGAGGAGTCATTCAAGATGGACACATCATCAATCTCTAGCAATGATTCGGATGTGTCTGAAGATGATGACAGTGATGACTCTGATGATGATAATGATAGTGATGGAGAACCAAAGTCAAAGAAGAAAGGAAAAAAGAAAAATAAGATCACAAAAAAGAAGGGAAAGAAGGGAAGTGATGATGAGGATGAAGATGACAGTTCAGATGGAGGAAAGAACAAAAAGGGAAAAGCAAAGCAGAGAAAAAGAATTAAGAAGATGAGTAATTCAACTGATGATGATGAAGATGATGTGAGTATTAACCTCCTGGTTTTTTTGGGTTTATTGTGTACTTAATAGAGTTTTTGTAATAACATGTTATTTGTAGTTTCATGATTTCTGATTCTTTGACGGCTGCATCCTGGACTTCACAAAGGTCTCCTTTTTTATCTGTCTTGTTCAGTGACTAGACAATAAAGATAGCTCAAATTCAACCCTCTGGACATTAACTTTTTCTTATGTCATCACAAATAATTCATGCAAACATTCCATCCGTATTTTCGCATCCTGAAAGTGAGCAATAAATAGTAACTGTCCTTTCATGCATGTTGTAAAATTTGATTAAGGAAGTATGGGGATGCAATGTTCCATGCAAAGTCAAAGTGACCCAAAAGCCATGCTAAGTTAGAAGTGTCAGAGAGATGCAGATATTAGACAAACTGTTAAAATAAAATGATATAACCAATTCTGTTGTGTGGACTTCATCTTGCTAACCATCAGGAGTTTGAGAACAAACACAGGATAATATATGCTTGATTTCAGCAAATAACACAGCTTTAATATGTATATTAGCAGCACAGTATACTTATTATTTTAATCAGAAAAATAAATCTATGTAATTGTACTAGAACAAACCAGGCAGTCACTGTGGTAACAGAAACATTGGTTTGCTCCAATCTTGACCATCATCCCGTACTATTTCTGATAATAGATAAAAGATCAACACTCCAAATGCTTCAGTTCAGAAAACTGCTAGACTTGCAAATTATACTAACCGAATTAAATAGTCAGCCCAATGTAGCCATGTTGCAGGTACTATCACACTGAAATACCTGCAAATGAAAAATAGATCAACTGGCAAAGAAGGGTTCTGCTGCTGACCAGCCAGATATACCAAAAGCTTACCATCAGAAAAACAGTTGATCAAAGTTACCAGAAAGTCACTGCCACAAGATTATGAACAGACCAGAACAAGTTGTTATTCTACATCTGAGAACAGGAGACAACCCAATTCCACATCCCTATATATGCACAAAGCTAAAGATTGACAACACAGCATTGTGTGCATGTGCATCTATCTGCAGAGCATTTACTTCAAGAATCTGCAAAATATGAAATATGAGTCGAAGACACTGGCACGGGGAAACAATACTTGAAGCAAAGCTCTATTGACCTCTGTATAAGTTAACAAAACATAGTCAAGTTTATTAGAGATAAAACTGCAGATACAGGCACATTCCATGTGATCGAAAGAACTAGAGTGAATGATGAAAAGAAGGAATGCTTAATGAAAACATTAACATTAGAATGTTGCAAATATGTGTTTCCATTAAATAAATATCTTCACTTAATAACAAACAGTATTGATTTGATGGTAGAGTAGATATTAGGGCCCTCTAGTTTTCTGGCAACATACAGGAAGGCTGTTACAGGATAGGGAATCATCATCAGGCGCCATGCCGGCTGGCATAGGTGATCATGGCTCTCGACAGCTCTCTATTATGTATCAAGATCATTGTTGTTTCCCTGCCGTGCCAGGTTGTCAAACTGTCTAACACTACACGTTCAATACAATTTTCATTTCAACGTTATGCTACCAGTGCCAAATCAGGACGCTTAACAACATTAGAGGAGGATAAAAGGAAAGTTAAAACAAATGAAATGCCTTTGAAGAACACTACATGTAACCAGAAGAAACAATCAGAGATGATATTAGAAAGTGGTTGGGCACAACATCAGTGAAAAGAGCAGGTGAAATGGTTTGGATATGCATCAAAATTACCTCGGAAGCAGTATCAGTCAACTATAACAATAATAATGTAAGAGGGCATCCATGCAAATGATGGATCGATTGATTATCTGAGACAATAAATACCATCATATATAAGCAACACAATAGAGCTTGAATCAGAAATATCTGTTTTCATTGATGCTGTAAAAAAAACCACCAGAAAATGAAAAAAAATTGCAAAACAAATATTCAATTTTTGTAATGTTTCTATTCAAATATTTTCAGGATGACCCAAATAGTAGCAAGGCTGGTAAGAGAAAAGAAATCAGGAAAGTTATGTCTAACAAAAAGTTAGATGATTGTACAAGAGCTGCAGCCAAAGCAGAGGAGAAAAGAAGAAAACGTATTGCTGCAAAACAACGCGAGGTAAGTTATGAAGCAGGTGTATGATGTTCCTTCAGGTTACTTTTGTTAAATTTATGGAATTTATCAGTGACCTTTTTTTGTGCTTATTCATTATGAGGTAAAGATGGAGAAAGAACATAATGTGGCTAAGGGGTTTGAAGCATTAGGTGCTCACATAATATAAGGTTTAATTTTTGCTGGTCAGTGGCAGGTATGATTTCTCGCTGAAACATTTCAGTGTTATTCATGAAATTTTTACATACAAATGCATGATTGAACAATTTGATCATCCATGTGGCAAATGGGGCCTGCATTGATAGTTCAGGGTACAATTAATAGGGCCACCGTCTTTATTGCAGTAGAAAGCGACTAAAGAAAATTGAGGGAATAGGCTAACGTTATGAACAAATCATCATCGCTGTATGTCATGTCTCAAAACTCTTACTTCTGTCTCATAATCCCGATGGATGATGAAGAGCAGACCAGCAGCATTGCATCTTTGATTTGAAAACTCAGACTGCTACATTTGAAGGAGTAGTCCAACAAAAGTTTTCTTCTAAATGAAAGTGCCCCACATACTGTGATGCTAGTTTCTAATAAAAAAATCAAGGAAGTTGTCATCTTTTGAGCTGCTACATCTTCATAATTTTTACTGTAGTAAGTGGAAGGTCTATTGCTTGTAACTTGTGCAGCACGCCTGTTTGTCTGCTTACACAAATGTTGCCAGAAACACCAGTGGTTTTTGATATCTCTGGTTAGGGCAGTTATCATGCCAGACTCTTGACTACTATGAAAGGAGGAAAATAGATAGTGACAATGATTTGTCAATAGTGTGGTAAAAAGCTCATTCTGTAGTAAGTCCAAGGCCTCAAAAATGGCATATTGAAGTTAGATGTTTCAGTTAAAAGTGTAGATATAGCTATAAACCCAGAAACCGCACATCTTGTTTTCTGAATTACATCCTGCTACGTGGGAGGAGTTTGAGAACTGAAAAGAAAGATACCTTTTTATCATCTAATTTGTCTAGTTTTGTGAGCCAATCATTTCATTTTTCGTGTGATAAATTTTTAGTCAAATATCTAGTCCTGCTGCTATTTTGAGGATGCTTTTGTAGTAATACAGTCTGGTGGTTCCTGTTGCATGTGACAAAACTAATCTGAACAGGAGGTTCTATTGGAATTCCCTCTTTGATGTCATTTAAATAGGTGTGGAGAAACATACTACCTTCTGGCCTTGGACAAAAAGACTTTGTTTTACATTATTACTCAACACCCATAGCAGAGATGCAGAAAATGGGAAGAATGCAAACACTTGGTGAACACAGAGACACAAAAGTATTAATTCAAGCAGAAAAGTTTCAGTGTATGCCAAGTAATCCAATGAAGGAAAGATTCCAAAATCTAGCAATGGGGTGACTGAAAAGAAGCAGCTTTATCCATCAAGCTAAACGACTCCGTATACAACTTACAGACCTACCTGAAGTTGACAGCCCCTTAAGGTCTGTACCAGAACAAACCCTGTGGAGTGAAAGGCATGGAATGTCAATATACATTCAGACCCATGTGAAAGAAATACTAAGTGCTTGCAGAATCTAAGACTAGCAGTCCCTACTGCTGAAGTCTGATGTCTTGTACTATTGGCTAAAATAAAATGGTGACAGTGCATTTCTTTAATACAGACTACATCCGGCTGGAAACCTAGTATGACCATTGTCCTGCTATTAGAGAGATCCCAGGATGTTTGAGAATGGACACTCAAGAATTAGACCTCTTTGGCCACCTTGCAGAACAAGTGGACTCATTAAATCGACCCACTTCCTTGTTGATAAAAAGTTGATATCAGTGTCTACTCAGCATAAAAGGTTTCCAAAATGTCAACATCAGGTGCTCCTCCACATAAAATTCTCCAAAATGTCAACATTAGCAACACCTCCATATAAAAGATCTTCAAAATTCCAATAGCAGTGACTTCTTCACATAAAAGGCCTCCAAGTCTCCAATATCAACATCTTTTCCACATTAAAGGTCTCAAATATCATTGGTTAGAGATGAGTTAAAGCATTAATGTCAATAATTTAATTTATACATTCATTACTTTCAATGGACAAAGGAAATCCCTCCATCTGACTGACACTTAACTATGGCCTATATTTAGGGGTATATTACGAGTATCCTTAAAATTAATGCTGGGGCTTATTTTTTGGTTAAGTCTTAATTTGAGGGAATACAGTATTAGAATAATTAAATCTCAAGTGCTCAATATTGAATAGGTACTGTTATTCAATGAGATAGGAAGACAAAGAGAGAAGCTGGTTGGGGTTGTCATCATGGCATGGAAAAATGTCAGCAATAAACTTATTAACAATGGAAGAGATAGTTGTGAAGAAACATGATTGTCTATACCACTCAGCATAGCACGTGATTGATTGGTTGCTAACATGATTGAGATATAAGATGTGAAATCACGCTTGTTTTTTAAACCACATAACTTTAAAATGTCTCTCCTTATTATTATTTCCAGTTTAACATAGAGACAATCACAGATGAAAATAACCCTATGAATTGTCCAGTAACAACTAAGCTTGTCTTAGAACCTGGCAAAGAGGAAGATGATAAACCTCTTATTCAGGTCAATAAGAAGCTTGTTCAAAAGTTGAAGCCCCATCAAGTGGAAGGTGAGAACATAATATGGTACTTCTGACACGGTTAAGCAAATAAAATCATTCTTTCTTAGTTAGGTTTTACAATCCATGGTTTGGGAAGAGTAAATTTATCCTGCAGTCCATGAGGTTATCATGTCTGATCACAGCCTTTTGTGTACTGGCAACCATCTCCTATATCTATGTTCCCTCATGCCATAATGCCATGCTGTACAACATCTCTCTTGGTCTTCTCTGCACATATTCCTTGCTTGTATCAAATTGCGTCTTGATTGTGTAACCGTTTCTTCGCTTCCCTTTGCTTTTTAGCTTACTTGTTGTCACAAGTTGCTGTGTTTTTCTTTTCATGATCATGGACTGTATTCTAAGTTACCAAAATAAAAATAAATTTGCTGATTACTAAAGGCAACACAAATTTGCAACCTCAACCAAATGGATCTTATCAAACATAAGACACAATATGTGGCAAAATATCCACAAACAATATTTAATAAGTAAAATTTTTAAAAATGTGCTGATTACTAAAGGCAACAAAATGTACAGCCTCAGACGAAAGTATCTCAATCAAGCATACGACACAATAGGTGGTAAAATATCCATAAACAATATTTTAAGGCAAGTGATGAAATGTTGAATGGTCATGTAAAATTGTTGTATTGTCATTGAAATTTGATTTTAGTCATTAAATCATTTTTGCTTCTTACCAAACAGCAATATATTTCTACAACAAAAATGGTGGACTTAATATCAAGCATGTTTTTACAAAGAATAAAAATAAACTAGACGAAGTAGGAAGCTTCAAGATACTGTCACAAATAAAACAACATAATGCTACCCTGTTCTCTGGACTACATCCTACTCTAAATCTAGTATGTGGGTTGGTTAGATGTATAGGATTGATTAGATTGATTATTCACCAAAGATATTAACAAATTAATTTTATTACTTGTTTTCGCACGTTAAAATCATTTCTGTAGATGAGGATAAATTCTCAAGCATTTTCTGTGTGTTGACGAGTGTGTAGGTACACAAACAAGGCAGAACTGTCTCTTTTACAAGTGAATTTTTCTGAATTCCATTTTCTGATTATCACTTTTGCTAGAGTTCCGAGTGATGTTGCTTGCTGGCATTGTGTTACTCTTTTGTGAGGGATGAGTTACATATAAGTGCTGTTGTCCATGTGGTACCAGAAACAAGAATAACACTGTCATCTGTCATGCACATTGAAAGAGGCAACTAATGAGTTGGGTATGGGATTCATTACATCATCCCATGATGTCTGCTTTGATGAAGCCTACTAAATACCCATGCATGGATTATTGAGTGGGGAGGAAATCCTTTTATCTGCAGCATGCCTAAAGATTGCAAGAAAGTCATAGCACATGTCCCTTCTGGAGTAGAAGTCTGTTCAGCTCTTGGCATTACACCATACTGTCACATCGAGTACAACAGTCATCTGGGACTACAAAAATCCTGGAAGGCATGGAAAAGAATGTCAACAGAAGCACTAGTTTGGAGTTTAACATTGTTTTGTTGTGAAGACATGTTATCTAGTCATTTTGCATGATACCATGGTTACTGGTGTGCCTGCCTCTCTGCCTGGTATCTTCAACTTCAGCACCCGTGATACCTTGGGCAGGACTGTGGTCCTACTGCTCGATGTCAGGGTTGACCCAACCAATCTTAGTTTCCAGATTCTGTTGGTTGGACTAAACTTCCATCTCCACTTTAAGGAGGTGGTCTCAATGGAGTGAGTTGAAAATAAAACTTCACTTCCTGGCATAGGGAACACGAGTGACAAATTTATATGATCTATATTATAATCATCACCAAATATGGGTAAATCCAATTACAATTAGTCACAATTAACACTAGCAATTTCTATCATATTTTTACTTCATTATCTTTCTTCTTTAGCTGTTCAATTTCTTTGGGATTGTTTGTATGAGAGCGTCAAGAGATCTAAGAAAGAGGAAGGAGCTGGGTGCATACTTGCTCACTGCATGGGTCTAGGAAAAACTCTATCTGTGAGTCCATTGTTTGATTGTTGACAATAGAATCATCCAGCTGGTATGACTTGTGCTCATATTGTTTGATCCAGATATTAGAAAAGATTCATCTTACAATGGAAATAAATAAATATGAGCAAGACAATAAGGGAAGATACATTTTATGTTTTTGCTTACGCACACAATCTACTTCATCGTACATGTATGTTTTCCTTCTATGTACATGCACATTTTCCTTCTATATACATGTACATTTGCCTTCTGCACACACTTGTTTTTCTTCCGCATACTCTGCTCATGTTTTCTATAATAATTCTCATATTGAACATGAGGTCTCTGGTACCTCTTCCAGATCTCATGTTCAATATGAAAATTCTCGAAAAATGTAGGGAATTCAATATCGATTTACATGCTTGTTTCATTGACTACACCAAAGCTTTGGTACCTCTGCCATATCTAAAACCAGTATGTGCTTTGTGGATATCTGCTTATAAGTTTATTCTGCAATCTCCTCATTATAATATGTAATAATATTTTTAGGGGCTAGGTAACCTGAATTGAAGGAATTAACATAAAGCTCATATCAAAATATCCATAACATGTTGAGAGTTGCGGTAGTGAAATTATCATATTTCATGTCATGCATATTTCATGAAGTAATTCTTTATCTTGATTGTATTACTGCGCAGGTGATTGCTTTTGTCCACACAATTTTGACTCATCAGAAAATTCTGAAACACAGAACATGCCTTGTGGTCAGCCCACTAAACACAGTTCTTAATTGGAAGAATGAGTGGAGTTTGTGGTTGGATGAGAAGGATCAGTTGGAAGTGAGTACTAGTGGAGCATAGTTCTTGATACAGTTTTGATTACTTGTTCTACTTTATCATTTTGTTTAGTGCTCAGATATCATTGGAGGACTGACCAATGCTAATCTCTTTCTGATATATGCTGAACAATGTTCTGTGGTGTTAATGATTGAACAGATATTCAAAGTTTTTCAACTAAAAACATCTCTAGTATTTGTACTAATCTATAGTCTGTTTCAAGTAAACACATCCCTAGTATTTGTGCTAATATTTTGCTCTGGTCAATCGTGTAACAGGTGTGGGAACTAGCTAGCTGCAAACAGAATGCTGCTCGTGCAAATCTCTTGAAGGAGTGGCAAGAGAGTGGAGGAATCATGATTATAGGTTATGAGATGTACCGTAACTTGACCACAGGTAGCAGGTGCAAGAACAAAAAACAAAAGAAAATGTTCCAGGACACGTTGGTTGATCCAGGTGAGTATCAATTTGTACAACCAAGCGCACAGTAAAAAAAAAGTTAAAAATTAAAATGAAATGATACAGGAATGTATCATACATCTATTCAGAATACAATGCTCAATGCATCCTTATCATAAATGTGATCTTTCAATAAAGGGTTAGTTCATAGTTTAAAAATAAAATTTGTATTTAATTCAGAATTTTATTGAAATTATATAAATGGCACAATGACAAAGAACAAAAAAAAAAATTCATGTGGAATGAAAGTCATATAGAAATTAGTTTTTGTTGCACCTAATGCATTTATGCAAAACAGAAGAAAATTACACCAAAAAAAGCAAGAAATATAAATGCAGCACACATATAAAGAATTATATAAAAAACTTTCTTCCTTCTGCTGGATTATTTGTGTGTGTGGTACGAGTTGTGTGAGAAAGTTGTAAAGATGGTTTTTCATAAAAAAGCTAACAAACTATACCCAAAAAAGATGAAAAAATATTAGTAAAAATTGTCTGAATTTTTTAGGAAATATTTTGGAGTGGCAACAGTATTTACAGATCTAATTCTGCAGTAATTATAGTCAAATTGTTATCATTTCATAATTTCACTGGGGAAAAATGAATAAACATACAGGCTAGCTATAAAATCCTTCTATAAATCTAGATCTACTCTGAAATTGATCAATGTTAGACAGTTGGTTTATAAAGACAAAATATACGAAAACTGCATGGTCCAACATATTTTCGAGTGTGATTATCTACTTACTCTCAGGAATCCATGTTCAAATGAATAATCCATGATGTCTCATGTAGTCCCATTGTTTCAGAAAAGTTATGAATATCAGATGGCAAGATAAGATTCCAGATACCACTGTCCTTGATAGAGCTGGTATGTCCAGCCTTGAAATTATCCAGATGCAGGTACAGATTCGTTGGGCAGGTCATTTGGTGTGTATGCCAGACCATCGTCTGCCAAAGATACTTCTCTATGGTGAGCTGGAGGAGAGTACACGATCTCAAAAGAAGCACTACAAGGGCTCATTAAAGAACTCACTGAAAGCCTTTGAAATAGATCATGATACATGGGAAGAACTTGCACAAAATAGATCTACATGGCATTCTAAAATCAAAAAGAGCGCATTATCTTGTGAAAAGAGGAGAAATGGAGCAGCTCAACAGCGGAGAGCAACTAGAAAGTCACGGATAGACCAAGATCCGTCTATAGTCATCATTCCATGTCCGAACTGTCCAAGGACATTTACAGCTCGAATAGGGTTCATTAGCCATCTAAGAACTCATAATCAAGGACATAACTCTAATTGAATTTTCAAAAGTGGATGTAACAAATGGTCATCATCACCTGTGATGGACGAACAACAATCCATGATGATTTTAATGAAAATACGATAAAACCAGATTCACATCACAGCGCTGCTTTGATTTGAAATTCTCAAAATATTGAAAAAATTTCGATATTTCACTGAGATTCAGTCCACGGTGCCACTACATTTGCTGAAAAAATAGAAGTCAGTTGAATAACTTTCCAGATTTCAAATAATCTGGTAACCATAATTTTAAAATATGGGCTTCTTTTATTGATTACCGAGGACCTAGCAACAGGGCTTTTGTGGGGATTGTACAGATATTTTAGATAGTGTAAACTGTTTGCGAACATACTCTACGGCCACACACTAAGGGTTAAAAATCAATTGAAACACTTGTATGTTCCTATTATTTTTACATTTTCTTATTGTGATTTTATTTCAGCGCTGATGAATGAAATAATTAAGGAGTTTAGTATACATAATGGTTTAAAGTTGTTATGTGATACTTCGATAAGCAGTTTCTTTTAATTTTGAAACATAAATATGTATCACAGACTTTACATCTAACTCTATTCTTTCTTTTAATTTTTTGATTTTTTATAACAAAGTTTACAATTTCTCTGTATGCTTGTAAATTCTGGGTTCATTGCATGGTGCAAGAAAGTAGCCAACTTGTCTGCGACTGGAACATCATCATATATTCCTATATTCTCTAATTTTCTTGTAAAATGTAACATATCTAAAGTTCTACAGGAAAACCTTTCCTATAGCATAACATAGTCCCACAAGTAAGCACGCCTACTTTCCATAAATATTTCAGTAAATGCACTGAAGTATAAAAATTAGCAAAGTGAACCCTATACCCCTGCCTCACTAATAGTTTTTTTAAATCAATAACTACCCCATGTGCTAAACCAAACCATCCTTCTGAATGTGGACAAGCCTAGCGAGTTGAAGCGTAGTAAAATGGTGCTGAAACTGCCTGGCCAAATTATTTATTGCGAGTTTTCTGATGTAATTTTAAATATCAAAATCAAGATTTTGACATTGCTTTTAAGTTTCTAGAGCCACTATAACCAATTTTTCTATGATACAATTATAATGGTTTGCTGAAATAGTGAAAAAAAAAGCCAGTTAAGTTTATAGTCTCATAAATACTTGTAAAAATAGTAAATAGTAGTAAAATGACACTGAAACTGCCTGGTCAAATTATTTATTCGAGTTTTCTTACGTAATTTGAAATATCAAAACCAATATTTTGACAATGTTTTTAAGTTCTAGAGCTACTATAACCATTTTTCTATAATACAGTTATACTGCTTTACTGAAATAATGAAGAAAAACTGCTAGCTTTATGTTTTCCAAAACCTCGTCACAATGTTTACGACCTTATTAATGGCCCTGTATCCTAAGTGTTAACCATGTTTTCAATGTTCACAATTAACTATGTTTACATTTTTGTGTTTAAGGTCCAGATTTGGTGATTTGTGATGAGGGACACATTCTAAAGAATGAGGCATCTGCCATTTCCAAAGCAATGAACCTGATAAAAACTAGAAGACGAGTTGCACTGACTGGAACACCATTGCAGAACAATCTAACTGAATGTGAGTAGAGCTGGATGTTTAGTTCTTTCTTCTTTGTCTTCTGCTTTCATTCTCACGCTCTTGCTGGTTAGCAGGATGTTGTCCACAGAATGGAATGTGTTGTGTCATGGTTTCCAGCTGGACTGCAGTATTTGTGCCTTTCACCCTGATACATCTGACGTAGAATGGTTTTTGGGTCACTTTGATCTCCCCCAAAGAATGTACATGTTACTTTTGTAAGCTCCTCTTTCTGGCTGCAGCTATACATGGGCAACCCTTTTTCCGTCTTTCCCCTCCCGCCTCTCTATGTCTACCTTCTTCCTCTACTTATTCTTATTTTTTCATTCCTTTGCTGCTTTTTCCATCATATTATTTATTGTTGATTCTATCCAGTTTTTCATTTTTGACAAATTTTTAATCTATTGTCTTTTCTCTGCTTTTGCTGTAAGATGTAGCAGGAGTGAATGACAATTGGTTTTTGGGCTATGGTATGTTTGGTCGCTTGATATGCAAGTGTTATTGTGATGTCTCAGATTGTTTGTAACTCGTTCAATCCACCTTCTTCTTGGTCTTCCTCTGTATCTTGCTATTTCCATTTTCATGTTGTATACTGTTGTTGCTGGCCAATAGGGGTTTATTCTCATTTAAGTGACCAAACCATTTCAGTCTATTTTTCAGTATACCAAGTTGACCACTTTGTTTCAACAGTTCTTGTAATCTCTTCATTCCCCACATGATCTCTTTGCTGCTTTTCTTAGATATCTCATTTCACGTGTGGTAAGCTTTCTCTCTTATTGACAAATTTACCAATAAGTAATTTATTTTGTATACTTAACTCTTTATCTCAATATTTATTTCTCTCGATGGGGATGAAATCAAGTTCAAAGCAAAATAATTTTTTTTTTAAAATTTACACCCATCATATTATTCATCAAATTAAAGTAAAATCGCCCATGGGTTGCTGGGGCCCGAAAAGGGAGTGAAGAATAGCAACACCGCTTACCTTTCACGCATGTCGTAAAAGGCGACTAAAGAGGTTATGGGATGGAGTTGGCTATCCCATATAGGGGCAGTGACCCAAAGCCAAGCTGAAGTCGTATGTGTCATGCCGAAAGGAGCAGATATTGCAGCAGTGCTGTAAACCATGACACAGCGCATTCCGTTCTCCGGACTACATCCTGCGAACTGCAGGAGTGTGAGAACGAACGCAGAAGAAGAAGAAAGTAAAATGATTGTACAACTGGAGGAAATTGAAATTGTTAGTAGGACATAGTTTTATATGATTAGTTATGTCAGGGACAAAGTCAGCAAAAAGACAACAAAAGTATGACAAAATTGCTTAAGAATAGATGTATTTCTAGATAAGAGTGAGCAGAAGTTAGGAAGTATTGATTTTCTCAGGAATTCTATTAAAAAAATGAAATTAATATACAATATATATGGATATGTCTGTCATATAAACATCTGTATTATTCTACATAATCCATGTATGTACTATTACAGCTTTGCGCCATCTCTAAACAAGTGCACATATTCCTTGCTTGTACCAAATTTTGTCTTGTGTAGCCATTTCTTCGCTGTCTGAATCATGCCTTCATCATCTTTAAACCCTGTCCTTACAGTTGCACCTTCAAGTGGACCAAACAGATGAAGTTATTAAAGTGCCAAATTAGGACTATAGGATGGATGGGGTAGAATGTCCAACTGAATTTGGTGATTGCTAGACTTGTGTGATGGCATGCATTGTTGTGAAGGAGAAGCAGGTTTACTAGATTCTTTTGCAGCCAAACTATTTGGGAAACATCAATTAATTTCTTTAAGACATCTTAAAATTGATTGAAACTTTCGAATTGATTGTCACTCTTCTTGACATAACATCCACCAGAATCACACTTTCAATTTCCCGAAAGATAATGATCATGACCTTTGAATTTCTTGCACAAACCTTACAAAATCCAAGAGTTTTATAACTGTCTTTGCACTACCAATGTTGATTGACGGTTGTAAGACGAATTGTTGAGTAATAATTCTACCTATCAGCATGGATAATATCTGCATTTCAACATTTTGTGTTGGTGGCTGTGGCAGGTAGTCCACAGCATTCCTTTTCAAGTAGTTTGGTATTCCCACTACCTGATGTTTTGATTCTCTGAATTTAGCAACTAACTGTACTCCTGTACTCAACTGCAAAACTTCCATTACACATAACACTTTCCTGCTGCACAATGAGAAATTCAGTTACAATTTACAGCTTGAAATGCACATTGTTCACAGGCTCCTTTTCAATGGTTTAGTGCAACCGTAATATGTGGCAGATTGCTGTGTAATTTGGTAGACAGCACTTGCCACATTTGAAATGTGCACAATTTTATGCTTCTATCTTCATTATTAAATGAGAAAATATCATTCTGTTTGTGACCTTCTGAATGCCCCAAGTAATAATTTGTAAAATTTGGTAATAATTGTTCATAATAACAGAATCCCCCAATTGTACTTAATAACAATATCTATACATATTTACTGTCTTTTTGATGATCTCATGCAGATGTTCGAAATTAATAGCAAAAATAAAGAATAAATTGACACATATTAATAATCTAAAATCTAATACAGAAAAATATACATTTTATATTAGTATTTCACCACATAATCACAGTATATATCAGTGTGCTTACGAAAACATACACATTTTATAAATACTATTTTATTGTGCAGCACCAGTTATTTCATAAACGTATTGCTAATTAAACTGCCTTAAGTTTCACATTACCACTTGAACCATGCCCTGCTATATCATTTATATAAAAAAAACTACAAGCAATTCATTCATGATTAATACAATTTACTATAATTACATAACAGAACAGTGAATTAGTGGTATGGAATTACAGAAAAATCACATTATATTAAATTGTGGAAGTATTAGTGACACGCAAACTAAATATAAATTCAAGAGACTAACTGGAATTGAACCAGGTCCGTTCTAACGGCACAGAACTGCCTTGCAACTCGAGTAAACAGATTTTTCTGTACTTGACTAACCACATCTCCGAAAAAAGATGTGATTTTGTCAAGACATTCAAACTGTGTACTCAAGTCACTGAGAATGGACCAATCGAGACAAGGACTATTTCAACAACAATTAACATCCCGTGAAAGTATTGAAATATCCTCAATAACACAAACAAATAACATCCATATTTGTACTACAAGGGCCAATAGATCTTCTTGTAAACATAAATAACAGACAGTACAGTGTTGCTTCAAATAATAGCTTATATAAGTAAATTCAAGTAGGAAGCAAAAGGATAAATAAAATTATTCAATTTTATCTATTTGGTCTGATTATTAATATTTGGTCTCTTGAAATCCTCTACATTTGAATTTGTTCTTCTGAAATTATGAAACAATATATAGACATTTACTCTATATCAATGAGATGAAAAATTTATCCTGGTTCAATTCCTGTTAGTCTTTTGAATTTTATTTATCCTCTTGCTTTCTACCTGAGTTTACTTATATAAGCTATTATTTGAAGCAACATTGTACTGTATGTTATTTATGTTTATAAGAAGTCATATTGACCTTTGTAGTACGAATATGGATGTTATATGTTTGTATTACTGAGGATACTTCAATACTTGTACGGGATGTTCATTGTTGTAATAGTCCTTCTCTTGGTTGGTCCGTTCTCAGTGACTTGAGTACACAACTTGAATGTCTTCACATTATTTTTTGGAGATGTGTTTAGTCAAGTACAGAAAAACCCGTTTACTCGAGTTGCAAGGCGATTTGGTGCCGTTAGAATGGACCTCGTTCAATTCCTGTTGGTCTCTAAAATTTGTATTTATCCTCTTGCTTCCTACTCGAATTTATTTATGTAAACTAAATAAATACATTTAAAATAGGAATGCCCATATTGTTCCTCTGTCAGGAGCTGCCATTTTGTAGGAACCATGGGTCACTGTTCCAGAGGAAATTAGTTAAAGTAAAGATACTATCAAAACATACTTTACATGTCAGTGTCTATATATTTTTTTACTTGTGAACAGATCACTGCATGGTGAGCTTTGTGAAACCAAATCTACTGGGTACAAGAAAAGAGTTTACCAATCGCTTCATCAGCCCTATACAAAATGGTCAGTGTACAGACAGCACACAGCGGGATGTCAAACTCATGAAAGCTAGAGCACATGTGTTGCATGAGATGCTTGCAGGATGTGTTCAGGTTAGGTTGCTCTTATGGTAAATTGTGATATTTAATATAGAAAAGTATATATTTAGTGTATCTTGTATATTTAATGGCTTTCCATGTACTGAGATGTCTTATTAAAAACATCACAGTGCATACAAATTAATAAGTTTTGTGTTTTTCCCATTCGTTTTTGTTTCTTGAAAAGGTCCCATTTTGACCGCAGTGTGGAAAATGCTCTTGTTATTGTGTTTATTGTTATTTATTATTTACATTGTTTTTTTATGTGATTGTTGATGTAGGATACAGTAACATTATTACTTAATATAGTATTTTTCTTTCATATAGAGAACATGTTTGTTACGTTTGTAGCAATCCCCAGGCATTGCAAACAATATAGCTCTTAGTAACGCAAAATGAGGTAAACAGGTTACTAAAACACTTACCTAGCCTATTAATAAAAATATATTTTAAAAAAACATACAATAAAACTAAACAGGACTAAAAAGGTTCAATTTGAGCCGATACGTGGAGAATTGTCCTGTTTAGTTTTATTGTATGTTTTTTTTAAATATATTTTTATTAATAGGCTAGGTAAGTGTTTTAGTAACCTGTTTACCTCATTTTGCGTTACTATTTGTTCATTAGGTTACTGCAGCACCATCCACTTTGTCGGACACCCTCTGACCATTTGGTTATTAATATAGCTCTTACATCCTTTTGTGCAATATTAAGTGCAATAGAGAGAAAAGTGTTCTCCTGAGCTTTATTACATACACAGAGAACTCCCAAACTCTTAGTACTTTCAGAATAGATTTCCTGCTCTATCGTCTTTTATCTGATTTTGCTGTAATGCGTTGCAGGATTGAATGACTATCGGTTTTCGGGCTATGACACTTTTGGCAGCTTAATATGCAGTAATACTGTGATGTTTCAGACTGTTCGTAATTTTTCGATCCACTTTTTTCTTCGTCTTCATGCTGTTTCCATTTTCATGTTGTATGCTTTGCCGCACGCCAATAAGCATTCATTCTCATTAATTGGTCGAACCATATAAGTCTGTTTTTTTAATATATTTAACCATATATGGTGTTCAAACAATTCTTGTAATCTCTTCATTGCTCATATGATTCTTCTTGTTCTGTTTGCTGCTTTTCTTAGACATCTCATTTCACACATATTTCTCTTGTTGTTTTGTTAGTGTCTATGTGACGTTATCATAACACAATGTTGATATGAAGATTGAATTTATGATTTGTTTTTTGGTTTCCATCGAGATAGATTTGTATTTCAAAATTGGTGTACGTTCATAATTTATATTTACTTAAAAAAATTCTTGTCTCCAGCTCTCCATCCATTCTTCTGTCATCTCTAAAAATTCTCCCAAGATACTTCCTACTCAGAGAAGCTAAATACATAATTAATTAGTAGTAATGCACTATGGGTGGGCTTCCACAAGAGGATAGCATCACTATATATGCATGTCATCTACTAGGAAATTTATGGAGTATGCCAACATTTAATTAACGTTTGTAGAAGTCTCTATAACAACAGCAGTTGCACTATAAGAACAGCTGCAGGCTACACAGAGGACTTTGTGATTAGCACAGGAGTAAAGCAGGGATGTGTATTATCCCCACTACTTTTTATTACATACATGGACCATATAAACAAAACAGCAAAATTTAATGAAGCAAATGAACTGCTTTTTGCAGATGACCAGGTTTTATTCCACAACAGCATTAAAAACCTGCAAGACCACCTAAACACAATAGACACAGCAGGCAAGCAATTTGGAATGAAAATCAACATAGACAAAACAGAAGTAATGAATATTGCAAGAGAAAAGGAGAACATCAACATACAAATAAATAATAAACAACTAAAACAAGTAGATGAATTCAAATATCTGGGCAGCACATTGAGATATGACAACAAACAAGAAGCAGAAATAAACGCAAGATGTAATAAGGCCTGTCAGATCATTGGTCAATTAACACCTTTACTAAGAAACAAAGATATTACATTAGAAACAAAGAAAGCGCTTTTCAACACCATTTTCTTACCAACATTGTGTTATCAGTGTCAAACTTGGACATTAGATTCTAGAACAATACATAAGATTAACACCACTGAAATGAAATGTGTGAGACGTATGATTGAAGTTAGCTTGAGAGATAAAATCAGGAATGAAGCACTAAGGAAACAATTAGGGATCAAACCAACAATAGAATACATACAGAAACAACAAGTTAAATGGTACGGCCACATAACCAGACAGAAAGAGCAAAGTATTATCCAAAAAACACTTAACAAACGATACGAAAACAGGAGACCTATTGGATGCCCTCGTAAAAGGTGGATAGATAGTGTATTAGAGACACTTGGAAATATAACAGCAGAGGAGGCAAATAGAAGGGCAAAAGACCGTACACTCACTCTCCCCTCAACACCGAAAGGTACATGAGGACAGAAAGAAGAAGAAGAATCTACTAGGAGTTTGCTGTTACATGTTGTGTAACTGGTGAGACCTTCAGACCTTTTGTGTGTGTGGGTAGAAATAGAATATGGCAAATGTATACTTAAGAAATAATTATAGATACACATAGATCCACAGGAATCACTACTTTTTATATGTTGGCTTTTTTTTTGTGGGATATATTTTGTTGGGGGTTGATAATTTATCAATTTCATTATGCTTTGTTTTCTTATCCAGAGACGAGACTATTCAGCACTAACCAAGTTCCTGCCTCCTAAGCAAGAGTATGTCATCTCAGTACGTCTGACCAACATACAGATTGAATTATATGAGAAATATCTAGAAGTGACAGGCATCGGAGTGGATGGTGTTTTTAACAGCAAGGGAGCTCGATTGTTTGCAGATTACCAGAATCTCATGAAAATTTGGACTCATCCATGGGTACTGAAACTGGCAGAAATCAGAGATGAGATGAAGGTATATTTTACCTTGTAAACTCATAGAAATCATGCATGTTTTCAAGTATAATGGTTCTGGATTACGCACATGTGTTATTTCTTCTTGAAGTTTCAGAAGAAATAGACAACGACAGAGTAAAATTTTGTCCACTGAAATGCTTTCATTAGAGCAGATGCATGACAATGGAGCATGTCTTTATGTACTGATGTCTCGAATGTGAAACCTCTATGACAATGGTGGATTAAGGGCTTTATTTCTATGCTCGGTTAACAATAATCTACTCTTTCTAATATGGATGATAGAACATCCATGAAATATGTTTGTCACACTTCTTTCCTATGTCAGGGGGTGGAGTTTTATTTCAGCTACTGATTTGTTTTTCTTATAGCATTCTTTTTAATGAGGAATTTTTGTTCAGATCCTTTTGCAAGTCCCAGATGATTGTTGTCTTTATGTAACTGTAATGTGTAATGCCACGAGCTGAGCTGTCTTCTACACTAGATGGGAGAATGTGTTTCTTGCAATCTCAAGTTATGCTGCAGATAAAAAGGTTGATTTCTTACTAGCAGTCCATGCATGGATCTTCATTGCAGCAAATATGCAGTTGGCTAGCCAATGTCAGGCCTAACTTCCTTAGACACCATATGAATGACAGGTTACAGTTGCTATTCTTTGCTCCACATTTGGTCCCTGGCAACACATGAGTGACAATAGTTCAATAAATTATGCATTGATAATATTGTAATTATATATTAATTTGCTTTTGTGACATTCCCCCCTTCCCAGGCCAGGTATGATGATGATGAAGAATCATTCATAGATGATGATAATTCAGAGGACGAGGATTCATTTTCTAGCTCGTCATCATCCAGTGAAGATGACAAAGATGTGAGTGACAGTGGTGGCGAAGGCACAAGTGCTAAACGAAACACAAAGCGAACCTCAAGAACTCGAGCCAAAACCAGGTCAGATTATATCTTGTAACAAATTGGACTTGATATCTCAGATATTATGTTAGTTTATTTATAGAATTGATGCACCTCTGTATGTCCGCACCAGGATCCATAGTGTGGTATGAGTAGGACTGGAAATGAGTGTCAGAGTGAGGGATGAGTTTTAATCAAAAATATGTAACTGAAGTAAAGCTGTAGTTTTATTGGCTAAAATTGAAAATGCAGTGTCCATAAAGTCACTGTGCACTCATTGTGTTCCTGATGACAGTCATCAAATCATTATCATAGGTGCTCCATTCTCCCATTTAGTATGTCCTTCATCATGTGGTAACTGGCTGCTCCGATTCTGTGTTAGTTGATAACAGTTTTAAAATTCCTATATGCCGCTTATTTCTTGCAACACCCATGTTTCACTCCCAGGTCCTGCATTCTAGCCATAAATACGGAAGAAGCAATACACACAAATTTATCCAACTGTTCTGACTCCCTGATTATATTCTTCTTCTTCTTCTTCAGCGTTCACTCTCAAACTCCTGCTGAATTCTCTTATAGCAGGACCATGGTCCTACTAGATTTCCAGCAGGATGTAGTCCAGAGAATGGAAATGCGTTGTGTCGCCGTTTTATTTGCGCCAATGGCCCGACACATCCGTCTTCGGCGGAACCTGATTATATTCAGAATATCAGCAGTTCATTGAATTACCACTATGAGACCATGTTGGCAAGTCTGTCTGCTCTTTTATTTCCCCCAACACCCACAAGTCCAGGTACAAAAGTGAAGACAACTCTCTTAAACACAGAATTTCGCCATCGACTTCAGTCACTGACTGCATAGTTAACCCGATAGAATCTTTCAAAACCTACTCTTAAAATCAGTCTGATCAGTCGGAAAACTGATCATTAGCATTTTTAATTTCCATCTTTATCATTGCCTTTGTCATTGCCATCAACTCCATTGTCATACTACTAGTAGTTGTCTAGAAAGCACCACTTTTTTCCCTAATACACTCTGTGACACTACATCACATGAATTGTGGGTATTTATTGTGTACTTCTGTGACGTCATTGATGCAACAACATTTATGAAAAAATACTACATCTCATGTCAATTGTGTATTGGGCAAGGTGGCCTGAAGCACAGTAGCACAATCTATAGTGGATGTTGGTACTTGTGCATGTATTGGGCAAGGTGGCCTGAAGCACAGTAGCACAATCTAAAGTGGATGTTGGTACTTGTGCATGTATTGGGCAAGGTGGCCTGAAGCACAGTAGCACAATCTATAGTGGATGTTGGTACTTGTGCATGTATTGGGCAAGGTGGCCTGAAGCACAGTAGCACAATCTATAGTGGATGTTGGTACTTGTGCATGTATTGGGCAAGGTGGCCTGAAGCACAGTAGCACAATCTATAGTGGATGTTGGTACTTGTGCATGTATTGGGCAAGGTGGCCTGAAGCACAGTAGCACAATCTATAGTGGATGTTGGTACTTGTGCATGTATTGGGCAAGGTGGCCTGAAGCACAGTAGCACAATCTATAGTGGATGTTGGTACTTGTGCATGTATTGGGCAAGGTGGCCTGAAGCACAGCACAATCTATAGTGGATGTTGGTACTTGTGCATCAGGAAATCTTTACACAAAATTCATAACATCTTTCATATATTTACCTCCATTAGTGCACACTTGCTCCATTACAAATACTTTTTGTTCATTATTTAATACCAATCTTGGTCAGCTAGATAAATAAAATTTAGCTTGTATCATGCTGTTGACTATGATTGTCGATTGTAAGACAAAAGGTGTGTCTATCTGGAAGTATTGTGGAAAGGGAAAGGCAAGATATCATATCGTCCTGGTAGAAAAAGAAATGTGTGCAGAGGCTCAAACTGGACGAGGTATTCATGATGTCTGAGAATGAAACCTCAGCTAATAGGATGAACCAACCCTAGTCTAACTTCACGATTGAGATGTTTTTCCTATATTGCAATCGGGCTCAAAGTCACGATAAGGGCCAGTTCCCGAGGGAATGGGGCAATGGACCATTTAATTACATGAGTTCACAGGCTGCAGAACAACTCATACAAGATAGACATGTCGACCCAAGTCTAATTTTCTGCTTACCATCTCCTCGGAAACTACCGCCCAGGAAAATGTTTTGGTGTGCAAAGTCCAAGAGCACATTGGTAAACTATCATGATATAGAGCTGATGCACAAATGCTTCATGGCGACAGATAGGTGGCTATCACAGGCTAGAAAAGCTTACCCAAACTTGAAACATGAAAATTGGTTGTGCTGGACTAAAAGGCACAAATAAAATCTGCTGTAAAAGTAGCAGCACAATGTATTTCATATTCTCCAGCTCTAATCACACACAACTACGAAACTTTATACTGAGAAGAAGAAAAAGAGTAAAATGGTTATCTGAGGCTTGCAAAAGTTCTGGAAATTTTCCCCATTCGAAAGAACGCCAGAGAAACATCAGCCTGGACCTGAAAGTAAAACTCCTGTATGACATAAGTAACAAGAATTACAAATTCGTATTTCTTCTGGGTTTTATCAACAGATCCGTAGCTTTCCACCAGTTTTAATATTTACTGTGTGCGTGCAACCACCTCCTCCCCAAGCACACCAATGTTGCCTGGTGAACCCCATGTCCCACAATTAGAGCCACCATAAGCAATAATATTGCCATGAGTTGTAAGATATAATCTCTAATTTTATGTTTTATTTGTGTCTTGTAGGCAGCAGAAAGGCAATGATAGTGACTCTGATGAAGTGATAGCTGAGTGGAAGACTAAAAGATCTTCCAATAGAAATGATGATGATGAGATTAAGATAGAGGAACCAGATAAAACAGTGACAAAGGATTGGTGGGCACAGTATGTAACAGAGGATGACAAAATGAAACTGGAGCTAAGCAATAAACTGTTTCTGCTGTTTGAGATTCTTCGAATGTGTGAGGAGATTGGTGACAAAGTGTAAGTCTTTTCTGTCCAAGTATTCTTTGAATATTTAATGAAATTTAAGACAAAGTATGATGTTTTCCTTTTTAAGATATTCTGAATGAGGGCAAGATTAGTGGCAATATTTTTCAGCATATTATTTTTATGAATTCATTTTCTGTCATTCTAGGGTCTAAGAGCACAAAGATAAGATTCAATTTATTACCAGACTTTCAGTCACCCTAAGATATCAGTTTTATCACCTGGCTTGCCATCACTCTAAGAATCACATTTTTAAAAACTTGGTTTGCCTTCGCCCTAGATCATATCAGTTTTATGGCCTGACTTGCCAACACTGTAAGTTAATCAGTTTTAAGACCTTTCTGTCTCTGCAAGGTCATTCCAATTGTATGACCTAACCTGACTTTCTGCCACTATAAGATCATATTAATATTTGGACCATATTAATATTTGGACCTGATTTTCTGTCACTTTAAGATCATATGAATTTTAGGACCTAGCTTGCTCTAACTATAAAAGTCATATCAATTTTATGACCTGACTTTTCGTCACTATAAAAATCATTAATAGGACCTGGTTTGCCGTTACTTTAAGATGATATCAATTTTAGGACCTGACTTGCCCTCACTAAAACCATATTAGTTTAGGACCTTACTTGCCATCTCTCAAAGAATCATACATTTTAAGACCTCAATTTTCCATCACAACTTGCCATCAAAGCATTGTAAGATCATACCATATTTGTGACTTGATTTGCCATCACTCGAAGATTCATAACTCGTTTTGACAACTGTATTGTAATGGAAGCCCATGTTTTACCAGAAAAATAATGTATTACATGTTGAGTTCTGGATATCTAGAAAAATTGTGCTATTATAGAATGTTGAAATATAATTATACAGCATGTTCCTGATAAAGTAACTGATTGATCGAAAGCGACCAGACAATGTGGCTACTTTCATCTGGAACTCCTCTGTATTCATATATGCATATGTATATATATGGATTATCATAATACACATGGTATCATAAACACTTATTATGGGAACATGTTCCCATAACAATGTTTATAATGCCACGTATGTTGTATGCTCCCATAACAAGTGCTTATGATGCTATGTGTATATGTTTTCAGGCTCATCTTTAGCCAAAGTATATTGTCTCTGAACATCATTGAGAGCTTCTTGGAAGTGATTGACACCAAGTTTCAGAAGGATTGTGAGGATATGACAGAGGAAGAGAAAGAACAGCAGGGGGAAGGAGCCTTTGGTCGTAGCTGGACAAAAAACCTGGATTACTACCGCATGGATGGCACAACAAGTGCACAGAACAGGCAGCTGTGGGCATGTAACTTTAATGACATAGATAACTACAGGTCAGTTTATAGATATTTTAAATGTTTCTCTATCCCATTTTTGGGAAATGACTTAATTGTTAAGTTAAGACTTGATTGTGATGGCTGCCATGGCAAGGTTGAATATGATATGGAAAAATAAGATCAGTATTACAGTAAAGATCAATGTATTCAGATCACTAGTGCGAAGTATACTTTTGGCAGAAGGGAAACGGCATAAATGTGTATGGTTTGGACATGTAATGAGACACAACCCGCTTTCTAAAATTATTTAGAAAGGAACAGTCAAGGGCAGAAGGAGAGGAGGTTGGAGAAAATCCTGAAATTATAACCTCAAGGAATGGTCTGGGCGTGATAATTTTTTTCTACACTTCTCCAAATGGCTGAGGATAATAGAGTTGTTTGAAGAGCTATCTGTGCAGATGTATCAAGTTTGACACTCATTTTACTCTAACGGGTTATGGATCTTATTATTATTATCATTAGTATTATTAATATTATTTTTATTATATCCCATCAAGACCAACCTCTATTATGGAGATGGGGCTTAAGTAGACCACCAGTGACTGAACAACTAAGCCAGGCTGGGTCCACTAAGATTTTAGCAAGACCACTGTTACTCCTAGTAATCTGTCAAATTATCTGAAGCTGCCAGAAAAGCAAGATCAATGTGTCAGCATAGAAAATAATTATGTTGTATTGTCGGTCTAGATCTAGTGTTGGACTGACTGACATTGTATGCGATTTATTCACGTTTTATTCTTTTTTTTCCAGTCCATATTATATTAATTTGAATATGAAACAACATATGTATATATATATTGAAATTGGGAGGATCTCAAAATGCCATTTTTTTAAAATCGCAAATATAATTTCTTGACGACCCTAATTCAAGAAATTATAGATTCAAGAATTAATCTAATTCAAGAATAATTGGGTCGTCAAGAAATTATATTTGCGATTTAAAAAAATGGCATTTTGAGATCCTCCCAATTTCAACTTTATAACTTGCTTACAACTGTTATATCACACATGCAACAACAACAACAACAAAAAAAGATTAAATGCATTATTCACCACTTTATTTACATATGCAACAATTATTTTGATATTTTTACAAACAAAAAAGTTCACCACAAATAATGCACATTGTCAAAAAAGAATCCAGGCCCAGGGGGGATGTTGTGTAATTTTAATCTAGGGTCCTAAATGAAAGTTAATGTGGGTATTGCCTAGAAATTCAGCACCGCCAAATATGTATATTGGTTGTAATGTCTAGAATATTTGCAACTTTTCTTTGTATGTATATGTGCATGCATGTCTATTTGAAAGATGGTAAACCCATATGCACCAGGTGAGTTGACTAAATGACTTTTATATGTGGTGCCTATAGAGAATTTTTTAAAAGACAGAACATTCATGTATGCTGAGATATGGGCAATACTCCACATTATTTTTTATACTCAGTTTGTATAGAGTGAGATTTCTTGATATACTAGGATTTGAATACTTCTTCTTTGTGTTAATTTTGAAACACCTGCTGGCTAGTAGGAGGTAGTCCAGAGAATGAAATGTGTTGTGTCATGGTTTAGTCTTGTTGCAATACCTAAATGTAGGACACATACAACTTCACTTGGCTTTTGGATCACTGACTGTGGGTTGGGACAGTGCTCCACCTGAAACCTCCTTAGTCACCTCTTACAACATGCATGGAAGGTCACAGTATTGTTATTCTTTGTTCCCCAAAAATACATGGGCAATTGAAATACTAAAGGAGTACCTTTTAGGGGTTACAGTTAAGGAAAAGATCTTGGGGCAGACATCTAACTTCAAATGCATACAAGAACTACACATAACAGCATTACATTGCTCAAACTGTAGAACACTGGTTTCTGCCTTGCGAACCATATTCAGCACTGAAGGAGCCAGGATGAATTGTTGATAAACTAACAGGCAGCCACTTTCGTAAAGAACAACAACATACTATTGCCTGTAAAGTTGGAAGTGTACCAGAATATGCAGAATATGTGTCTACTTGTATGCAATATGTGTAGTATGTGTCTGGTCTATGTTTGTGTATGTAACTGGACATAAATCTAGTGCTATTGTTTATCTTTCATAATTTTCTGTATACATTTTCCAGAACAAGACTGTTCCTGATATCAACCCGAGCTGGAGGCCTGGGCATTAACCTAGTCGCAGCTAACCGTGTTATAATCTTTGATGCCTCTTGGAATCCCTCACATGATGTTCAGTCCATTTTCAGAGTTTATCGCTTTGGTCAGACCAAACCATGTTATATATACAGATTTCTAGCTCAGGTAAGGCCAAGCATAAAAGATGTAGCTGTATTAGAAATGTAATTGTGTCAAAAATGGATGTACTTGGCCACAAGTTTTGTTTTCTAAATTAAGATCCATAACTACATTTATAACAGTTTACTTTTAAATCACTTGGCTTACTTGCTTATCCGATTGTGAGATTGCACTCTTATCTTACCTTGCTAGATGATGGTAGGTGCATGTCTTCTAATGTAAGGCAGACCCATATTTTTTAAAGCTTATAAGGGGAGTAAAGAATAACAAATGTCACCTGTCATTCATGTGATGAGGTTGTCAACCTAAACCCATGATCTCGAATTCTACTGAAGATCCATGCCTGGACTGCTGGGAGGAAATAACCCTTGTATTTGAAAATGCCTTGAAATTGGATGATTTTAAAGTCTCTTCCAGAGGTCTTCCTAGATTGTGAAAATTGTACCCCACATCAACACATAGTCAAATAATCATCACCGAAGATGGATGTGTCGGGTCATTGGCGCATATATAATGTCTGCAACCCATTTCCATTCCCTGGACTATATCCTGCTGGAAATCTGGTCTTCTTCTTCTCATTCGGAGTTTGACATGTCTACACAGCAAGTCCTGCTTTCCTAATAAATGCTGCTGTATTTGAAAGCTCCTCAGTGCTCCCATACATCTTTCTGTGGATTTGTCAACTATTCGGTTTACATGATACCATGATTGCTGGTGCGCCTCTCGGCCTGGCATCTCTGACTTCAGCACCTGTGCTTGCTTGGGCAGGATTGTGACCCTGCTCGATGTTGGGTTGGCTCGACCAATTTTAGTTTCCAGCCTCTGTTGGCTGGACTACGCCCCATCTCCACGTCAAGGAGTTGGCCTCAATGGGACTGGAAATCTAGTAGGACAATTGTCATGCTACAAGAAAAATCCAGTATGAGTTTGAAAATGAACGCTGAGGAAGAAGATACAGTCATCTGGTACTTGCAAAAATTAGAAAACTTGCCCATCACTAAAAAAAAGTGCATTAACACTTTGCTGACCAGCAATCCAGAGCGTACTTGTCCGCCATTACCGAGGGTGCACGCAAAATTGTATACATTGACATCGCCGTCATAAAAAATTCTTTTAAAATAGATCTACCGCAAGAAAGCCTTGAAACGTTCTATGCGTTGTAACGACTGCTTGCACTTTCTGAATGAATTTGAAAGCTCCAGAGTTATTTAAAATGCAAAATGCTACTTATCATAATGCTAGGCCTAGATTTACATTAATTTCTATATATCATACAATATTTCCTTTGAAAACTCCGATATTTCTTGATAAAAACTCACTTACTAGGTCTATATCATTATTCCTGACATGCCGCCATATTTACAGAACATAATTTCCCGGAAACACTATTTTTAGCACAGTATTGCAATGTGTATTCCCATTTTTCTGATCTATCATAGCACATTTAATTTGGTCTCCAAGTTCCAGTACCGGAAATTCGACTATCATCGAAATTGGTCAGCAAAGTGTTAACCAACCTGGAGCTGAAAATAAAACAACTGCCAGAAATAGGGAACAAGAGTGACAAATTCACAATGCCTAGTTCTGTGTTCATCATCTTATCTCGTGAAACATTTATTCTTTAAACAGTTATAGTTGTATCACTGAATCTGTATTTTACTATCTTCTATAGGGGACCATGGAGGAGAAGATCTATGAGAGACAGGTAACTAAACTGTCTCTGTCTCAGAGGGTTGTTGATGAGCATCAGATTGAGAGACATTTCTCTGTCAATGACCTCAAAGACATGTACAACTTCCGACCAGACAGATTGGATGATGGCAAGGAGAAACCAACATTGGCATTGCCGAAGGTATGTCATATGTATTTTATCTTTATTTTCATATGTAAATGTAAGATGAATGTCTTCCAGATGATCTGTTGTAGGTGAGTGTTCAAATTGTGATTCGAAAATGTGATTTAAAAACTACTTGAAGACATCACACTAACATTGCATCTATCACTCAAGCTCTTGAGAAACCATAACTCTTGGTCGTCCTGCCTGACATGGTTGGTGCAGGTATTAAGAACATGTTTTTTGAGTGGTTATGTTGATAGTGATGCAGACAGCAGCAAAAAGGTCAAGCATGTTTGACTGGTAAGCTGGAGCAAAAATGTAATTAAAAAAACCGGAGAACAAAGGGGAAAGACAAAACATAAATGTTCTATGGCTATGATTCGATCGATAGAAGATTCCTTATGATATCCTAATTTTTGTTTACTACTTTTCCTATACATCTTTTCCTATTTTTCTTGTACAAAAATCATCATATTAATACAGTAAAGTGTAGATCTGGGTACATTTGATTCTGATTGCAACAGTACTCTCCTCAAGCTAAATATATTTTTATGTGTGTGCCTACATAAATGTTCTATAGCTATGATTCGATCGATAGAAGATTACTTATGATATCCTAATTTTTGTTTACTACTTTTCCTATACATCTCATTTCACATTTAATTCTGGGAATTTTGATACCTAATAGGCCACATTAGAAGGAATGTCTGAAAATGGAGCAAAGAATAGCAACACTGAACATGTCATGCACGTAGTAAGATGCGATTTAAGGAAGTTTGGGAATAGAGTTGATTGTCCTATCCCGTTGAAAGTGACACAAAGTCATCCTTAAGTTGGACATGTCAGGCCAAAGATGCAGATATTGCAGCAGAGCTGTAAACAATGACATAACATATCCTGCTGTAAAGGACTGCATCATAAACCAGCAGGATTTTGAGAACAAACTCCTCAGAAGAGTAGGATGAAAAATAATAAATATTATGTTCTTGTTAGAGGTAATTATGTCTTCATCCGTTTTCTTAAAAAATGTACACAAACATGTGGATTTGGTTGCATACACAAGAATTAATCTCGAAGTCAAGACACACTAATCTTGATTAGTTATTTTTCGTGCACAAAAATTGTCATATTAATACAGTAAAGTACAGATCATCTGGGTACATTTGATTCTGATTGCAACAGTTCTCCCCTCAAGCAAAATATATTTTGATTTGTGTTCATACATATTCTAAATATGAAGTTTTAGAAAAAATATTTTTTCAACAATATGATGTCATTTTCTAAAAGATGGCATGCTTGTTTAAGAAATATGTCTGCCATTCCAAGCACATATCTTGAATCTTGAGCTACTTATTCACCACCTTGATTACAAGGATTCAGTTGTTCATTTTCTATAAGAACATGGCATTATACATGCAAGACAGATGACAGTGTTTCACTATCTGTACAAACACATTACAAGATTCTAAAGTTGCCTACAAGTTATATTCATTTAGTGTTGGCCCACAGAACTGACAAGTGTAGCATTTTTTGGTCAGAACTGAGTTTCAATCCAGCAGTGATAGTCAGATGGAATAAGAATATCCGAGATATGTGTGCCAGAAAATTGCTCATGTACTCAACATCAATCGGCGGACCAAGCACATCTGTCAAAATTGAAGCGTCTTTTGAAAATGAAAAATTGCTGTTGGTTACATTTGGCCTCAGCAATGCGTCTTCGGAGACATCTGCAGACAAACTGATGAATGTTTCATGTTGCCATTACTGGACAGAACTGCGAACACATTGATGCCAACAATTACAGAATGTATTTGCCCAGATTTTGATCTTATCAGCACTTTTCTACAAGACATTACCAGATATTTGTTACCATTCTAATGTCCTCAACCTAAACATCATAACTCTAACTACAAAATCCTAACCACCGTAGTAAGACTAATTCAACCCCCACCCCTAAAAATCAGCATGCTCATCCCTGAACCCTAATCCTGCCAAAGCAATCCAACTCAACCCTCCCAAAAATGTGCACACTTGCTAAAATAGGCATTCATGTTTTACAATATTAACTGCACACACTTTCTTTTGCGAAACATTAAAATAATGCACCAAATAACACCCTATTAAACACTAGCCTCCATATTACATGAGTAAACCCTGTTTGTTTTGCATTAGCTGACCTACAATTTAGGGCTTTCCCAACAATGACCTGTTGTTTACTTCCTAGCTAATCAGATTATATTGAACTCAGACCTGGACAACAAACTCATTTGACAGACATATGGTAATATAAGTTTGTGATAAATATCTGTAGGATCCTCTGTTGGCTGAGATCTTGACAACCAACAAGCATTGTGTTGTGACTTTCCATGAACACGATTCCTTGTTAGAGAACCAGATAGAACAAACACTGACAGAAGAAGAGAAGAAAGCAGCTTGGGAAGAGTACGAGAATGAGAAGAAAGGCATTATTGTACGAGGTAATCAAAATTGTTTCATTGTTCTAAAGTCAAAATATTTATGTTTGTTTATTTTCATTCTCAACAAGTTGGAGTTTCTGATATCTTGTCCACATAATCACAAAGGATAGCAGATGTGAAACAAAAATTAAAAGGAGAATAGGAATAGCTAAGTACTTACATCAGTTACAGGAGGTAACTACTAATATCTAAATGAATCTCAAATTAAAAATTAAAATTATAAAGTGCTACTAAAATTAAAACTCTACCCTAATTTATGAATCAGAAACATGGATAATGAACTGCTAGAACACAGTATTGAGGTCTTTGAGAATCATTATACACCACCAAGGCAAGAGATGGAGTATTTTGAGGTCTTTGAGAATCATTATACACCACCAAGGCAAGAGATGGAGTACTTTGAGGTCTTTCAGAATCATTATACACCACCAAGGCAAGAGATGGAGTATTTTGAGGTCTTTGAGAATCATTATACATCACCAAGGCAAGAGATGGAGTATTTTGAGATCTTTGAGAATCATTATACACCACCAAGGCAAGAGATGGAGTATTTTGAGGTCTTTGAGAATCATTATACACCACCAAGGCAAGAGATGGAGTATTTTGAGGTCTTTGAGAATCATTATACACCACCAAGGCAAGAGATGGAGTATTTTGAGGTCTTTGAGAATCATTATACACCACCAAGGCAAGAGATGGAGTATTTTGAGGTCTTTGAGAATCATTATACACCACCAAGGCAAGAGATGGAGTATTTTGAGATCTTTGAGAATCATTATACACCACCAAGGCAAGAGATGGAGTATTTTGAGGTCTTTGAGAATCATTATACACCACCAAGGCAAGATATGGAGTATTTTGAGGTCTTTGAGAATCATTATACACCACCAAGGCAAGAAATGGAGTATTTTGAGGTCTTTGAGAATCATTATACACCACCAAGGCAAGAGATGGAGTATTGTGAGGTCTTTGAGAATCATTATACACCACCAAGGCAAGAGATGGAGTATTGTGAGGTCTGTTGCAGAGATGATACATGATGATAATGATCTGTAGGAATTAAGATAGATGATGTTGTTTTCTATGAACAATGGGCTTTTTTCAAGAGCTTTCTTTCATACTTAGAAGATTCCAACTTTCAGTGGTTCAGTGGTATGCAATCCTTTAAAAAGCATCCTACTCAATGTAAAAATAGCCATTTCCACCATTTTGTATGCAGACATCCAAAGACATGAAAGCTGCAACCATTTAGTGGTATCAATGTTGACCACATCCACACAGTCCGTATAACTGTATGACTTGATATGATCAATTGAAGCAATTTAAAAAAATGTATATGTGTCTTAGTGAAGAAAAAGTAACACAAAATTTATTTTCTTTCAAACTATTCATCATATCACACCCAGACTTGGCAGATCAACAGAAAAATGAATAGTCCTGCATGAACCTATATCAAAGATAATTTAATACATATATATTTTAAAAAATAAACTGTCAAATTCAACGTAATGTGGGGGACATTTTTTTTACCTTATGGTTGCTGAGTAGCGGAGTCATATTGAGATGAAATTTAACTCTCTTTAGTAAAGGACAGCCAATTCCATTCCAAAACCCCCTTAGTCGCCTCTTATGACATGCATGGCAGGAAAAGTGTTGATATTCTTTGCTCCCCTCTCAAGTACTGGCAACACAATGAAATCTCCTGATAAAATCAACCTTTTTCCCAAACAGGTTGATATGCCGAAACGTTGAACCCTTCATCTGTACTCCAATAAATGCCACTCAAGCAGAACACACATTTTCCTCATAATATAAATATTTTAAGAAAAAGGGTTTTTATTTCAATAACAGTTACAGATATCCAGCACATCTTCTTTTCTTGTTACATACAAATTTGTCAGATCGGTAACAAATTGATAAACCCCTCATTGAGAATGATGCTAAAGTATTCATAATGTGTGGCAAACTCATCAAGATTATGTACAGGCCCAATGTTTTCTACACAATCCTCAACTTCTACTCGAAAAACTACATCAATCCGGCCAAATTCACAATGTCACAATTAGCACCATGAATTTCCTTCTTGTTGTCGGAAACATTAGGTCTATCAAACTAGGAATGTTACTGTCACTTTCCATGTTATATTCAGTACGCAAATTACCTACATCATGCATATTTCCATTGTAACTATGGCTGACATCAAGTGTACATACAAACAATATCCTCCAATGTAAAAAAATGGTATCAAAACTCCACAAATTTGGAAAAAAACGTCAAAAATCAGTCGGACATAATATTTCCACGATGTAAATATGCAGAGAAAGCGTGAACTGTGACCTAAGCAAAGGTCACTGACAGGTATTAACACAGCGCAAACTAAAAATGTAATATCAATATCAAAACAAGTATAAAAGTGCCTGGCAGCGATTAGCTGTCTACCAGTAGAAGTGATGTGCAGCAACTGTAAGGGGGTCTGGTTAATGTAATGTGATCGGAATTAGCAAATCATAGTTAGCAGAAGTATTCAACTTCTGATCCCAGTTATAGTCTGTGAAGAATGTTGGATCCACAAAATTGTAAATATGGAGAGACATCTGACCATTTTCAGAATCAATCGGCGAGTTACATTGACCGTCAATATGTATAGCCCTAATTGACATAAAATCATTATGGATTGTGATTATGATAGTAAGGAATTCTTGAGAATTAACGTTGGTTTTCAAATTAGATATGGTAACATGTTGGGTTTGTTATGAAATAACACCAGATAATTATTAGACCTAATGAATTGACGTGATTATAGACAAAAGTTCAGGAACAATTTATTCAGCAAGGTAACTTACTTTCACATGTATTATTTATTTTCAAAGCAATATTATGCTGGTTTGGTTATGAAACAATATAAAGACAATAGACTTAGGTTAAACATATTTCATCAGGGATTCCATATTGGAAATAAAGGTACACAATTTTTAAAGAATAATTTCTGATTAAAAAATGTTTTTCATCCCCTTTCCAAACCTTCTCGCACCTCTTATATCACAATTCTTCTTCTTCATCTACTTCAGCGTTAATTCTCAAACTTCTGCTGGATCTAGCAGGACCATGATCCCACTAGATTTCCAGCTGGATGTAGTCCAGAGAATGGAAATGCGTTGTGTCACCGTTTTATTTGCACCAATGGCCCAACACATCCGTCTTCAGCAGATATCACAATTCAATTCTTTGCAGTATTCAATTCTTTATTTACATGTCCACAAAATACTTTAAAATCGTTATTGCATTTTCCAAACAGTAGCACTCATGTTTGTGTTTTTTTGTGAAAAAAATGTCTTCACCCCTTCCTCACACTTCTCGTATGACATACAAAAATCAAATTGCACACATATTTACAGTATGCAGTTCTTTATTTAAATGTGCAAAATTAGTTTAAAATCTATTTTAAAAAAAGTTATTACGCTATCCAAACACCAACCAAAAATAACACAAATTTTTAAAAAAGAATCCAGTGGCAGGGAAAAGATTGTGTAATTTAAATGCAGAGTGCTAAAGGTTAATAAGGAATAAGGTCTGCAAGGAGGATAAAGAATGACAAAACTGTGACCTACCTACTATACACGTTGCAAGAGGTGACTGATGGTTGTGGTGGTGAAGAGTCTCACACCTCATAGATTGAAGTTACCCAAAAGCTGAGCTGACATACCCAAAAGCTGAGCTGGCATTTGATGTTTCACTCTGAAAGGTGCAGATATCACAGCTTTGCTGTAAACCATTAACAACATATTCCCCAGACTACATCCTGCTAACCAAAAGGAGTTTGAGAACGAACACAGAAGAGGTTCGCAATTCTGATCCACATTCTACTTTGTTCATCACTGTAGCGTTCACAACATTGGATCTGGTATCTTAGTCCTGATGAGTAAGATAGAAAGGTGTGTGATTAGAAAGAAGTGGGTCACTCAACAACAACCATATGCAAATCCCAAATCTTCAGATTACTGAAAATCCTTTGGGAACAATGGAGCTATGTGCTTTCAATGGTACTCTTAGCAAGCAAATTGCTGCTTCATTGAGAAAAGCAGAGTACATATGCGGAACGTAAGTACAATTGAAGTCAATCTTCTATGCCCCATATTTTTATTTTTATTTCAAGGATATTAGAAAATTGACTGGCAATCTGTCTCCTATAAGAAGTCTCTGTTGTTATGGAAACAAATTACTCTTTTTTTCCTCATTTTTAGGACCAGGTGTGGGTAATGCTTCCAACTGGCCAATGATGGCAGCAGCACAGATTTTAAGCAGAGAACAGATTACCTCTACAGCCCTTGCCCTCAGGCAGCAGGTAAGCTATAGTGCATGTTGCCTTTTGATTTATTCTCACTGGTACTATTCAGCGACAAAGATATTAGTAACAGATTAATAAAGGTAACAGATTAACAAGTTGTCAAATTATATATTTTTCAGGAGAGAAAGAATATTCTTTATTTCTGACTTTAAAATTAAAGGAATATTTTACTGGGGACCTTTTTTCTTCTACATACATTCTCAAATCCTGCAGATTAGCAGGATATAGGTTGGAGAATATAATTTGTTGTATGGTGGTCTACAGCTTGACTCTGATACTTTGCCATTCGACACAAATCTGTGGTATGGGCAGACATGAAACCGCATGAGCAGATCACTCCTTAGGTGGAGATTGATGACCTGTTAGGTCTCTGCACCTTCTGATGATGTGTGCAACTACACACTCATGTGTCTTAGAAAGAGTGTTACTGAAGAACCATGCCTGGACTGCAGGGAGGAAATCAACCCTTTTGTCTAAAGCATGCCTTGAGATTGCAAGAAAGTCATGGTGACATCCTTCCAGGAGTATACATTTGCCAAACATTTTATATTGCACCCTACAGCCACATTCAGCGAAACAGACTTCTGGGACTTGCAACAGATCTGAAAAATCTCCCCATAAAAATAAAGAATTCCAGAGAAACAACTAATCTAGAATTGAAAATAAAACTCCAGTGCATTTCATAGGGGAAAGGGGTGACAAACTCATACCCCCTTGGTATTCATCATAATATAAATAAAGTAGTATTGTAAGCTGCTGATGTGGAGTATGAGGTCTGTTGTGGTGAGACATTTGCTGTCGGACATATTTTTCTATCCGTTGTGTGACCACGAACAACACTTTGACCGGTTTTATGCTGAGGGATTGAGATATTGTTTCCACTGTTGGGTTTTCCCTTACACAATGCTGTCCTCAAGCATGCAGTGCTTATCACATAGGCTCTTAACCTTTAGCAAGCCAGATTAAAAAATACAAAACGTCTCCCTGCCACCGGATTCTTTTTTGAAAATTTGCGTTATTGATGGTGACTGTTTTGAAAATGTGATAATTTTTTGGTTGTTAGAGATATTTAAATAATATTTGCACATATAAATAAAGAATTGAATTGTGCATATATTGGTGTAATTTATGTACGTGTGTGTGTGATACCAGACGTATGAGAAAGTGGTAAAGACGTTTTTCACAAAAAACATATTTTATAACAAATAAAGAGGGGAAAAATAAGAAAAAAAAAAACTTACCTTACATATCGAATTCCTTGGCAACACTGTCAACTAAATCACGCAAATCTGTTGTATTTATGTTCTTTCACTGCGAAATTATCAAAATATAGCCGGGGGAACTGTATAAAACATGTAGATTTGCAGTAAAACGTTCTTTGAGCTTAGGCCTAGAGTTATTTTTTCTGCCACTTCAAAATATTCGATATCAAACGTACAAGTCCCCAAACCAGCACGGCATTCTGTATATTCACTGCTGTGAAACTAAATAACCTAATAATCCATGATTCAAGCCACGATTCAATGTTATTTTATTCGAAATACGATGAAATAAAGGTCTGTAAAACCGATCCATCATCATGGCATCGTACTGGTGTACAGATGTGATCAGATTCATTGCTCTTAAACTTTTACGAATAGCTAGCCATTCTTAAAAACGATCATGCCGGAAGTGGTGGATGTACCGGCTTCGATTGCGCATGTTCCCAGCAATGTGCACGGACTGTGGTACGTGTAAATCTCACGATATTATCGTTGGGTGGGCCGGACCGCCAAAAGCGCGCGCGGCCATTTTGTTTCTCGGCGGCTGCGATTGATATAGGCTCGGTGAAGGTTAACATGTACTCAAAACCAGGCATGTCAAACGTGCGGCCCTTTGCAAGCACGTGTGCGGCCCACACAAAGAATACTGCAATTGTCTATTTAATGACCAAAATTGCAGTTTTAATACTTTAAACTGGGTGTATAAAACATAAATCTGGCATAGTGCCACGTATAAAATAAAAAAATACGGCTATTTTAAGCTAGTTAGGGTTTTCTATCTATAACAATTGGCAACATTGACCGGAAGTAGAAAACAGATTGTTAATACCATGTTAGGCATACCGAAATCGGATGTGCTAGGCCTAGAAGGTGCACAACGTAAACAGAAAAGGACACTTTCTGAAGAAAGGCGAGTATTTCAAGAAAAATGGGAACTAAAGTATTTTTGTACAGTGGTAAATGGAAAGATACACTGTGTAGCATGAAATAACAGCATTGCCACGCCAAAAGAGTAACAACTTAAAAAGACATTATAAAACAAACCATCGATCCTGCGATAAATATGTGGGCTTAATGCGTGTTTCAAAACTCAAGGTATTGAAGGCTACCTTGATACAGCAACAGACGTGTTTTACAAAAATAGATCAAGCCAATGTCGCTTCCATTACTGCAAGCTATGAACTCAGCCGAATGGTCACCTTGAGTGGGAAATCTTACAGTGAAGGAGATTTCGTAAAGTATTGCCTTGTAAAAGCGGCTGACATTGTGTGCCCACAGAAAGCATTTAAGTTATTTAAGGATATTTCGTTAACCAGGAACACTGTTGCTGGACGGATTGAGGAAATGGCAGGTGATTTGAAGCAATAGTTGAAGGCTGCATCATCCAAATTTGAACATTTTTCTATTGATATTGATGAGATCGTTGACATCACTGGAATATCACAGCTTGCAATTTTTATTAGGGCCTGTGACAGTAAATTTAATATTTATGAAGAACTGATTGAACTAATCACAATGCATGACACTACAACGAGTGAAGACATCTTTGAAAAAGTCGAGCAGGTTCTGCATGACTATGATTTTGATTTTTAGTAAACTTGTATGTTTATCTACTGATGGTGCTGCGAATATGGTTGGCAGACATAATGGTGTTGCTGCCAAGTTGTGAACAAAAATTGAGAACTCGTATCCAGATTCATCATTTTCACATTTTCACTGCATTATTCATCAGAAAAATTTGTGTTCAAAGACTTTAAAATTGAATCACGTGCTTAGTGTGGTCACAAAAACAGTGAACTTTATCAAATGCAATGCTCTCAACCATCGTCAATTCAGTCAGCTGTTAGAAGACATGGATAGTCAGTTCACCAATGTTCCATACTATACAGCAGCCGTTGGTTGTCGTGTCACAAAGCGCTGAAAAGATTTTATTTGCTGAGACCAGAAATTACTTTATTTTTGGAGACAGGTAAAAAAATGAAAGTAAAAACACAGATGAAATAAAAGATGAAAGTTGGGTCCAGGATCTAACATTTGCTGTGGACATTACTGCACATTTAAGTATTCTTAATTTGAAATTACAAGGCAAAAACAAACTCATCACTCAGTTGTACAACGATATCAAATGTTTCATTACAAAAATAAGCTTATGGAAGACACAGTTGTCATGTGAAAATTTGATTCATTTTCCTAACTGCAAAGAACTAAAAAAAACCAGGTCAATGCTGAATCTGTACTTACCTTTGCTAAATATGAGAGTCACCTAGATTTATTGTCAAAAGAGTTCCAGGAAAGATTTAGTGATTTCTCATCTTGTGAATACCATTTTGCATTATTCTCTGCACCATTCAACTTTGATGTTGTTAAAGCAGAGGAAAACTTGCAGATGGAGCTATTAGAAATGCAGTCTGATTGCACACTCAAAGCAAAGTATCTAGAAGTCGACATACCTGAATTCTATTCATACCTTCCTGAAAAGTTTACAAACTTCAGAAAGTTTTCAACTAGGATTATGACAATATTCGGTTCCACCTATGTGTGTGAACAGTTATTTTCCTTCATGAAATTAACAAAAACTTCTCAGATAACAAGGCTGACCGATGAACACTTGTCATCCCTGATGAAGGTCGGAACTGCAAATACATTTCAGTTGTATGTAGCCAGATTAAATAAATGTTGCATTACAATTGTTATATTTGACGTTGTGGGGCGTTAGCTTAATAAAACCGTTGTAGTAGGCGTGCAAATTAATTTAATATAATTAAATAAGATTACATTGTTTCTCAGATTTGTTAGTGTGGCCTGCCGGTATACTCAAAGTATCTTACGCGGCCCATGGTGCTTTTTGAGTTTGACACGCCTGCTCTAAACGCTCCGAAACGTCATCTATCTAATATCGGGACAATTGATATTGGCCACTCTTCTTATGACTTTACATTCGGCTATCCGAACTGGAACATACTGTGTCTCTGTGTGTTGACAGTGGTACTGGTTGTGTTATTGAGAGGGCATTCCATCTCATTCCATCTGCAGTCTTGACAACCCTGGACACATTTCCTAAAGATGTGAGGAAGGTGTGACACAGTCTTTGCTACATCTGTTTCGAGGCTGCTCTATGTGAATGTATTTTAGGATCTTGGTTGCCTGCTAACCATGGGGTGCACACAATAACAATGTGCAGCAATTTGCAGCCTATTACTTAATTCTGTGAGTCCAGTTTTGACAGTAGTGACACAACTAAACTTGCTTGTTTTGGACATGTAGTGAGACACAGGGAGCACAGTAGTCTCATTGATAGTGAGCTTGCTTGCTGTCACCGGGGTACAGTGTGCCAGGTTTGAAACCATGCCCGGACAAATAAAAATCCAGTGTTGCAAAAAACAAAAAGCATATAGTACCGGTAATCAAAAGTAATCGTCCATTGATGGAAGGTGTTTCTCTAATCAAGTCTGAGTAATTCCGTCGATCGTTGGATTAATCAACTAACATCGTAAAGTCCAGACCGATTTGTGTAGCAGAAGTCAGTTCATTCCAATTCAATTTTCCTATCTAGGAAGCAAATTAACACTCAATGGTGATGTCATGCCAGAAATTACAACTCGCATTGCACTAGCATCAAGTGCCTTTAACCGACTGTCTAATATCTGGAGGTCAAAATCAATCTGCACATGCATTAAAATGCGCTTATTTAATTCCTGAGTTATTCCGGTGCTATCATATGTATGTGAGAGCTGAAAAAGCTCTTTATCTTCAGAAAAGAAATTACTTAGTTTCGAGAACAAATGTCTTCTTGGGATAACTAACACCCATTGGAGTGAATTCAAATTGAATGATAAAATCAGAGAAGAGACACATCAACACTTCATCACAGATGTTATTAGAAAACGCCGTTGGTCCTACATCTGGCATGTCCTACACGCAGACATCAACAGAATACACCACCAATCTCTTGAATGGATACCTACAGGCAAAAGAGCCAGGGGTAGACCAAAAGAAACACTCAGAATAACAATACTTAGAGAATGTAAAACAATCAATATCATACTATTCAAGAACTGCACAGAATAGCTTTGAACAGGCAGAATTGGAGAGATCTGACCTCTGCCATATGCGCTAACTTCAACGCAAAAGGAAAATGAAATTAAATCAAAAGTAGAGTTATCAACCAACATAGAATTTAGATTGGTAACATGAAGTGGTAGCCTGGGCTTGATTTATCTACGCTCATCCAAAATTGTTGAGAATAGAGATGTTTGGGGAAGTTTTTGTGCTGATATATCCAAAGTGTCATCCTCACATATGATGAGTTATACATCTTATTACTATTATTATTATTATTACTTTGAGGCTGCTAAAATATGGCATGTCATATAATTACTGTAAGCATTAGTTTATAAATATTTGCTCAGAGTTTTGTAATTTGTCATTTCAGCTGCCAGATATCTCGGATGACCTGTTTCAACTACACTTACAGCAAGCTCTGAGAAGGCAGGTGCAGATCAAACAGGAGGAGATGAGGAGGGTGAGTAGACCAGCTCTGTGTTTCCGTGTGGTTGTATATCTGTAATAGAACGCTACTTTTATTTAGCATTGCAGTGCTAATTGTTTTTAACTTTGTATTCATGTTTTTTACTTTATGCTGGTAATTTCCCCCATTAAGGTCATTACTGATATCGCAGGAGACAGGGTTTAAGTAAGCTACCAGTGAGTGAAAAATAAGCCTTGCTGGTCCACCATATGCCACATTCTATTTCCTTCCATAAAAAATTGTATAATTACTTAAACAGACTGTTTCCTATATAATAACCATTATTGATGGCTGAAAAACAAGCACTTTAGAAAGCACCACAAAATATTAACATCTTCATTGACGACTTCTTAGTAGTAACCATCTTTAAAAACAATGAAGAAAGTATGTATCTTGTATAAAACACTGAAATCTGTCTTGGGAAAAATGAAAAATTAGGTATAGAAAATATTGAACTCAAGTCATGGACAAAGAAAACTTTAAAAAAAAAAATTGTGGATTAGTAATTGCAAACAGCAATATTTAAATGATATGTTTACAAAAATAAGATGGCAAGAATAAAGGCAAAGCACAAGGTTTTATTAAAATGTTTATTTTTAAATCACTGACAACTCCTAGGTCAGCTTAGCCTAAGGAAGGAAGGAAATCACTTGAGTGACTGATTCTCACTCGTGCAATTCATTGTGTATACTGTTCTAGCATGCTGTGTACTCTTTCCTGATCTGATGTTGATTGTTTCACTTTTTTTCTGCAGATGGAGCTACTTAGACTCCAGGAGTATAACTATATGAACATGATTAAGCAACAGTCCCAGCAAGGTGGACTCTCAGCTGGACCGGGCATAGCACCATGGATGCAAATGCAGATCAATCATCTAAGAAATATGAAAAAAACCCAATCACTCTTGGTAAGGGTATTTACACATGATCTATTGTGACATTTACATGTTTGTGCGTTTGGTGGTAAGACAAGATAAGAAATGAAGAGATTTTGGGGACAGACCAAAATCTTGTAGATACCCAGATTAAACAAAGAAAATAGAGATGGATTGAGCATTCACTCAGAAAACTAGTAAAAGTTATAGTAGGATATCTATTATATTCTATTATATTAACAATTAACACGCCATCAACATGAGTAAACACACATTTCCGAGTGTACTCTGCTCATTCAATGCCGTAGCAGAATTGTGAATGTCGCTAAGCAGTTTTGTAACCATGATAAAAAGTTTAAATTTAGCTGTTACGTCCAGGAAAAGTGGCAACATTGGCTAGCAATTGTTGAGCTTTTTTTTACAAGACCAAGTGGCAAAAACAACCAGGAAATTAGAATATGGTTTATAAAGATTTAATTATCTGTTGCGATCATCACAAATCAAGTTGAAAGGGAAGCCATTTTTAGTAAAATTCTTCTGGATTGCATCTTATTATTCTTCTTGTTCTTTCGTTCACTTCAAATATGTCTATATCTGTGCGTTTCTTATGGTTAGGAACTATTGGGAATTACATTTGTTTTCAAATAAGATATTATCAATACGTTAGTTTCGTTATGAAATGACATTGAGAAGAATAGGTTTATAAGACATTTTGTCACATTATATTTGGCACTGTGTGTCAGACAAATATTCGTAGATCTAGTGCAGAAATTGACAAGGTAAGTGACATCTACATGTTATATTTATTTTCACAGAAGACATGATCATGTTAGTTTGGTTATGAAGTTACTTCAGAAATGTAGACCTAGGTATTGTGTAAATAATTTGTTCACGGAATACATTGAGAAAGAACATGTGCAGCAGTAATTAAAATTAGTATTTTAGATGTTGCATTTATCATCTTCACTGTTGTCTCACACATCACTTATCATACATACACCAGCAAAACGTACATCATTAGATTCAGAATTTAATTCTTATTTCCATTAAAACAATATATTCCAAAATCTATTTTTTTTAAAGTTATTGCGTTCTCCGAACGTCAACCAAATTTACACAATTGTCATAAAAGATTCTGTAGTGCTGGGGGAAGGTTATGTAATTGATATTGGGCGTGGTATATGTTAATAATTATATTAATATTTCTAATATACTATATTTATATATTATACATAAAAGATATAGTAGAAGATCAATGACTTGGAACCTGCATGAAAAAAGGAAAGATCTAAAGACAATTGGAGAAGAATGACCATGAATGGCATAGAGATGAGAATCACATGGAATACAGCTGAGAACATGTCCAAGGATAGAGACATAAAATTAAAAAAATCCTTGTCTGTGGCCTATGCATTAGAACTAGAAAATGTGTAAATATCTGGTGGGTGGGACCCAAGGGCTTAATTGATGTTTGTGTCATTACTATTATATTTTTATATTTCATTGGTAACATGTAATTTGCTGAATTTTACTTGGTGGTGCCCATCTCAAATTTTGAAACTGTTCATCAACATGCAGATGTTATCACCTGTCATCCTGCATGATTTAACCAAAAGACATGTTACAAACTAGTTGTGTAGAACAGAGGACACATATTTGTTCAGTAGCAAATAGACTTTCAAGCTGCCAAGAACCACTTGTGCTTATTGCTTTAGTAAAACATGATAAGCTTGCTTGATTTGGACATGGAATGAGATGTTGTTCAATTTAAAAAAACAACTATTTTGCAAGGAGTTGAGAGTAGAAGAAGAGATGGCGAAGGAAAATCTTGGATTGACATCATCAAGAGCATTATCAGAGTGGTAGGGGCATGATTTTTCTGCACTCATCTGAAAGGCTGAGGCCAAAGGTATTTGGGGAACTCTTTGTGAAAATGTCTCCAGTGTGGTAGCTTTACTATTGTGATTGGTTATGAGTCTTATTATTATTATTTATTATTATTGTTATTATTTTTTTTTAAAAATTATTATTTATTATTATTTATTATTATTACTTATTACTTATTATTTATTATTATTACTTATTATTATTATTATTACTTATTAGTTGGATGGTTCTGGTGCTATTTTCCGTTCACGTGGAAAAATTTGTTCATACAAAAAATGGCTCCCATGCTGACTCAGCTTTGGAAATGGATACCAAATCAGCGGCGAAATTAAAGGTTGATTGTGTGATGCTGATCAAATCATCTCAAACTGGGGGCCAAAAACATATATTAACATTTGATGACCAGCAACTCTGTGCATATTTATTTTCCATTGCCAATGATGTTGGCAAATTAAAAAAAAAATGACAATGCTGTCTTGAAAAATTTGCTCAAAGACAAGAAATCACAACATAAAACCTTGAAATTTCCAATGTCATAATTATTTGTATATCAGAGTTATTTCAAATGCTAAATATTATTTATTAAGTAACTGGGTGTCATTTTACATTCAGCGCATCAAAAACACGTAAAATTCTAAATTATTAAAGGATTATCATGCAACTCACATCAAAACTTGTATTTTATGGTCACAGCCATATTGGAATAACATAGTATCCTAAATGAGCTGTTTAAAAAAAAAGTTATCCGATCACTATAGTTACCATGTTACAAGAGTATAACATTCAGTGATCATCGAAAATGATCACCAAAAGTATGTAACGGAAGATTTTAATTTAATAAAATTTTGCTAGCAAAGTGTTAATGGGAGAAAAAAATATTCAAACTGTGTAGATGATTGGTTTCATTATGCTGTGGGAAATTTTTTAATGTACATATTTGATATAGTGTGTATGTAAATTTTGTTTTATACACATTTGCCAAGTGTGTGAGTACATTTTGTTTTATATAAATTGGTCAAGTGTGCGCGCATGCATGTGAATTTTGTTTATACATATTTGTCAAGTGCGTATATGTATGCACATTTTTTTCTATACAAGTTTGTCAAGTGTGTATGTGTGTAAATTTTGTTGTATACAAATTTATCACGTGTGTGTATGTATCTATGCATGTCAATTTTGTTCTATACAAATTCTTCAAATGTGTGTGTATATATATGTCTGTAAAATGTTGTCATGTACTAGTTATCAATAAATGTGGGTTGATGTTTTTTAACCTCAAACATCAACTTTTTTTGATTGGTTATTGTTTCAAACAATCAAAAACTTAACAATCTCAGAAATATTAATGAATCACTGATTTCTTATAGGGTGGCACACATCTCAGAATGCCTGCAGCAACATCCTCAAATTGGGTGGGCCAGACAATGAATAATCCAATCAGTAACAAGCCTGAGGAAGCCATTGACCTGGATGATAATTAGTGTTGACATGTTGCTTTCACATTATTCCTAGTTTTGTTATTTCAATACAATTTATGTGTGATTTTTAATGTGAATTTTACCTGAGTGTAAACTTACGATTCTTAATTGAAGTCTGGAAAAGCGTTTGTTTGAATTTTGGCTGTAAATAAAATGAGGACAGAAAATATTGGAGTTTGGTTGGAAATAAATTGTGTTTTTGACTAAGAAATGTAAGATAGTGAATGGAAAAGTGAAAGATTGGCATGTAATAAATTTCCTCTTTGAATTTTGGTTGTAAAAAATGTATTTTGCCTGCAAGAAACCTGTTATGTAAAGATTGGTTGGTGCTAAATTTTTGTGTGAATTGTGGTTGCTAAAGAAATGTCAGGATAAACTATGTGTGTTTTTGAATTAAATCAACATGAGAGCTTAGTGCTGGTGGTACATTATGAAACATGAGATATGTTACTGGATTATGAGGATCTTTTGACACCAACATTCTTGACAAAACATTCTTGAAAATGATAAAACTCTTATCTTGGATAAGTTAACATGTGCATTGTGTGTTCTGTCTGATACATTGATTGTATGTATTAGCAAAAATAATTGAATTAAAATATCACTTTTAGTAATGTATATTTGCCCCTTATTTCCAGCTTGTCCTATACATTCTGGCGATTTATCGCTTGACATATTTAATACTTACGGGCCAGCAATTCAAAGCATATTTATCTCCGATTACCAATGCCATTCACAAATGTTTGAGACAATGACAGTGTCGTGGCGCCTTTAAAAAATCTGTATAAAATAAAACTTGCGACACAGAACTTTGAAATTATCTGTGCTACAATAAATGTTTGCATATTCTGAATGAGTTTGAAAGCCCCAGATCTATTCCAATAATAAAAATTCTACTTATTATATTATAATGCTGTGTGTGGATTTACATTACTAAGATATCACAAAATGTCACCCAAAATTTGATTTTAACCTTCACCGAGCCGATATGATATCCAGCCGCTGAAAAACAAAATGGCCACGCGCGCTGATGGCGGGCCGTCCCACCCAGCGAGATTATCGTGAGATTTACACGTACCACAGTCCGTGCACATAGCTGGGGACATGCGCAATTGAAGCCGGTACATCCCCCACTTCCGACATGATCGTTTTTGAGAATGGCTGGCTATTCGTAAAAGTTTAAGAGCAATTAATCTGACCACATCTGTACACCGGTACGATGCCATGATGATGGATCGGTTTTACAGACCTTTATTTCATCTTATTTCGAATAAAATAACATTGAATCGTGGATTGAATCATGGATTATTAGGTTATTTAGTTTCACAGCAGTGAATATACAGAATGCCGTGCTGGTTTGGGGACTTGTACGTTTGATATCGAATATTTTGAAGTGGCAGAAAAAATAACTCTAGGCCTAAGCTCAAAGAACGATTTTACTGCAAATCTACATGTTTTATACAGTTCCCCCTGCTATATTTTGATAATTTCGCAGTGAAAGAATCCGTAAGTATTAAATATGTCAAGCGATAAATCGCCAGAATGTATAGGACAAGCTGGAAATAAGGGGCAAATATACATTACTAAAAGTGATATTTTAATAAATACAACAGATTTACGTGATTTAGTTGACAGTGTTGCCAAGGAATTCGATATGTAAGGTAAGTTATTTTTTTTCTTATTTTTTCCCTCTTTATTTGTTATAAAATATATGTTTTTTGTGAAAAACGTCTTTACCACTTTCTCATACGTCTGGTATCACACACACACGTACATAAATTACACCAATATATGCATAATTCAATTCTTTATTTATATGTGCAAATATTATTTAAATATCTCTAACAACCAAAAAATTATCACATTTTCAAAACAGTCACCATCAATAATGCAAATTTTCAAAAAAGAATCCGGTGGCAGGGAGACGTTTCGTATTTTTTAATCTGGCTTGCTAAAGGTTAAAGAATGATACTCATAAGCGATGCAGGAAGACTTTTTTTTGTGGGTGTCTCATTTTGGAATGATGTACTATCCTGGATGAGCTATTCTTAGTAATACTATCACTATCGTTTCTGTATTTCTGAAGTATAATGGCTTTGACGATCGCCGAAGTAGATCACCAAGAGCGTATAACGAAAATTTAACAACCGTTGAATTTGGTAAGTAAAGTTAATTTACATGTTGATTGGTTAGTTCCTTTATCAATTTGTAGTTGTCTTACCTGTAGGTATGTCTGTTAGCTGATACTTCATTATTTTGGGGTAGTTCACAGAATACCCTAAAAAAATAAAATTATTGTTTGGAATTTCAACTAAGCTTTTATACATCATCCCAAAAGCTGATAAAGTGGAACCACTTTATAACAACTTGGTACGGACTGATAAAATATATATATAATAACTGAAATTTGCTATATATAATTCAAACAATATACAACAAATATAATTGGGGATTTGGAAAAGTGTTTCTGTTATATATGGAAATTTGTTATAACAGAATGTGTTATAGAGGGATCACATTGTAATAAAGCAAATGTAAGGGTCAAAGATAATTGTCATTTTTCTCAGCTTAATGTACTTGGAACACTTAAATATCCTGGTCTTGTGTGTGTGTGTGTATATATATATATATATAAAGTATTCTTCTCGCCGTTGCCAAATCCGCATACATCCATCAGCAAAGGATATATTGAATCTGCTCTCATCTGTGAATATGACCGCATTCCACTGAAGTCTAATCCATCTGACTTGTTGCTGTATCCATTGCATGCCCTGATGATGATGTCCCTGCATCAGGTTTGGTCCAACATAAGGTTGTCTAGCAGTAAGACCTATCTCTGAGTCATCGCATGACTGTATTTGAGAGACCTTCCACGTCTTCCAACTGTTGCTTGTGTTTGGCTTGCCAGGGGGGGAATGATTCCTTAAATAATTCAGCACAATGTGACAATCTTGCTCAGCTGTAGTCGCCTGTTGTTGACCATTCTGGAAGGTCTATCTCTTGAACTGCCAGCGGTTAGTGGTTCATGAAGATGTACAATAGTGCTGCGATGGAAATTCACATTTCTGCAACCACCATACTAGTGTCTGCAACCACCATACTAGTGTCTGCAGCCACCATTCTAGTGTCTGCAGCCACCATGCTAGTGTCTGCAGCCACCATGCTAGTGTCTGCAGCCATCATGCTAGTGTCTGCAGCCACCATGCTAGTGCCTGCAGCCACCATGCTAGTGCCTGCAGCCACCATGCTAGTGCCTGCAGCCACCATGCTAGTGTCTGTGATGGTCGTTTTCAGATAGTCGTTGCATTCCAGGAACATGTACTAGATATTTTGTCTCAAATGCCTTTTTTATGTCGAATATTCTGAAATGTATGTACACATTTTCAGGCTCATAGTTGTTAGGAGTGGTATCTGCACATGCAATTCTAATATCTGTTTTCATATATTCTTTACACAGTACAGTGGATTGCATCAAACATGTTCTATACATCACTACAGACACATGAACAATGAATTCCTAAGCTATCTTCTCTTCTCGGTATCAGTATTTGTAATAGTGGTGTATTTTTTAATGTGTTTCAGTATATAACCATTTTTAAAATATAAATGAAAAGTACATTTGTTCTGTAAGCGAGTATTTCCTTTCATATATCAGAAAAAACACCTGCCCCATACAACCTGCGAACAATACAACATGAAACTAAACACATCTAAACCAGAGACTGTGAAGATAAGCATAACACCAGGCCAGTTAAATGTATCTGTCAATGGTACAAAACTGAAGCAAGTCCCAGAAAGCCTATGCTGTGGCGTACCAGATTTCACCAATACTCAAACACCCATCAATCTGCTACAAGACAATTGATAAATAGTATTTTTTATACTAACTGTATTTTTTTATCAATGTCAGTCATGGCCCTTGACAAAGACACTAGCGAAAAAGTTCACAGTATGTGAATTGTTTGAGACAAGCTATAAAGGTCAGAGAAGAGACCACCGGAAATGAAGATATCAGGAAATAAATAAAGACTATCTCAAGTCAAGACTACATTGAAAGACAGTAAACCAGGTGGTTTGATCACGTTATGAGAAAGAAACCCACTCAACCAATACTTCATGCATACATCAGAAAATATCAGGCTACAAGGTACAAGGAAGACCAAAAACTAGATGGGTGGAGACCATCAAAGAGACACAGGCTGACCATATCTAATATGACCCAAACGGCCAAGGGCAAACAACTCAACTTTCCCCCAGGATGCTCAACAGTACAAGTGGAAATGACAATAGATAGGTATCAGAAAAGCAAGTTTCATCTGTGTTTAATTTTATATGCCAGAACAGATTTGATCTTTTAGTGAGTATTTAATATCTATTGTCAGCATGTGATGTGTCTAGAGAATATGAAATGTTTTTGCCAGAATGCAATTTTGGTCTGATAAATTTTTGTGTAATTTAAAATTAAGGATAATAAAAATGTTTAATAAGAAAGAACTGTGTTTGTTTTTTGTTTTGCGTTCGCTCCATATATATCTGTCTCCAGGCACGCGTAGTGGCGACTCTTCGCCCAGACGATTTTTGCACTCGTCTGACTCGCACGAGGTGTTCCACTGTCTATGAACTTGCCTCGTGTAATTGGACGTGCTGTGCCTGTGCCCATTGGGTACTGAACCGTTTCTCATCCTTGAGCCTGGTTCCTTATGGGGAAGAACTCAACAGAGGAGTTGGACCCAGGCTCTTTCGCCCTCTTAGCCGAGGTGTCATTCACCGACATCGTGTACCCCTTGTCCAAGTTCGAGTCTCACACCACGCGTTTGAGAGCAAGGCGTTCTCGAGCTGAGCGTCCTTGCCCCAATAGCGCCTGTGCCCATCAGGTACTGAACCCTTTCTCTCTTCAAGTGTATTTCCGGTGTAGGAAAACCTGACAGTAGAGTTGGGCCAGGGCTAAATCGTTGTCCCTTTTGTGCCTGAGCCCATCGGGTACGGAACCCTTTCTCTCTGCAAGTGTACATCCGTTATAGGAAACCTTGACAGTAGAGTTGGGCCAGGACTACCATCGTTGTCCCTTTCTTGCCTAAGCCCATCGGGTACAGAACCCTTTCTCTTCGCGAGCATATTTCCGGTTTAGGAAGGCTCGACATAAGAGTTGGGTTAGGTCTTCTTGCTTTACCAAACGCCAATGGATGGGTCTGGGTCTCTGCCTGTAAGGAACACAGGTAACTAGAAGCTCGTCTCGAGCTGACGGAGCTTGTAGTTCCCCTTTCCTAGGGAATTTTCACTTTCTATTTGCAGTTCGCGCTGCCCTCTAGCGCTGTTCTGCCGTTTCATTGTACTCGGTATGAAATCTATTTGTCTCTCGCCATGCATCTACCTTTACGTGCATTTTATATTGGCCGCCCCTCCAAAGTTTGGACTGGACTGACTTGCTTCACTGTATGTCGACAGTGTCGCTATATGTGGTGATACTGGTGGTGTCGGAGATATTGTCTGTCTCTTGTGCAGTCAAATCTCTTTCCATCTGCTACCTCCACATTCTCGGACACGATCCCCAAATGATTTGGCCAGAATCAGCTCGAGCTGCTGTATTTCTGTTTCCAGGGTGCACCGCGTGGAGGTACATTTGGGATCTTGGTTATCTGCTAACCCTGGGCCCGCCTAGAGCAATGCGTTCCCTTTGCACCCCACTGTGTTTAGTAAAAATCATTTATACAATGAATTTTGTTATAATCCACTTTAAAAAAAAAAGAAGTCTGGTTTCAAACATAAGAATTTAAAGTAGGATTAGCCGAAAAAAACAACTGGATAACATCAATGAGTTGTAAGGAGAAATGGCACAGAATGGTTGGACAGACAAAGTATTTCAGATGAGTGGTTGCACATTTATTGTAATGTTCCCCAGGACATTTTCAATATTGATCTTACTCAATAGAAGTTGGCAGCAGAAAAACATGTTAGTATTGTATGCAGAGATTAGGGCACTCATCCATGTTATTATTGACATTGATGTGTTTCTAGGGACAATAATTTGAAAAAGTACACAAGTTTTCCTATCTAGGAAGCAAATTAACACTTGATGGTGATGTCGTGACAGAAATTACAACTCGCATTGCACTAGCATCAAGTGCCTTTAACAGACTGTCTAATAACTGGAGTTCAAAATTAATCAGCACACACATGATACACTTATTTAATACCTGCGTTATTCCGGTGCTATTATATGGATGTGAGAGCTGGAAAAGCTCTTTATCTTCAGAAAAGAAATTACTGAGTTTCGAGAACAAATGTCTTCTTGGGATAACTAACACCCATTGGCGTGAATTAAAATCAAATGATAAAATCAGAGAATAGACACATCAAAATTTCATCACAGATGTTATCAGAAAACGCGGCTGGTCCAATATCGGGCATGTCTTACACGCAGACGTCAACAGGTAGTTAATGAGTTTGCCTCTCTTTTGGAGAGGCGTTCCCCTTTCAACCAGCGGACAAAGTCCAATTAGGTTATATCAGGACACACTACCATAAAATATTAGAGGTAAGAAAGACCCCATTAATAATAATAAGATTCAGACGTCAACAGAATACACCACCAATCTCTTGAATGGATACCTACAGGCAAAAGAGCCAGGGGTAGACCAAAAGAAACACTCAGAAGAACAATACTTAAGAGAATGTAAAACAATCAATATTCATACTATTCAAGAACTGCACAGAATAGCTTTGAACAGACAGAATTGGAGAGATCTGCCCAATGCGTTAACTTCAGCGCAAAAGGAAAATGAATGAATGTGTTTATAGGAGGTGATTAAGGGCCTTTGGTGTGGGGTTGAACACATTTCCAATTTTACGATAGAGCTACTGAAAATGTAGATTTTCACACCAAAAAAAACCGCCTTAAATTGAAGCCATAAATTTCTTATAAAGCCCCTCTCCTCCCGTAATAAAAATGTATTTGTGGTTGTTCCAAACCAATTTACCATCTAGTGTAAATAGCCAAACTGTCAGAGGATGTCCAACACAATGTCCGATATTTCATTGTTTTTTTGTTTAATCTAGCCTCCATTCCTACATGGAGGTGGGCACATCTTCTCTCTCCCCTCCCACCACCACATTCTTGACTTTGCATAGCCTGCACAATTTATGTTTTGTTATCCACATACACAATACTAGGATTGTGTGTTGTTCCAATCTTTCATCTATTCCCATTTTTCAGACTTTCACTTGATCGATCTCATATCATTTCGTCACCTTTGGCATTTCATCCCTTGATCTATTGATATTTGTTTGTCAGTGGGTGTAAAAATATTTTGACCGCACATAGTTTATCACCTGCTGGGCATGCATTTCGCCACATTCACTGGAGTGTTCCTGGTGAGTGAACGTCTCCAAGTGTCATGCATGTCGCCCCATTCACTGGAGTGTTCCTGGTGAGTGAACGTCTCCAAGTGTCATGCATGTCGCGCCATTCACTGGAGTGTTCCTGGTGAGTGAACGTCTCCAAGTGTCATGCATGTCACGCCATTCACTGGAGTGTTCCTGGTGAGTGCACGTCTCCAAGTGTCATGCATGTCGCGCCATTCACTGGAGTGTTCCTGGTGTGTGAACGTCTCCAAGTGTCATGCATGTCACGCCATTCACTGGAGTGTTCCTGGTGAGTGAACATCTCCAAGTGTCATGCATGTCACGCCATTCACTGGAGTGTTCCTGGTGAGTGCACGTCTCCAAGTGTCATGCATGTCGCGCCATTCACTGGAGTGTTCCTGGTGTGTGAACGTCTCCAAGTGTCATGCATGTCACGCCATTCACTGGAGTGTTCCTGGTGAGTGAACGTCTCCAAGTGTCATGCATGTCGCTCCATTCACTGGAGTGTTCCTGGTGAGTGAACGTCTCCAAGTGATTACAGTTTTAATAATTTGATAATTTTGTGTGTTTCTTGTTTATGTTTCTGAAAAAAGGTCCTAGTTGGGCCATAAGGTGAATATAGTCAGTGGCCTTTTGTTTAAAGCAGAGTTTATCAAACTGATCGATATCGTCTTTTCTTCCCATGGGGTTAATAAGACATTTACGGTTGGTACTGAAAGGTTAAGGATCAATGCGAGTGATAAAACATTAGGAAACATTGAATGAATATAGGGGAGATAAAGCTTTAGAAAACAATTAACCAGTACATGGGAGATAAAGCTTTAGGAAACATTGAATGAATATAGGGGAGATAAAGCTTTAGAAAACAATTAACCAGTACATGGGAGATAAAGCTTTAGGAAACATTGAATGAATATAGGGGAGATAAAGCTTTAGGAAACATTGACCAAATCTATATAAAACGATGACCCGTCAGGGTTGTAGGGATACCAATTTGGATGCATAAACACAAAGTCCGCCATTGATTTCTAAATTAACATAGCAGACGATTGAGAACAAATCTTGTCCGTTTCCGTCCTTGATGTTTACTATCCATGCTTTTTTGTCCTCTTCTTCCACCTTTGTTCAAGTGCCATTTTGAGTGGCGTATATGAGCATGTTTCTCCTTAACTCTCTGTCTCTTGTGTTGTTAATAAGTTCAGTTGGTGACATTTGTGTGTTTGTGCCACAGTGACTACCCATCCAGAAATCGCTCTCTATTCTGCGCTTTATCTTTCTGCTGGTTACTAAATAGTCAAGTTTTGCTCTTCTCATTACATGCCATAAAATCTTGACGACTTCAAATTTTTCTACAATTTGTCTTTTCTCTCCAGTATCGCCATGATAGAGAAATAGAGATGAGATGTCAAAAGGCAAATGCAGTAACTTACCAACTGTCACCCCAAGATCGAGATGGAAGTTAAGAGACAAATGATCTACAGTATATTCCTACAAACACTGTTACCAGTGCCAGGCCTGGTCTCTCTCATCTTCACATTACAGAAAGATAGTGAAATGTGAGGTGAAATGCTTGAGGAAAGCTGCCGGGGTCACCAGGCTTGATAGATTACGAAATGAATATATCAGGGAAAGAATAGGTATAATACATTGTACAGATTACATAGAGAGAGAACAGATCAGGTGGTTTGGCCACATTATGAGAATGCATCACGAAAAGTTGCCTGTACAAGCATATAACCAAATGAGATTAGTGTACAAAGCCAGAGGAAGACCACGGAAACGATGGATAGAAAACGTCAGGGAGATCCTGAACAGAAACGGTCATAGCACAGCCGAGGCCACACATCTGGCTTTAGAACGCAAGCTTGAGCTCCAATCACCCCTACGCTTAACGACAAGAGTGGATCACAATCCACATGGGGAATGACAATAGACAATAGACTGCAGAATCTCTGAGAACGTCTACATTAGTTTTCGTGACTGAATGAAATTTTCATCATTCTTCTCAAAAACCACATCTCAGCATCCTTCAGTTCACTTTGAACGTTTTTGTTTACTGTCCCCATGCTTCATATCCATAAATCATACAGTAATTGGTTCGATTTAACATCCTAGAACCCACATTACCATATGTATTGATAGTACTCCATGCATAAAATGTTTTCTTAGAATGCATAGATATAGTCAATGAAAATTATTACATCAGAAAAACAGTTAAAGAGACAACTAGCTTACTCGATTAATAATGCTTGGTCGAGAAACAACAGTCAGAAGCTTACAAAGTGCTTCTGAATTCCCGTCGTTGCTAGGAGCGATGTGAAAATGCATATAGAAAAGTTACAATAATTTGTTTCTTTTCCTATTCAATTTGTAAACTAGGCTGAATATTTCACGGGTATTGTGCTGGTACGGGTATATACTTCTAGATACACATGGGCGTATCACAAATCATATAAGGAGAAGGCCGTTATTAGAAATAGATGGGATTTCAAGTTTTCAACCAATTCGCTCAGAACACAATAGGTTCTCAATGTTAGTTTGCGTATTGATTTCATGCAGTTGCGACACTTATGGTATTTCTATCAGTCGCATCATCCAAAATAAGTGAAGCTGTGTTAGATCAATAAGCTGGAATTTTCTTTTACGTGTGTGTTCATGTGTTCTAGCATGTCCGTCAGAGGGTTACAAAAATCTTTGCACCTTTAATTAAGCAGTGCAGACTTCCATGCGCCTCGGTCTTCAACCACATTTTCCCAGCTACGAGAAGCAATGGAAAAGTGTTTTAATGAGAAATTTACACATCCTATATTTTTTTCTTCCTTTCATTCTCATACTCCCACTGGATATCTCTTACAACAAAAGAATGGCCCTACTAGATTTCCAGCAGCATATAGTCTGCAGAAACGAAATTCACCGTTTCATTTGTACAAATGGTCCGACATATTATACTTCAGCGGTATATTTTTTAAATCTCAAGTGTGATCTGTCTGAACTCCTTTCACTTCCAAAAGTTTGTCAAGAAATATCTGCCATGGGGCACTTGTGCATTCTTCGCACATGCCACAGCCAGCTTAACCGTTCCCATTATTGTTGGTAATCCCCGTTGTAGCTCGTGTATTGTCATAATACTTGATGATGATTATATTGTGATTACAGTCAAAGTGAAATTTATGGAGTCTTCTCTCTTGCCTGGAGTATGATGTCCATGTTTCCGAGCCTTATAATACAGTGCTGATTACACAAGTCGGATACATTTCTTCTTCTCACTCTGCGTTAATTGTCAAACTCCGGCAGATTAGCAGGATGCAGCCCGCAGAAAGATGCCCTGTGCTATGGTTTACAGTTTATATGGTTTACTGTGATATATGCGTGTTGGCTTGACGCACTCGACTTCAGCATGATCGGATAGCTGGGCCACTTTGAGCCTTTATGGGATGAGACAGCTAACACCACCACACAATCTCCTTAGTCTCTTCCTACTACATGCATGGCAGGTAACAGTATTGACATTCTTTGCACCCATTACGGACCCCGTCAATACATTGGCGAGAGATTTATATATTCACCTACATTTCTAACAATACTTTCTAGCTCTGATAATCTAGCACAAGTAACAAATCATACGTTTCATTACAAATAAGATATTCACTGCAATCAGACACTGTACCCGACTCCGTGTTCTTTCCTTAGTTAATGTGCTTGAGGACTGCCCCACTGAGCGTCGCTTTGTGCGGTTAATTCGACCGTTACAGTGCTTTTCATTGGCTGGCAACACAAAGTTATACGAAAAGTTACCAATGACAAGCATAGAAAAGGTCGAAGGGGCCTCTCGCAGGTAAAGTTTAATTGGGTAGCTAGTAGGCCTATTAAAAAACAAATGTCACGCCAACTCTGTGGCTAAGAGACAATGAGGGCGTCTCGAATTGCCAAGATACCTGCTTCGGTTTCAGCTACAAGCAGTTGAACATTCTGACAGTTCAGAAAGATAATGGCAAACTAGTAAAAGTAAATACAGTATTGTATATAAATCACCACAGCCAAACATTCCTGTATTGATCCACGTATATCTAGATATTCCATCAATTCACTATAATCTAATTTTATTAGATACATAAGTCTGAAATTGATTGTAAATATATTCATCCCTCCAAATAAAGCCACATTATCTAAAATAAGCTCCAGTACTAACTAATCTTTCATAGAAGATCACTTTCTGTCCGTCGCTGCCAATTATTGTCAGAGTTACATGCCCCTCACTGATTCTCTCCTATTGTTTTTTTTCTTCTATAATTCTTTCTTTGTCATTTATTAGTCTGGCCTTGTTTAAAGAAAAATCGGCATCATTACGCCCTCCACGTGTCCCTCCCCCCCCCAATTCCAAACACGAATCACGCGTTTTGGAACCTCCTCCATCCTTTATTGATGATTATCGCTTATAGCGTAATTTTCATTTCCAATTCCACTTCATTTGTGAGATTTCCATAAATCTGGTACAAAAAACTTACGTCTAGCCACAAGCACTTCTTGCATCGTTAAGCATCTTAACTGGAATAGTAATGACATCTTCCGCCCACTCTCAAGATTATTATTTGTAATAATAATAATAATAAGATAACTCGTCATGGTCGTTGGAGACATAGTACAATAAGTCATCCAAACATATTTGGCCTCAGCCAATCAGATGAGTATAGAACAATCATTGCCAGATTAGTTCTTGATGTTGTCAATACACGATTCTCCTTTTCATCTCTTATCCTTCTACCGTTAACTGTTAATTACAGAATAGTTCTACAGCATTTGCCGTGTCTTAATTGGAATAACAATAGCATTGTCCTCCCACCGTCAAGTGTATTATTTATAATAATAATAATAATAATAATAATAATAATAATAATAATAATAATAATAATAATAATAATAATAATAGTAATAATAATAATAATAATACTAATAATAATAATAATAATAATAATAATAATAATAATAAATACCAAGCTAATTTGTGTCGTTTCAATGCCACCAAATATATCTTAATAATCTGCAAGTTTATTTATTGGCTGTCTGCTTTCATAAATAATGACATTGATGAAATTTTTCAAGATGAATATAGGGGTACGTCGGGGTTGCATACTTTCTCCAATACTTTTTAACGTATCTTGAATATAATACAGGAGGTATTACAAGATCTACAGATATCAATAACTATTGGTGGTAGATCACTTTGTAACTTGCTTGATGTCGATGATATCGATCTCTTGGTTGGTTCGGAATGTGAACTCCAAGAACTTAATTCAAAGCTGGAAGATGTTAGTCGGAAATATGGCATGGGAATTAGCATTGATGAAACTAAGATATTGTTGACTAGTGAAACTAAGCAAGTTCCCACGAAAATTCTGTTAAACGGTTACAAACTGGAAGAAGTTAGACCATTCAAATATCTGTGGTGGCAAATAGTGATGATGGCAACTCGTGTAATGAGATTAGGTTAAGACTTGAGATGACAATGGCAAGGTTGAATACGATATGGAAAAATAAGATCAGTATTACAGTAAAGATCAATCGTTTCATATCGCCAGTGTTAAGTGCACAAGTTGGACACTCAATTCAGACGCACAAAGAATTATTCAGGCTTTGAAAAAAAAAGTGATACAGGCGCTTGTTAAGTATTGGCCATATAGAGCACGAGACAAATATATTTGTCCGGTAGCAAATAAACAAACTAGCAGGATATCAAGAGCCAGTTTTGGAAGTGATGAAACAGCGAATAAGTGTTTGGTTTTGACATGTAACAAAACTCGCTCTCTAAAATTATTTTTCAAGGAACGTCGAAGAATGAGAAAAGGCCAGATAAAATCCTGGATTAATAACATCAAGGAATGGTCAGGAAATGATTTTTCTACACTCCCCCGAATGGCTGAGGATAGAGTTGTTTGGAGAGCTTTTTTTTTCTGGTGTATCGAGTGTGGCACCCCTATGACCTTAACGGGTTATGGTTCTTATTATTACTGTTTGCTGTCGAACGAATATATGTGTCTTATCATGTACATAACTTATTGTGAGCAGCATAAATGAATACATGTACTATAATTAGGAAACTTCGGTAAGTTATTAGAAACACCACAGGGCAGCTGGTGGGATTTGAAACAGTTTCTTTCAGCGGACTCCTATTCGCTTCATAACTGAAGTCAAAGTATTCTGCATTTGGCCAATCCGCATCCTAAAAAAAGATGCTATTTTAGTCAACACGATATCCGTATTTCACCAAATTAACCACATTAAAATTTTTTTTTGCGATTTTAGTCGATTTCAAACGAGTATATTCACAAGTTGCTATGAATATAGAACGGTCGATTGACATACAAACAATAACATACACACTGCACAGGTATCTGAAGCGTTTCTGTTTCTGTGATATGTTTACATTTGCCTAATATCCTTGTAGCAACGTCTAATAGTACCTACTAGTGTTAAATGTTTGTGGTCTGGAAGAATTTACATAACCTGTACAATGTGTGTGTCGATTGACCGGTCTATATTCATAGTAACCTAAGAATATACACTTGCAAGTCTTTACTAAAATCTCATCCTCTTTAAGGATGCGGTTTGATAGAATACATATAACATGTTGACACATGTTGCGAGGCGAATAAGTGCCATCTGAACTGACCTGGTTCAAACACCGTATGACTTTTTCTGATTATTTTCGAAGCCTGAATCATTCTTTTTGTGTCTGCATTTAGTTCCCAGCTCCTACATCTGTACAAAATAATAGTTAGCACTAGCGATCTGTATAGATTGATCGCTACTATAACACTGAATTGCTTTTACAAATCATATTCAGCTTTGTCAAGGCAGTCATCGACGTCTCGAGTCTTATTTTGATCTTCTTTCCCGATATATCGCTTTCATCACATATTACCGACACAAAATATTTGAAAGAAGTATTATTCCAATGTTATATAGAAGTCCCAAATATATATATATATATATATATATATATATATATATATATATATATATATATATATATATATATATATATATATATATATATATATATATATATATATATATATATATATATATATATATATATATATATATATATATATATATATATATATATATATATATATATATATATATATATATATATATATTTGTTTCATAGACTTTCGGAAGGCCTTTGACAGAGTCCCACACAAAAAATTAATCAAATGTCTTCAAGAAATAAGCATAGATGGAAAATACATCAGACTAATTAGAAGGAACAAACTGTATCAATAAGATGTGAAAACAGCTACTCGCCATACATAGAAATAAGAAGAGGGGTAAGACAAGGCTGCATTTTATCACCAGGCGTATTTAATATCTACACAGAGAATATCTTTAAAAATATAGAAGAAATGCCAGGATTCAAGATCAATGGGAAAATAATAAACAGCCGTAGATATGCAGATGACACTGTACTTTTAGCAGAAAGTGAACATGAACTACAAAGACTAATAGACCAAGTCAATAAATCAAGTAATGAATATGAGCTGGATATAAATATTTAAAAAAAACACAAAAAACCATGATAATCAGCAAAGACACAGAAGAAAAAGAGCTAAACATAAACATACAGGGAGAGAAACTACAACAAGTAAAGCATTATCAATATCTTGGACACAGTCACAAATGATGGCAGATGTGAAACAGAAGTTAAAAGGAGAATAGGAATGGCTAAAAGTACCTTCAACGAGATGAGGAAAATATTAACATCTAAACAAATTACAAACAAGATAAAAATGAGAATTATAAAATGCTACATCTATTCTATATTAATGTATGGCTCAGAAACATGGACACTAAATAAACAATTAGAAGACAGAATTGATGCCTTTGAGATGTGGGTATATAGAAGAATAGGGAGAACATCGTGGAAAGAGAAGAAAACAAATAAAGAGGTGCTAAAGACACTTAATATGAAGAAAGAACTACTAAGAGATATAAAGAACAGGCAAATAAAATATTTTGGACACATTAAAAGACATGACACCTTATTGAAGACCTTACTTGAGGGTAAAGTCAAAGGGAGGCGAGCAAGAAGTAGGCAGAGATACAAGTGGGAGAGTAGCATCACACAATGGACAGGTTACAGTCTAGCAGAGTACACCACCAAGACAAGAGACAGGGGGTGTTTGAGATCCGTTGCAGCCAACCTTCGTTGCGGAGACGGCACTTGATGATGATGATGAAAAGTACTTTCAATGAAAGGAAGAAAATATTAACATCTAAACAAATCACAAAAAGCTAAAAATGTGAATTATAAAATGCTACATCTATTCTATATGGCTCAGAAACATTAACAATAAACAAACAATTGCATGATCGAATTGTTGCCTTTGAGATTTGAATGTATGGAAGAATAAGGAGATCATCACGGAAAGAGAAGAAAAAGGAAGGGATTCTAACAACACTTAATATGAAGAAGAATTATTAGAGGAAATAAAGATCAAACAAATACAATATTTTTGCCATATTAAAAACATAACACCTTGTTGAAGACTTTACTTGAGGGTAAAGTCGAGGGAGGCGAGCAAGAGGGAGCAGAGATACGAGTTGGACAGTAGCATCGCGAGACGGACATGGTACAGTCTAGCAGAGTGCACAACCAAGGCAAGAAACATGGAATGTTGGAAATCTGTTGCAACCATTCTTCGTTGCGGAGACGGAACATAATGATGAGTCAGTCAAAGATTTGTTAATAATGTATCACATACTGAGCCATTCGATACCAAATAAAGAAATAGAAATTAACACAATCACATAACACTTCGGCCACTTCAGCTCTTCTTATCTGGCCACACTTCAAAAGTAATTAATGTTTCGAGGCCAGCTTGGATCAGAACAATTATCAGAAAAAAAATCCAAAAAAATCTGATCTAGACTAGATTGGGGTTTCTCAAAGTGGACGATAGCGCCTTTTCCTTGTGGTGCGATAATACGATATTTCAGGAGAAGGCTAAATGATGAAGAGGCGATAATCAGTGCCATATATTCGAGTAGGGTAGGGGGGAAGTTTTCTAAATTAAAAAAAGTAAATTCGCTGCGTTTTTGTGTGGTTTTAATTATTTCTTAGGAAAAAGCGCTTCTGATCGAGACCGCTGGCGGTATAGAAGACCTTCCAACAGAATTAATTAGGACCCTATTCGTGGCATTTTTGTTTGCTCATTGTAGACTATTTGGTAGTCACTATTCATATACTTGGAGTTGCCTTGGCTATTTTTAGCATGCGATTCCATTCCAAGTATGTAAATAGTGACCAACCGAAAGCCAGCCATTATTAAAACGTCACGAAGGGGGTCCTAATTAATTATGCTGGGAGGTTTAAATTAGGGACAGTCACGCTCTATTTTTACAATTTCTTAGTAGTGAATGTCATATCCTGTTGTTCTACGAGGAAAGGGTTGGACCCATCATATTCTATTTTCATAAGAGGAAAGTGTTGAAAATTAAAAATCGAATTTCTTAAATACGACAATGGCGGCGCAACTTTGAACCCCAACTCCCTCATTATCTATGCACTTGAACGCAATTAGGACATATACGTAAAACATCTATACTTCATACACTATAACTATACTTGACACAGCTTGACTTCATACACTATAACTATACGTAAACATCTGTACTTCATACACTATAACTATACTTGAAACATCTAGACTTCATGCACTATAACTATACTTGAAACATCTAGACTTCATGCACTATAACTATACTTGAAACAGCTAGACTTTATACACTATAACTATACTTGAAACAGCTAGACTTTATACACTATAACTATACGTAAAACATCTGTACTTCATACACAATAACTATACGTAAAATACCTATACTTCATACACTATAACTATACTTGAAACATCTATATTTCATACACTATAACTATACTTGTAACATCTAGACTTCATACACTATAACTATACTTGAAATATCTATACTTCATACACTATAACTATACCTAAAACAGCTAGACTCCATACACTATAACTATACTTGAAACATCTAGACTTCATGCACTATAACTATACTTGAAACATCTAGACTTCATACACTATAACTATACTTAAAACATATATACTTCATACACTATAACTATACTTGAAACAGCTAGACATCATACACTATAACTATACTTGAAACATCTATACTTCATACACTATAACTATACTTGAAACAGCTAGACTTTATACACTATAACTATACGTAAAACATCTAGACTCATACACTATAACTATACGTAAAATATCTATACTTCATACACTATAACTATACTTAAAACAGCTAGACTTCATACACTATAACTATATTTAAAACATCTATACCGCATACAGTAAAACTATACTTAATTAATCTATACCCCATACAGTACAACTATACTTAAAACGTATTTATCTCATACCGTACACCTATATTTAAAACATATAAGGCCTATACATCATCCAGTACAACTATACTGACATCACAGTGCGATATATTAATACATTACAATATACTAATTTACTACAATACATTAAAAAAATTATTAGTCAATTATATAGTCTTTCCACAACATAGTTATAACTACACATTCATCTCTGAGCAGTATCAAACTGCAGGTACACACAGAGAAGTCCAGATATTATATGTCAGTACCAAATATATTTTTTGGGGGCCCCAAGATAGGCCCTAAGCTATAGCTAGTTTAGCTTATACGCAAGTCCGGTCCTGGTCATCCTTCACCATCGGCCCTTTACTCCCAGATCATGCGGCACAACAGTTCACAAAGGCAGATGGGCATTCAACATGACAATAGGCAGTCTAACGATGTAGGCGTTTACCGTAACACTGGCACTAAGCTAGCTAGATCCGCAAGCCTATTCCCTTGCGTGCATACTGAGTGTTATAGACGAATACTGCGCATCAACCATACAGAATATAAACCAACATACACGTGAGAAACAATCAAATACTTTTGCAAGTCAACAAGAACATATCATGGGTATGGTGACACGTCGCAAACTTGTGTAGTTTAGCCACATAATGAGGTACGATTATTTTTCCAAAATTATTCTATGGGAAACAGTTGAGGCTGGATGAAGAATATGTTTTTATGGATGTTTCCAGAATGGCACCCTTTCGACCTTGATGAGTTATAGGTTTGATAATGACGACGATGCTAGGTGACTCAGTGAAAATGATGCAGAAAGTAAAAAACAGTTGATGTACGTTGGCGATGGGTTGGTTGGTTGGTTGCTGATCCAGCTGTCCATGGGCTCATTCCTTTTGACCTAATGCCATTAGATAGCATTATATTGCTGGGAAGTCTGTGGAATTTCGGCCCACCCCGGGACAGAGTCAGAGAATAACTATCACACCTTAGGAAGGTAGGTTTCAACTTATGCATTCGCCTAGCCACTGTAGCCAAGATAGAGTTCACTGTGCTCATTCCCAGCCACCAATTGACTACTGGTTAGTATGGAAAGAAGGATTGCTTCAAAAAATGAGAAACTACAAGATATGTGGAAATATGTATAGATGGACGAAAGCCTTTCTTCACAATAGAAGAGCCAGAGAACAAGTAAATGGTAAAAAAAGTAGGAAAGTATTACTACGCCATGGAGTGTCTCAAGGAGGAGTTCTATCACCCACTCTTTTTCTCATATTTATCAATGATCTAATTGAAGAAATACCCTGTGGAACTAAGGCAGCACTATATGCAGATGACTTGGTTCTATGGTGCACACATGAGAGCGCCATGGTTGCCACAAAAATGCTTCAGAGAGCCATGGACATTTTGACTAATTGGGCTGACAAATGGTGTGTAAGTATCAATATAGAGAAGTCAGCAACAACCCTTTTTACACTTTCACCAAAACAAAGAGCAGGAAACATCTATGTAATTAAAACTATCTTAAAGGTAGATGACCAACCCACATATCTTGGTGTAACATTTGATGCCAAAATGACATGGAAACATCATATCAGCAAAGCAGAAACAAAGGCTAGAATGAAGATAGTTATACTAAGAAAACTGAGTGGGACAACTTGGGGAGCTAATGAAAGAATTCTAAAAAATGTATACCAACAAGCCATTCGACCACACTTGAAATATGGTTCTACAGCACGGAGTTCATCATCAAACACTACACTACAAAACCTAGATAGAGTACAGAACCAAGCACTTAGAATAATTACAGGCGCAATGAGATCCACACCAATCATAGAAATGCAGAATATCGAAGGGATGCAGTCATTGAAAGAGTGTAGAGATACTAAAATTATAATTCACGGAGAAAAGTTTCTTTCCCACCATTGTCACCCAATGAAGGAAAGATTCCAGAATCTGTCACAAGGACGGCTTAAAAGAAGCAGCTTCATACACCAGGCCAAGCGTCTACGTAGACAGATATCGGATCTGCCAGAGGTAACAATACCACTGACATCTCAACCAGAACACACCCCATGGGAAAAACGGACATGCCTACCAGTGACCATCCAAACAACAGTAGCAGGTGTGCATGGGGATGAACATCAGAATAATCTGCAGAAAAGAGTAGCAGCTCTCAGTTTCCTTGATGATGTTTACCCAAGTGATCTATTGACCAGAGTATATACAGATGGATCAGCACGGAATGCAGTAAAAAATGGAGGAAGTGGTGTATATGTAGAATACCCAGATGGCGCCACTGATACCACTTGTATACCAACAGGGAATTACTGCAACAACTATGACTCTGAAGTCAAAGCTATTTATACAGCTGCAGAGAAACTGTTAACATTGGACAGGACCTCACACCCTATTGTAATACTTACAGATGCAAGGTCAGTACTAGAGGCATTACAATCCAATAAACTTCCAGAGTTAAAAGAGGTATTGTCCATAGTACAAAATAGGTGTAGAGTTATATCAGGAAATGAGAGAGCTGATCAACTCGCCAAGGAAGGTGCTAACATGCAGCAACCGGATGTACCAATCAGCTATCACCAAAAGAAATCCATGATAAAGGCACAACGAAAGCCTAACTTACCTCCACGGGACGACTACCACCTACTTAACAGACAAGAACAGGTCATCATATTTCGACTGAGAACTGGACACAATAGACTAAACAGCCATATGTATACAAAATTTATAATTGGCACAACAGCAAAGTGTAATTGTGGACAAGTCAACCAGACTTCAGAACATATCCTTCAAGAATGTGCAAACTATGACACATTAAGATGCACATACTGGCCTTCTGATACACCAATGAATGTTAAACTTTATGGTACAAAACAAGAAATGGAAAACACTGTCCAATTTATACAAGAAACAACACTGCAGATATAGACATTATTAGCGAACGAAAGAAGAAGAAGAAGAAGACTACTGGTTATGCCGAACTCCTCTATAGCTCCAGGCATGCAACCAAATGTTCAAGTCAAAAGGATTGTCACGTTCTGAGTCACTGTGTCTCTATGATGGGCCTCAGCCATAGGAAAAACATTGATGTCAGTTTCCTCCTCCTCAGTGCTGCACAGTACATCTCTGGCTCCTTCCCAACCACAGAGGGTGCATACATATATATTCAGGAAAACATATATTCATGAACAACACAACAGAATCATAACTGTAAAGATGATATGCCATGAAGCTTCTATAAGAAGATAACCTCAATATAACAGCATGTCATCCACTAGGTTTTCTGTTGCATTCGTGGTATGTCTAGTGGGCAATTGGTGAGACGCAACCACATGTGTATAGGCGATGGGTGAGTCATTGGAGATGGCTAAAAAGTGGGCCACTGCGAAAAATAACTCTCATCTTGATCCCAGGACATACGGGCGTGGAGAGAAAAGAAAGAGCAGACAAATTATCTGCCTTGTCGTAATAATAGATGGCATATGAACCATGCAGACATCCTCAATGTTCTTCTACGTCATCACGAACAAGGACTTTGAATATCTCGCCAGTACCGAGAATGCACAAATTGAAAATGAGGATATCCTCTAAGACAAAAATTTCAAAATGAAAATAAGAACCAGCATAGAACCGAAACCATCAGCCACTATATTCTGAGAGATTTACTGGAGCGGAGATCTGAGTACCTATGCAAATGTTCTAGGTGCGAAGAGGATAATAAATATACCTAGTACATAACTATACTTAACACACCGCAACTATACGTATACATATACGTTATACAATACACCCATTTACAACTTTATACAAAACAACTATACTTAAGACAGCTATACTTCATAAAGTACAACTATATTTAGCACACGATACAAGTATATTTAAGAAACATACACTTAACAATAACACACATTTATTCTCACAAAGAGACGTCACTTTAACTGAAAACAAATACTTGTTTTTTTACAATTCCTTCTGAAACAGCTCTTACTTAATCCAAATTCTTAAAAGGCAATTTCCCTAGCATTTTTCTACAATACCCATGTTCATACCTAATACTCTTTTTCGATCACTATTTCTAACTCCCCTCCTATCTTTTATCTTATAAGTATTCTACTCCCTCATCCTTCCTCCCTTTCCAGTACTAGGAATATGAATCTTTACAGAAAATGTCCACATTAACGACAAGCATTAACATTGATCGTCTGCTGTACATACCAGAATTCAATTTACTGTCCAGCAAATTATGAGCTTCATAAGAATAAATGTGGGAGAAATTGCCTGCTTTATCTGGCAACATTTAGATTTGTTTTACTGTGAGTGTATACGCGGATCCCTAGATACGAGAATATACGACGGTAATTGCGTCACAATAACAGTTGATTGTAAACAAACATGGAGTTTCGATTTCAGTACTACGACTTTTCTATATTTGTGTGCTTAACACGGACACCCACACGCAATCAAGAACCGATTACGAGATTTGCACAGTCGCAGTAGCAGGTGATTAACATATTTCTCTCTGTGTTTTCTTTATAGTAAATACATTTTCTAGCTATACTTGTGAAAATTAGATGACGGATGTGATAACCATTACACTTTTATATCAGTAAAGCTGACAAACGCATATAACAAAAATGATAGTAATGTGAAGGAAATCCCGACAAGGTTTGTTAACACCGCCTAATACTGCGACGTAGTAATTCTCTCAGACCTTGCTAGTGTCTAGATGTTCGTGGCTGTCAGTTCTATCAGTGAACACTAGTCAAACCGACTATAATGTCATTGAGACAACTTTCACCAGCATAGTTATTATACTTATATGTTTTATATATACATACGACTCAAGCTGTCGTTGATGTACAATAATTTGAGAAGAAGCCTTCTACTCGACGGAGATCATCATCATCATCACCAGGTGCCCTCCTGCTGGCGTAGGCGGTCATGGCTCTCCACAGCTCTCTGTCCACAGTATTATGTATCAAAGTCGTTGTTGTTTTCCTGCCGTGCCAGGTTGTCAAACTTTCTAATATTTTCTCACGTTGTCGCCCTCTGTCTCTACTGCCTTCAATTTTGCCTGTTGTGACTATGTTCTCTAAACCTGCCTGTCTCATGAAGTGGCCAAAAAAAAAAAAGAAGATTGCCTTTTTCTTATATTGTTGATCAAGGTCCGCTTCGCATTTGACTCCCTCAACACCTCTGCATTAGTTTTTGTGGCAGTCCATGCTATTCTTAGCATTCTTCTGTAGAACCACATCTCTGTTGCCTCTAATCTCGACATAGATAATAAACCTAATTGTAAAGATAAAATACTTTTACTGGGTAAAAATACAAGAACACATTTTATTTACTGAGAGCTATAATGATGATAGTTCCAGTTAGATGACGATAATGGTATAACTCACGGGAGTTGTCACTCGTATTCCCTATGCCAGGCAGTACAGTTTTGATTTGGGCTCGAAATCAGTAATTCTCTTGTAGTTTTAATATGAGAAAGTTTCCAAAGCTTTTACTCAGTACCAGATAATTGTTGGACTGAATATTTCTGTAGGAAACAATGACACGAGCTGGACAGTATTCAATTCTGGAGGGGAACTTACATAAACTTTCTTGAAATATTGAGGTATTCTGCAAATAAAATGATTGATTTCCTCACAGTACTCCAATAATATGCGTCTTCATCAGGTTTTATCACAACAGAGATTATAGTTAAGGCAGTAAATTCCACATCCTTTCTCCTTAGTCGCATTTTACTACTCGTATGATAAAATGATAATGTCACTATGTTTTACTCACAGGTTAGAGAGGTTATTACTCTGCTAAAGTGTTATTGCTTTATTCATCTTGACGGACGATCTAAAGAAGTGTTTCTCAACCCTTTTTTTTAAACCATGCCCCCATTTGGGTTTTTCTAAAATTCTGATGCCCCCCTCCCCTATGTAAAATATACATGTTTTTTATATTCAAAAATTTTATTATTCTTTAAATGAAGCCTAGTTACAACTTGTTTACGACAAAACACTTGGGTTTTGAGAAGAAATCACTCGGAAATTATAAAGAAAAAAGAAGTAAGTACATTTTTAAAACATATTAAACCACTAAAACTCAAATACAAAATAATGTATATGAAAGGTTTTGCTATAATATTTTAATTTTTAGTAATTATTATTTGTTTAATAATTTCAACATTCAATGTGAGGTCACTTCTAGATGAGTGTAGTAAATGTAGTCAGACCCTTGTGCTTGATGCACGGAGATTTTATATTGGGTTCCAATTTAATCAGCTTGTCTCAAGTCTCTCCGAATTTAGTTGATTTTTTTCTTTAGTAACAAACCGCTCACATTTGCGGTACTAAATCCACATTCAGGTAAATAGGAAGATGGAAACGGTAACAATACCCCTCTTGCAAAGTTGGTTGAATTTGGGTATTTAATGTTTGCTTCATCACAAAGACATACCATCGCTCCTTTTATATTGAATACAGTTTTAACGGCCTCATCATATTGCATTTCTGAGAGTTCTTCTTGATACTGCATTGAAACATCAAACAAATCCACTAACATTGACTGCATCATCCAGATTGGAAAATCAATGTGTATTAAATCAGAATATATTTCTTCTAAATCAGGGGACATATTTTCAGATCATCGACAATAACAAGTACAGCTGTATCAGTCTTTCACATTTTAGCAGCCAACGAAAAGTTAAGAAATTTTTTTTTACAAATATATTCTTGCCATAATTCAATAAATTTAATGAAACTAAATATCTTCGCTTTTTCATCAACGAGATTTTTATTTGTTCCTTGAAGATTGTTTATTTAGTTTTTCAAAGGTATCGGCTAAATAACTCACAAATTCTTTACCATCGACCGTTAACAGATGCTTCTTTTCAGGTTTGTCACGTTTCTCAAAAAAGTTTCTCAGTCACTAATAGTATCAAATAGTTCCATAAATCTTTTCAAGCAGTTCCCGTTCGAGAGCCATCTTACTTCAATGTGAAGTAAAAGTCTCACATGGCCTGCATTTTGATCTTCACAAAAAATCTTGAAGAGACGCTCACATTTGACATTAGCTTTAATAGCACTGACACACTTTATAAGTGATTTTAGTGCTTCATTAAAAACAGGCGGAATATTTCTAGTTACCAGATTTCCTTATAAATAACACAATGTAGAAGAAGCATTTCTGGATTCTCATATTTCCTCAATTTTTAAGCAGGCATTTATCTTGCCCATCATATTAGGAGCACCACCTGCAGCACAAGATGTCATATTTTTCATTGGTATATTATTGACATCTAAGTAATTGTTTATCTTATTATATATAACTTCGGAGGTAGTGGTGCTCTCTAATGATTTACAGAATAACACGTCTTCAAGAATATCAGCTTTATCAATATATCTTACGTAAGTTATCTGTACGGAATCACTGTCTCTCAAAATTGATTCATGCATTTGAACTGATAATTTTCTTGTTTCAGCTTTCTTACAGTATTTCAATATCTTCACTCATTTAATCTATTATTCTGTTGACAGTATTGTTACTGAGTGGCGTAACTTTAATGCCGTTGCCATTTTTTTTTCACGATCTATTTTAAGAAACGCTGATAGAGTTGGTTTGATTCCATTATCTTCTATAATATAATTTTCCCCAGATTTAGCAATGAGTAAAGAAATTTCTACAACAAGTAAAACAGTATCAATATCTTGGACACATAGTCACAAATGATGGCAGATGTGAAACAGAAGTTAAAAGGAGAATAGGAATGACTAAAAGTACTTTCAATGACATGAGGAAATTATTAATATCTAAACAAATTACAAACAAGTTAAAAATGAGAATTATAAAATGCTACATCTATTCCATATTAATGTATGGCTAAGAAACATGGACACTAAATAAACAATTAGAAGACAAAATTGATGCCTATGAGATGTGGGTATATAGAAGAATAGGGAGAACATCATGGAAAGAGAAGAAAACAAATAAAGAGGTGCTAAAGACACTTAATATGAAGAAAGAACTACTAAGAGAAATAAAGATCAGGCAAATAAAATACTTTGGACACATTAAAAGACATGACACCTTATTGAAGACCTTACTTGAGGGTAAAGTCAAAGGGAAGCGAGCAAGAGGTAAGCAGAGATACAAGTGGGAGAGTAACATTACACGATGGACAGGTTACAGTCTAGCAGAGTGCACCACCAAGACAAGAGACAGGAGATGTTGGAGATCCGTTGCAACCAATCTTCATTGCGGAGACGGCACTTGATGATGATGAAAGAAATTTCCTAACTAGCCCCAAGACTGACAGTTACAGTATGAGCAATAAACAGAAATTTTAATGTAGTTCTTTTTTCCCAATTCTTGTTTAAAGTTTGAAAGTTGTTTAAATCTCAATTTACATGAGCATTACATTCATCTTAAAATTCTTCATAAGACAACATCGCGTCGTTGATTGAGCATTGTTGGTATAAAAGATAAAAAAGGTGACTTTGAACCTGGACAGAGGTTATGGGCCCAAATTTTAAGTAGTCCTCTGCATACTGTCGAACTCTGTTTTAGCTTGCACCACTCATTTTATTGTGCGGCTGAAAGAAAGAAATATAAGATAAATAAAAAAAACTAAAAATAAAGTATGTATTAAAGTTAATTTAATTTAATTTTAATATATAAAAATTAATTATTAGTATACATTTGGAATGAATAAATCACACAAATTACTGAATTTGAGATATAAAATCTTTGGTCTATGTGAACAAGTAGATAAGTCTAATTTTGTCAGAAATGAGATAGGGATATTACAACATTTTTAAAATTTACTATTATATTTATATACACTACACTACACTACACTACACTACACTACACTACACTGCACTGCGATGCGCTGCGTTATATCAAATCATATCATATCATATCGAATCATATCGAATCATATCGTATCGTATCGTATCGTATGGTATCGTATCGTATCGTATCATATTTAACGTGAGTAATAAATATTTGTATATTCGAATATATGCATATTTAAATGAGAGTGTGAAGTTTATTCCTCTCCTGCAAATTCCAATTTTTGGATTTATTTGATTATTTACTAAGGCCACACAAATATACATGTACGACACATACATACCATTGTGTATCACGGTTCTTCATTAGTAATAATTCTGTGCGCAAAGGAATTTTTTTATTTTAATGAGAGATCACCAATCTTATATAAATGTGCAGTCACGACGCTAAAACGAGCGTTTGTATGAAATGAATTAACTATTTTATATAACATGGGGAATTCCCGGTAGACTACATTAGACACTATAGGCTAATTTGGGGGTTGCATAGCGCAGTGGTTAGTGCAATAGTTTCGCATATGAGTGATTGAATAGTCATGGGTTCATTCCTCAGTTGACCAAGCCTTAATTGGATACCGGATTAATACGGAAAGTAAAGATTGCTACCGCCATCATATAACAGAAACACTGAAATGTGAGATCGCTAACATCTCACACCCCTACGACATTATTAATTTTATGGGTTAACTTTATATTAGACAACTTTATTGCGCATGCCATCGTCCAATACATTGGGTACCATTCATTCACTAGGCATAGTAAACAATACTCCCGAGTAAACTCCAGCTGATATTACTGCAAACTTTCAAATGCGGCTCTATAGAAAGTACATTTAACGAACGCTTATTTAAATTTCAGATACTTATATGACAGACAGTCTACAGGAAGCATATATATGATGTAGTTGGGGAGCACTGGTCGAACGTATGACAGACAGTCTAAAGAACGCATATATCAGATGTAGTTCGCCCGTGTGTTGTCGGGCCTGAAAGGGGAGCAAAGAATAGCAACACTGTTTACCTTCCATGCATGTCGTACGAGGCGACTAAGGAGGTTATGTGATGGAGTTGGCTATCCCATGCCATATAGGGTCAGTGACCCAGAACCATGCTGAAGTCAGGCCGAAAGGCGCAGATATCGCAGCAATGCTGTAAACCATGACGAACGCATTCCGTTCTCCGGACTACATCCTGCTAATCTTCAGGAGTTGAGAACGAACACAGAAGAAGAAGAAAAAGAAGATGTAGTTAGGGAGCACTGGTCGAACGTATGACAGACAGTCTAAAGAAAGCCTATATCAAATGTATTTGGGGAGCACAGGTGGAACGTATGACAGACAGTCTAAAGAAAGCCTATATCAAATGTATTTGGGGAGCACAGGTCGAACGTATGACAGACAGTCTAAAGAAAGCCTATATCAAATGTATTTGGGGAGCACTGGTCAAACGTATGACAGACAGTGTAACGGAAGCTTATATCAAATGTAGTTGGGGAGCACTGGTCCAACATATCTGTGGATGGCTAAATATGACAATCCATGATCAATGTGGTCTTTTGAAGAAGAATCATGCAAACGTTTCATCTCAAACTGTTGCTTTATTCTTATGATCCTGAGTTCTTCTCATCATCATCATTATCATCATCATCATCATCATCATCATCACCATCATCATGAAATAGCATGCCCTGAGCAGAATGTAACAGTAATAACAGCCTTTCAAAATATTTGTCGATCTTGAGCTAGTCTTCCTGCTTCTCTTACTGTCATATTAAGGAGGTCTTTGATGTCTTGCGTCCATATTCTTTTTTGGTCTGCCTCTTGTTCGTCTCCCTGGCATCATCCCCTTCATTATGGTCTTCTCTACCCTGTCATGGCGTTTAATATGGTCAAAATATTGTAGTTTTCTGGAAAGAGCAATGCTGTTTAGCCAGTTTTCTTTGATATTAGTTTCTCTCAGGATGAGTGTATTGAATGAGGGGAATGAGTATTAGGTGGTACCTTATTATATTATCAGAAAATAAGCAAAACATTTGAAGAGAGCTGGACAATGGACTGGAGCGCCAAGAGCAACCAGAATTAAAAATCGAATTTCATAAACTGTGATCGTGAGATTTTAAAAAAATGTCGTCTGGAAGTGTCCTGACCAACTGTTATAAAATACGTTTACTTTATTTTCGGCACAGTGGCTGTGAGGTAGAGTACGTCTCGGATGACATTGTACCGGAAGGAACAGTTTTAAATCACCCTCGCCTCCCCACTAACAATTGTGCACGAAGACCAGAAACCAATTTTATAACATATTAAACGTATTTGGTAACAGGTAATAAAGTGACACGTATAAATGTCACGGATAAAAGTGACAAATTTGACTAGGAAAAAAGTCACAGATAAAAAAAGTCAGAATTAGTTTATGGGGGTACGTAATAAAGTCACAGAAAAAGAATTTCGCTAGGAAAAAAAGTCACAGGAAAGAAAGTCACAAATCTGTTTAGGAAAATAAGGAAATTAAATATTTAAACAAGTCACCTGTACATATTTGAAACAGCTTACGCAATATTTTGGCATTACAGTTTTAATAAATGTTGATAATTCTGCTAAATTACAGAAATATTGCAGCCGACGCCCACATTTTCACTAGAAAATAAATCACAGGAAAGAAAGTTAGCTACTGTGAAATGCGTCTTTATAGAAATTTCGTTTCGTTAAATAATGTACGTATTTGTTTGGTTAAAAATTGTGATCACTGCTGTACATAATGTACGTTTTTGTTTTGTACTGTGCCTTTTTTTCCTGTGAATTTTTTACTGTGACTTTTTTACCTTTGACTTTTAACCTGTGCCTTTTTTTTCTAAAATTACATAGTGATATTGCCTAGAAAATTACTACAATAAATACACGTTGGGTTGATCCCTTTGCTATGAATAGGAAATGCTGCCAACTTCCTTAAGTCACAGCTACACGCTAAGGGAGGGACGGGAGGCCAGCTCACAGTTCATCAAGCTTTCTTACCGTCCAAGTTGCATGCATTTGGTTATATACTGACGGTAACACAACGCATCACCGTTATTTAGACTAGATCATGTTGGAGATCTATTAGGATTTTAAAAAAAATCAACCTGATTAAGTGTTGTTAAACTTACACCAAACTCTCCATACTCTTGTTGATTTCTTCTGCCAGGCAGAGACACAATGTATACACAAGTGACCATTTTAGAAGGTTGTTTTCTAATTAACCAAACCCCACTCACTGCTAGCGCTTTCCTCCTCTTGTCACTCCACATATGTGGGCGTAACTGCATATCCACCACACTATATGAGTGACTTCTCTTGCCACTCCACATATGTGTGTGTGTAACATCCCCTCCCACGTTATATTGAGTGACTTTCTCCTCATGTCACTCCATGTATGTGGGAGTTTAACTGTATCTCCCAAGCTACATGAGTGACTTTCCCCTCTTGTCACTCCATGTATGTGGGAGTTTAACTGTATCTCCCACGCTACATGAGTGACTTTCCCCTCTTGTCACTCCATGTATCTGTGGGTGTAACTGCCTCTCTCATGCTATATTAGTGACTGTCTCCTCTTGTCACTTCATGTATGTGTGCGTGTGTGTGTATGTAACTACCTCTCCCACGCTATTATGAGCGACTTTCTCCTCTTGTCAATATGTCTGTGTGTGTGCAACTATCTCTACCAGTCTCTATGAACGCATTTCTCATCTTGTCACGATGTGCTTGTGTGTGTGTGTGTGTGTGTAACGATCTCTCCCACTCTCTGTTAGCGCCATTCCCCTCTTGTCATCCTATATATGTACGCATGTGTGTGTGTGTGTGTCTGTGCGTGCGTGCATGCGTGTGTATGTGTGTGCGTGTGTGTGTATGTATGTTTGTGTGTGTCTCCCACGCTTTATGCACGTCTTTCTTTTCTTGTCACTCTATATATTTGTGTGTGTGTGTGTGTGCCTGTCTCTCTCTCTCGCCCTCTGTGAGTGCCTTTCTACTTTTGTCACTCATATGTGTGTATAGCTGTCTCTCCATTGCTATATAAGCTAAACTCTCCTCTTGATTTATGTGAGTGTATGCGCGTGTACCTGTAACTGCATCTCCCAAGCTCTACGGTCACCTTTCCGATATTCTCACCCTACGAATGTGTGTAAATGTATCTCCCTCGATCTATGAACTTGTTTCTCCTCTTATCACTTGATCTATATATATATGTGTGTGTGTGTTTATGTGTGTTTAAAGGTCTCTTCAACGCTCTATGGGCGTCTTTATTCTCTTGCCACCATTGCTATGGATGTGCATCTCTCCCACGCTATATGCGCGTCTTTCTCTGTTATCACTTTATCTATGTGTATTTGAATTAAATTCCTCTCTCTCTCTCTCTCTCTCTCTCTCGCTCTTTGAGCGCATTTCTTCATTTTTCCCACTCAATACACGCGTGTGTGTGTGTATGTCTGTGTAAGCTGCATCTCACACCCTCTATAATATCCTGTCCCATCTTCTCACCCTGTGTATTTGTATTAGGTATTGTGTATTATTGTATTGATTATCCTCCTCGCCCACCAGACATGTTCATAGGCGCTCAGATCTTCGCTTCCGGAAATCTGGTAGGGTATAATGGATGATGGTTCCGGTTCTGTTTTGGTTCACCGCTCTTTTTGAAAACTTTATCAGGTGGTCTCTACGGGTCACGCCCATCTTCACTCCCAGTTCACGCATTGTCGATATTGACTCATACTCATTCATCTCAAAATCCTCCGATCGTGAGGACTTACGAAGAGCAACGAGTATGTCCACTCGGTCCATACACTAACCATATGTTATTGTGGCGAGGATAGCTAATTGGTCGGTCCGTTCGCTTCCATCCACGCCCGCGTGTTCTGGGATACAGATAAGGGTTAGTTTTCGTAGTGATATCCACAATTTTGCTCTCTCTAATGACTCCAACCATCCCCTACGTACATCACATATTTTGACTATCTAAACCATATTCATTGAGGCGCCTAGTATGCACGCATGGGGATAGACTTGCTATTCCAGCCAGTTAGGTGTCTGCGTTACTGCAAATACTTCCATTGTTAGACTGCTTGTTGTTGTGGTAAAAGCACCACTGACTTCATGTACTGTTCTTCCTTTTTATTTGGCCATAAAGGCCCATGCGTATCGGTGGTGACGGATGACCGACCCGTCCGTGTAAATCACAACATCTGTGTCGTCGGCATGTTCGCAGATGAGTGCCTTGAACTCAGTATCTACATTCACAGGGCTGTGTTCCCTGCACTCTCTATTGAGTGTAATGACGGTCTTGACTGCCTCTTGAAAGACCATAAAAATAGGTATCCATTTCTCGCCAGGAATTATGCCCTCTAGGTCGCAAATCTGTTTAACGGTATCCTCGGCACGACCCATCCACGATTTGCCTCTCTTCAGCCTGCTTCCCTTCACACGAGGGAGCTCATGTGTGTGTGTATGTGTGTTTATGTGTATGTATGTATAACGGTCTCCCCTACGTTATATGAGCGTCTTTCTCCTCTTATCACTTATCTATATGTATGTATATGTAACTGCCTCTCTCTCGAGCTCTGAGCTCTTTTCTCCTTTTTCACTCCATAGACGCATGTGTGTGTATGTGTGTGTGTGTGTGTGTGTGAGTGTAACTACATACCCAAGTTCTATGAACGCCTTCCCTCTTACCACTCTATCTATGTGTGTGTGTGTATGTAACTGTCTCTTGCAAGTTCAACGAGCGCCTTTCTCCTCTTATCACTCACTCTCTCTCTCTCTCTCTCTCTCTCTCTGTAACTCACTCTACCACTTTCTATGCGTGGCTTTCTACTCTTATAATTCTGTGCGTGTAACTGTCTCTCCCACGCTCTATCAGCGCCGTTTTCCTCTTATCATTCTATCTATTTTCACATCCCGTTACGTAATCAATCAGGACAGTAAATCTCTGTTTTCCCCCCAATATCTGGCTTATCCTCTCAGATCGCGGATCATCCCTCGCATTGAAAAAAATGAGCCAGGGCAGGGGTTGTCTAGGAATGAATCCTGTATTTGAGCACAGTGATTGGCTTGTAGAACCCCGCTAGCTTTTCGTGTCGCGAATTCAGTATGATGTAATTGAGGCTTGTGTCAGCGATCCATCGCCTGACATCTCCAACTTAGGCTAATTCAAGTGAGGCATAGCTATAGATTATTTAATTTTTCGTTAACGAAATAACCACCTTGATTATTCTATCCCAATTTTCTGACACCTGAATGTGAACATTTTCCCAGTTCGTTTGTTTTAACGTAAGACGCGCCTTGTCTTCTGTTATTGTATTTGTTTAGTTCTTCAATCACATGTTTAATGGATGGTAGTTTGAAGTTTGTTGGTTGTTAATTTAAGGTTTGATGGATGATAATTGTATCTATCTATCGATATTTCTGTGTGCCTCAGGACCGCGATATACATTTTCTCAGCATGATGCAAGTCTCAGCAAGTCTTCGAAATGTCATACACTGGGACGGCTGATGGAACGGAGGGCGGAGCACTTATGGGGATATACGCAATGTAATATAATTGTCACGTTTCCAGGAAAGTGTGGTCACCACTTTAATAGAATTTGTAATCTTGATAGTCTCATATTTCCACTCTTGTCCATGCTGTTTGTTTCCTAATGGTGCACACACAATTAAAAAAAACATTTTCTCACAGTAATCTTCTTCCAGAACCCCATGAATTGCCAGCGGTTAGCTCATATTTCCTATGTGCAGTGGGGAGGTTTCTCCGAGCTTTCTTTCATACCCAGGAGGCTTCAGCTTTCAGCTTAGTGCAATGTATAGGGAAGGAGCATTCTACTCAGAGGGGGTATATGTCACAAGACGAGTTGATAGTGTTCTTGGGTCACACATTGTTTGTCTTTCCGTAGGCGAGGCGCTTCACAGCCAACGAACTGTTCCTCGTGTAGGAAGACAATTCCATTACCACCCTTTTTGTCCCTAGGTCTCACATCTAATTTCTTCCGTATGAGCCGTGTTGGATATCAGCAACGTTCGAATTAGACTCAGATTTGATATACCTTCCTAGACGAGGTGCTTTTGCCAAACACGTCGAGGGTCTGGGATTTGACCTGTGCATTTCTCACGCACTCGCCTCGTCCGCTTGAGATGGTCTTCCAATCCATCGCCAGGCACTGTCTATGTATTTTGAATCTTAGAGATTGCGTATATTGCTCAAAGAAGTAGGTAAAATACAACTCTCAAGCTAGAATCTTGGCAGTGGGCAATTGGGTACTGAACCCAATTCGCTACGAGCCGGGTTGAACAACGTCTGACAGTATATTTGTCCTTGGTTTGCAGTGCCGTTAGAGTCATGCGCCCCCACCCCCTCTGTGTTGTCCGCAGTGTCCAGAATTCGAATCTCAACACTGCTTCGGTCAGACATTTGAACAGTGCTCTCCCCGACATTTGTTCAGTGTTTATCCCGTGTGCAATGGGGAGCTGTATTTAAGGCTTTCTTCCATACCCAGGAGTGCATGTTCAAGTTGGCGTATTTAGTATTTGAGTCATGACTCATGCTTTGATTGGGATAAATTGTGATGGAACATGTGGGCTTTTGTGTGTTCTCGAACATGAACAGCACTTCGACCGGTCGGTCTCGTGCTGGACTATTGTAACTTCCATGTCATTGAATTGATGCACACACTACGCTGCCCTCTAGCGTGTTTTACCTTTTCCAGATTTGGTGTGTACTCGTAAGACCACCGTATGTTAGGGACATTTACATTGGTCGCCCCCCCCCCCAATGACTCTACAATTTAAGCTTGTCGAGACGGAATGCACAGATGCCTTGAATCCTTTTGACAAGGAATCATGTCGACATACATGCCCAAACCATTCAATTTTTCGTTGTTTCACTATTGAAAAAAATGGTTCTTGTGGAAATTCATATATATCTATTGTATTTCTTACATACACGTTTGTCTTTTGTTCTCTATAGAAGATTCGTAGAATTCGTATGTAACATTTGTATTCGAAGTCCTGTAATCGTCTCTCCCGGTACTTTCATTTCCTCAGTACTTTTTAAACATTTATATTTAGTATATAAGGCAGCTCGGATGAGAGCGGATCAACTGGAATCATGCGCGATTGTGGCACAGGGCGATGGGGCAATGGATCACGCTGACGTTTTGAATTCCTTAAGAGATATAACACGCGAGAGTGAGACTAATGTGGATGATGATTCCTTTTCAATGGCTAGGATTAAAGATCAGGGATTGAAATGTGGTGTTGCTAGAAGTGAGCATTTTGGAGGGCGCAGAACATTAATGGTCAACCAGCATATGACCGGTACTGTCAGCAGAAGTGTAATGGCGGAGGTACTCAATAAGAGATTGGAACAACTATGGACGTGTCCAGTTTGCAATGATGATGATCCGACGACTAACTAACTATATAATGCAGGAGGCATTACAAGATCACAAAATATCAATAACTATTGGCGGTAGACCACTTTGTAACTTGTGTTATGCTGATGATATCGATCTCCTGACTGGTTCCGAATCTGAACTCCAATAACTCATTTCGAAGTTGGAAGACTTTAGTCGGAAATATGTTATTAAAATTAACCTTGATAAAAGAATAGTATTGGTGACCAGTGATATCACATGAGCATCCAGTTAAACGATCACAAACTTGAAGAAGTTACCAGCTTCAAATATCGCGAGGCCCAAGTACGTGATGATGACAACTCAGGAATTGAGATCAATTTAAGACTCAAAATGACGATAGCTGCCATTGCAAGGTTGAATATGATTTGGAATATAAAGATCAGTATTACTGTAAAGATCAATCTATTCAGATCGCTAGTGTCAAGTATCCTTATATATGGATATAAAAGTTGGACATTCAATGTAGACACGGAAAGATGGATTCAAGTTTTGAATATTAAGTGCTACAGACGTTTGTTAAGAATTAGTTATTCAGAATACAAAAAAAAAATATTCGTCCAGCAGCAAATAAACAAAATTACAGGTTATCAGGAACCATTTTTGAAAGTGGTGAAACGGCGTAAACTTGTTTGATTTGGACATGTAAGGCGATACAATTCACTTTCAAAATTACTCTGCAAGGAACAGTCGAGAGTGGAATGAAAAGAGGCGGACATAGAAACAATCTTGGATTGATAACATCAAGGAATGGTCTCCCATGACCTTTCTACACTCCGTCGAACAGATGAGAATAGAGGTGTTTGGAGTGATTTTTGTGTTGAGTTAACCCTGCGACCCTGACTAGTTGTTTATTATTATTATTATTATTACTATTATTATTATTACCATTATATTAGTAATCATCTTTCCATGTCTACAGGTAGTGTTCAGCTCCCATAACCATATAACACGATGGAAAGCACTGATCTATATCTTCTTCTGCGTTCATTCTCAAACTCCAACTGGATCTAGCTGGATCACGGTCCTGCTAGATTTCCAGCAGAATGTAGTCCAGAAAATGGAAATGCGTTGTGTCGCCGTTTTATTTGCGCCAATGGCCCGACACATCCGTCTTCGGCGGGTGATCTATATATATAAATGGATATCTCAATAACTCTATGATTGCGTCAAACGATATAGAAATCTCAACGGTTGGACAGATTCCAATTGATTCATTGGGCAATAATATCGCCCGTAGTCGGTAAGAGAAATCTTAAAAGTTGATAATTAGTGTCTAAAAAATCCATATCGAGGGAATATTGATGCAATAATCTAACAGTGAGAGTATAATCTCTTGACCTTAACCTTAATACGTTACTTCCTCACTGATATTAACATTTTTTGCTACATTAGTTTGTTTTGACGTGACTGACTTGTGTTCAGTGTTCGATCCTGGAGACAGTAGGTATTTTTTTGCCATGTATAAAAAAAAACACAGTCGTCGCTACATTATAAGTTTAAATATTGGCGTCTGTTGATTTAAAAAAAATAAAGGTAACTATCAAATCACATATGCCTACATATGCGTGTATATGTACGTATTTGCGCTGTATGTATGGGTCTAACATATTTTTGGGGGGTTAAACATAGACCATTCTAAAGGATAGGAATAGCGAATTATTTAGAAATTAAATTCTACACAGGTTATAGCTTGGCGTGGTTCATTACAAGAAGCTGTGGCTGAAGTCCAACTTTTTAATATTATGCGTAATTTCATACAGTGTCCGTGACTCGGAGATTTAAAAAAAGACGCAACTTCTGATGACAATGAATCGATATGCGCACAACGCACTGAGAGCTTTCCCACTCCCCAAGGGTCATCCAAGGGGTTGGGGCTCTCAGTGTGTTTTGCGAAGATCAACAGTTTTATGCGTCTTTAGCGAATGTTCAAGTCGCTAAATAATGTATGGCTTGTGCCGTTAAAAGTGTGTCTGCAGCTTCTCGTAATGTACCACCGGCGCTCCTCAGGAACGGAATACGTGTTTTGTTGGACCTATTAATTATAAAGCCTGCTTAATTTTTGAAAAAAATGTTTGTTACAGGATTTTTATTTTTGGGTTTAAATTCTCATCCTGATAACGCAGGGTACTGCTTCTTGTGATTTATAAATTTTGATTTTCACTCTGATGGTGCATTTCCAAATTAGTTTAGCTTTGACATAGAAACTGAAACCATCTCCAGCCTTATCTTTAATCCTGCTTTTCATTTGTCATCATGTATATGTTAGATCCGAGGGTATTTGAAAACATTCACTGCCACACGCTTATACTGGTTCATGATGATGTTGGTCTGCACATCTGTGTCTCTGTTTTTAACCAAGATCTTGCTCTTCTTTGCGTTGATTTTCACTTCGTACATTGCAAACAATAATTGTGAACACTCCCCCCCCCCTCTGGGAGGCTGGATTTCACCGGAAATCTGTATTTGTCCACTCCTGTTTTATATGTTCTGTATTAGCTTGAGGGGCAGGGTTTCACTGGAAGGCTGTGTTTGCCCACTCCTGTGTTTGTCCACTCCTGTTTTATATGTTCTGTATTAGCTTGAGGGGCAGGGTTTCACTGGAAGGCTGTGTTTGTCCACTTCTGTGTTTGTCCACTCCTGTTTTATATGTTCTGTATTAGCTTGAGGGGCAGGATTTCATCGGAAGGCTGTGTTTGCCCAGACCTGTGTTTACCCACTCCTGTGTTGGGCCACTCCTGTGTTTGCCCACTCCTGTGTTTGCTCACTTCTGTATTTGCCGACTCCTGTCTTATATTTTCTATTGCCATTACCAAATGTAATAGCCATATACCAATGTGTACACACTGTTCAACGTGGAAGTGGTCGTGCCGAGAAGTGAACCCAGATAAGTTGAAAGGTATACAAGTGCACTAGTGACTGAATTAATCTCGGTGTAGTTTTAGAAATAGCACAAATCTTGAGATCGATATTGGGGTAGGGGTTATAACAATTATACACGCAAGCGTGCACACACGCATTCATCCATATATGGACGCTCACGCATGTCGGATACGAGCATAAATTTTATGTTCCAGAAACTAGTTTTGTTTTAATGTTGCATGCATTTATGGAAAAAGGGGGTATGGGGAGGGTGATAGTAGAGTTGGGGGGGGGGGGGGGGTTATAGGCCTGGCTGAGTCTGTATATTTTGTAACATAATATAAATACCGAAGTTATTAATGAAGATTACTCTGAAGACGGATGTCTTGGGGATCTGACGCAAATAAAACGGCGACACAATGCATTTTATTTCTATGGACTACATACTGTTAGAAATCTAGTAGTACCATTGTTCTGCTGCAAAAGAGATGCAGTGGGAGTTTGAGAATGAACGCTGAAGAAGAAGACGTTAATGAATTTTAAAAAATGATATGATCTTCAAACTTTTCTTCTGCTGTTGTCCGTTGATGATGTTCATCTTTCGCAGGTAAAGATGGGCATGGCGTTAAAAAACAACGTTCATGTTGTTTATTGTTTGTGAATCCGTAGTTTACTCTTTTGTTTGTTAACTACAGGATTAAAGCATCTACTTGTGAGGCAAATTTTTCTTCAACCTAAGACCTGAGTCTGCTATGGTTATTTCCAGTCATCGTGGCTTTTATCTTTTGTGCCACATTTTAAGGTTTGAGACGAAATAAGGTTATAGTGGGAAAGGGTATCTATTACTAAAGGAGATGTACCACACAAATGTAGATTACAAAAGGACACTATAGGAAACAGAGAAATGGCGTCATATTTCTGGGTGTTACCAAAAAAAATAGTCTGGATTTCCGGTACATTATTTACCAAGCCAAAAATGCGAATTATAAAATGTTTCATCTACTCTATATTAATGTATGGCTCAGAAACATGGACAATAAACAAACAATTAGAAGACAGAATTGATGTCTTTGAGATTTGGATATGTAGAAGAATGGAACGAGAAGAAAACCAAAAAACACAGCGCTTTGCATAAAGAAATAATTATTAAAGGAAATGAAGATCAAACAAATAAACATATTTTGAACATATTAAAAGAAATGACACCTTATTGAAGACCATACTCGAGGGTACAGTCGAGGTGATGCGTGCAAGAGGTAGGCAGAGATACAAGTGAGAGAGTAACATCACAAGATGGACAGGTTAGTCTAGCGGAGTGCACCACCAAAACAAGAGACAGGGGATGTTGGAGGTCTGTTGCAGCGAACATTCGTTGCGAATGACACTTAATGATGATGATTTACCAAGTCATTTTTTCACATTAGTGTCTTTCTCCAGATTAGTATTTTTCTCTAGATTAGTGTCTTTCTCCATATTAGTGTCTTTCTCCAAATTAGTATCTTTCTCCAGATTAGTGTCTTTCTCCAAATTAATGTCTTTCTCCAGATTAGTATCTTTCTCCAGATTAGTGTCTTTCTCCAGATTAGTATCTTTCTCCAGATTAGTGTCTTTCTCCAGATTAGTATTTTTCTCAAGCTTGCTTATCTCACACAGTGCCTCACATCTTAGATAATATAACTGATCATTAGTATTTGTGAATGTAATTTTTGCCGCCAGCCAATGAAAGAAAGAGTAAAAGCCGTATTGCCAAAGTGACCCTATGTGAGATCAGCACGTAGGGCTATTCTGAATAAGCTAGCTATATTCCCCAAAAAATGGTTCCAGGACGGTGCATCATGGAAACGCTTCGTTGAAAACCGATCGCTCTCTTTGTGAAAGTAGGTGGCTTTAGGTATTTAGATGTCCGTGGTTCAATCCTGGATTATAATGCCTTGCGTGACGAGAATTGTATTCTAGTGAGGGAGAATTATGTATTTTTCGTCAAATTTATCATTATCATCAAGTGCCGTTGGTTGCCATCATCGAAGGTTGGCTGCAACAGATCTCCAACATCCACTGTCTCTTGTTTTGGTGGTGCACTCTGCTAGACTGTAACCTGTCCATCTTGTGATGTTAATCTCCCACTTGTATATCTGCCTACCTCTTGCTCGCTTCCCTTTGACTTTACCCTCAAGTAAGGTCTTCAATAAAGTGTCATGTCTTTTAATGTGTCCAAAATATTTTATTTGCCTGATCTATGTTTCCCTTAGTAATTATAACATCATATTAAGTGTTTTTATCACCTCTTTATTTGTTTTCTTCTTTTTCCTCTTTCTTCTATTTTCTTCTCGTCAATTTCATTGTCTCGCTATTTCAGGTTTGATCTCAGTAGCCCCCATGGATTTTAAGCACCCCCCCCCCCAACCGCCTCAATTTTCTTTCTCACATTGGAGATTACTGTACTATATGCTCCACACTTTCCAGCAATGATGTTATCTTTTAGAGTTATAGAAGAACAACTCAAGTTCGAACTTGAGGCTCACTGCACAAAACAATCTTTGTATTTGATCATATTATTCTATTCCGTGTTGGTGGTTGTCAACTGATGTCTAGAGACACCCTATATAAGACCTGCATACAAGCAAACATATGGCTATAGTTCTTGTATTATGTATTTATATTTATCAAATAAAATACGAATGTATGTAAAATGGGCGTATCCAAAGCTGTATATATATATATATATATACTGTGTGCGGTGGAGTTTGAGAACTGGGGTGTATTGTGGGTGAGAAAATGTTGCAGAGCATGGTAATAGATCGCGAGGGTGCCTTTCTGTCTCGCCGTGCTCACAACGCTCTACGGCGCTTGCCGGGTGTCCCTTTTCTACCCATCGACCCAAATTAATTGTGGTTTTTTTTTTGCAGTCAACCACTTCCGAACTTTACATGCATGGGCAGAACATTGATCCTTAATGACATAATTAATGGCAGAGCTACCCTCACTGGTTTTATTCGATGTTTACACTTCTTCATTTTACAGCGTTCGCTCTCTTATAACCACAGCGAATAAATCGTGTGATTTCCGCCTGGTAGCGTGAAGTACATTGTAATGCTAGTTCCACAGTTGAATTATGTTATTAGTACATTGGTTGACTCACTCTGTGACCTGGACATCTGAGGTCCAGCACACCCGTTTTCGTCATGGCTTTAATACGAGTTGTGGGTGTCCCTTTCATGTGACAACCTGCCTATCTGTCAATGGGCGCGCTGGTGTGTAATGACTAGTGACTCTTCGCCGAGACGATTGTCGTTCACGTCTATCTCGCACGAGATATTCTAGTGAGTGAATTTAACTCGTGTGATTTGACGTTCTGTGTCTGTGCCCATCGAATACTGAACCTTTTCTCATCCGCGAGCCTGGTACCGGTTAAGGAAGAATTCGACAGAGGAGTTGGATCCGGACTCTTTCGTCTTCTTAGCCGAGGTGTCGTTCACCGTCATCGTGAACCCCTCGTCCGTCTGAGTCTCACTACTCAGAGAGTTATCAAGCTGAACGACCTTGTCTCATTTGTGCCTGAGCCCATCGGGTACTACACAATTTCTCGCTGCGAGCATGTTTGCGGTATGAGAAGGTTTGAGAGTAGAGTTGGGCAGGGCGGCTGATTTCTTTACTGGGCGCCCACGATTGGGTCTCATCCCGTAAGGATCACCGGTAACTAGAAGCTTGTCTTGAGCTAACAGAGCTTGTAGTGCCGATTTCCTTGGGACATTTTCCTTTCTATTTGCACTTGGCGCTGCCCTCGGGTGCTGTGTTGACCTCTCATTGTACTCAGTATGTTAGCTTCTCATATCTCGCCATGCATCTACCTTTTAGTATCGTTTTCATTTGCCTTCCCTCTAATGCTCGGACCAGATTGGCTGGCGTCACTGTGTGTCGACAGTGCCACTGCATGTGTTGGCGCAGTGGTGTCGGAGATATTGACAGTCTCATTTACAGTCAATTCTCTTTCCATCTGTTGCCTCCACATTCACGGACACGAACCCCGAACGGTTTAGCCAGAATCAGTACGAGCAGCTGTATTTCTGTTTCCATTGTTTACCACGAGGACGTACTTTTGGGATCTTGGTTATCTACCCTGAGTCCCCAGCGAGCAGTGCGGTATCTTTTTCACCCTTACACTTAATGTTTACACTTTGACTATGACTTCCATTACTAGTTTTAAAAAAATACTGTTATGTATCTCTCTTTCTATGACTAAAAAGAGCTCAGCTTTCTCGTTGTAATGTTGTTTAGAAGCCAACCGTATTCATAATTTTATGTTCTTATCATCTCTTGATTCCACTTTCGTTATGCCGTTGATCATAATCAATACAGACATTAAAAAACAAAAACATTCCTGGTACGTATCAAACGGTGTTGACAGAAAATGAGGCTTGATAATATTTAATCACGACTGGCAAGAGTTACACATAATGGCCAGATATGTGTTACTATTCTTGATTTTATACCCACTCTACGTAGAAAGCTCCTTCAATAGGCATTGCACTAAACTGATAAGCTTCCTGGGTATGAAAGAAAGCACAGAGAAACCTCCCCCACTGCACATAGTAGGTAAGAGCTAATAACTCGCAATTCCTGGGGTTCGAGACGAAGAAGTATCTTTATTTTATACGCTGGTTTAAAAAATCTTGTCCATTAGCAGGGAGTTGTCAGGAAAATGAAGTGTGCCTCCTCCTAGTGTATAGTTTTATACACTAGTTTTATATCTCTCGTAGTCGTAACCTTCGATAACAGTTACCACCATGTTGTTCCGACAGACCGACGTTGTGCTTGAACTAGTTACGCGCACGGCGTGGATGGGCGGAACAACAAAGAAACCTGTCGCAAGAGCCAGAGTTGTGCATTGAAGTCGACGTCTGTTTGGAAGCATTGGACTCGAAACACCATCGAGTCGAATGGTTGCTGGAACAGATAGCGGATCACTTATGGGAATGTCCCACGTGCTGTGAGGCCAGTTTCTAATCAAGAATCAAAATCAAGAAGAAGTATAGTTTTGCTGCGATATATGTGTATGTTAGCTCACTATATCTGTCTCCAGAATGACATTTTGCGTCACAAAGACAGAAGGGTTATCAAACCAACTTAAAACTCTTCTTCTCCTTTCGCAGTGTTGCTGTGTCGGAGTCAGGACAATCGAACTCTAGGGAGTCACGACAGTTTAATACTAGGGAGACACGACAGTTTAATACTAGGGAGACAGGACAGTTTAATACTAGGGAGACAGGACAGTTTAATACTAGGGAGACAGGACAGTTTAATACTAGGGAGACAGGACAGTTTAATACTAGGGAGACAGGACAGTTTAATACTAGGGAGCAACGACAAGTTAATATTAGGGAGACACGACACTCTAGAATTAGTGATACACGGCAGACTACGACTAGGGAGACACAACACTCTAAGGCTAGGGAGATAAGACAATCTAACACTATAGGGCGATACTATAGTTTAAGACTAGGGAGGCACGACAATTTGAGACTAGAAAGAGAGAGAGAGAGAGAACAATTTAATGCTAGGGAAATATGACATTCTAATACTAGTGATACACGACAATCTTTAAGGATACCCGAGAATCTAAGACCAGAGAGAGAAGATACGTTAGTACTAGGGAAACACAACAATCTAAGACTAGAGAGAGAAGATACGTTAGTACTAGGGAAACACAACAATCTAAGACTAGAGAGAGACGATACGTTAGTACTAGGGAAACACAACAATCTAAGACTAGAGAGAGAGAGACAATACGTTAGTACTAGGGAAACACAACTATCTAAGACTAGAGAGAGACGATACGTTAGTACTAGGGAAACACAACAATCTAAGACTAGAGAGAGGCGATACGTTAGTACTAGGGAAACACAACAATCTAAGACTAGAGAGAGAGAGAGAGAGAGAGACAATACGTTAGTACTAGGGAAACACAACAATCTAAGACTAGAGAGAGAGAGAGAGACAATACGTTAGTACTAGGGAAACACAACAATCTAAGACTAGAGAGAGAGAGAGACAATACGTTAGTACTAGGGAAACACAACAATCCAAGACTAGAGAGAGACAATACGTTAGTACTAGGGAAACACAACAATCTAAGACTAGAGAGAGGGAGAGACAATACGTTAGTACTAGGGAAACACAACAATCTAAGACTAGAGAGAGACGATACGTTAGTACTAGGGAAACACAACAATCTAAGACTAGAGAGAGAGAGAGAGAGACAATACGTTAGTACTAGGGAAACACAAAAATCTAAGACTAGAGAGAGAGAGAGAGAGACGATACGTTAGTACTAGGGAAACACAACAATCTAAGACTAGAGAGAGACAATACGTTAGTACTAGGGAAACAGAACAATCTAAGACTAGAGAGAGAGAGACAATTTAGTACTAGGGAAATATAACATTCTAAGACTAGGGAGACACGACAATCTAAGACAACAGTATACCGAAAAACTAATAATATTAAGAAAAGACAATCTCAGACTAAGGAGACTTGACAATCTAAGACTAAGGAGACTTGACAAGCTAAGACTAAGAAGACTTGACAATCTGATGTCAGTCATAATCTGACTCTGGGATCGACAATTAATACCATGTAGAGACGAACATCTATTACTATTGAGAGACGTCAATCGTGACCGTGGTATGTATAAGACCTGTTGACTAATTGAAAAAAACCTTCTAAGATGCCATTAACATTTTCTAGGGATTTTCCTTGGCTGTTGGTACAAAGTATTAAAACAGTGACCAATGAAATTCACGAGAAAGCAATTGTCATTTTAGAAAGCTATTTTTCAGTTATCCAACATGTCTTATATATAGACGGTCACGAATCAATTTAACACCAGGGAGACGCAAGAGTGCCTCAATTGCATTAAAGCCTGTTCTACAATAACCTTGCGACACGAATGTCGAGATTTCAAACGGTCGCCTGCAAATAATGGTACCAGCTAAACAAAATAATACTCGGCCACTTTTCAATGCCTCACGCAGAAATCGCGGTTTCACTGACGTCAGAGTTTTTCCGAGAACAGTTTGTCGTGTGAAAATGTGAGTCTGGTATTGAGAGTTCAGTGTTATACTGATGCGCGTTAAAGAAACACTGATAAGTCTGCTACAAGGATGCCATACAGGCAGTTTTCTGAATTCTGACAAATAAGTTGTGAGAGGTAAGTTCAAATATGAATTACTAAAAGCAGATATTAAAATAATACAATTGACTTATATTGTGCAGGACACTGTCGTCGCGCTGGGATACTGAGCCCGTCTCACAAAATGAACTAGGTCGGATTAGCTCCTGATTTTTGTCCGTGTATCGCTGTGGTCCGAAAGGGGAGAAAATAAAAAAAAAAATTTACTTTTCATGCATGCCGTTAGAGGCGAATAAGGTGGTTATGAGGTGGAGTTGGCTGTCACATCTCATACAGAATCAAAAAATGACCAAGAAGCCATCCTGATGGCGGATATATCAGACCAAAGGCGCAGGTACCGCAGCAAAGTTGTAAACCACGACACAACGCTTTCCGTTCTCCGGACTAAATCCTGCTAATGTGCAGGAGTTTGAGAACGAACTCAGAAGAAGAAACAGACGCTTCTGGTTAGAAAGTCTGTTGTGTATTGATTGGTTGTATTAGTAATGTTCAAATGTAAAACACGGAGGTCGTGGCGACAGGATGACTTGAATCACTAAATCCTTTGTTTTTGATGGTCAAAAGTTATGATATTTAAACTAACGTCCGCGGTTGAAAATGACGTACTTCACCACAAGGCATGTACACTAAATAACATATGACCATAGTATTAGTAGTGCCTACAATAACAAATAAGGCGAAGTTCAATAGTAATGTCATATACAGGATATTCTTACATTATTACTATTATTTATGTCCTGCATAGGACATTATTGAAGTTTTAGTACACCTACTAGAGTTATCTTGGCGGTTTGGACTAAGCTGCGCGTTGAAATCATGACCACGTTCGGGCAGGACGAGATTATTTAAGTGTTACTAGCCCTTCTGCCGCAGAAATTAGATATTTGGTAGGCCCGTACTTGTAATTTTGTCTCGCAGAGCAGGGAAACTGAAGCCAGAGAAACGACCGTATGTTGCAGTGCTGATATCTCTGATACGGTATCCCTATGACATTACGGGGTTTTGAATCTTTGTTATTATTATTAATATTATTTACTATTATTATCTTCTTCTTCTTCTGCGTTCGTTCTCAAACTTTTGCATGTTAGCAGGATTTATTCCGTAGAACGGACTGAGTTGGGTCACTGTTTACAGGTTTGATGTTATATCTGTTCATTTCGTTCTGACACATCCGACTTCAACATGGTGTCTAGATCACTGACTCTATTTAGGATTGGACAGCCAATTTTACCCATGGGCCGTCCTAGTTGCCTCTCACGACATGTATGGAAGGTAAACAGTGGTGCTAAATTTATCTCTTATTTTCTCTCGGATCCCGATATTATATTTATTATAATTATGCTATTGTGTTATTTGTTATTATCATTTGAATACAAAGGGAGATAACAAACAGAAATGATCTTATTTGAGGACTAGTATCGAATTTTGATATTGCACTCTAGGAACACTAATGGGCAATTCTTGGCTAGAAGAACTCGGATACAGTAAGGAGACATAAATATATAGATAGATGTAGAGAGAGAGAGAGAGAGAGAGAGAGAGAGGTAAAGACAAAACTTAAGAAACTGCGTCGGAGACAGGATATACATTTACATATTAAATCGAAAATTGTGACAAACTCGTACTTGCCTTGGAGTTCTCTCATTATCATTATGTTCAGGGCCGTAGATACGTCATCCTTAAAGTTTTACTCCATTTGGTAAGGGAGTGGGAGTGCTGAACTCACGCAGCGTTAATTATCTTTGTTTATCTCACTTTTCCTTGCTTCTCATTGGCTTGCAAGACAAACTACACGGAAAGCGACCAATGATCAGTCGAGCCATCCATGTTGGGAGACGTTGTCTATGATCATGGCGCATAAATATTCTAGAACTGTAAACATAAAGAATGAACGGGAGATTTCGACCATTGTTTTCAACCCTTTCTGTGACGTTAGAAGTTAGTCCTCCTGTAATCAATATGTCTGTAACTGAACTCATACCTCGGATTATGTGTTTAATGGTAGAAAGCTTTGATATAACCAAATTGGACTAACGTTCGCGGTTGAAAGAAGAGAGTACCTTAACATATCATAAGAGGAAGTTTAATTTAACAAAAGACTAAACATCTCCTAATGGAATGCCCTTCCCTGTCAATTGCAAGAAAAAAATCGGTTACAGACAAACTTAATAGTCAAAGACTCACTAACTCAACTTAACATGACCTACAATTTTTTAATAATGACATTGAGCTGCCAAGAGTATATTTACTCAGCAGCTCTTGAAAAAAGACAACAGGAAATATTAAGCGAGCACCTTTTTTATCATGAAAAACCGAAATATTGTAATAGAGTATTACCACACATGTACGAGGGCAGGTCAGAGAATAATGCACCACGATATAGTATTACCACATATGTACGAGGGGAGGTCAGAGAATAATACAGTACGTTATTTTATCTCAGCTAATTATGGAGATATAATTATGAAATATTTCACACTTCAAATTTATAACGCTCTAATTATGTATAAGAAATTGCACCCAATTGGAATAGTTGGTACAACCGCACCGAACCGTTATAATGATAACATCAACAAATTTCGTTATAAACAGTGAATTATGATAGAATTCCTCGTTGCAGAGAATGAAACTTTTGGGTTGGTTGATTGGTTGCTGATAATGCGGTACATGGGCCCTTTGACCAATGCCATTGTGTGATAGATGCATGTGTTTGTGAGCTGTTGTTTTGTTTCATATAATGTGTTCCATTTATCTGACCCTGAATGAAACTTTTAAATATTCAGAAATGTTTGTGCACTGTGTATGGAAATTGTGCAGTCGATAAGAGCATCGTTACTCGTTGAGAATTAAAACTTTGAGCAAGTAGAGAGACAGGGCTGCATGGTCTGCAAAACTCTGGACAACCTGTCGCAGCAGGTCATGACAGGAACACTGTCTAATCAGACAATCAAGACGTGATTATTGTGGGGGTGATGCAAAGATGAGAGACAATCAATTCGTAAGCTTACATCAAAGAACTGATAAAAACTCAATCGACAGTTCCAGAAAGTTCGACCTCACAAAAAAATCAAGGAAGAATTGCTTCTCCTTCACGAAATTTCATGCCCTCACAAGTTTCACATCTATTGTCTTTTGTCTTTCCCCAGATAAAATGATGGTTGGTCGTATACATACTTACCGTTTAGCGCCGGGATGGGATCGTGAGTTGTCGTCCAAGGCCAGATGTGTCGCACTGGTTGCCTTTAGTCCATGTTTGTGACATATTTATCTCAATGTTTTCTATCGACCATTCTTTTGGTATATCTTTGGCTATTTATCCGGATATTTGTTTGTTATATGCTCTTGTTGGTATTTGGTTGGGGTTCATTCTCATAAGGTGACCGAATCATTTTTTGTGCTGTCTTTGGATATACTAAATACAGGATATTATGCACACTCTATTCAGAATTTAAAACGCGTCCTCAAATGCTACATTGAACCAGTGTTACTCTATGGAAGCGAACCATGGAAAATAAATAAGACATCACAAAAATCATTGGAGGCAGCGGAAATGTGATTTATTCGAAGAATGTTACGCATTCCTTGGACAGCAAAGATTACTAATGAAGAATATCTTAGAAGGATGGATGTGAAAAGATGCATTATTGATAATATAAGAAAAAAAAACAGTCATCATTTATTGGGCACATAATGAGAAGAGGGGGCATTGAGAATATAGTGACAACAGGAAAGATAGAAGGGAAAAGATCAAGGGGAAGACTCAGAGAAAAGATATTGGACAGTTTGATTAAATGTCTTCGATTGACGACACCAACAGAGATGATGACGTATATGTGAGATCGATGTACATGGAGAAATATGATCGCCGACGCCATTCGACACGGCACTTGATGATGATGATTCAGAATTTCATGTCTTATTTTATCTAGTTAAGTAACTATTGCAGCTTTTCTCAGACACTTTATTTCACGTGTAACAATTTTCCTCTGCTGCGAGACTGCTAAAGACCATGTTTGACACTGGTAGCAGAGTGTTGGTATACAATTTCTAGATATTATCTATCATTTGATTCCCATCTTGATCTTCGGATAATGTCTATTGTCTGTCCCCAGGTGAACAATAGTTGATCGTACTCACATTTGCCGTTAAGTGTAGGAGTGGAAGCTTCATCTGTCGTTCCAAGGCCAGATGTGTTGCCTTGATTGCATTAAGTCCATGTTTGTTCAAGGCTATCTTGATGTTTTCTATCCATCGTTTTCTTGGTCTAACTTTGGTCTTATACCCAGATATTCTTTTGTTATATGCTCTTATTGGTATTTGGTTTTGGTTCATTCTCATAAGGTGACCCAGCCATTTTACTTGCTGTCTTTCAATATGTTCAATACATGATATTATACCAATTCTTTTCCTAATTTCTTCATTTCTTATTTTATCTAGTTTAGTAACATAAATAATTTGAGATATGTGGATGACACTGTTCTGATTGCAAAAAGTGAGGAAGACCTTCATAATTTAATTAAAGTAGAAGTCACATAAAGTAAAGAGAAAGGCTTCTTCCTAAATATAAATAAAACAGAAGTAATTGTTATTTCAAAGAAAGAAAATAACACACCTTGCAAGATCATAGTGAATGATATAATATTAAAACAGGTCCACCAATTCAAATATCTAGGTACAATGATTACAGCGGATGGAAGAAGTTCAACAGAAATAAGATGCAGAATAGGACAGGCAAAAACAACATTCAGAAAAATGAAAAATATACTGTGTAATATGACCTTGTCATTAGAGGTGAGAAAGAGAGTTCTGCAGTGCTATATAACCCCTATACTAACATATGGGTGCGAGTCTTGGACAATAAACAAACTAGAAAGGTGGAGATTGGAGGCAACAGAGATGTGGTTCTACAGAAGAATGCTGAGAATACCATGGACTGCCAGAAAAACTAATGTAGAGGTGTTGAAAGAGTTAAATGCGAAACGGACCTCAATAAACAATATAAGAAAAAGGCAATCTTCTTTTTTTTGGCCACTTCATGAGACAGGCAGGTTTAGAGAACATAATCACAACAGACAAGATTGAAGGCACTAGAGACAGAGGGCGACAACGTGAGAAAATATTAGACAGTTTGACAACCTGAGACGGCAAGGAAACAACAACGACTTTGATACATAATATTGTGGACAGAGAGCTGTGGAGAGCCATGACCGCCTACGCCACCCGGCATGGCACCTAATGATATTGAGTAACCATTGCAGCTTTTCTCAGATACTTCATTTCACATGTAACAATTTTCCTCTGCTGCGAGACTGTTAAAGACCATGTTTGACATTGGTAGCAGAGTTTTGGTATAAAAATTGTGGATATTATCTGTCTTTTGATTTCATCTTGATCTTTGGGTGAAGAAGTAATGGTGAAAGTCACTGCGTTTGCTTTCTGGCACCTTGTTTCTATTTCTCTGTCTAGTCTTCCATTTTCGGAAAAATTTAAATCTAGCTATTTAAATTCTTTTCATTGCTTCACTTAAAGACGCTGATGATGTGATGAAAAAAGTGGTCAAAAAATCTACTTGATCAGGATAACACCAGGTGTACGAATTCAAACATGCACATGTTTCATACTGGCCACGCATTCATACATGCACTTGTTTCACACTGGCCACGCATTCATACATGCACTTGTTTCATACTGGCCACGCAGTCATACATGCACTTGTTTCATACTGGCCACGCATTCATACATACACTTGTTTCATACTGGCCACGCAGTCATACATGCACTTGTTTCATACTGGCCACGCATTCATACATGCACTTGTTTCATACTGGCCACGCATTCATACATGCACTTGTTTCATACTGGCCACGCAGTCATAAATGCGCTTGTTTCACACTGGCCACGCAGTCATACATGCACTTGTTTCATACTGGCCACGCATTCATACATGCACTTGTTTCACACTGGACACGCATTCATACATGCACTTGTTTCATACTGGCCACGCAGTCATACATGCACTTGTTTCATACTGGCCACGCATTCATACATACACTTGTTTCATACTGGCCACGCAGTCATACATGCAATTGTTTCATACTGGCCACGCATTCATACATGCACTTGTTTCATACTGGCCACGCATTCATACATGCACTTGTTTCATACTGGCCACGCAGTCATACATGCACTTGTTTCATACTGGCCACGCAGTCATACATGCACTTGTTTCATACTGGCCACGCATTTATACATGCATTTGTTTCATACTGGCCACGCATTCATACATGCACTTGTTTCATACTGGCCATGCAGTCATACATGTACTTGTTTCATACTGGCCACACATTCATACATGCACTTGTTTCATACTGGCCACGCAGTCATACATGCACTTGTTTCATACTGGCCACGCAGTCATACATGCACTTGTTTCATACTGGCCACGCATTTATACATGCATTTGTTTCATACTGGCCACGCATTCATACATGCACTTGTTTCATACTGGCCATGCAGTCATACATGCACTTGTTTCATACTGGCCACACATTCATACATGCACTTGTTTCATACTGGCCACGCATTCATACATGCACATGTTTCATACTGGCCATGCAGTCATGCATGCACTTGTTTCATACTGGCCATGTAGTCATACATGCACTTGTTTCATACTGGCCACGCATTCATACATGCACTTGTTTCATTCTGACCACGCAGTCACACATGCACTTGTTTCATTCTGACCACGCAGTCACACATGCACTTGTTTGATGCTGGTCTAAAGTCGTATCAGTAAATGGAGATTATGTTGAGTGGTAGATATCTGTACATGACACATCCCTGTACACATCCATGTACACATCCATGTACACATCCATGTACACATCCATGTACACATCCATGTAGATTATTGACAAATTTCGTGCATTTTGAATGAAAAGTCCCGGGACAAAAAACATTTGGTACATTACGTTCTGACTTTTCCTCGTAACTCAATCCAGATACCAGCTTTTCGACAGGTGTAACATTTTCATTATATTATAACATTTAACTCGGTTTCTGAAAATTTACTTGTTACAAAAATGTGTTACACTCATATAACAGTCATATTTATAACATTTATATAATGGGTGTAACACATTTTTGTAACACACCTGTAACATTTTATGTTCCAGATCTACATTTCGTAGCAGAGAACTGGAGTTTCAGAAACCGCTTGGCTAGCTAGACCTGCTAATGAAGGCCACATCAAAAATGGATAATGCATCATCATTATCAAGAGCATCGAAGAATGTGAAGAATGAAACCATATAATAAAAGTGTAAGAACAAGATTAATTATGTCAGCACCGACGACTTATCATATCATGTTGGCTGCTTCAAAGGCTAGGAAACGTGTCCACTGTTCTGTTTTGTTACATTTCCTGGTATCAATTTGTCAATGTTCAGGAATTATAGAGATGTCTGTATTAGAAGAATCTCCTGTGGGTACCACTGTGGGGTTGTTGGATGTTATGCCAAACTACAACTATATATTTCAGGATCCTACCAATTTATTTGATATTGGAGAACTGGGAACAGTCCGAACTACTCGCGTGATTGACAGGGAAGTTTTACCTAACCCTGTGATACGATTGTCTGTTATAGGTCGCCCAATCAATCCTTATGATCGCGAAGTCTCAATAAGTTTGGTCATTACAGTTTTAGATGTGAATGACAATTGTCCAGTTTTTCATGTTGATGGTGCAAGACAAAAGATATATTTTCAAGAAGATGTTCGTGATGGCCGTAAAAACGTAGCAACAGCCACAGATCCTGACGAGGGCGTGAATGGCGTGATCGGTAGATACGATATCGTGCACGGTAACGAAGCTGGAATGTTCGGTTTAGATTTATCTGGTCTGCCACAAATTTTGTACATTGTTAAGACGGGAGGCCAGAGTTTTGACAGGGAGACTCGCGATCATTATGAGTTAAATATCTCAGCCCGAGATGGTGGGACGCCACCCAGGTATGGGTTTATAATAGTTGATGTGGTAATACTTGATGTGAATGATAATACACCAATGTTTGAGATGAGTGAATACATCACGTATGTTAATGAACGTGCGTTAGTTGGGACTTCAGTTTTTCGTGCAGAAGCAACCGACATTGATCTTCAATTCAACGGGGAGATAATATACAGGATAGAAGATGAAACTCACCAGTTTAGAATCGATGAAAACAGCGGCGATATATACACATTGACCAGTCCTTTAACTTGCAGCAGAAGATGTGAGAGATCCCAGGTTAAGTGTACCCCAAACAGCTGCTTTGTTATGATTGAGGCTAGTGATCGAGGAGCCAATGCTCTGAAAGGAAGAGCATATTTGTACATTGAAGTTCTGGATGAGAATGATCACGATCCGTTTATTATTTTTTCCAAAGATGGATCTACAATATCCTCGGCGTACGTGGATGAAAACGCTAGCAAACAGACGGTGGTGTTTTCTATCAGTGTTAACGATCCAGATAACGGGGACAATGGTGAGACAACTTTAAGAATCGTCAAAGGAAATGAGGAAGGTTATTTTTATCACCTGTCATTGCCAACGTATGGGTTTAATGAGGTTCAAGTTTCTAGAGACCTCGATCGTGAAACGATTGGTAGTTTCAATCTGACATTTGAAGCAGTAGATAAGGGACAACCTCCGAGAAGCAGCACAGCCTACATAACTGTCGTTGTGAAAGATGCCAATGACCATTCTCCTGAGTTTGAGTATACGAGCTACGTGGTTAGCCTGAGTGAGTTTACGAAACCTCATTCATTTGTGGCTGATCTCAGTGCAACAGACAAAGACGAAGGGATTAATTCTAAATTAACTTACCAGATAGTCACAGAGATTAAAAGCAGACAATGGTTGCTTGTAGACTCTGAAACTGGGTTGGTCACGACGAGTTCTTTTCTAGACCGCGAAGAACTCTCACAGATTGTCCTTAACGTAACAGCACGTGATTGTGGCCCAGATCCGAAGTATAGTTATGTCAGTCTAGTCGTCAATATTCTAGACGAAAATGACAACCCTCCAAAGTTTTCTCAGGTCAGATATGCTGAAGAATTGATGGAGAATTCCTCTCCAGGAACCCAGATATTAGTTCTTACAGCAACAGATAAAGACAATGGTGAGAACGGTACTGTTGTATACTTCCTTCATTCGGATACACGATTACGTTATCCGGGTGTTTTTAGTGTTGACGAAACGACCGGCAGGGTGGCAGCAATGCAGAGTTTTGATCGAGAGAATCTTAGCCATTACTTGATAAAAGTTGTTGCACGTGATAAGGGGTTAGTGCCTTTATCATCGACCACAACTATAGAGCTAACGATAAAAGATGCTAACGATAATCGCCCGAAGTTCTCTTCCAAAGAATATTATACCAGTGTCATGGACACCGTCCCAATAGGCTCACAGATTTTTCGAGTTCAGGCTTATGACATGGACAGTGGGGTATTTAGCCATGTAGTTTATTCAATGATAGATCCATATAACATCTTTCAGGTGAATGAGGTTTATGGAATAATATCAATACATAGATCGATAACTCAAAACAAATATCGACTGGTTGTGCATGCAAGTGATGGGGAAGGATCCCCTGATGACAGTGAAGCCATTGTCAACGTGATCATCATTAGATTTCAAGGTCCAAGTTTAATATTTACAAAATCCCTGTATGAATTTATGATAACTGAAGACAGTGGGGAGATAATTCCTATGGTAGGTAGATCTATAGGGCAAGTTAAGTCCCTTTCATCCACTACAGTAAATGTGACTTATGCAATAGTTGATGGCGATCAAGATGGAGTATTTAAAATTAATTCTACCGGAACAATCATCAATCAGCTTGCAATTGACAGAGAAATCAGGGCACATTACAACTTAACCGTAATTGTTTATGATGGAAAGACAATGAATTCAACCAGTGTAACAGTGATAGTTCAAGACTTGAATGATAATGCCCCTGTCTTTCGTATCCGCACTACGGAAATCGCTGTGCTAGAAAATTGGCCAGTTGGTCATCATATATTTTTCTCTCAGGCTATAGATGCCGATGAAGGTGTCAACAGTCACATTAGCTACAGTATGACTTCAAATAGTGATATAAATTGTGTTTTTGCAGTCAACAATGTTAGCGGTGGGATATACTTGACCATATCTCCAAGTAACATTCTTGAAAACTTTGCAAAATTAGTCATTGAAGCAAAGGATGCTGGGACACCACAAAAGGCATCATATGTTTATGTAGACATCAGATTTGAAGATGTCAACGATCACACGCCCATATTTTCTAGACACAGCTACAACTTAATTTTATCAGAATCTCAGAGAGTGAAAAGTGTAATCATGAAAGTCTCTGCAACAGATTATGACAAGGGTCGAAACGGAGACTTAATTTACACAATTAACAAGGGAAATCACAATAAACGTTTTGGCCTATTTCCTGATGGCTCACTTTTTGTTTCTAGACAGTTAGACAGAGAGCAACAAGATTTCTATGTTCTGACTATTGAAGTCAAAGATGGTGGTGATATTCCAAGATGTTCAACGGTAAACATAACAATACATATTCAAGATGAGAATGATAATAAGCCAGAGTTTACTCAAGAAGTTTACGAGTTCTTTATCGAAGAAAACAGTGAACCTCAAACTCTTATTGGATCAGTTAAAGCGATTGATGAAGATTTGGACCGGAACTCTGAAATTCTGTACTCACTTGCTGTTGATAATTCTACCTTTTCTGTAGATCCTTATAGCGGTGTTATCCACTCAAAGAGTCAATTGGATCGTGAAGATCTTGTTAAAGCAACAAATCGAGATTACTTTATATTTGATGTGTTTGCTACAGATAACGGTCCTGTCAAGTTGTACAGTCGAGCATCTGTCAAAGTTGTTGTACTGGATGTCAATGATTGTCCACCGATATTCATGCAATCATCGGGATCAATCGTTGAAGTTAGCGAAAATTCGAATATTAATGATGTGATCTTCAAACTCTTAGCAACTGATGCAGACGATTTAGCGAATTCTGCAGTCACATATGCTATTGTCAGTGGCAACGATGATAGAAAGTTTGCTATAAATTCTGTAAGTGGGGAAATATTTCTCAAAGAAAAATTAGACATGGAAACAACGAATCAATATTTATTAGCGATCACGGCAACAGATTCCGGTTTGGATATCCAATTAAACACTTCTATCTTTTTGAATGTACATGTTACAGATTACAACGATCATGCTCCCAAATTTGACGCTGAGACACAAAGTTCTATTTCCGTCAGTGAAAGTGCATCAACAGGAGACACTTTGATAACATTCTTTGGCAGCGATAGGGATCTGGGCAACAACGGAAAGCTCCGGTTTGACATTGTCTCTGGAAATGAAGACGACATCTTCGTTCTGGATAACTTAGGAAAACTTTCACTTGCGCAATCTCTGGATTTTGATTCCATGAAACCCAATAATTATGAGTTCATTCTGAACATAACTCTCTCCGACTCAGGCTATCCATCACTATCAGTTGCACTTTTATTTACTGTGAAGGTTGTAGATGCTAACAACAATGATCCAGAATTTTCGGATGGTCTTTCTAGAGTCTATACCAAGGAGAACGTGCTTCGGGGTTCCAGAATAGCAGACTTGTCAGCAGTGGATAAAGACAGTGGTGAGATGGGAAGATTAAAGTACACGATTTTCAAGCAATCTCCAATTCCAGATTGCTTTGCCATCAATGAAGATACGGGAGAAATAACTGTCAATGCTGAACTTGATCGAGAGAAGATTGACGTATTCAAAGTAATTGTTTATGCTGTAGATCAAGATATTGTCTTGTCACAGAGAAGGACAGCGGAGAAATCACTAACAATTATTGTTGAAGATCTAAACGATAATCCGCCATTGTTCCACTCTCCTGCAGTTTTCCTTGTACCCTCTTCCTTATCCCGTGGAGCTTCTGTAGCAAATATGTATGCATCTGACAGCGATCATGCTGACAATGGCAAAGTGTATTACTCCTTCTCTTTAGTTAAGTCAGACATCTTCAGCCTTGACTCTGTCACAGGAACAATCACTCTGTCGCAGACTTTGCCTTCAGATCATTACAACTACACACTATTAGTAACGGCAACAGATGGAGGAACAGATGACGTGTATGGAACTAGATCTACTAATACATCTGTTACTCTTCTGGTCTATACCGACATTGGAGCATCTCCAACGTTTTCTAAATCGATCCCAACGTTTGGAAGCATCAAGGAAAACGTAAATGTGGGCACTAGCATACTAAAATTGAAAGCTGCAGCGTGTTCCACTTGTTCCAAAGTGGAGTATTACCTCACGAACGTGACGGTGTCTGGAAGGTATTACGGTGGATTATTTGCTGTGGACAGTTCGTCAGGATTAATAACCAACGCTGTGCAAATAGACCGGGAGCAACTACCCGGGGATCTATTTCTAATGGATGTTAGTGCCGTTGAAGTGGATGGTACAGTGCTTCATGCTGCCACTATTCAGGTAAAATGTGAAATTTTCACTTGTTTCTACATTCTTATCAATCGTTCTTTTCTTTATTCTGTCTATTAACCTTTTTTTCGCTCGTTATGCTTTGTGTTGTCATTGTTAAGTTTAGAAGTGATCTATGCAGTGTGTTTTATTGTGTGTTTTTATTGCCAAGTTTAGAAGGGATATATGTAGTGTGTTTTAATTATCAAGTTTAGAAGTTACTTGTGTAGTATGTTTTAGTATGTGTTTTCACTGTCAAGTTTAGAAGTTACCTTTGTAGTGTTCTTTAGCGAGTATCTTTTGCAGTGCAGATTTCGACTCTCCAGCTTTTTCATTAATCCATCAATTGTAATTACAACAAACTAGCTTTCTTTCTGTCTGCTAGCTGCATATAGTAAAGTAAAGTAACCCATATCATTTATTAATGCCGTAGGGGTGTGAGATGTTAGCGCTCTCACATTTCACAGGCTCTGCAAATGAGGGCGGTAGCCATCTCCTCTCCCTCGCAGTCTTTACTTCCCGGATTAATCCGGTACCCATTTAAGGCTGGGTCGACCTGGGAGCCGTTGCGATCTGAAAACATTTCCGCCTCAACTGGGGAATGAACCCAGGACCACTCATATGCGAAGCCAGTGCGCTAACCACTGCACTAACGCGGCTAGCTGCATATCTATCTACTAATACACGTATGTACATATCCTATATATCTGTATAATTACCTAACTACCAACCTATCTATCTATATACCTACCTACCAAACTATCTATCTATATACATATCAGGTTACACACCTATACAGAAAAGTAAAGGGAAACTGTATTATGAAACAGCGCTATAGAAAGACTGTATTCACACTAGTGTAAAGCTGCTCAAGTTAATGGATGACTACGTCTATTTGCGAGTATGAGAATGGAAATAGAAGCGGTTACAGCAGCTCTTAATTGACTGGCGACGCAAGCACCAACAGACTCAGTGATTCTATCGGATTCTCAAAGTATGCTGCGCAAGATAGAAAAGTGTATGATCAGAACTGAATGGGTCACTCTTCTCAACAACGTGCAGAGCATTACATGGATCTACTGTCCAGGTCATACTGGGGTCAGGGGAAACGAAAGAGCTAATGTGGTGGCTGGTAAAGCCTTGGTGAACGGCACCAAGATAAGAGACAAGATTGAATTGATTAGATAGTCAAGCAAAATGAATTAAACAGGTTACTAAAACACTTACCTTGCCTATTAATAAACATATATAAAAAAGTATATATAAAAAACATACAATAAAACTAAACAGGACAATTCTCCACGTATCGGCTCAAATTGAACCTTTTTCAAGAGACAAACAACAGAAAACAACACAATAAAAACAAAATAGATGACTAGATTTCATCAAGCCCAGTCTCCATAACGCAGGGATGGCAACGCATCTAGTAAAAGATAAAATGCGTGCATTCATTATAAACAAACCGAAAGTGGGAAGTTAGAGGCATTATAGATGTAGTTGGGATGTTTATAATGAGTGCAAGAATAATAAAAGAAAAAGATAAGAGAAATACCCCTTTTGTCACTTTATCAGACAGGCAGGTTTTAAGAACATAGTCACAACAGGCAAGACTGAAGGGAACAGAGACAGATGGGGACGTGAGAAAATATTCGTTTGACAACCTAGCAAGGCTTGGAAACAACGATCCTGATAACAATACTGTGAACAGAGAACTATGGTCACCTACGCCAACCAGAATGGCATATGATAATGATAATGAATGCCATTTTGTTATTGTTAAATCATTTACATATTTAGATTTTGATTTCCTCGTTGTTATTGCAGTTGTCTCTTCGATGGGTTCCCACACATGTGTAGTTATTTGTATATGCATTTTATTTTACATGGTTCTATGTATCCACACAATTACTTTGGGCCATACATTTGTATGTATACATATGCAGTTGTTATAGAATTATCTTTATGTGAACGAACGTTTATATTTACATTAATATATGTATATGTTTCTATGTGTGCGAATGTTCATGTTATTGTTTTTATTTATGTGAGGAAGTGTTTATGTGGATGCATGTTCATATTTATGTATGTATGTATATAATATATATATATATATATATATATATATATATATATATATATATATATATATATATATATATATATATATATATATATATATATATATATATATTTATGTGAGCGCTTGTTTGTGTTAATGCACGTATCTCCATTCTGTGTCAATATGTATGCCTATTCTGGTGTGAGCCCTTTCCTGTGTGTGGATACATTTACATGCCTGTGCATTTTGTGTGGGTATCCATCACACATCTGTGTCCATTTTGTTATATGTTTATTTCTTAACTCTTGGTGTGTGTATACATTTCTATGTATGTTTAGGTTTGGTTTTATATGTATGTTTATGTCTATATTTGGTTTCACATTCATTCCATGCGTTTTCAAATGATGATTATTCTTGTATCCTTCCTTCCCCAATCCCACTCACCCCACCACCACACAACCTCATCATTACTCATCTATCATTATCATATGCCATTCTGGTTGGCGTAGGTGACCATGGTTCTCTGTTCACAGTATTGTTATCAGGATCGTTGTTTCCAAGCCTTGCTAGGTTGTCACATGAATATTTTCTCAAGTCCCCATCTGTCTCTGTTCCCTTCAGTCTTGCCTGTTGTGACTATGTTCTTAAAACCTGCCTGTCTGATAAAGTGACAAAAGGGGTATTTTTCTTATCTTTTTCCTTTATTATTCTTGCACTCATTATAAACATCCCAACGACATCTATAGTGCCTCTAATTTCCCACTTTCGGTTTGTTTATAATGAATGCACGCATGTTCTCTTTTACTAGATGCGTTGCCATCCCTGCGTTATGGAGACGGGGCTTGATGAAATCTATTTGGTTTTTATTGTGTTGTTTTCTGTTGTTTGTCTCCTGAAAAAGGCTCAATTTGAGCCGAAACGTGGAGAATTGTCCTGTTTAGTTTTATTGTATGTATTTTCTTATAACTTTTTATATACATTTTTTATTAATAGGCAAGATAAGTGTTTTAGTAACCTGTTTAATTCATTTTGCTTGACTATTTGTTCATTAGGTTACTGCGGCACCATCCACTTTGTCGGACACCCTCTGACCATTTGGTTATTTATATTTGAATTGATTAGAGCAGTCATGGGTACCCTACGAGGAGGAAGTAGAACGAGTCAATGTACATATTCAGCGAATGGTAGAAATGGGCGTGACTGGCGGCGATGGGAGAAAGTGCTCCATCTCCGGAAAGAGCAGAAGAACGCTAATCAGCAACTGACTGGGAAACTGAGCTTATGTACTTTTAAATGGCTGACGGAACGGCAAACAGAGCATATATGGGAATGCCCCCAGTACTGTGCCGCTTGTTCCTAATGAAGAAAATGAATGAGCAGAAACCTCATAGAAAAAACTGTATTCTCATAAGTGTTCAGCTGCCTAAGTCAATGGATGACCAGAAACATAAGTGTTCAGCTGCCTAAGTCAATGGATGACCAGAAACATAAGTGTTCAGCTGCCTAAGTCAATGGATGACCAGAAACATAAGTGTTCAGCTGCCTAAGCCAATGGATGACCAGAAACATAAGTGTTCAGCTGCCTAAGTCAATGGATGACCAGAAACATAAGTGTTCAGCTGCCTAAGTCAATGGATGACCAGAAACATAAGTGTTCAGCTGCCTAAGTCAATGGATGACCAGAAACTGAATGACTAGAGCACTTACTCTGTAGTGATGACGTCATTCCCAGAACATGAGCCCTGGTATTCTATTTCCTCATCCCTTGGTGAACCAAGGGGTGGGAGGATTTTAAAAAATCATCTTTTTCAACTTCTACGTTCATATTCAAACTCCCGCTGGATTTCTCTTGTAGCAGGAACACAAGTCCCACTAGATTTTCAGCAGGATGTAGTCCAGAGAATGGAAATGTGTTGTGTCGCAGTTTTATTTGCGCAATTACCCAACACATCGGTCTTCGGCAAAAATTATACACATTTAAAGCCACTAATAATTACTCAGTGAACTCGAAACTTATACTTAACTAGATAATTATCAGATATTAATTTAAGTGTGTGTTGAGGTGCATACCTGGCTAGTCTGTTATTCTACATATCTAATGAGACAGGTGTGATACCTGGCTCGACAGGTAAGCAAAGAATGATAACTAGGGCTCGGATTTTTATGACCTAAAAATCCTGAAATATGACATGCAAATATGACCTAAAAAAGGCAAAATATGACCTAAAATATGCTAAATATGCCGAAATATGACCATAAGGTTTTTCTCATGTATGAACCAAAATAAAACGCAAATTATTATTGTTTGCATGTTTTACGCATTACATAGTAGTCATAGTACCTACATAGTAGTAATACTTAACAAAGCATGTATAAAAACACTTACCACATTTATTCCTCAGTTTTCATTGTTTGTACAATTGCAACCGACAACAACATGCATTTTTAGAGTTTCAAATTTGAACGATCGTCGATTGTCACTGAGAATTGTTTTATATTTTGAAAAACTTCGTTCTACATCACATGATGTCACAGGGGCAAATCTAAATAATGTCAGATCATTTGCTGAAAGTTAAGGTTCATCCTCTTGAAATGTTGCATGTTTACCACTAAGTATGTCTGCAATTTTGCACAATGACAAATAACCAGAATTTCTATGAAGAACACTTTCTAATTTTACTTTAATCCTGTTGCTTACTTCACCACGTGATCCATTTATTTCTGTTTGAATTTGTTTCACAATATCTAATGCATCATAAAGTGCAGTCCCTTCGCTTTCCAGACGTTTTATTGCTTTTTAAATTGCCGAAAAGTTTGACTTTATATAAGTCAGATTTTGTGATAGTCTGGTAGAAAATAAGCTTTGCACTGCTTGTATTGATGTTGCGTCGTCTTTGTCTAGGGCATTAAATATTTTAATTAGTGTTGAATAGTTGTCACAGTAATACTTTACAGCGTCCAGCCATGTACCCCAACGTGTAAGGATAGGTTGTGGAGGAAGTGGTAGTTGAGGAGCTTCTTCTTTGAATTTTTGTACTCGAAGAGGAACCTTGATGAATATTTTTTTTTTACCATTTGAAATAAGCTTGTCCACATCAGGAAAATTACCTCGAACTTCCTCAGCTACTCGATGCAGTGCATGAGCAAGGCATGTAATAAGGATCAATTTCGGGTAGAGAATTCGAAGTCCTTTAGCAGCCTTTTTCATATAGGGAGCAGCATCTGTTATTAATAGAAGGATATTATTTCTTTCTATTCCATTTGGAATAGTTTAAGATGTGCTAACATTGATAAGCAAACGGAGTACACCAGAACGTTGAGTACACCAGAAAATATGCAAAATATGACCAAAATATGAAATCTCCAATTTCAGGCAAAATATGACCTCATCAAAATTATGTTCAAAATATGCATTTATATGACAAATAAAAACAGCTTAAAATTGTTCAGAAATGCTTGAAACATGTAGAAATTAACTTAAAACTGAAAATATGCTTCAGGAAAAAAATATGACATTTCATGAAAATCCGAGCCCTAATGATAACACATCCAACTGCTATTAATGTTGGAAGAAACGGCTACGGAGGAAGGGTATGGGCTTGACTGCTACATCCCATGATCTCTGCTGTGAGAAAGTCTGCTGAAGACCCTTCACTGAGCGAAAAGCTGAACGAGCTGACACTTTTACTTGCAGCACTTTCATCATCAACCTCATCATCTTTATCAACATCATCACAATTTTTATCATAATCATCTTCACCAGCAACATCATCCTTATCCTCATCATCATCATTGTCACTATCATCATCTCATCACTATCCTCCGCATCATCATTGTCATCACCGTTTTCATCATCATCTTCATCATAATTTTCACCGTCATCATCGCCATCTTCTGCTTCATTTTCCCAATTCACATTATAATCATTTCGTTATCATCATTATAAACATCGTTTTCCTCATCATCTTCGTCTCCATCATCATCCAATATTAATGAAAAATTAATATATCATTCTATCTATGACTAATATACTTTTATTTACAGATTCTGAAATTATCCTATCTATGCATAATCTACTTTTATTTTCAGATTCTGACACGATCGCCGAAAATGCCTTCTTTATTTTCATTCTCTGTAATTATTTTTTTGTTAGCCCCCTGATCAATTGTCCCGTATTTTATTGCGAAGCTATCTCTCTATCTCCGCCGTTTAGTCTTTGTTCTTTAGCTGTGTTTTTATATCTTTGTTGTATCTGTCCCATTATTTCTTTGTTCGGTCTGTGACTTTGTTTATTGTTTACGTTTTCGTGTTAATGCTTCCGTCTATCTGTTTTGTAATCTATTTGTTCTACTTGTACGGTTTTCTCTTTGTTCAGTCTGCGGTTTCGTTTGTTAATTTACATGTACACTGATCTCTTTCTTCTCTCTCTTGCTATTCATCTGTTCTTGTCCTACTGTCATTCTTTAATCGCTATTGGCTTGTTTAATTGTTCATAGTTTCGATTGGGCATTTGTCCTTGCTCCTTCATAAACAAGTTTCTTTTATATTGATGTTTATTTGTTATTTTTGATCCCCCAGAGCTAATAGCAATGATCGTCATTGTTTTCTATGTGAAGTTGTGACATGATTAATTGCTATATTCCGAAATGGTCGACATGTTGTGATATGGTTGCTATACTGTGACCTGGATGCTATATTGTTACAGGTTGATATATTGGGACAAGATTGCTATATTGTGACATGGTTGCTATATTTTTGATATGGTTGCTATATTAAATTGGACAAATTTTGCCATTTTTAATAAATATTTTGATCAATTAGAAATGTGTCTAGTTCAGAGTCAAAGATATGTCTTCGTTTAACCTGTAAAGAAAGATAATGACATTGTTTAAACTGTAAAAAGCCAATGGCATTGTTTAACCTATAGAGAAAGCTAATGACACTGTTTAACCTATAGAGAAAGCTTATGACGTTGTGTAACATGTAGAGAAAGCATGTTTAACATGTACAACTGACGGGTATTGATACCAAATTGAGTTTTTCTAGGAATAAAGAGGTATAAGCTTAGTTTGCAAATATTACCTAAATTTTTGTGTGGAAACACCCCCCCCCCCCCAACTCTAGTTCGCCCCGCCTCCGATATATCACACACAAACTCAATTCATTACTTTGAAAATAATTATAAAATGTTGATATATGAAACGTACCTTTAAAAAGTCCACTACTTGGATAGAAAGCATTATATTGATAGATAACATCCAGACAACACTAAACAAATACGGATTCAACACAGCCAAGTCGTCACATCTGGCATTGGATAGACAACTAAAACTCCCAGTCACCACTCCTAGGCTTAAAGGCAAGTGTTGATATTCTGACCATCATCCAGCTGGGAATAGACAATATCATTATTTTTTTCCCTTAGATCATCTGTGTGAGTAGAACGTTTTGAATAGTACTATCTAGAACAGGGGTGGGCAAACTACGGCCCGCGGGCCGCATGCTGCCCACCATTGGATATTTTGCAGCCCTCAAACACATTTTTAAATAAAATCAATAATGATTTTTTTCCCATTATAATTACACAAAAATCCATTGGAATTTTAATTCGACTTTCTTATATATTATATATACAATATTTTTTCCCAATTTGACATCATTTAAATATATATATATATATATTGCCAAATAAACATAATATTATATGCAGCCCTCCAATAGCTTTACAATTTTCAATGCGGCCCTCTGCACAAAAAGTTTGTCCACCCCTGATCTAGAACCTATATTCCACATAGGGTTTAATCCAAGTCTAAGTACAGCTATATCTGCAGTAAAATGCTACTTTAACATTTACAATGCATAGATACTCTGTAGAATGTAAGCCTTTCTCTAAATTTTTCCTGTGCGCTGATCCACACATCGTCACTTATCTTGGCTGTCTCTCTTCATTGGCCACTTTTCGTATACTTTGATTCGCCATCCAATGAAAACCACGGGATAGGTGGGTCAGCAAAGATACATGACGTTTGGAATCGGCGCAAAGTATTATTCTGGAAACAGATTTCGGTAAATAACCACGCCGAAAATAGATACTGGTTTTGTTTGAAAATGTGTGAAAATAACTTTATGGCCAGCGATCAGACTGAGATCTTACGATTGATTTATATTGGGGGCATAAATATTCCTTTGTTCATCACCATGGACATTGCAAGACTTGTGAACTAAATTGGGATTCATCCTTCTAAAGTGATCGATTTCCCTTTGGCTGTCTACACAAAATAGGCACAAAGTGACAAATGAAAATTACAGGAAAAGTAAAATGCGTCGATTGCGCCACTATATATCTATCTATATATTCGCTAAACCCTTTGTTTCCTTTCAGCATCAGGGGTAGAAGAGTTTTCTGGAGACGGCCTTCTTGAGTGCTGTGAGTACTGTGGAATTTATCGGCTCTTTTATTTCTGTGGTCCATCGTTTTCGTGGTCGGCCTCTAGGTCCGTCTTCACTGTATCTATGTAGCATAGCTTGCTGTCTGATGGTAGTCTACTAATGTGTGCAAACCATTTGATCTGCTGTCTCTTAATATATTCCAACATTGGGGTGGTGCCGGTTCTTTGTCTAATGTCCTCATTCCTTACTCTGTCTCTTAGCGATATTCTTAGGTTTCTGCGTTAACATGCCATTTCAGCTGTCACTAGTTTACATTTGTCTTGTACTGTCGTTGTCCATGATTGGCATTGGTAGCACAGCGGTGGCATAGTAATTTTTTTTAATAGTGTTATTTTTGTGTTAAAATCTTCCTTTTTTGTTTCTTTGGTGTCATTTGCCCTAGCGCTTGGTTTGCTTATCTATTGTGTATTTCTTTTCTGCGCTCTTGCCGTCTATTGTTATATTACTTCGTACCTATATGAATTATGTCACTTGGTTAAGTTTGTTGTTTCCAATATATGTATATATATTGGTGTTTCTTTCTGTTCTTCCTATTTTCATTACTTCTGTCTTTTCTATAGTTATCTTCATGTTAAAGGTATCCCATGTTTGATGTGATCTATCTATTTGTCTTTAAATACGTCGGACTTCCGATTAAATGATGCGAGACACCGGTTGTGTTGTTTCTCTGTCGTCACAAATGAAAGTATAGTTCGTTCTTTAATGTTATTGTAAACGGTGCGTTCAAGATGCGACACTTAAGAGATGAATCCCGATTTGCCAGCAAAATTGTACAAATGTACAAAATTGTGAAAGCTTTATTATTAATTTTACTATCAGGGGAAAGTGGGCGATATCAGCTATAAATCAAGAACGCGATACTGTAGCAAGGTCTATACAGTAAGTCAATGTCCTTGATCGTTTAATAAAACCTGAAAAAAAAATAGATGAGATAACCTTTCGAGTGTCTCACGGTTGAATTTTTGTAAATTTAATGGCCGTTACATGAATATGACGTGCACCCCGAAAAGTACCATTAAAGTAGTTAGTTTAATGTGGATTTGGTTATTTATGCTGTACAGATTCTTGAAGAATCGGCCTACGAGCCTCCTTCCAGTCTCACTTATGTACGCCATGGTGCAGCGCTTGGAGATTATGGCATAGATGACGTTGCATGTGTGGAACTTTTCAATGGTGAAGGTAGATAAGGGGAATATGAAAGAACGGGTTTAAGTGACATAGACAAAAGTGTAGCATTTACTACGTTTGCAGCTGATGGTTTCAAAATGATTAGGGACAACGTCAGACTTGAGATGGCTCCGGACCATTACATCCCTGAGGTTCTTGTCAGGTTTGTAAGCAACCGGAGAGGTTGAAGAACACATCTCGCGACTTGGAATCCGACTGAAGAAGAGGAAGGTGTCGGAATAAGAGATAATGGACTGCAGAGCTATGGGGGTGGAAGGTGAGAACCCGTTAAACCCTGTCCATGGAGAGGAAGACCTACGAGTAGTCTTGAGTTTGTCCTGGCGAGGCAGGGTGCACACTTGAAATCGGGGAAACATGAGAACAATATACCTGGAAATATGCAGCAGTGGAAGAAATCCATCATGTGATGGGCTTTCTCGAGAAAGCTTATTTCGAACTATACAGACGCAGCAAACGGAGACGTTGAGAGAAAAGCAGGGAATTGCGACAGGCAACGGGATGAGAGGAGATGTAGAAGAGAAAGATATGTCATTGGTCAGTATGTAGCGTACCGGTGTACTAAGACAGGAGGGATAGATGGCGACGAACATATTAAGGAAGTTTACATGGGGGGGGGGATAAGAGATTTCTGATGTGAACTTTATGGTCGGGGGAAATTTGTTGATGAACCGTATAAAGATTGACATATCAGCCTCCATCGAATATTCGTTATGTCAATCCTATTATCGATGTAACTATGAAACAACAATTAGAAGGGCTCACGATAAAACTTCCATACCTAGTGCTTAAGCTAATCTATAAACAAGCATGTTGGCTAGGTCCCATCTTGGTGTCCAAGGCGGCACCACTGATTTTGTCAAGGAAGTGTCCACAAAACTCAGAGGAGTTGAGCACAAGCTCTGTTTGCTGACTCATCACGTCAGAACCACCTTAACAGCCAGGTTGTCTGCATTCCACCTGATATGGATATTTCTGAAAGTCAGATTTCTATCCTCAGCATGACCGCCATTAATGGTTCGATAGCTGACAACCTCCTCCCCACTACAGCAGCCGCTCAATGTCGCACCGAAAGCAATTTGAGCAAGCATGCATCAAGGGTTCGATAGCTGACAACCTCCTTCCAACTACAGCAGCCACTGTATGTCTCATTGAAAACAGTATTGGTAAACCTGCATTTTAAATGCTACCTAAAATTCACAGGTATTTCAATCTTGGCAGACCTATTGTCTCATGTCCTATGAAACGCGTCTCTGACTTCGTGAATGGTGTCTTTCAATCGTTAGTAGAGCAATTCCCTAAATTCCCAAAAGACACCAACAGTGCCTTGCCTATAGTGACTTATATTTCGCTGTTCCTTGCTGACACTTATCATCTCTTCCTACCTCGATGCAACTCCATTTCCACCTTCATATCACACTTAGCGGGCCTCAAGGCTCTGAAGTTCTTTTGTGGCCAGCACCTTATCCCTCAATGTCTACTTCTACTCCCATTCGTCTTGTGGAGCTTGTGTTAACTCTCAACTACTTTGAATTGGATAGGCACTTATTTCATCATATCAGTTGGGTCGCCATGGGCACCAAGATGGGACCCAGCTATGTCTGTTTGTTTATGACCTGCCTTAAGCACCAGGTATGGGAGTCCTGTGGTGGTCTTTCCTATTGGTGTTCCATAGGTACATTGATGATGGAATTAACATCCCAGACATGTGTGAGGCTGATTTGTAACTCTTTATACGTTTCATCGACAACTTTCACACGGCCGTCAAGTTCACATCAGATATATTTACCTCCGATGTAAATTTCCTTGACATATCCGTCGCAACCCAACCTTCCTGTCTTGGTACGCCGGTACACTACAAACCAACTGATGCCCGTAGCTTTCTCTTCTACATGTCCTCATCATCATCATTCTGCTAGTTGCTAGATTTCCTACCATTTCCTGCTTTTCCGTTTTCTGCGTCTATGTAGTGGAAAAATGACTTTCTAGAGAAAGCCTATGAGATCATGGATTTCATCCTCTGTCGACTACACCCTGACATGATTTTCAGGTCTGCCCTGTTTTCAGTCAAGTCTCTCCCTCAGGACATCCACAGGAATACTCGGTCTTCTTCCACGAATAGCTTATATAATGTTCTTATCTTCCACCCCATAGTTAGACTGTCCTGCTTGTCCTATTACGAAAGCTTCCTAATCTTCAGTCGGAACACAGGTCGCGTGATGTGTTCTTTAATCTCCCCTACGGTTGCTTACAGACGTGACAAGTACCTCAGAGATATATTGGTCAGGAGCCAAGCCTAACGTTCCTAATCGCTTTGGCACCATCAGCTGCAAACGTAGTAAATGCTACACTTGTGCCTATGTCACCCAGACCTGTCTGTCCCATTCTCTAAACCCACATTAACCAATGCAGGAGTTTCACATGTGTGTCCCGCAACATCATGTATGCCATGATCTACAAGCTTTGCACCATGATGTACATAGGTAAGACTGAAAGAAGGCTTGCAAACCGATTATGTGAACATCTTTACAGCATAAAAAGCCAGACTGGTAAACCTTATAATATATACTTAAAATAAACATACAAATATCGATTTTACACATTAGTCACGAGCTGCGCATAAAAATGATAATGAAGAGCAATGACCTTTCCACATGTACTCCAGAAAAAAATTCAGAATAAAATTGTGTATAAACTACTAAAAACATTTTTAAAAAAATGTTTTTAAATTTGTTGAAATACAGTAAAAAAATTAATTTATTTCAGATTTTCTGGAGTACATGTGAAATGGTCATTGCTCTTCAAGATCATTTTCATGCGCAGCTTCTGACTAATACGTGAAATATATATATTTTTTAAAAGTATGGACATGACTATTCAAAACCAAAATAGAATCGCTGGTGTGGGCAATTAAAAACTTAACGGAATATTCTCAGAGCAAGGACGGGAAATGACCACCATATGCAATAGTTGATGAGGCTTAATATATGAAGAGTTATCTTCATCACAGACGGAAAATTTCTGTCATGGGACCTACCTTTACTTTAAAAAAAAATTATTTCACCAATTTTTGGCCATTTTTGAAATCGAATATTTAGCCATAATCAAGTTCAACTATCTGGCAGTACTGGAACAAAAGCTTCATATTTCGTTACTACCAGAGATAAAAAATGTAATTTTCCTGTATAGAACTGTTTGACGTTGACTTCCCGCTCTTCCTTCATGCTACCAGACGAGATTGTTTCCTTCTACCAGAAGATGAGCGCTCTAGGGACAATACGTGAAATTTCATTTCGGGAAATTTCACCCTTGCTCCTATGACGTGAAATAATTGTCAGCTTTCAATGTGCTAGAGGCTGATAATTTACAGGTTGATAATCATTTAGTTGTTGATTGTTTTCATCTTCTGAAGTGAGTTGTTGTCAATAAATGTCGATCTGTTTTCTTGCCAGTCATAACAACTTCAGATTATTTTTTCCACTATTCACTTCCAGACACATCATTGGCGGCTAAATTAGATAATAACTTTTCATTTGTAACATTAACGAGACCATTGAGCAGCTGCAGGACATCAGACACGACGTATACTTTGATTAAATAGCAATATGAACAAATATACAACAATTCCTGATGCGACCCAGGAGTAGAAAGATTGCATAGGTCTTGAAATTGCGTCTGCCGTTACATTGAGTTAAACTACCGCATGGGATTTAAAAAGACTTTGCGCAAACTACTCGATTTAAAATAGGGAACAGAAAAAACATGGCGGGAGTCGAAAGTATAGTCCACTATATGACACAGTGTAATATTCTTTCTCCCCCTGTCTGGTTAATGGTACAGTGTATATTCATTCTCCCACTGTCTGGTTAATGGTACAGTGTATATTCATTCTCCCACTGTCTGGTTAATGGTACAGTGTATATTCATTCTCCCACTGTCTGGTTAATGGTAGAATGTATATTCATTCTCCCACCGTCTCGTTAATGGTACAGTGTATATTCATTCTCCCACCGTCTGGTTAATGGTACAGTGTATATTCATTCTCCCCCTGTCTGGTTAATGGTAGAATGTATATTCATTCTCCCACCGTCTGGTTAATGGTAGAATGTATATTCATTCTCCCACTGTCTGGTTAATGGTACAGTGTATATTCATTCTCCCAATGTCTGGTTAATGGTACGGTGTATATTCATTCTCCCACCGTCTGGTTAATGACACAGTGTATATTCATTCTCCCACCGTCTGGTTAATGGTACAGTGTATATTCATTTTCCCACTGTCTAGTATATGGTACAGTATTCTCCCACGTTTTGTTTCTCTTATTTTCGCTTTATACCCCATTGTGCCTTGCAGCATCAGGGGTAGACTAGCTCTCTGGAGATGGCTTTTTGTGTGCTTCATATATTTTTGTTTTCGTTGACTCCTTCATTTCTGTAATCCATCGTTTGCATGGTCTGCTCCTGGCTTTGTAAACATCGTGCATTTCCCCACTGTCTGGTGTGTGTTAGAATGTATATTCTCCCGCTGTCTGATGTATGTTAGAGTGTATATTCTCCTTCTGTCTGGTGTATGTTAGAGTGTATATTCTCCTTCTGTCTGGTGTATGTTAGAGTGTATATTCTTCCGCTGTCTGGAGTGTGTTAGAGTGTATATTCTCCCGCTGTCTGATGTATGTTAGAGTGTATATTCTCCCGCTATCTGGTGTGTGTTAGAGTGTATATTCTCCCGCTGTCTGGTGTGTGTTAGAGTGTATATTCTCCCACTGTCTGGTAAAATGCTACATTCTCCCACTGTCTGGTGTATCGTACAAGTCTACATTCTCCCACTGTCTGGTGTATCGTACAAGTCTACATTCTCCCACTGTCTGGTGTATCCAAGCCTACATTCTCCCACTGTCTGGTGTATTGTACAAGTCTACATTCTCCCACTGTTGTATCGTGAAAGTCTACATTCTCCCACTGTCTGGTGTATCGTACAAGTCTACATTCTCCCACTGTCTGGTGTATCGTACAAGTCTACATTCTCCCACTGTCTGGTGTATTGTACAAGTCTACATTCTCCCACTGTTGTATCGTAAAAGTCTACAATCTCCCACTGTCTGGTGTATCGTACAAGTCTACATTCTCCCACTGTCTGGTGTATTGTACAAGTCTACATTCTCCCACTGTTGTATCGTAAAAGTCTACAATCTCCCACTGTCTGGTGTATCGTAGAAGTCTACATTCTCCCACTGTCTAGTGTATGGTACAAGTCTACATTCTCCCACTGTTGTATCGTAAAAGTCTACAATCTCCCACTGTCTGGTGTATCGTAGAAGTCTACATTCTCCCACTGTCTAGTGTATGGTACAAGTCTACATTGTCCCACAGTCTAGTGTATGGTACAAGTCTACATTCTCCCACTGTTGTATCGTAAAAGTCTACAATCTCCCACTGTCTGGTGTATCGTAAAAGTCTACATTCTCCCACTGTCTAGTGTATGGTACAAGTCTACATTCTCCCACTGTCTGGTGTATGGCACACATTCTACATTCTATTATTGTCTGGTTGTATGCTGGTACACGTGAGCAATCTTTTTCTTCTTGAACCCCAGGGATTGCGAGCGATTAGCTCTTACTTCCTATGTGCAGTGGGGAGGTTTCTCCAAGCTATATTTCATACCCAGGAGGCTTTAGTTTTCAGCTTAGTGCAATACCTATTGAAAGAGCCTTCCACTCAGAGTGGGTATATGTCACGAGACGAGCTGATAGTTTACCTCCATAAATACCCCCCCCCCCTAATTGCTTGTTCTTCCTCCGACGAGGCGCTTCGCAGCCAGCGAACTATTCCTCGTATAGAGAGAGTATTACATTACCACCCTTTGTGTTCCTATGTCACAGACAGAATTTCTTCTGTATGAGCCGTGTTGGGTAACAGCGAAGTCGAATTAGACTGAGGGTTGATACACCTCCCTAGACGAGGTGCTGCTTTGCTAAACATGTCGGGGGTCTGTGATGTGATCTGTATATTTCTCACGCACTCACCTCATCCTCGAGATGGTCTTCCAATCTATTGCTTGGGGTGGTCTGTGTATTTTGATTCTTCGCCATTGCGTATGTTACCCAAAGAGGTAGGTAAAATACGAATCTCGGAAGAGGGTCTTCGCTGTGGGCCCTTGGATACTGAACCCAATTCTCTTTGTATTAGCCGTATTGGGCAACGGCTGAGTTGGGCTTGGTTTGCAGTGTCGTTAGAGACTTTCGCCCCACTTTTTGTTGCCCGCAGTGTCCAGAGTTTGAGTTTCAACAATGCTTCGGTCAGACATTTAAACAATGCACTCCCCGACATTTATTCCATGATTGTTCTGTGTGCAATGGGGAGCTGTATTTAAAGCTTTATTTTCATACCCAGGAATGCATGTTGAAGTTGACGTATCCAATACTTTAAATAAGAGTCATGATTCATATTTTTAATGGGGCCAGTTGTGATGGGACATGTGGGCATCTGTGTGTTCCCGAGCATGAACAGCATTCAGTAAATCAGTCTCGTGCTGGACTATTGTAGCTTTGTTGCCACTGAATTGATTCACACACTACGCTGCCCTTTAGTGTATGTTACCTTTTCCAGAATCTGTGTGTACTCGTTAGATAACCGTATGTTAGGGACATTTACAATGGTTGCCCCTTCAAAGTTTCTGCTGTTTAAACCGGCCAAGTCGAAATTTACAGATGCCTTGCACCACTGTATGCTGACAGTGATGTTGGATGTAATGGCCTAACGGTTTCAGAGATATTTCCTGTCTCTCTGCAAGCAATTCTCATTCCATCTACAGAATCCACATCCACGGATCCACATCCACCCTAAAAGTGTTAGCCAGATATACAGTAAGAGCAGTTGTATTTATGTTTCAGGATGCACCACGAGGAGATACTTTTAGGATCTTGGTTATCTGCTAACACTGGTTCCGCACGAGAGTAATGCGAGCATCTTTGCACCCCGAACAATCTTCTATTGTCTGATTTTATGAAGGTACACATCACCATTCCTCTATTGTCTGATTTATGACGGTACAATTGAGCATTATTTTATTGTCTGGTGTATTGATGGTACACGTCAACGTCGCACACTGGTGTATTGATGGTACACGTCAACGTCGCACACTGGTGTATTGATGATACACATCAACGTCGCACACTGGTGTATTGATGGTACACGGCAACGTCGCACACTGCGATTTAAAACACTGGACCTTATGAATATATTATCATTAATAATCTCATGTGGTACAGAGCGCGTCTGTGACGGCAAAGGTACCGAGTTCGATCCTCACCACAGGCAATTGTGCATCCGGACCGTTCAGAAAGCAATGGCAACCTACTGAACGTATTTATATTGCCTAGAAAATCACCACAGCCAACAAATTCTGGGTTGATAGCTACGTCCTGGATAGGATATGCTACCAATTTAATTTAATCTCATAAACGTGTTAAATTGTATTTATTATTACAAAATGTATTTTGGTATTTACGAGAATTCTTCAAATTAAAACATTAACATTGTGATAGAAATTAGATTGATAATTTATTTACTTGTAACTTGCCAATACTTTTGTCAAGTATGTCAATAGTGTCCTGCAAATTCTATGACCATGAAGACTAACAAACTTAAACGGAAGCTTATAGATGGCTGCCCCACTATTTAAATGCAGCAAAGAGAAGCATTATACATTATCAATTTTTTTTCTATCAGTGAAATTGTGAAATCTAAAGAAATTCATTTGTGAATGAAGATCCAGTGTGGTGTATTAGGCCTTTGCTTTTTTGTCATGTGACACCAAGTATATAATAGTGACCAACAAAAAACACGACAATAATAAAAAAAATATAACGAATGAAGTCCTAATTAATTATGTAGGTCTTCGACTGTTCACGGTCTCGGTTAATGTGTTTCACATTGGGGTGGGGAAGGGTGATATCATTGCATCTAACTATGATGCAATGATAAATCTTCTATGGATAATCTTCCAGCTGTAAATATGGGAGAAAGGTTAGCAAGATTCAACGCCTCACATTCAGTCTCGTAGGAAGGTTAGCAAGATTGAACACCCCACATTTAGTCTCTTAGGAAGTTTAGCAAGACTCAACACCTCACATTCAGTCTCTTAGGAAGGTTAGCAAGATTCTATACCTCACATTCAGTCTCTTAGGAAGTTAAGCAAGATTCAACACCCCACATGTAATCTCTTAGGAAGTTTAGCAAGATTCAACACATCACATTCAGTCTCTTAGGAAGTTTAGCAAGATTCAACACATCATATTCAGTCTCTTAGGAAGTTTAGCAAGATTCAGCACATCACATTCAGTCTCTTAGGAAGTTTAGCAAGATTCAACACATCACATTCAGTCTCTTAGGAAGTTTAGCAAGATTCAACACATCACATTCAGTCTCTTAGGAAGTTTAGCAAGATTCAACACATCACATTCAGTCTCTTAGGAAGTTTAGCAAGATTCAACACATCACACTTGTGAAATTAGATCGTGACATTTTATACTAAGAAACAAGCACAGAAGAAGGTAACTCTCCCCCCCCCCCCCCCCCCCAAATTATATATGTGCCCCAAAGAGATCATCACAACCTCCAAAACAACACGTGAAAAGATTCAATTTTCTATTTTGCTGAGTTTTATCTACGTGTCTGATAATCGTGGATGAAAATACACTGGAAGGCCATGCTCATGTTCGATTCTAAAATTACAAACAATGTATTGCTAAGCCGGTGTCTCTCGTTGTGTACAGTTTGCTCCGAATATCTCGTTTTGCTGTGATGTATCTTTTTGCCAATAGTAATTGCGAGATAGCATCTGAGAATGACGTTCTCTTGCCTCTAATCACGAGTCTTGTAATGATAAATTGTAATCACGTGATTAGATAAAAAGAGATTGTTAAAAAAATATATATTAAAGCTTCCAGTGCTTTAAAAATAGGGAGAGAAAAAAAGAAACACGAATTATTGTAGAAACTATAACGAAAAACTCGCAACAAAATGATAATTAAACTTGGATTGGAATTTAAAAAAGACCACGAATGTCCACATATTACATCAGCAAGTAAATCATTAAATAACTATGGTGCCTATAGTTTCTCATTCATCATGTAAAGAAGATATTCACCAAAATTCGCCGGAATCACACGCGACATCATGCGGAAGATAAATCAAGAAGACTGGAGATGTACCAGGATGCAGTGGATGGCCAGAGTGCTCTACGTGTCTCACAAAGTCATTTGCGTTCCACAACGCTTTGCTGACAAGTGCATTCCAGTCTGATGAATATCAGATGTTTCATCTTCGCTGTCCGCCATATCAAGGCTTCGCTGCTTTTACCTTCAGGCCGCCGGAGACCCTCAGCTATCCTCACCTGTATTTTTATTTAGTCATACATATAAATGATATGTTCAGTATCTCTTTGTTATCTTACGTTGTATACTTTCCTCATTTCGCAACACAGACAAATACAAATTGCCAAACTTCTAGAAAATTGCACAAAGATGTTAGTCGTTAACATTGTTATTAACTAATATTATTCCTGTCCTACTGAGTAATGGAGGGACTAATGCGACAATCAAATAATCGTTGTTGATGTTTGGTAATCCGGCGCAGATTTGACCTCTTCAATTAGCTTTAGAAAGTAAATGAAACGTATAAAACTGGTTTAAAAATAATTGTATATACAAGATACGTTTTAATTATAGTTTAAAAGTAATGTCATATACAAGATACGTATTAATTCTAGTTTAAAGGTAATTTTATATACAAGATACGTGTTAATTCTAGTTTAAAGGTAATGTTATATACAAGATACGTGTTAATTCTAGTTTAAAAGTAATGTTATATACAAGATACGTGTTAATTCTAGTTTAAAAGTAATGTTATAAACAAGATACGTGTTAATTCTAGTTTAAAAGTAATGTTATATACAAGATACGTTTTAGTTCTTCCTTAGTTAAGTGAAATGTACACCTCTTATGATGAGGTGCTCTCCATTCAGCAGTGGACGGTAGTTCAATTTGTTTATATCACAGTTTTATAACCATAAAAAATAGTGGAGGAGGTCATAGTTTTGGTAATCCTGTCACCACAACCTCATTGAAGCACCAAACTGTGCTTTAATTATTATTTGTCTTTATTGCCGAATGATTCTCCAATTTCCACGTGATCATGTTTCCACCAATCGTGTTTCAGTCAATCATTCGTCAACCAATCATATTTTCATTAACTCTTGCAGATCAAGATCCGAATTGAAGATGAGAATGATACGCCCCCAGAATTCTCCAGTTCCTTATTTGATGCAAGTGTTTCTGAGAATGTCTTGCCTGGTTCATCAGTGGCATGGGTTCGAGTGACAGATCCAGACATTACAGGAAGTACCGTTCTGACTCTGAAGGGAGATGACTCTAACAAGTTTAAGATTCTACCCAATGGTAAGTTTATAACAATGGTTTTCAAACATTTCTTGAAGCTTGTGCATATGGTTTGCCTGAACGGATAACAATTAATAGTAACAATATGTTCAACAACTCAAGTCGAAGTGTCGACTATTGAGGGTTTGAAAGGGCGTAATCTAGTTCTGTAGAATGTCATTAAAATTAAACAAAAAAATTGGTAGCATATCCTATTCAGGACTTAGCTATCAACTCAGCATTTGTTGGCTGTGGTGATTTTTCTAGGCAATATAAATAAGTTTAGTAGTTTGCTATTGCTTTGTGAACGCAGTATTGGAAAAGGTGCACAATGCAGTGGACACCAGCACATTCCAACGTCACCGGAAAAAACGCTGCAGACAAGTTATATATTGTGGGTGATTTATATTTCATAAATGTTGCAATATCTAGTCACACCATTCGAATTAAGCATGGTCTGTGGCGAAGTGGTACGGAGAGCGTCTGTGACGGCCAAGGTACCGAGTTCGATCCCCGCCACAGGCAACTGTGCATCCGGACTTTGAAAGTGAATCCACCATTTACATAATGCACCAAAGAAAGTTGGGCATTGCAACAAAGTGATATAGGAGCTATCTACGAGGTAAGCAAAGAAACTATTAAAGTCATTTCGGACAACAACAAACACAATCTCAGCCACATAAAGTACTTCTGCCTTTTTATAAAGCTCCAAAGGACTCAAAAACGATGGTTGATCCATCTCACCAGAGAAATGTTCAATTATCTCACTAGAGAAATGTTCAATTATCTCACTAGAGAAATGTTCAATTATCTCACTAGAGAAATGTTCAATTATCTCACTAGAGAAATGTTCAATATCTCACTAGAGAAATGTTCAATATATCACTAGAGAAATGTTCAATATCTCACTAGAGAAATGTTCAATTATGTCACTAGAGAAATGTTCAATTATCTCACTAGAGAAATGTTCAATTATCTCACTAGAGAAATGTTCAATTATCTCACTAGAGAAATGTTCAATTATCTCACTAGAGAAATGTTCAATTATCTCACAAGAGAAATGTTCAATTATATCACTACAGAAATGTTCAATTATCTCACTAGAGAAATGTTCAATTATCTCACTAGAGAAATGTTCAATTATCTCACCAGAGAAATGTTCAATTATCTCACCAGAGAAATGTTCAATTATCTCACTAGAGAAATGTTCAATTATCTCACTAGAGAAATGTTCAATTATCTCACCAGAGAAATGCCCAATCCGACCAGCCGTCCCGAAGTTTACCCACTTCTGATACAGACAACATACATGTTGTTGACTAGAAATTTCTGTTAAAAAATAGATAAAATACAAGAAAAAGTGCTCAAAGAGGTAGATGATTGATTTCATTATGCATTTCTCCCTATGTAGTTGGTTCCTCTCATCAAAGCAACACCCTTCATAGCGAGAGTTTTACTTATAGCATGTAACTCCCCAGATTCAAGTAATATATGCGGACTTCAGAAAAATGTAAAAGAGACGGTAGGTCTGGTATCGAACCGGTGACAGATACACAACACATTGGGAGCCGCGTAGCGCAGGGGCTAGCGCACTGGCTTCGCATATGAGTGGTGCTGGGTTCATTACCCAGTTGAGGCGGAAATGTTTTTGAGATCGCGACGGCTCCCAGGTCGACCCAGCCTTAAATGGGTACCGGATTAATCCGGGAAGTAAAGTCTACGAGGGAGAGGAGATGGCTACCGCCCTCATTTGCAGAGCCTCTGAAATATGAGATCGCTAACATCTCACACACTTACGTCATTAATAAATGCTATGGGTTACTTTATTTTTTTTTTACTCAACACATTATTTAATCACTACGCCACCGGAAAATTTCCTAAATGTAGCAGAAGAAATAAGAAGAAGAGATTATTAAACCTTTATTAAAGCTCAAAATACGTAGAGAACTGACATCATTGTACTCGTGTTACCCAATATGTACTCAGCCCTTCTTAACAAAGTGGCATTCCATCTACCCAGAGTACCACTCATAGTAACTTCGTAGCTTCAAGCAATATTCGCCAGGTATTTCCGAAATAAATTCACTTATAAACAAGACGCAGTGAGCTAGATTCGAACCCACGGCCACTTGAGCGCACTGCTAACGGATTAGATCCCAAGGGAGATAAGAGAGATTATTCGTTCAACTCTACATAAAGTGCCGTTTTCAAATGATACATATTATCATTCTCTGACATAGTGGCCGCTTCTACTAGTTACATACTAATCTTCATTAAAAGTTCAGTTTTTCTTACTTCTTGTATTTGATTTCATTATTGCGTTGCTAAATGCTTTTGAATTTTATGACATAAAAATAATATGGAGGCTAATTAGTTTTCTTTTGTTTTGTTTCATCACAGATATAAGAAAATATGACGCCAGAAATGTATTTGCTTTCATTAATTTTGCTTGCACGTTTTATGAACTTGTATTGGTTTTTTTTTTGGTTATGTTTCTTTTTCATCATCATCTTCTATTTACCGTGGTCTTTGCAAAACGTTATTTACACAGTCACTCTGTAAACCCGAGTGACATTGACTTGTTCAGTTCTGGGCGTGGCTGGTTCACATAATGTTATGTAGCGACTAACTTTCATTAATTTAATCGCAGGGTCCTCTGTGGTCTTGTGCGTCCAGCAATGTGAAGGGCTGACCGTTGGTGGTCAACTATGCAGGGCTAATTCGAATCAGTCTCAGTGGCAAAGGGTTGTCCAGCGCTCACCAAAAGTATTTAAAGTTACTGTTGGCCATCAATCCCTGAACATCGCTTATCTGCAGCAACCGCAGCAGTCATGGGTCGTCTAGCATTGAGCAGGGATTGCTCCAAACTATTCTAAGCCCTGTGCAGAACTGATCCGCAGCAATCACAGTGGCATTGGGAAGTCTAGCCACGAGTAAGGATAATCCATATAAGCAGACGTAGCTATGGAACTTCAAACTCTGAGCTGGAATCATCCATCTGCAATATCCAGTGACCGTGAGGAGGCCATTCATGAGAAAGATTGACCCGCATCAGTACCATTGATGTTCATCTCTTATCTATCGCATTATATTATTGCACTAGCAACATCATAACTAAAACAGTAAATCCTTGTGATGTTAAGGTGGCTACAGACAGCTACAGACAATAAGGTGGCTACAGGCAGCTACAGACAATAAGGTGGCTACAGGCAGCTACAGACAATAAGGTGACTATAGGTAGCTACAGACAATAAGGTGGCTATAGGCAACTAAGACAATAAGGTGACTATAGGCAGCTACAGACAATAAGGTGACTATAGGCAGCTAAAACATTCACTCATATCGACACTGACTCTTTTGAATATTAAAAAAAACTAGGTAGAGTCAAACTGCCGTAGACTGCCTTAGGAAATGAAATCTTAGAAAGGCATTGGATGGTTGCAGTAACGGCCTGAACCTCCAAAACAGACATTGGATGGTTGCAGTAACGGACTGAACCTCCAGAAAGGCATTGGATGGTTGCAGTAACGGCCTGAACCCCCAGAAAGCATTGCATGGTTGCAGTAATGGCCTGAATCTCCAGAAAGGCATTGGATGGTTGCAGTAACGGCCTGAACCTCCAAAACAAACATTGAATGGTTGCAGTAACGGCCTGAACCTCCATTGTAGTACTGAAAGTAATTGTACCTCGGAGCCGATCATATCAACATCATCATCAAATGCTGTCTTCATACCGAAATGAAAAGGATCTAATATATCCTATGTCTCTTGTCTTGCTGATACTCTGATAGGCTTTATGTTGTTCATCTCATTATGTTTCCCTACCACTTGTATGCTACTTGCACCCCCAAGGGCTTACATCTTACTCACCGCCCCATAAAATGAACGCTGTCACTACCTATTATATACTATTATACCTATGATATGGTATACTACCTAATACCGGTATATAAGTGTTTAAATAATCTCCATTTTCATCTTTCTCTATCCTAAGGCACAGTGTATGTGGTCGGGAGCCTGGATTACGAGAGGAAACATTACCACGACTTCACATTAGAAGCGGATGATGGCGTCACAAAGACCACTGCTCTAGTTCACTTCAACGTTATCGACGAAAACGATAACTCTCCCGTGTTCAGTCAATCTTTCTACTCCTTAGATGTTCCGGAAAATTCCGAAGTTGGTTTCACTGTTGGCTGGATACAAGCTACTGATGCAGATTCCGGGAACAATGGGCACGTTGTTTACGACTTTTCATCAGAATGGGGAAGAGATTATTTTCAATTAGATGCTAAATTTGGAACAATCACTCTCAAAAGGAAACTAGATTTTGAAGAGGTTTGTATAACTTGTATATACTATCGCTTTTGCTTAGATGTTATTTTTTGTTCTGACGGAAATTTCGAGTCGTGGTTCCTAAGAGCAATGAATATTTAATAACATTTTTGAGGGGGGGGGGGAGGGGGGGGGTGGGTGGGGGTTACTTTATATAGTGTTTACTTTCATATTCGAAACAGATAAATCGTCTAGTTTTCAGTTATTGATCGTGTTTGTAGAATTTATGAGAAGCTACAAATGGGGACAAAGAATATTAATACGGTTTAACTTCCAGGCATGTCGCAAGATGCGACTAAGGAAGTTATACGGTGGAGTTGGCTGTACCATCTCATATAAGGTTAGTTACCAAAAAAAAACACGCTGAAATCGGATGTGTCAGACCAAAAGTCGCACAATTCGCAGAAAAACTGTAAATTGTGACACTCTCATTACATTACTTGAACTAGGTTCTGCTGATAGGCAGGAGTTTGAGAACGAACACGGAAGAAGAAGTAAAATTATATGTTTATAAAAAATTCCAAAATATAATTTTACGGTGAAAATGATGGGTGACTCAAGGTAAGTATTAAACTCATCTCGTAACATAGATCCCCTCTCAGGTATCATCTCGTAACATAGATCATTTCCCATGTATATATCATCTCGTAACATAGATCCTTTCCCTTGTATATATCATCTCGTAACATAGATCATTTCCCATGTATATATCATCTCGTAACATAGATCCTTTCCCATGTATATATCATCTCGTAAAATAGATCCCTTCCCATGTATTTATCATCTCGTAACATAGATCCTTTCCCTTGAATATATCATCTCGTAACATAGATCCTTTCCCTTGAATATATCATCTCGTAACATAGGTCCCTTCCCATGTATTTATCATCTCGTAACATAGATCATTTCCCATGTATATATCATCTCGTAACATAGATCCTTTCCCTTGAATATATCATCTCGTAACATAGGTCCCTTCCCATGTATTTATCATCTCGTAACATAGATCCTTTCCCATGTATATATCATCTCGTAACATAGATCCCTTCCCATGTATATATCATCTCGTAACATAGATCCTTTCCCATGTATATATCATCTCGTAACATAGATCCCTTCCCATGTATATATCATCTCGTAACATAGATCCTTTCCCATGTATATATCATCTCGTAAAATAGATCCCTTCCCATGTATATATCATCTTGTAACATATATGGAGGTATGAGATATGGCCTTCTCAAAGGTATGAGATGTCTCAAAGCAACACATACAACGCTGAGAATGGAAGTTTTCTTGGCATGAAAGAAAGCTCTGGTAGAGATGCTCCCTCATACTGCACATAGGAAGTAAGAGAAAGTTGGTCGCAATTGATGAAGATCGTTACAAGCAAACAAGCATAGAGAGAAAACCAAGATACACTTTTCATGAGGATCTCCTCCCGTGTGTACCGGGGTCTGAAAGGGTAGCAAAGAAAGGGGAGCATTGAACGGGAAGCACAGCAAGGGGAGCACAGAAAGGGGAGCACAGAAAAGGGAGCACAGCAAGGGCAAGACAGAATGGGGGGCACAGAAAAGGGAGCACAGAAAGGGGTGCTCAGGAAGGGCAGCACAGAATGGGGAACTCAGAAAGGGGAACATATATCATAGAAGGTCAAAGTGGCCCAAGAACCGTGCTGAAGTTGGATATTAAAAGTAGAGAGGCTTAGATATCGTAGCCAGATTGTACGCCATAACGCAAGTCGTTCTGCTCCCTGGAATGCGACTTGCCAATCCCTATGAGTATGAGAATGAACGAAAAATAAGAATGAAAATCTGATAAACTGAGCTTTTACAACTTCTGAACAGGAATGATAAAATGTTGGAGAGATTAAAATTCACGTTAATAAAATTATTGATATTTTCTAAAATAAAAATATTAGCCAGATCGGAATATAGAAATGTGAATAGTTTAAAGAATTGTTGATAAGAGGGTCAAGGTTGAAACGAGATACTGCGACCCTCATTATATCCTTTTTGTAACGTTCGAAAAATCTGGTCAATGGCGCCACAACATGAAAAGCTGGTGCCATCGTGATGGTTTTTTTCCTAGAAGATTATGTCGAAGAACGGTTGATGTTCTTAATTGATGTGTATTGGAAACACTTGCAAAAACTAGAGCCGGTAAAATAGATTCTTGACATCTAATGACACCCCCTAGGATGAGCCAGAATATTATTATTTTTGCGAGTTAACTTTCCCTACAAGCAGCCATTTGGGAGGATAACGTTCTGAAGAGAAAGGGAATTGTAACGGGAAAAAAAATCGTATCTGGAAATAGAAATAGAAATCGTGCAGTCTTTCTGCTGCTGAGATATATAAAATTAAATAAAATTGTCACGATTGCATGTTTTCCTAACAATGAGCAAGGAAAGGTTATATAAAATAGCTGTGGAAGTAAACTCTGTTTTTTGTCAATCCAAGTTTAAAAAAAAAAAGAAACAATAAACATTGGTAGAAACTGACGAATGTCCATGTTAAAGGGATATCATGATTTCAGAGCACATTTTGCAGATGTTGTTCGTCCATCACAAGTGATGATGACCATTTGTTACATCCACTTTTGAAAATTCAATTTTAGTTATGTCCTTGATTATGAGTTCGTAGATGGCTAATGAGCCCTATTCGAGCTGTAAATGTCCTTGCACAGTTCGGACATGGAATGACGACAGTAGACGGATCTTGGTCTATCCGTGACTTTCTAGCTGCTCTCCACTGTTGAGCTGCTGCATTTTTCTTCTTTTCACAAGATGATGCGCTCTTATTGATTTTAGAACGCCATGTAGATGTATTTTGTGCAAGTTCTTCCCATGTATCGTGGTCTATTTCAAAGGCTTTCAGTGAGTTCTTTAACGATTCTGTGTAGCGCTTCTTTTGGCCACCTTGAGATCGAGTGCCCTTCTCCGGCTCACCATAGAGAAGTATCTGTGGCAGACGATGGTCTGGCATACGCACCAAATGACCTGCCCAACGAATCTGTGTCTGCATCAGGATCATGTCAATGCTGGGGATACCAGCTCTATCAAGGACAGTGGTATCTGGAATTTTGTCTTGCCATTTGATGTTCATAACTTTTCTGAGACACTTTGTATGAAAATGATGGAGTTTTTTCACATGACGTCTATACACAGTCCATGTTTCACTAGCGTATAGCAGCACTGGAAGCACTACTGCTCTGTAAACTTTCAGCTTAGTCTGCAGGTTAATGCCATTTCTACGCCAAACATTTGCGTACGATTTTGCAGATACTCATTGATGATCTGATTAAAGCTTGACCATACGAAATAAAACTGGAAGAGAATTATTGTGGGGCAAGCCGAAACGTCTTACAGACGACTGAATTCATGGAGGAAAGCTACCAATATTTATAAATTAATCATCATCAACCCCAAAACCTTTCAGTATCGTAGTGGTGCCACTCTGGAAACATCAACACAAAATCCTTCAGTATCGTTCAGTGCAAGATATGTTCCAAGAATATACTGAATAGCACTAGGGATAATATGCATCCTTGTCGAACTTCTACAGTTGTTTTGATAAAGGCTCCAATATAATCATTATTTAGGATAGATCTAGATGTTACTTTGTATAGTACTTCAATGATTCCTGTTATATTTCTGTGAAAATAGAAAAAAAATTCTCATAGTTTTTAATAAATCGTCTTGTCATACTCGATCGAATGCCTTAGTGAAACCGACAATCAATATAAGGAAACTGCGTGAAACGTAACAACAATTGTACTTACGTAATATAGGTAAATGCAATTAATGAAACCGATAAAGCTGTGATAGATTTCATGCTGATGTTGTAGGTACTTCTCAATAAATATTCTGAAATTGGAAATGTGTTTTACAGAACTCATGTTTTTACGAAAGTCTGCTTGTTCTTCAGCTAGTATTCTATCTATATTTCAATCTGTTTAGCAAAATCCGTAATATCACTTTGCGTGAATGAGTAGAATAGATCTATAATTTTTGCACAATTTTAAATTACCTTTCTGTGACGGTGACTTAACAAGCGGTTGTATCCATTCTGTGAGCCACTTTTTTGTTTCCCATATGCGTTGGTAAAGTGCCAACATTTATTATTTCTATGTCCCCGTGTTTCAGAAATTCTGCAGAGATATTATCGATTCCTGGTATCATTCCACTTTTTAATGATTGTATAACATTTTCAACTTCTTTTTACAAGATTTCAGAATCATATAATTCTCTTTGAATCGCATAAGGTGTCAAGTATTTCACAGTCTTGAGTTGTTGTACTGTTGAACAATTCTTTACATATTCAGTCCATCTATTAATTATTTGTGGTTTGTCGACCAATTTTTTGCTTCTGTGATGGATATCTTAACTTTGTGTGGAGTTGTTAGTTACCACGACATATGTCTCCTTACTGTTGTGATGTCATATAGCTTTTAAAAAAATAGATTTCTGAGTACAGGAAACTGATAACGGAAGTCCTAACATTTTTTCACGACGTGTAAAAGGGGGAGATCTCATTTTACCCACAAAAGATAAAGATTTCAGCGTGAATTAGTATCATGGCTGCTAGTATAGTTACCGAAACGGGAGAAAATAATAGTAACACTTTAACATGACATATATGTCATTGAAGGCGACAAAGGATTGATACGGAGTTGACTCCCTCATCGTGTAGAAGATCAAGGTTATCTATATTTGATATGTTAAAGTTGGATGCGTCAGGCACATCATATGGTGTATGTATACAAAGTTTACATATCGCATCTTGCAAACCATCTCTCAAAACATGTCGTTCTCTGGACAATGTCCTGCAAACTGACAGAATGAGCTAAAAGTTTGGAAGAACCCATGAAGTCACGATTGTGAGACCAGCAATTCGTCTGCAGATATAACAGAGAAATAAAACCTTACAACATATTATATCCGCGATCTGTTTGAGATGAATGAACTTAAGACAAAAGTGCGAGTTGAGCGGGTGAGATGTGAGATGAATGAGCTTAAGGCAAAGGTGCGAGTTGAGCGGGTGAGATGTGAGATGAATGAGCTTAAGAAAATAAAGTGCAAATCTAAAGGGTGGGGTGTGAGGTGACTAGTGTAGTTACCAGAAAACACCCAGGAGCAAAACTAAGACGGATGACCGGCGGGTCTGCAAAAAGCAATCCACAGGAGCGTCACAACAAAAATATATTTACTTCATATATGCAATGGAGCCAGAGCTTGAATAGGTGCCATTTTTTCAAACTCTGTCGGTGAGAAGATCTAACAATAATCTACAAAAGGATATTCAACACACTTGCAATCATCAGGTGCTATTTTTAATAAAAAAAATGGATTTGCAAAGACAGAGATCTAACTTGGTATGGAAATCTCCTGTATGAGAAGACGGTAATGAACATATCTGGGTAGCAGGGAACTAAGTAATTGAATGCTACACACATCGATGATAATGATGAGGATAATGATGACGAGGATTGTGATGATGATAATTATTATATTGAGAACACGGAAGTCAGCTCTGCATAATTTGAAGAGCATCTGACTGTCCGTCCGTCCGTTTGTCTGTCTATAGTTCCAGATATGTGTTTATGTAGCTCTGCATAGAATCATTACGATCCCTCATTGGAGTTTTTTTCACGAAGATATGTTACACTGATTGGGATCTGCGCGCAGGGCTATTCTGACAAGGATTTGATTGAATAGCAATGCCCTCTATATATGATATGTTTCAAGAATTGATTATTAAACCAGGACTGAGGAGTAAACTCAACCACCTACACGCGAGTGGCGTACACACTATAACATCTTGTCTCGAGTGTGGCTACCTTTTGTTGGGGCACAGTAAGATTAGCAGGTAAACCTAATATGACATTTCTATCTACACAAAATAATTACAAGGCCTACATCACGGATATGTGTCGTGGATTTGGTTTCATTACTATTTCTAATCAATATTCGATTGAAAGATCTGAGTAATCACAAACACGAATCGTTAACACTTTAACACTTCGATTATTGGTTCTGCTATGATCAGATAATTTACATTTTTCAAGTTGGACTATTCCAATAACCTCAAATTCGTAGATGTTGAGGGGGGGGGGGGGGAATAGGGAGTGTGCTGGGATGAATTACAGTTTTTGTGTGGATGTTATAACATCAAGGGATTGTATGGGAGTGATTTTTGTACACTCCTCCGAATGACCGAGAATAGAAATGTTTAGAGAGCTCTTTTGTGCTGATTTAACACACCCCTACAACCCTGATGGCTTTTATTAAAATAAATTAGTAGCATATCCTGTTCAGGATGTAACCATCAACGCAGTATATTTTGATTGTAGTTTCGATTCGAACCTGGTACCTTGGCCGTCACAAAAGCGCAGTGTACCACACCGCCACGGAGCCGGACGACGGGTTATTGTTATTATTATTGGCATTATCATTATTATTATTATTATTATTGTTGTTGCTGTTGTTGTTGTTGTTTTGATCACATTCATCACCTCCACCGTCATACTAAGTACTAGCACCCCTTTCTTCCCTAATACACTTTCCTCTGCACTGAGCCGTGAATGCCTAAGCACTGCACTCGTGCTCATGGAGCCATCAGTCTAGACAAAGTTATCTTCGTCGGAGGATTAAAAACAAATCCCCTATTTATTTTCAAGATACACAAACTCTTCTATTTCTCTTCAAGATATACAAACTCATCTAGATCTCAAGAGGAGTTGTTTGCACTCCACTACTACTCGTCAAAATACACACAATTCTCTATTTCTCTTCAAGATTCAAAAACGTATCTATTTCTCTTCATTTTTACGTGTTCCGTTATTTTCATTGAACCTTTTTCTGAAAGGATGTCGATGAACAATAATAGAAACAACAGCAGAAACGACAGTATAAACATGAACAGCAAATAATATCAACAGCAGAACAACAACGACAGCGGCAGAAGAAACAGCAGTAAAAGCAACAACGATAATATAAGTATTAACAATACAAATGACAATATCAGCAGTAAACCAAAACATCATCAATAAACAACAATAAAACATAAATAAACAACAATAAGAACATCAATAAACAACAATAAAAACATCAGCAGCAACAATAATATCAGTATTAACAACACCAATGACAATATCGGCAACAAAAAAAAACAACATAAAAACAATATAAAACATCAGCAACAAAAATAGTGCCAATAAAAAAAATGTCAACACCACCAATATTAACAACAATACCTATAATAACAATAAAAACCAAGCAGTACTAACAATATCACAGACAACAGCAGATACCATAAAAAACAACAAACAACAGAAGAAATATCGGCAACAACAACAACAACAACAAAACTCATTTTATGATTGTTTCATGTTTCAAACTCAAGTGTATGTTTTTCCATGTTCGTGACTCTGATGTATGTTTCATCTATGTTCCAGATTCAGATCCGTATTGTTTCCTAATTCCAGTTTCAATTGTACGTTTCTCCATTTTTCAGTCATTTGTATGTTTTTTCCATGTTCCACTCTGTTTATTTATATATTCCAAACTCAGTTATACTTTTTTCCATATTCCAGTCTAATTGTATGTTTTTTCCATGATCCACTCTGTTTATTTATATATTCCAAACTCAGTTATACGTTTTTTTCCATATTCCAGTCTAATTGTATGGTTTTTCCATATTTCAGACTCAGATGTATGTTTGTCCATGTTCCGGATTCAGTACCATTGTATGTTATTCCATGCTCTCCTGTCATATGTTTGTTTCGTAACCCAGACGAAGTTGTATTTTATTTTCATCTTCCAGATTCAGTTGTTTGATTTTTGTTTGTTGATGTTTCAGACTCAGTTGTTTGATTTTTTGTTGTTGATGTTTCAGACTCAGTTGATTGATTTTTTGTTGTTGATGTTTCAGACTCAGTTGATTGATTTTATTGTTGATGTTTCAGAATCAGTTGATTGATTTTTTGTTGTTGATGTTTCAGACTCAGTTGATTGATTTTATTGTTGATGTTTCAGACTCAGTTGTATGCTCTAAAGCTGATTGCTAAGGATGAAGGAGCACAGTCAAAATCCACTTGGGTCAAAGTGTACATTAATGTCAAAGACGTCAACGATAATCCTCCAGAATTTAATCCGGCGTCTTATAGTCTGGAGATAAGCGAAGAGACAACGGTTGGGACGATTATATCTACCGTTAGCGCTCGGGATCTAGACTTGGGTAAGTGAACATTTATCAATGGGTCCTAAATAGTCTTCTAGTCTAATTCGACCGTCGCCGTTACCCAACACGGCCCATGCGGAAGAAAATAGGTCTATGACCTAGAGACACAATGGTTGGTAATGGAATGGTCTTCCTGCACGAGGAACAGTTCGCTGGCTGCGAAGCGCCTCGTCATAGGATAGACAAGTAATGGATGACCCAAGCAAAGTATCATCTCGCCAAGCCTTGTCCCGTCTCATGTACCCCTCTTGAGTAGAAGGCTCCTCCAAGAGGCATTGCATCAAGCCGAAAGGTGAAGCCTCCTGAGTATGAAAGAAAGCTAATAAACCTCCCCACTACACATAGGAAGCAAGGGCTAATCGCTCGTAATTCCTGGAGTTCTCAAACAAACAAACAACAACAAATAGTCTTCTGTGATTTTATCGTGGGGTGTCGTGTATGATGACATTCATCAGTGCTATCACTTTCACACGAGCATTATCGGGGTATCAAAGGGGAACAAAGAATAGTAACAATAGCATATGCCCATTCATATTGTAGGAGATGACTGAAGAGGCTAGGCGAGGGGTTGACTATCTCCATCCAATGCTCTCTAATATTAGGAAGCCTGCTTCAGACCCATTCTTTAAAATGCTGGGAGGAATCAACCTTTTTTATTTGCGCATGCTTCTAAATTGTAGAAATGTCACGACAAAGTTTCATCCGGAGTAGAAGACTGTTAAGCTCTTGGCATTGCACAATACAACCACATTGATATTGAATAAAACAGTCATCAGGGACTTGCAAGAGTATTGGAAATTCTCTATATTAAAAAAAGAGTACAAGAAAAATGGCACAATAGAACTGAAAGTAAAACTCATTTGACCTACATACAGAACAGGAGTGACGATCTTCTTCTACTTCTGGGTTCTGTCATCATCACGACCACCACCAACACCACCACCATCATCATCATCACCACTACCACCACCACCATCATCATCATCACCACTACCACCACCACCATCATCATCATCACCACTACCACCACCACCATCATCATCATCACCACTACCACCACCACCATCATCATCATCATCATCACCACTACCACCACCACCATCATCATCATCACCACTACCACCACCACCATCATCATCATCACCACTACCACCACCACCATCATCATCATCATCATCACCACTACCACCACCACCATCATCATCATCACCACTACCATTTTCATCATCATCATCACCACTACCACCACCACCATCATCATCATCACCACTACCACCACCACCATCATCATCATCATCATCACCACTACCACCATCACCATCATCATCATCATCACCACTACCATTATCATCATCCCCATTACCAACACCACCACCACCATCATCATCACCACCACCAATAACAATAATTACCCAAATCAATGTATATTATTGTTTTAATAAATCATCCTCATCAAACACTCTCTAAAATACGATTTTTTAAACTTCAACCACAGCACACACTACAGCATACACTCACAGCACACACTCACAGCACACACTACAGCATACACTCACAGCACACACTACAGCATACACTCACAGCACACACTCACAGCACACACTACAGCATACACTCACAGCACACACTACAGCATACACTCACAGCACACACTCACAGCACACACTACAGCATACACTCACAGCACACACTCACAGCACACACTCACAGCACACACTCACAGCACACACTCACAGCACACACTCACAGCACACACTCACAGCACACACTCACAGCATACACTCACAGCACACACTCACAGCACACACTCACTGCACACACTACAGCATACACTCACAGCACACACTCACAGCACACACTCACAGCACACACTCACAGCACACACTCACAGCACACACTCACAGCACACACTCACAGCACACACTCACAGCACACACTCACAGCACACACTCACAGCACACACTCACAGCACACACTCACAGCACACACTCACAGCACACACTCACAGCACACACTCACAGCACACACTCACAGCACACACTCACTGCACACACTACAGCATACACTCACAGCACACACTCACTGCACATACTCACAGCACACACTCACAGCATACACTCACAGCACACACTCACAGCATACACCCACAGCACACACTCACAGCCCACACTCACATCACATACTCACAGCACACACTCACAGCCCACACTCACATCACACACTCACAGCACACACTCACTGCACACACTCACAGCATACACGCACAGCACAGCACACACTCACAGCACACACTCACAGCATACACGCACAGCACAGCACACACTCACAGCACACACTCACAGCATACACTCATATGAATATATTTTAAATATTCAATCTCACCCCCACTATAAACGAACAACTAATCTAGATACAGTCAACTCACGCATTAAATAAATATTCATTCATTTTCCTTTAGCGATGAAGTTATCGCATAGGACAGATGTCAGATCTCTCCAATTCTGTCCCTTAAAAGCTATTCTGTGCAATTCTTGAATAGTATGAAAATTATTTGTTTTAATTTCTTTAAGTATTGTATTTCTGAGTGTTTCCTTTGGTCTACTCCTGGCTCTCTTTCCTGTTGGTATCCATACAAGAGATTGGTGGCGTATTTGTTATTGTCTGAGCGTAGGACATATCCGATGTAGGACCAATTTCCTAAATATCCTTAGCACAATCGTTGTAATTCACAATTTAACACAGATAATTCCATTTGAATGAAATAAATTGAAGTGAACTGACTTCTGTTACACAAATCGGTCTAGACTTTATGATGTTAGTTGATTAATCCATCGATCGACGAAATAACCCAGAACTGAGAAACATCCTCCATCGATAAATACTTTTATATTTTAATAATTCAATCAATCTCACTTCAATTTTAAATAAACAACTAGTTTAGCTACATCGCGCAATTCCATTTTAAACAATCAATTAATTTAGATACATCGCTAACTCCCACTATAAACAAACAACTAATGTAGACACATCATTCACCCCCCCCCCACACTATAAACACACAACTAATTTAGACACATCATTCACCCCGCACTATAAACACACAACTAATTTAGACACATCATTCACCCCCCCCACTATAAACACACAACTTATTTAGACACATCATTCACCCCACTATAAATAAACAACTAATTTAGACACATCATTCACCCGCACTATAAACACACAACTAATTTAGACACATCATTCACCCCCACTATAAACACACAACTAATTTAGATACATCATCCACTTCCGCATTAAATAAACATTCACCCCCACTATAAACACACAACTAATTTAGACCATCATTAACCCCCACTATAAACACACAACTAATTTAGACACATCATTCACCCCCACTATTAACACAACTAATTTAGATACATCCCCCACTCCCGCATTAAATAAACATTCACCCCCACTATAAACACACAACTAATTTAGACTCATCATTCACCCCCACTATAAACAAACAACTAATTTAGACACATCATTCACCCCCACTATAAACACACAGCTAATTTAGACACATCATTCACCCCCACTATAAACACACAACTAATTTAGATACATCACCCACTCCCGCATTAAATAAACATTCACCCCAACTATAAACACACAACTAATTTAGACTCATCATTCACCCCACTATAAACAAACAACTAATTTAGATACATCCCCCACTCCCGCATTAAATAAACATAGCTGAATCGGTCACATCATTCACTGGTATTACATATTACATAGTCACATCCTTCACTGGTATTACATATTACATAGTCACATCCTTCACTGGTATTACATATTACATATTACATATTACATAGTCACATATATCTAAACAGACCATATCTAAACAGACCATATCTAAACAGACCATATCTAAACAGACCATATCAAACGTAATTCTCTGTCACACACAACGGCGCTTGTAACAAAAGATGCGCATTTATCCTATACCCTGGAACTGACAGTTCTCAAGATTACTTGGCTAATTTCATTTCTATTAGTGTTTAAAACTAATATTGTGGAAATAATTTTCAGCTCGAAATAATTTCAGTTTCAACGGTAGGGGCTGTACGTCAACAATTTGAGTGAGGGGGGGGGGGTGGGAATCTGGAGAAGCTGGACAAAAGGATTTTACAAAAGATGACGTCAACAAAACGGTTTTTTTGGTAATTAAATTGAGCGAATTAGAAAATGCATCAAAAAAGGAAAAAAATATTACATATTTAGCACTTTTTCTGCAAACACTTTTTCAATGGAAAGTGGATGGGAATACATATTTTGACTTTAATTATACAGCGGAGAGTGGATTCCCATAAATCTTGACAAGTTGTTGACAATGGGGGAGGGCATGAAAATTTGCCAGAATAGTGTTGACGTAATTTATGGACATCCCCTTAGTGTTAAATTTGCTAGGCTAATGTATATTTGTATATTCTATGTAATATCTATTTTAACATGTTTTCGAAAGCTGAAAAATAACAAAACAAGGGAGAAGAAACTAATTTCATTTAACAGTAAGTGTTAGAAATATCTTGAATATTGACTGGAAAGAATTCAAGTTAAATAAGCAATTAGATAAGTTAGCAAAGTAAAAAAAACCAATATGTTTCTACAACAATACGAAGAAAACGATGGACTTATATTGGGCATGTACTTAGAATTAATGGAAATAAAGAGTACCACTACAAGCATTGGTACGGGATGGCAAGAGAAAAAGAGGAAGACCAAGAGAAACGCTCAGCAAACCATCTATAAAACAGAGTATGACTATGGGTCTCAACAACACACAAGAACTAAACACAGAAGCATCATATCACTCAAAACTGGGGAACTATGGTTTTTGCCCTATGCACATTAGTCGACGGTAAATGAACATAGATAGAAATGTTGACTAAATGTCAGCGATGAATGAACATAGATATAATCTTGACTAAATGTCAGCGATGAATGAACATAGATAGAAATCTTGACTAAATGTCAACGATGAATGAACATAGATGGAAATGTTGACTAAATGTCAGCGATGAATGAACATAGATAGAAATGTTGACTAAATGTCAGCGTTGAATGAACATAGATAGAAATCTTGACTAAATGTCAGCGATGAATGAACATAGATAGAAATGTTGACTAAATGTCAGCGATGAATGAACATAGATAGAAATCTTGACTAAATGTCAGCGATGAATGAACATAGATAGACATGTTGACTAAATGTCAGCGATAAATGAACATAGATATAATCTTGACTAAATGTCAGCGATGAATGAACATAGATAGAAATCTTGACTAAATGTCAGCGATGAATGAACATAGATAGAAATTTTGACTAAATGTCAGCGATGAATGAACATAGATAGAATCTTGACTAAATGTCAGCGATGAATGAGCATAGATAGAATCTTGACTAAATGTCAGCGATGAATGAACATAGATAGAAATCTTGACTAAATGTCTGACTAAAAGCAGGTCTCGAACATCTCATAAACCCTCTTAATGAACTTAGTGAAAAAATATATTTCTGAATGGAAACAAGACCAAGCGATAAAACCACTAGAAAGTTCTCAATCAGTATCAACAACAGAGAATTAGAAAGAGTCACCAGTTTTAATAACTTGGTTCTCTTACCAACAGTTACGGTGATTGCTGTGAAGAAGTCAGAAGGAAGTTAGCTACCGCGTCAAAAAAGCGATTAAAAAAAACAACCATGACTTAGCTGCTGCAAAACAACAAAACTAACATTCCTAAGAACTTGCATATTCCCAGTGGCAATATATGGGTGTGAATCCTGAACAATCACCAACATAGTGAAAAATAAAATAGCAGCATTTGAAACAAAATGTTACAGTAAATCCTCAGAATACCATGGATCAAAACGATCACCAATGTAGTCATCCTGAGAGTAATGAATGTAAAAGATAACTGACTAAACAGCATTCTTCTATCCAGAAAACGACAATATTTTTGTCATATCAAGCGTTTATTACAGCATAGAGAAGACCATAATGGAGGGGATGACGAAAAATAGGCAGACCAAGAAGAAGATGGACGCAAGACATCAAAGACCACATATACATGACAGTAATATAAGCAAGATGACTGGCTCAAGATCGACAGAAGTTTCGAAAGTCTGTTATGACTGCTACAACCTGTTCAGGATATGCTACCTGATGATGATTTCAGTAATGCGCCCGTTAAGCACACTTTTCATTCGACTCTGTCTTTTCCCAATCTTTCTAAGATGAAAAGATGAAAGAGATCGGCTCTTTCACGCCGTATTTAATTTTGACATATTTCAATCGAAATTATGACACGCCGGAATCCAAAGTTAAGCAATACATCATGATGATACAATGAAATTCTGCGATCAAGATAAATCATGACGAGACACTGAAAGTCTACGACCAAGGTCAATCATTATAACACATTGTAACTCTAATATAAAAATAAATCATGAAAATACACGGGTAATCTATGATCAAGATAAATTATGATGATATGGAGTTCCAAGATCAAGATAAATCATGAAAATAGGCTAGAAGTAAAATAGAAATAGGCTAGAACTAGGATAGAAATAGGATAGAAATAGGCTAGAAGTAGGATAGAAATAGGCTAGAAATAGGCTAGAAGTAGGATAGAAATAGGCTAGAAATAGGCTAGAAATAACATACGAGTAGAATCAAGAGAAATCATGATGACATACTGGAGTTATAAGGTCAAAATAAATCATGAATTCACACTGAAAGTTTAAGATCAAGAGAAACATTACGACATACTGGAGTTCTAAAATAAAGATAAATCATGAAATTACAAATGAGTTCTAAGATCAAGAGAAATCATGATAATATACTGAAGTTCTAAGATCAAGAGAAATCTTGATGATATACTGAAATTCTAAGATCAAGAGAAATCACGAAAAAACACTGGGAGTTTAAGATCAAGAGAAATCATGATGATATACTGAAGTTCTAAGATCAAGAGAAATCATGATAATATACTGAAGTTCTAAGATCAAGAGAAATCTTGATGATATACTGAAATTCTAAGATCAAGAGAAATCACGAAAACACACTGGGAGTTTAAGATCAAGAGAAATCTTGATGATATACTGAAGTTCTAAGATCAAGAGAAATCATGATGATATACTGAAGTTCTAAGATCAAGAGAAATCATGATGATATACTGAAGTTCTAAGATCAAGAGAAATCTTGATGATATACTGAAATTCTAAGATCAAGAGAAATCACGAAAACACACTGGGAGTTTAAGATCAAGAGAAATCATGATGATATATTGAAGTTCTAAGATCAAGAGAAATCTTGATGATATACTGAAGTTCTAAGATCAAGATAAACTATGAAAACACACTGGGAATCTAAGATCAAGAGAAATCATGATGACACATCATACATCTAGATAATAAATAAGAAAATCAATACAAGAATGTGAATTCACATTTTATTCCCAACAACATTAAGCAGCTATAACATCCAAGCCAGGAAACACTTTATAATACACATGATAAGAATCATCATTTGTGTTATGTATATATTATTTTATTACTTTGTTGCACGGAAACTACGACAACAATCAACGAATCAGAAAACAAGATTATACAAGAATTCAGACGTGGGTTTACAGAAAAATAGCGTGCATAGATTTGGAACAAACAAATAAACAAGTTATGTATGGTTTGGGATGTCATGAGAAAATTTTAAGAGTTGAAAAACAGGTAAAAGAACATATTATTAGACACTGGGGAAAATTACTGTGGTAAAACCACAGCAGTAGAAAATATTAAGGACAGGCCATCAAGACAAATGACAAATCTTGGAACAAAACATCAAATAGCGCGTAAATAGCAGATTGCTCTAATATACAACAATAGGAAGAGACATATAATTTGGACAATTTATGAGAAATAGGCTTTGATGTGAATCACACCTCATCTGGATATCGGACATAAAATGGTTGTTTCCCATGTAGTGTGTTTTTTATTGGTTGTTTCCCTTTCACTACAAGCGATTGTTTATCTCAGAAAAAGTGCTCATTTTGAGAAGAATGTCGATCATATTTGAAAACTACATTCATTTACTTCGTTAAAACGTTAATGGCTGTTTGTAAAGTGATGTATGTCCTGGAATTGATGAAATTATTGATGCTTTCTTCTTTATGTGCTTTATATCCAACAGTTTATTATAATATTGAAGAATTCATTTTCTCATGTGTGCTACCAAAGTCTACAAGGGAAGTAAGATTCACAAGACTTGGAGCAATTGAAGTCATTGTACTTATATATGTGATCCGCGTAGCACAGTGGTTAGCGCACAGGCTTCGCATATGACTGGTCCTGGGTTCATTCCCCAGTTGAAGCGGAAATGTTTTTAAGATCGCAACGGCTCCCGGGTCGACCCAGCCTTAAATGGTTACCGGATTAATTCGGGAAGTAAAGACTGCGAGGGAGAGGAGATGGCTACCACCCACATTTGCAGAGCCTCTGAAATGTGCAATTGCTAACACCTCACACCCCCTACGACATTAATAAATGATATGGGTTACTTTACCTTTTACTTACTCATATATTCTTGGCAAAAGAGCAGCACTCCACCAACTGATATTACCTCTCATTACACATACCTCCTAATTTCATGCGGTAATCCTCAGAGATTTCAAAACAAGATACACTTGTAAACAAGACGTCGCGGCACGGCATTAAACGGTCTACTTCTTGATCATTGTGGTGTAACCAATGTAACACGGAGATTCTTAAAGAACAATAACGAAAAGTAACCCTGTCTCCTGTGATGAAATGTGACACTGCCACCTGTTACGAAAAGTATATGGAATAGGTTAACAGTGAAAGTTCACATTTCATCGCCTGGTAGAGGGAAAAAGTTAACAGTGAAAGTTCACATTTCATCGCCTGGTAGAGGGAAAAAGTTAACAGTGAAAGTTCACATTTCATCGCCTGGTAGAGGGAAAAAGTTAACAGTGAAAGTTCACATTTCATCGCCTGGTAGAGGGAAAAAGTTAACAGTGAAAGTTCACATTTCATCGCCTGGTAGAGGGAACAAGTTAACAGTGAAAGTCCACATTTCATCGCCTGGTGAAGGGAACAAGTTAACAGTGACAGTCCAGATTTCATCTCCTGGTGAAGGGAACAAGTTAACAGTGAAAGTGCACATTTCATCTCCTGGTGAAGGGAACTAGTTACCTGTGATATTTCACTGCCTGCTATAGGAAACAAGTTAACTTTAAAAATTTATATGTCGTCGAGTGCTATAGGAAACAAGAGTGACAAAGTAGTACCTTCTGTATTTCATCATCAGCATCAATAGTTATAAAAAAAAACTCAAAAGACGTTTTGGAGTGACTTGACATTATTGGGTTTCGCCATGTGTACTTCGCATTGACCATCTACAATAAAAGACATGCTAGCTAACGGAATATCAGTATTACTTTGTATGACTCATTTGAATATTCTCGTGATTTTCATTGGTAACTATGATTATACTTTGTGTGACAGAAATGAACATCAAAGGAATAGTTTGTTGGTTGGTTGCTGATTCAGCGGTCCATGTGCTCATGCCCTTTTACCCAATGCCATTAAATGGCATTATATTGCTTTGAAGTCTGTGGATTTTCGTCCCCGCCCCCCAGGACAGAGCCAGAGATAACTATCACACCTCCAGGAAGGTAAATTTCACCCTATGCACTGCTCCTAGCCACTGTAGCCAAGGTAGGGTTCACTTTGCTCATTCCCCGCCACCAATTGACTACTGGTTATGCCGAACTTCTATATTGCTCCAGGCATGCAACTAAATGTTCAAGTCAAAAGGATTGTCACGTACTGAGTAACTGTGCCCTTATGATGGGTCTCAACCATAGGAAAAAAACTGCTGTCAGTTTCCTCCTCCCCAGTGCTACACAGTACATCTCTGCCTCCCTCCCAACCGCATAGGGTGCATACATATATATTCAAGTAAACATGAAACACATTGCAACAACAAAATAAAAACATAAAAGGCATAATTGTATAGATGATGTGCCATGAAGCTTCTATAAGATAACCTCAATATAACGACATGTCATCCACTAAGGTTTTCTATTGCATGGGTGGTTGTCTAGTGGGTCATTGGTGAGACCCACAGACGCAATCACATGCGTCAAAGGAATAGTCTATTAAGTCATTTTAGACGTCTGGATTTCACAATAGCCAGTAGGTCTTATACTGTAGACTGTCATGACTCCGTTCGTCTCAATGAGGTGAACCCCCGGTCTACCGACGGTACCACTCACAGCACGCAACTCTGTAGCTTCAAGAGAAAATCCCGAGTGATCACCGAAAAAATTCACTTTATAATCAAGACATCATGAACTGCATTCAAACCCGCGACTTCTTCAGCACAAAGCAAAGAGCTTGACTATTACGATTCGGAAATTCCCAATCACCATCATTATTACCATCATCATTACCACCATGGCCAGTTTTAGCTATCGGCTCCAATGCTGAACCTCTTCCATATCATTAGCATCATTAAACCAGACTTTCCAGAATCTTCAAAATGTCTCTATATGTCTCTAAGATAAGTACACGTCTCTAAGAAATGTGCACATAGTTCATCCACTAAACAAAATAAATCTTTTGTTTTATCCAAATGGATTTCAGTAGATGACTTCACTGCGCGAACACCAGACAATGTAGATCACTAACACTAAAAAGTGGAGTTTCATGCTGTTTGTGTGTTTATGTATACAGCGATTGTTAAGTCGTGAATGCTAATTCCAGTAAGATTATCATTTGGATTAGGTTAGGCTTAGATGGTGACAAATATTGAGAGATATCTTGAATGATAGTGTCGAATGGATTTCGTCTTCTTCTTCTCCAGCGTTCATTCTCAAACTTCTGCTGGATCTCCCTTGTAGCAAGTACCATGGCCCTACTAGATTTCCAGCAGGATGTAGTCCAGAGAATGGAAATACGTTGTGTCGCAGTTTTATTTGCGCGAATGGCCAGACACATCCATATTCGGCGGTGAATGGATTTGATTTTTTTATCACACCCAGTATCAAGTACCCAGGAAGTGTATTCACAGAGGAATGAAGACTCGATAGAGAGATAGAAACAAGATATCAAAAGGCAAATACTGTGAGATACCATTGTCACCTTGGCTATTGCATCCAAAAATTAACATGGAAGTAAAGAAACAAATGTATAAGAGCAATTTTATACTAACACTGTGTTACCAATGATAGACTTGGCAACTGACATACACACATAAGAGAAATATTGAAACTTCTGAGAGTAAATGTCTAAAGAAGGTTATTGGAGTCAACAGAATCGACAAAAATGTGCAGTGAGAACATCAGAAAGTCAATAGGTATAACTGTATTCATGGAATATCTAGAGAAACAACAGATAAAATGGTTTGGACATCTTATGAGGATGAACGATCTACTTCCCATAAAAGATTATAACAAGATGGAATCAGGATACAGAGCTAATGGCAGACGTAGCAATAGATGGACAGACATCAAGACCATCCTGAACAAACATGACTACACCTCAACCAGAGCAGCCCACCTGGCTCTGGAACGTAGACTACTTCACCTTCACAAACCTCTACACTCAACGGCAATTGTGGAAGCTACAGCAATACCACATGGAGATAGACAATAGACAATATAGTTGGCACTACCTTAACTCTAATCTCTTCTTATCATCGATACATTGTTTAGGAGATAATAAAAAATCCATATCGATATTATCTCTAGCTTGGTATCGCTGAAATTAAGAACCCTACAAATGTGCACAGCACAGTAACGATTTCTAAACCAGAATGCAACCAGATCGCATTCCATCGATAACCTTCAATAAAAGATCATCTGAAAAGAGAAACAGGGGAAGAGCCACCCAGACGAAGATGGATAAATGACAGAGACATACTAGAACACCAAGCTTGCACTATGACAGAGTCACAGATAACTAAATAAGACTTCGAATCGATATGACCCACACATGGATAGGACACGTCAAGAAAGACGATTTATAGTAAAATAACGTCATCTACGGATACCCATTTGGGACATCAACAATAAAATATTTAACTTTGAGGATGGACTATGTATGAGCACTGAAATTTGAATTGTTTCATTGATTGAAGGCTCTCACCATTAATTTTAACATGCTCTAATATATATTGTTATCTATAAACTAATCCCAGATTGCATTTTGTTTTTTACAGGGATGAATGGAGTGATACGTTATAGTATTGTTGGTCAATCAGCCTCCTTTTTTGAGATTGGGCCAATTAACGGAAGCATGTATACAATTAAGCCCCTTGACAGGGAAATAATGTCTGTACACAATGTTATCGTCATGGCAACAGATCAATCTCCTGATAAGAAATTGTCTTCAACAGCTTTGGTAAGTGACCACCAGATGCTAGCGGGAGGGGGGGGGGGGGTAGATATAGATAGAGAGAGTTACAAATCTATCCCAGACAGCGAAGACAACAGTCACAGACTTGTGCTAATGTGAGCAGAGATGATTGAACAGTCACGTTTGAGCACCTAATCTCCGGACAAAATTCACATACGTATAGTCATTGCTTGAAATATGTGTCTGTGCTTTTTTGCCTTTCTGGGTAGCATGTTTTTTTCTGTGTCTCTGCAGTTTGATACTCGTCAGTTATGCGAAGATTTTAGCTGGTATTACTATCTCACATTGGGGGATTATGTGCGACTGATTCCCAGGAGATTTATTGTATTAAGTGTTGAAGTTTTCTAGAGAACTGTAACTCTATTCATACTAAACAGAGCTAAAAGACCAGCGAACTAATTACACTAGCATGACAGTTTCAAATGTGAACTTCAGAGATTACTTTTAATGTATGTATAAACTGGTCCAAACGTTCTGCTGTATCCATTTTCTTCTTCTTCTTTCGTTCACTTGAAACATGTCTATATCTGTACTTCTGTCTCCTGAATAAAACTCACGGTCTATTGTAGCTCTTACAGTGGTCCATAGAGATATGATTCCATTGTTGTTTCCTCTGGCCAATATGTCTGCCTCAGCGTTTTATACTTAGAACACTCTTGAAGTAAATGTTTGGCACTCTGTGCTGCATGTCCACATGTACACATGGCCGTGTTGCCAATCTTGAACTTTGCGTACATTGATTGCGGAGTCGGTTGTGTCCTGTTCTGAGGCGTAGAATTATAACTTGTTCTGATTTGTTCATAATGTGATAGTCATCTTGTGTTGGTGTTTGTGGCTTTCTTATTGACTTGATCATTTGTTTTTTTCTGATGGTAAATGATTGGTATATCTGGTTGGGCTTCGGCAGCACCTTCCTTAGCCAGGTGGTCTGCTTTTCTTTTCCTGGTATTCCACAGTGAGAGGGTATCCACTGCATGGTTATCATATACTGGTAAGATACTGGTAGGATTCTGCCTTATTAATCATTTAGTATTGTGGTTTGAAAATACATAGGGTTATCCTTTACTCTTAGTGTACTATTTTGTGTTCAATAATACCTTTTGGACGAAACGCTGACTTGTGTGCGCTTTTCTTGTGTGTTTCAATCTATTTATAAATTTCCTTACCCTGTCTGTTCAATAAATACAGTCGGGACATGCGGGAATCCGGGGTAATGAGAGAGCAGATAGTTTTGCCGAACACACGGCTACTACAGCTATTGTCGGAACGATGGATCGGTCGTACATTTTTAATGCCTTACAGGAAAACACACGAACACATGACTGCATAAGTGACGATGACTTTTGTTTCATGACTAGAATAAGGGAGCTTAGTTTGAAATGTGATGTCGCCTAGAAAAGAGCGGTTTCATGGGCGAGGAGGACAGATGGTCAATCAATGGCGTACTAGGACTGTCAGCAACGTGTAATGGCGGATACACTCAAAGAGAGATCTGAACACTTATGGACTAGTCCGGCGACAGTGATGATTATCCAACGATTAACTAACTTCAATAACTACAACCTACATACACGATTAAAATGAACATGAAACTGTAGGTCAACTTCTATGATTATATAACGCTCTTTTCAACCACGGACGTAAGTCAATTTGATTATATCAGAGCCGTGACCATCAAAAATAGTTGAGATCGTGGTTCGACCACAAACCCCTAATCTGGTAAACTACACATGTATTCACACAAGAAATGTTATAGACGTGTGCATCACCACGTAGCATATCATGGACATCATATAGCAGTCGTCACATCCTTTCGAAATGCTTGCCTAACTTCAGCTAACTCCCCGCTTCGACAAATGTGGATGTAGCCATTGATTTGTTGTATCAGTCGTATACTTGGTTTATTTCTCTTTCGAGTTCTGGTATAATCCCTTCCATTATGTTGATTTTTTTTTTGCAGTGAGAATTGTTAATATTCTAGTGTTCTGGAGAGAACCCCTTTCTTTAGCCAAATTTTTGCTACATTTTTACAATTTTTATCAGATGTTTGTGTCTTCTCTGACTTAGTTTCAACCGTTCCGGTCATATCTGTGTTAGTCAATTACATTGATTGAGAACTACAATATATTGTATGTTTAAAGGAAAATTGAGAATGTATCCCAAATGGTCTAGTGGTTAGGATTCCGCGTTCTCACCGCGGCGGCCGGGGTTCGATTCCCCGTTTGGGAAAAACGTTTTTTTATTAGATATATAGCAAAGTTCGAGTTACGACTGGTTCGAGTTACTCCATCTGAGTATGTGGATGCGGACACACTTCACATTATGTTTTGTTAGCATCTTTTGGAGAAATGCTTAACGTTATCAAAGATAATATTAACAACTAAAATGTAGTAATTTAGCTGTAATTAACAATTAAAAAAAACTACGAACATCAATAAACAAATAATGAATGATTTGAGCCTACTTGAGATTAAAATGTTAATGTGTAACGTACAATCTACATCTACTGTTGTGTATGAAGTTGAAACCAGGATAGTGAAGAAGAGTTTAGAGCAGAATTGACGTCTTTGTGATGTGGGTATACAGAAGAATAGTAGAATTTCATAGCGAGTAGTAGTAGGGGTTGTAGTAGTAGTAATGGGAGTAGAGTGTCAGTAATAGTAGGGGGTTGTAGTAATAGTAACGGGAGTAGAGTATCAGTAATAGTAGGGGTTGTAGTAGTAGTAATGGGAGTAGAGTGTCAGTAATAGTAGGGGTTGTAGTAATAGTAACGGGAGTAGAGTATCATTAAGAGTAGGGGTTGTAGTAATAGTAATGGGAGTAGAGTGTCAGTAGTAGTATTAGAAGTTGCATTAGTAGCAGTAATAGTGGTAGCGGTAGTAGTAGTTGTAGTTACAGTAGCAGCAGTAACAGTAGTAGTAGAGGCAACAGTAGTAGTTGTTGTAGAAGTAGTAATAGTAGAAATTGTTGTCGCAACAACAGTTGTAGTAGTAATAGTAGTAGCAATGGTAACAGTATTAATAGTAATTCTAGTAGTAGTAGTTGTTGTTGTAGCAGCAGTGGCTGTAACAATAGTTGTGGTATATAATGGTAGTAGTAATATTATTGGTAGTAATAGCAGCAGCACCATCATATATCTTAGTAGTAGTAATAGTAGTAGTAGCAGTAGTAGTAGTAGTAGTAGTAGTAGTAGTAGCAGTAGTAGTAGTAGTAGTAGCAGTAGTAGTAGTAATAGTAGTAGTAGAGTAGTAACAGCAGCAGCAGTAGTAGCAGCAGTAGTAGCAGCAGCAGTAGCAGCAGTAGTAGGAGTAGCTGTAGTAGCAGAAGCAGTAGCAGCAGTAGTATTAGTAGCAGTAGTAGCAGCAGTATTAGTCGTAGCAGTAGTAGCAGCAGCAGTAACAGCAGTAGTAGTAGTGGCAGTAGCAGCAGTAGTAGTAGTAGGAGTAGTAGCAGCAGCAGTAGCAGCAGTAGCAGCAGTAGTAGTAGGAGCAGCAGCAGCAGCTAGCGACGTGCCGTTCTATGATGCAGGGAGACGACCGCATCAGACAGAACCAATCAAAATATATTGTCTGGGGCGACATTTCGAAGACAAATCATTTAAGGGGGGGGGGGGCAGATCAAAGATTGTCATTATACTGAGAAAAATCTACCGCACGGCCCTGATAGCAGCAACATCGTGTCTAATAGTAGTATATGTTAAACTATTATTAATATTAGAATATAGAGACAAGTGATGCCGACGCCGCTTTTGTGTCGGTTAGAAGTCATGTACGTTTGTTTCAATTCCAGACATTATGAGAAATGAAGCTCTTGTATCCTATGTGAAATGGGTATTTGACCCAACAAGTTATTTCCAATTCTCAGCGACATGCAATGTGACGAAAAGATATACTCACAGCTGGTTTTAGTATGTAGAAGATATGTTCCAAATATTATTATATGATCATATCAAAGCCAGCAAACATCTGATGTTATCAATGTTGGACTCACACAGGTGATCATATCAAAGCCAGCAAACATCTGATGTTATCAATGTTGGACTCACACAGGTGATCATATCAAAGCCAGCAAACATCTGATGTTATCAATGATGGACTCACACAGGTGATCATATCAAAGCCAGCAAACATCTGATGTTATCAATGTTGGACTCACACAGGTGATCATATCAAAGCCAGCAAACATCTGATGTTATCAATGTTGGACTCACACAGGTGATCACATCGTCCATATGACCGCAACGTTACAATAAATAATGCTGACTCTGATATTCTTCTTTTACCCGTTTAACTATGACCGTTTACAGTATAATACATACTGACTATTTGCAAAGCCAGCCTTCTTAATGACTCATTAAACTATTTCTTTGATGATTTTTGTGTGCTTTACCACAAGGTATAATCGTATTGAACAATGATAGAAATAATCAAATGTATCATTAAGAAGGCTTTATTTCATATTAAGCAGGTGGTCTATAATATCGTAGAAGGTCATGGTTAAGTACTCCAGTAATAGGTCAGGCTTAATTCAAGACGAACATGATTTCTTTTGTAATGAAGCCTGCTGAAGACCCATGCTGAAATGATGGGAGGAAAGCAATCCTTTTATCCACAGCGCACCCTGAGATTAAAATAAAGTTGCGACAAAGTTAAATGTAGAGGATTTTCCAGCTCGTGTCGTTGCACCGTGCAGCCACACCTCCTAAAAATTCCGCAGGGACTCTCGAAATCTCTGATAAAGCTCCCTATCAAAAATTGTGCCAGACACACACCAACCTAGTGCTGAAAGTAAAACTCCATCATCTGGTATAAGAAACACGAGTAACAAACTATCTCAGAGTTCTATCATCATCATCAGCATCATTATCAGCAACATCAGCAATATCATCTTCATCATCATCATCATCATCACTACCGCCACTAACACCGCCATCGCCACTACCACATCACCACTCTCAGCAGCAACATTATTATTCATACTTGCTAATGTTTGTTTATGTTAAAGTCTTACTTTATTCTTAATCATATTTGACTATAGTTTAAATTATATTTTACTATAGCTTAAATCATATTTAACTATAGCTTAAATCAGATTTGACTATAGCTTAAATCAGATTTAAAAAAGTATTTCATCTTTGACTAAAAACATTTAGGTTGAGATCAGACTAAGTGACGTCAACGATAATCCTCCTGTTTTTGTGAGCCCTGATTTGGCAGAGATCAAAGAAAACTCAAACCTGGGGAGTGTTCTCTTCACCGTTTCAGCTGAAGATCCGGACGACGGAATCAACAGTCAGATCTCCTTTAAGCTTCTTTCTCACTCTGGATCTGACAAAATATTTTCAATAGACATGCATTCGGGGGATCTTGTGCTTAGATCACATTTAGATCGAGAGAAGGTATCAAACTACACATTAATCATTGAAGCTAAGGATGGAGGCACTTCCACAAACTACGTTCAGCAGATCCTTGTGATTCAAGTCACAGACACCAATGACAACGCTCCTATATTCAATCAGGAAGTGTACAAGAAAACAATATTTGAGAATGTAACAATAGGAACAAGTCTTCTTCGGCTCCAAGCTTACGATGACGATGTAGGTATCAACGCAGATGTCAGATATTTCATTATTGGTGGAGAAGGGAGCTACGATTTTCACGTGGACATGTTCAGTGGAGTTATTCGTGTTAAGAATAGTTTGGATTACGAGCGGATGAATTCATACTATATCGTAATTCAAGCAGAGGATAGTTCCTTAGAAAATCAGCTTCACTCAAACACAACTGTTGAAATTAGTGTCACCGATCTGAATGATTTTATACCGATTTTCTACGATTCTCCATACGAAACTTTCGTCCAAGAAGGACTGCCGGATGGGCCAGTTCTTATTGCTACAGTTAGCGCTACTGACCAAGATTCTGGGGATAATGGTCATGTTCAGTACATGCTTAGAGATATCAGCAGTCACTTGGATATGTATGAGGTTGACAGCAAAACAGGGAAACTATTCGTTCTGAGGTCTTTGGACAGAGAGATGAGACCTGTCTATATTTTGACGCTAGTAGCAGTCGACAGAGGTAAGTCGCAATTTATAAGATAAGTAGAAAGTGGAGGATAGGGTTAACTTGTAACACAAATACAAAAGGAGAGGGTTAATTTGTAACACAAATACAACAGGAGAGGGTTAATTTGTAACACAAATACAACAGGAGAGGGTTAACTTGTAATAGAATAAATATTGAGGTTATCTTCTTATAGAAGCTTCATGGCACGTCATCTATACAATCCCGTAGTCGTAACCTTCGATAACAATTACCATGTTATTCCGACAAGCCGACGTTGTGCTTGAGCTAGTTACGGGCACTGTGTGGGTGGGCGGAACACCAAAGAAACCTGTCGCAAAGGCCAGAGTTGTGCCCTGATGTCGACGTCTGTTTAGGCGGCATTGGAATCGAAATATCATCGAGTCGAATGGCTTCTGGAATAGAGGGCGGAGCACTTATGGGAATGCCCCACGTGCTGTGAGGCCAGTTTCTAATCAAGAATCAAGAATCAAAAAATAAAACTAGAGAGGGTTAACTTGTAATAGAGACACTACTGGAGAGAGTTAACTTGTAACAGCGATACGACTAGAGAGGTTTAAGTTGTAACAGAAATACTTCTGGTGAGAGTTAGCTTGTAACAAAGAAACGACTAGAAAAGGTTAACTTGTAACATATATAATACTGGAGAGCGTTAGCTTAAAACAGAGATAAGACAAGAGAGAGTTAACTTGTACCAGAGATAAAGCTAGAGAGAGTTAACCTTTAACAGAGATATACTGTTATATTAGAATGTTGAAAATGTAATGGACAGCTAGAAAGAGTAATGCTATAATTCTACAACCGGTCAACTTAAATAGAAAACTTATTAAGTGTATTAGAAGACCACAATCACTGTTTCTAGGTCATGTGTTTGAAGACGTGTTTGGAGAACATCGTAACAACTGGAAAGACCAAAGGTAAGAGAGACAGAGGAGGATAACGTGAGAAAATGTTGGATGGTTTGAAAGTCTGGTATCATGCAGAATCATCAGAAACTATATTTAAATGTATAAAAAAAAAACAGTGGACTGTGGAGAGACATGATCGCCTACACCGGAAGGCATCGTAAAGTAAAGTAACCCATAACATTTATTAATGACGTAGGGCATTAATATCATCCGATGTTTCAGGTAGACATATATATATATATATATACTTTATTCATAGCAAGAATGTAAACCATGACAAGGTGTATTGTTTCTCCGGATTCCATCCTGAAAGTATGCAGGAGTTTGAGAACGGAACGTATGGGAGGAGAAGAAGAAGAAATAATAGGGTAGGAGAATTGTTGATATGAACAGAACAGATTAGTGGGTGCTTGTGGTATACTAGATAGATGATTAAAGAGTTGAAAATAATAGAAAGTTGTAAGTCAATTTTCGTTTCATGAATGAATCATGTATATTCTTACATAAAAATCTTTCTGTATTCTCTCAATGACAAAACATCTATATTCTTTCATAGACACAACATCTATACTCTTTCATAGACATAAGATTTACATGCTTTCATAGACACACCATCTATATTCTATCATAGACACATATACATTCCCTCACAGACAAAACATATATATTCTCACATATATACAATATCTATATTCTCTCATAGAGACATCTATATTACCTCATAGTCACGACGTATATATTCTCTCAGAGATATATCTATATTCTTTCACAGAGAAAACCTCTATATTATTTCATAGACATAAAATATATATTATTGTATACATATAGCATTCATATTATATCAGACACAACGTCTATACTCTCCCATAGACACATCTCTATTTCATAATAGATACAACATATATATTCTCTCATTGACAAATATCTATATTCTCTCTAGGATAATATATTCATTTTCCATTATGGAATCTCCAATTGTTGCAACTTGATATCTTACTGTATTTATTTATTCAACTGATTCTCCACAAACAACGTCTATTGGAAACGATACTTCCATAACTAATTCTGTATACAATGTTATTGTAGGAAATCCTGCCTTGACTGGTACAGCCACGGTCACAGTTATTGTCCAGGACATCAATGACCACGCCCCTGTTTTTGAAAAGAAATTTCCAAATCATTTCCATATCATGGAAAACCAACCCCCAGGAACTGATGTCTGCAGTGTGCACGCCTTTGATATGGACGAGGGCGATAACTCACAAATTGTGTAAGTATAGATAACCTCACTTTATGGATAAGTTGTTCATCGGTGCTAATAGTTCAGTTGCAGGTCGGTGCTAATAGTTCAGTTGCAGGTCGGTGCTAATATTTTAATTGCAGGTCGGTGCTAATATTCAATTAAAGGTCGGTGATAATATTTCAATTGCAGGTCGGTGCTAATATTTCAATTGCAGGTCGGTGCTAATATTTCAATTACAGGTCGGTGATAATATTTCAATTGCAGGTCGGTGATAATATTTCAATTGCAGGTCGGTGCTAATATTTCAATTGCAGGTCGGTGCTAATATTTCAATTACAGGTCGGTGATAATATTTCAATTGCAGGTCGGTGCTAATATTGTAATTGCAGGTCGGTGCTAATATTCAATTACAGGTCGGTGATAATATTTCAATTGCAGGTCGGTGATAATATTTCAATTGCAGGTCGGTGCTAATATTTCAATTGCAGGTCGGTGCTAATATTTCAATTGCGGGTCGGTGCTAATATTTTAATTGCTGATCGGTGCTAATATTCAATTACAGGTCGGTGATAATATTTCAATTGCAGGTCGGTGCTAATATTTCAATTGCAGGTCGGTGCTAATATTTCAATTGCGGGTCGGTGCTAATATTTAAAATGTAGGTCGGTGCTAATATCTCAAATACAGTTCCGTGTACATATCTCAGATGCAGGTCTATGCGCACACGCTCTTCATTAGTACTTGTTTTAGTTCAATTTGTTAATCAACATCGTAATGTTGCATCACGAACAGGAAGCAATAGTAAAAGTGGATAGTGAAACAGCAGACGCTCTGGTTGAATGTACAAAAAGGAGTAAGACAAGGATACTCTCTATTCCCATATGTGTTTAAGATTTCACAGAATGAGCTGTGACGTTCACCGATGCTATTTCGCCGTCGGACATATTTGTCATAGATAACCTCATACCATTTATGCATGTACATATACTTTCCAGAAAAAGTTAAACACATCTTTATGGAAAGGTGCTAGGTCAAAATAAAAGAAAAAAATAACAGAATTTCAAAATATAATGTGACAAGGTTATAAAGTAACACTCAACAATATATTTCATGTTTCATGATGCTAGCATTAGCGCGTGTAAATGGACAGCACAACAATCAATACAACCAAACCAGTAGATTTGTGTGTGTGTGGGTTGGGGGGGGGGGTTGAGATGTTCAGCTATTATACCTTAGGAAATCCGACTTTTAGAACTAGGAATGTATCCAAATGTTAGGCACCCCCCCTTTCCCCCTCCCACGTCTTAACGATTTGTTTTGCAGAAAGGTCGTCTCCTTTCACACACAAAAAGGGGGGAAAAGGAAAATTAACGGATTCGGGTTTTGTTTTTAGATAACCCCCCCCCCTTTCGAAAGACGTATCTACGACCCTCAACACTAATTTTCTTTATCAAATTAATGAGAATGATAATAAAGGTCAGCAATGTCTGTACCGTGTGTGTCCTCCATTATCGTAGATAGCAGTGTACTCTGATTGGTCGGTCCGAATGGGACTTCTATGCTAGAGTAAGAGGAAGGATATTAGTGAAACAGAGCGGTGCTGATGTGACGATAAACTCCATTATGAGAATGGGGGGGGGGGGGGGGGGAGTCAGAGCAGACTTGCGATGGCTTTCTGAAACTATGCTGACAGAGCTGTTATTTTGTTCGATTCTTGTTCCACGCTTCGGAAGATCTAAGTGTGTAACTGATAACCTCAAAGTGGATGGCTGCGCCATAATTCGGCTGCATACGTACATACATTTGCCTTTCAGAAACTAGTATGGATCTACTGTCCAGATCATGCTTGAGTTCGCGGAAATAAACGAGCTGACACGCTGGCTACAAGAGCACACGTGGTGGACACATTGAACATAGATAAAGGTGAAATATTTAAAGGGAAAACTGAGAGGAATATTGGAAAATAAAAATTCACTGGACGAGAGAGTATGAGAGAGATTGAAGGAATTTCGGATCAAACGTGCATTATATAGAGAAGGTTGAGAGGGATCGAGGATCGAGTAAGGCACGTGAAAAAAAAATCAGCGTGCAACAGAAACAATAAGCATACATGGTAGCAGAAGATCTGGTTTCAAGGCACGAGGTAGACCAAGAGCTAGATGGGTAGATGGGTGGAGACGATTAAAGAAAGACCTTCTGCTACCCCTCACCATTCGCTATAAGGAACTGAGCACATGTGAGTCTATAATATGTACTTACTGCGCAAAAATGAAATCCAACTGGTAAATCTAGGAATAGGGTAATGAAGTTTTGCTAATCACTCAAGACACGCATAATAACACACACAAATCGACCTTTAGACCAAAAGACCTTTATCAAGAAAAATATTAAAACAAAAAATTAAAACAGAACAGAAAACGGACAGTAAGGATATGGACGTTCACATTAACATGTGTAATATACAGTGACCGGAGGAGGTGAAACGACACCTGACAAGGAAAATACAAACATGACTACATACATGTGACGCAAAACACACAGAGACTATGGAACAAATAGAATCATACATGAGACAGGCGCTCATTGATGCCGTCGTGTTTAAGAGTGCCATATTAGTAAATGTAGCGGTTCTCAAGTGCAAGACGGGTCCAGTTGTCATAGAAGCACGACTTAATGGCCGCCTGGGTCTGCCCGAATTGCAATGAGATCAGTTCTGAAACACTTAAATACTTGAGATACATTCAATGCACCGCCGTCCCATGGACATGACGAGCTTGTGAATGAAACACCGGATTAATATCGTCATTTTTACTTGTACCAGTAAGTATCTCAGGGGAGGGGGGGGGGAGGAAATGAGAGGGGGGATTTGAAGCTGTTGTTCTTTGACGATTTGGGTCGCATTGGCCATGGTCAGTCCGTGTCTGTTTAAAATTTCTTTAATCATCTCCCCCATCTACCAATCTAGTTCGTGGTCTACCTCGTGCCTTGAAACCAGATCTTCTGCTACTGTGTGCACGAAGAGAGATGGTTGCGTTGGTTGCATTCTTATGACGTGACCAAAACCACATGGTTTGTTGTCTTTCGATGTAGTCTTGATTTGACTTGAGTCTTTATACCTTTCCCGATATCTTCACTTCTCCCTCGGTCTTTTCTGGTGACATTTATAACTTTCCTCAAGCATCTCATTTCACTAACTGTGATCCTGTTAGCAAGTGTCTTTGTTAAACTGCTGTCATGACTTGTATAAATCCGTTAGTTTGTCCCTGTATCTAGAGATACATGTTGCAACTATGACCGTCTACAATGTAAGACTTAGTGGCTCATGGGAAGCTTTCTTAATGACTCATTTCACTATTCCCATGATTTTAATTGGTCACTGTGATTATGCTTTGTGTGAAAGACAATGAAAATCAAGGACATAGCCAAATGATTCATTTTAGAATGTTTGATGTCTCATTAGCCATTAAGTCTTATGTTGTTAGGGATCAGGCTGCAGCACAAAAGATATATTGATTTTAAAACTGTCACTTGCTATTATTTATTATAAAACAACAATGGCTGCTGATTGTTCCCATATCTTTCTTACTTACTGTTCCCATGTCTGCTCGTTGTTTCAGATATAGTTTGTTAGACACCACAAACCACGAGTTCATCATATTTCCTAGCAATGGTCTGATACAGACAACAGCAATACTGGATCGCGAGCTGAAGTCTATGTACACTCTCACAGTTGTAGCCACTGACCAAGACATTTCTCCAAGATCCTCGTCACTTCAAATCGTTATAATTGTAGATGATGACAATGATAATGCACCAGAATTTGAGAATAAGAAATACACTGTCACTATTGGAGGATGCTCGAACCCAGGTGAGTTTTTCAACAGTACATTGCGTTTAACGCAGTGTTTCCCAACCTTCTTATTTACCATGCCCCACCTAAGTCTATCTAAAATTCTGATGCCTTATGTAATATATACATATTTTTAAATATTCTTCGTCTTCTTCAGCTTTCATTCTCAAACTCCCGCTGGGTTTCTCTTGTAACAGGACAATGGTCCTACAAGATTTCCAGTTGAATATAGTCCAGAGAATGGAAATGCGTTGTGTTGCCGTTTTATTTGCGCCAATGACCCAATACACCCGTCTTCGGCGGATTTTAATATACAAAAATTGTATTATTCCCCCCAGATTTGTCCCCCTGAACAAGCCAAATGACCCCTTGAACAATCAAATTGCCCTCCTGTGGGGCGTGGGCCCCACGTTGGGAAACACTGGTTTAGCATGTCTCCAACCACGGATCTCTAGACACCTAGGATATGTAACGGGGATTACGATCACAGTAACAGTTGGTTGTTAACAAATATAATTGGGTGTTCCTGATCAATTTTGCTAGCTTTTTTCTAGCTTCTCTATTTTTCCTGATTAATTTTCTAGTTATTCTGGGGAAAATTGCTATAAACGTGTCTCTCGTCAATTATACATTCCTATGGGCTCATAGGGAACACCTTTCTAAAGTGACGTTGTTTAACTTTTCCCCAGATTTTCATTGGAAACTTGGTGCATACTTTGTATCAATGAATCTATTTATTTATCTATATATATATATGTATATTTATCTGACATTGATAACACGATTTTGGTATGAAGTTTGAATTTATGATTTGTCTTTCGGTTTCCATTGGACTAGATGTTTTTGAAAAGTGGTGCAAATTAATAATTTACGTATTTTTTAAATATATTTTTTTTTTAAAATAGAGTTTTCTGTGTCGATAGCCAAGGAAAATTACTGGAAAAGTCACACCACGTCACGTTAGAAGGATTATTTCTAATGAGTCATTTGGATTTTAATTTCGAGTTACACGTCTTAATGGCGTTATAACCGGTTTCACAAGTTTTCACAAGTGTAGCTGAAATAAAATGATAGTCCACACTGATATGTCCCCCCTGTGGATAATCTGCAGAAACACATAGTTTTTGTGTGTGCAAAACTGCGCATTCCATCACAAGAAGAAAACTGTGGTCATCTGAAAAAGGCATGAACAACATGCTTTACGGTCCTATCTCGGGGCTTTCATTGCCGATCAGTTCATTAAAGAAATAATGACTGACAAGATAACGTAAAAAAGATGCATCACAACTTTAATATAACCCCTGACAATGTTTACTACCAGCTGTTAAGGTGATGGGGGTAAACTCTGTAGTATATCCAAAGCCTTCTTCAGTTATATGTCTCGCGCGCTCATCGAACACGTCGCCGCACAGCTTGTCTAATGCGACTCATAATTGGTTATTTTGTGTCAATAACTAATTAAAAGTCAATTAGAGGTTTCCCATAAATTAAGTCATTATTTAGGTATGGGAGAAGGTCTGAAAATGTTTGACAGTTGTTGGTAAGGAGGAAGTGGAGGAGTTGGAGAAAAATTGATGTCAAAAATAACAAAATTTATATACAGTTTAATGTGTTTGAAATTGAATTTATTTTTCTCTAAAAAATCTGGAAGAATCATGTAGTTTTGTCATCCTTTTTCTTAAATTTTTGTGTGGAAGAGAGGGGGTTTTAAAAGGTTTTGATATAATTAAGCAGAGCAGTAATTGAGTTCTTTACAGTCTATTGACGTGTGGGGGAGGGGTGAGGGGGAGGGTAAAAAAATAAAAATAAAAATATTTTGTCATAAATTATGTCCGTTATACATAATTGTATATGCATATACCTCCAATATCATGAACGTCTGCAACAATTTAGTGGCAGCCAAGATGGCCACTTTTGACTACAATCCATTTAATTTCAAGGCAGACAAACTTTGCTTTCACTATTAATGAACGCTTGCATAGAATGATGATAGCAATAATGACATGACGACAATGATGATAGCAATAATGACATGACGACAATGATGATAGATCCGAAAAGTAATTTGACTTTGTCACTCTTGTTCCCTGTACAAGGCGGTAGAGTTTTACTTTCGGATTCAGATGTGTGTTACTATGGTATTCTTTTTTTTGGTTAGTTCCAGATGTTCTAAATGTCACAGATGTCCAAGGTATCCCAGATTTCCCTGGTGTCCAAGATATCCCATATGTCCAAGATATCCCAGATGTTCTAGATATCCCAGATTTCCATGATATCCTAGATGTCCAAGATATCCCAGATTTCCCAGATGTCCAAGATATCCCAGATGTCCAAGATATCCCAGATGTCCAAGATATCCCAGATTTCCCAGATGTCCAAGATATCTTAGATGTCCAAGATATCCCAGATGTCCAAGATATCCTAGATGTCCAAGATATCCCAGATGTTCCAGATGTCCAAGATATCCTAGATGTCCAAGATATCCCAGATGTTCAAGATTACAGTTTTATGCATTATAGATTGAGAGTATAATACTACGAGCTGGACAGTCCAGAGAACATTTTGCTGTGACTCTCTTGCAATCTCGGAGCAAGCATGCTGTAGAAAACATGAATCAATCCCTTTTATCATGGGTCTATCAATTCAAGCATGTGTCTTCAGCAGCCATCTTAGATAATGATATAGGTTAGTTAATCCCCGCATGCAAAGCAACTTCTGTCGTTATCTCCTACAACATGCATGGTGGGGGGGGGGGGGGGAGTATTATTATTTGTATCCCTTTCGATCGTCGGTGATACATGTGCTGACTCGTAATATAGAAGGCTTGAAATAGTTTAAGACCACAAACGAGAAACTCATGGACATAACTAAATAATACAAAAGTAGGATGAGATAAAGACAGAGAAGAAGAAAGATATAAAATTGAGAGAGAAAAAAAGAGAGAAAGGGAGAAATCAGTGTGTAAGACAGGCATTGTTCTGAAACCACATGGAGGAAATATGGCAACCACATTTAGAAAATATAGGGACCACATGAAAAAAATGGAAACCACATGTAGAAAAGATGGAAACCAAAATACTGGAGCAAAGATTTACATACAGATACAAAAACCAAAAAAAACAAAAAACGGACAGGGTATAGAAAGAACAGGACGCAACGGCTAAAGTTATGATGAGATGGACGCGTATTTTTAGAAGAACTATGCTCCACAGTGAGTTAAGAGGTCTTGGAATAATTCAGTAATATTCAAGAAGTGCTATAATGTCAGTAAAGTAAACACTTATTTTACCTGATAATTGTATTCCTTGTTTGAAATAGAAGTTATAATGCTTTTATTATTGCCATTAGTTAAATATATATAAATTTGTATTTTTCTTTTAGTCAACTTTATTCTGGGGGTTACAGCACGGGATCGCGATATTGATAATAACGGGAAGGTCTTTTATTCTCTGGAGGAATTAGATTCGTCTAACTTCAAAATCAACAATGAAACAGGAGTCATAACCACGGACAAGCCACTAACGAGAACAAAGATGACGTTTATATTTAGTGTACGAGCCTCTGATCTGGTAAGACGTTCAGTTATATGTCATATTTGATATTTGTGTTCATCCCGTATGGTCCGATAAGAAATTCAGTTATTTGTCATATTTGATATTCGTGTTCATCCCGTACGGTCCGATAAGAAATTCAGTTATTTGTCATATTTGATGTTCGTGTTCATCCCGTACGGTTTGATAAGAAATTCAGTTATTTGTCATATTTGATGTTCGTGTTCATCCCGTATGGTCCGATAAGAAATTCAGTTATATGTCATATTTGATATTCGTGTTCATCCCGTATGGTCCGATTAGAAATTAAGTTATTTGTCATATTTGATATTCGTGTTTACTCTGTACGAAATGTCTCACGATTGACCTTTTTCTTTCCCTCTTACTCATGGTTTATTTTCAAACTCCTGCAGATTAGCAGGATGTAATCCTGAGAAATGAATACGTTGTGTCATGGTATACAGCTCGGCTGCGATTTCGGCACCCTTCGGTCTGACACACCAGACTTCAGCACAGCGTCTGGGTCACTTAACCGTCTATGGTATAGGACAGCCAACTCCAACCCCAAGACCTCATTAGCTGTCTTTTATGACGTGCATGGAAGGTGACAGTGTCACTATTATTTACGCCCAATTCGGGCCTCGGTAACACAGGTACGACTATTGACCTTTCGCACCAACCAGTATACAGAAGTCAACTCTCAGTAGATAACATGTCAAAATAGGGAGGTTTTCCTCTTGTAGAAACCCCAGACTCCATCATTTCTACAATTATATTTTCCTTTGTGAATTTATATTCAGATAATTCAGTATTATACATCACCCTAGCGAAGGCATATGAGCTCCGGCTCTGACCATGGCATTAGCTGCCAGCGTGTATACGAGTAAATTCAAGTAGGAAGCTTGAAAATAAATGAAAAAATAATTCTTACAGCTGATAGGAATTGAACTAGGTCCATTCTAAGGCATTCGACAACCGAATCGCCTTGCAACTCAAGTAAACAGGCTTTCGTGCTAAACAAACCACATCTCCCCAAAAATGATGTGATCAACGTCTTCATGCATACAGAGCTCAGAATCTCGTCAAGACATTCAACCCGTGTACTCAAGTCACTGAGAAAGGACTCAAGGACTATTACATCAAACAAAGAACATCCAATACAAGCATTAAAGTATTCTCAGGACCACAAACATAGAATGTCCATATTCGTAATACAAGGACCTAAAGGCCTTCTTGTAAACATAAATAACATAAAGACAGAACAATGTTGATTCAAAATAATAGCTTATGTAAGTAAATTCAAGCAGGAAGCAGGAGAAATAATAAAAATAATTCTTACATATGACGGAAATATTGATATGCTATGTTTGTGTTCCTGAGGATACTTCTCTCTCTCTCTCTCTCCCTCTCTCTCTCTCACACACAAGCATGCACGCACACACCCACGTATCCGATAACCCACCCATCTACGCTCGCACCCACCCACGCACGCATCCACCCACCGACGCATTCACCCATCCAACCCACCCACCCACCCATACACGCACGCACACACACACACACATACACATACACACAGAGAGAATAGTCAGATGAATGAGTTCAGATCATATAATTGTTGTGAAGAAGGACGTGGTGCGCATGCAGGTAGAAATTGTTTGATACGAAAATTAGCTTCAGGACAGGAAATCTCGACAACTCTTGTTGATAGCCGACTGTTTTTGTGACGCTGTACCATGTGCCTTTTGTAATATCAATATCCGATATTACAAGACGAGATGTAAACATAAATAGTCTGAATGTAAGGGGAAGCACCTAATTTAAACGAGGGAATTCGGAAGGGAACACCTGTCCAGTGTGGTCAAGCGAGATTGATTGGAAGTTGAATAACTGTTCTCTGAATTAATTAGGCCATCATTCCTTTTCTTGACTATTACCGTGTTTTCCGTTGGTCAGTATTTATATACAGAGGAGGGAGCCTTAATATATATATTAAGGGAGCCACATAGCGCAGTGGTTAGCACACTGGCTTCGCATATGAGTGGTCCTGGGTTCATTCACCAGTTGAGGCGGAAATGTTTCTCAGATCGCAACGGCTCCCAGGTCGACCCAGCCTTAAATTGGTACCGGATTAATCCGGGATGTAAAGACTGCGAGGGAGAGGAGATGGCTACTGCCCTCATTTGCAGAGCATTTGAAATGTGAGATCGCTAACATCTCACACCCCTACGTCATTAATAAATGCTATGGGTTACTTTACTTACTTTATTTATATACAAGTACTTGGAATCGGATGCCAAAAATAGCCAAGTTTACTCCAAGTATATAAATAGTAACCAATAATCAAAAACGTACCGAATGAAAGCCTGTTTACTTTTTTGCAGCTAGATCTTATAGTACTGTCCATGGTTACGGGTAAAAGGAATTAGGGTCGAAAAAAAGAAGGGCAAACCGCTGCTCAAAACATCATGCTAGAATAGGATATTTGGAAGCGAAAATAACATATCGCAGGCAATCTGTAACACAGAAGACATTCCTTTATGAATCTTGCTAGGTGACATGAGTGCTAGGTGACATGAGTGCTAGGTGACATAAGTGCTGGGTGAATGAACACTACGTGTATGTATTGTCTGTGGAATGTTGATAAATATTAATATAAACTCGTACTTCTGTTCTTTCTCTTCTTGCAGGGCGTGCATCAGTTGAACAGCACAGCCTCAGTTGTGATTCATATCTCGAAAGTATCTGTCGTGAATTGCTTGAGATTCAGAGACATTGACTGCAGACCTTTGATACCAGAAAATGCCAATATTGGCACCGAGGTCTCAACAGTACTGGTGGACCAAGCTACCAATGGTGTGATTTACCGTATCGCTGGTGGAAATGTCAACAACGGATTTGCTATCAATCCAGACACTGGTTCTATTTCTGTGGCAGGCACTATTGACTACGAAATGAACAAACAGTAAGTTATTGATTACGTTGTTTCTGTACTTGACTACTTGAGGTAATACTAAAGTGTGGTTGGTGATCTATAAAAGTGACTACGTGAGGTCATACTAAAGTGTGGTTGGTGATCTATAAAAGTGACTAGTTGAGGTCATACTAAAGTGTGGTTGGTGATCTATAAAAGTGACTAGTTGAGGTCATACTAAAGTGTGGTTGGTGATCTATAAAAGTGACTACTTGAGGTCATACTAAAGTGTGGTTGGTGATCTATAAAAGTGACTACGTGAGGTCATACTAAAGTGTGGTTGGTGATCTATAAAAGTGACAACTTGAGGTCATACTAAAGTGTGGTTGGTGATCTATAAAAGTGACTAGTTGAGGTCATACTAAAGTGTGGTTGGTGATCTATAAAAGTGACTACTTGAGGTCATACTAAAGTGTGGGTGGTGATCTATAAAAGTGACTAGTTGAGGTCATACTAAAGTGTGGTTGGTGATCTATAAAAGTGACTACTTGAGGTCATACTAAAGTGTGGTTGGTGATCTATAAAAGTGACTACTTGCGGTCATACTAAAGTGTGGTTGGTGATCTATAAAAGTGACTACTTGAGGTCATACTAAAGTGTGGTTGGTGATCTATAAAAGTGACTAGTTGAGGTCATACTAAAGTGTGGTTGGTGATCTATAAAAGTGACTACTTGAGGTCATACTAAAGTGTGGTTGGTGATCTATAAAAGTGACTACTTGAGGTCATACTAAAGTGTGGTTGGTGATCTATAAAAGTGACTACTTGAGGTCATACTAAAGTGTGGTTGGTGATCTATAAAAGTGACTAGTTGAGGTCATACTAAAGTGTGGTTGGTGATCTATAAAAGTGACTACTTGAGGTCATACTAAAGTGTGGTTGGTGATCTATAAAAGTGACTACGTGAGGTCATACTAAAGTGTGTTTATGAAATCATAGTTCATCGTTCATGTGTTTTTGTTATTTATAAAGATGACTAGAACTAGATTTATATTTAATCTTAAAACTATTTCTGAATTTCTATCTGCTAATCTTGTCAAATGTGAAACAGACTTTAATCAATAATATAAGAAAAAATAATATCTTCATTTTTGGGCACTTCATGAGACAGGGAGGTTTGGAGAACATTGTCACAAAAGGCAGGATTGAAGGCAACAGAGACAGAGGGTGACAACGTGAGAAAATATTAGACAATTTGACAAGCTGTCACAGCAGGGAAGCAATAACTATCCAAATACAAAATGCTGGAGATAGAGAGCTGTGGAGAGCCATGATTGTCTACACCAGCCCCGACATGACACCTAATGAGGATTTTGTCATAGGCCTATAGATCTGTTTCTAAAACATCTTAACTCTTATAATAGTGCTAAATAAATTTCATATAGAAGAATAATGTTATTTTTATAATCTTGCATTTAATTAACCATTATAATAGTATCTGAATATAATTTAATCTTGCATTTAATTAACCATTATAATAGTATCTGAATATAATTTAATCTTGCACTGCATCTCAGCATACTCCATATTATTATGACATGACAGCTGGAAACATATGTTGGCTTTTTATTTTATTGATAAGCGCTTTTCATTTGCGGCTGATAAAAAGTATACATCAAGTGACCAATGAACAAATCGGATTAGTCGGATAAGCCAAAATGAATGCTGTTGAGTTCAAACCTACATTTTAAAAAATTTCTAGCTTTAGATCTATATCTCTTTCATTAAAATAATTTATTACTTAAAATTTTGTTTTCTGTTTTGTATTTTCATTGTTTACTATCAGTTTCTTTACATGTAACCAGTGACATTTACGTCTCTCTTCGTCGTTTGTCGTATTCCTGAACCTGTCGTTTCCACATGGTCGACATGTTAGTGTTCGCTGGATTTTGTGGTTCCCATCTGCGTTTGTCTGTATCTTGATAACGACCTTGCTATCGAAACGTCGATTCTGTATGGTGTTCGAATTAAACCTGCTATTTAATCCTTTTTTATATTTTCTTCAAATCTACACTTACCAAATATTACACAGTATTATTATAGTCTCCCGTTAACAAAATTGTTAAAATAGTTTTTAACATTTCTATTTTAGGTTTGAGCTTTGGATAGAGGCCACAGTTCAAGGTTCAACACAACAGTCTTCGTTCATCAATCTCACAGTAACTATTGCTGATGAGAATGACAATGACCCAGTCTTTTCCGAGACATTCCTGATGGCGGAGATTGATGAAAACTGTCATGTGGGAACATCAGTCTATCAAGTAAATTGAAAGATAACACTTTGTTTGTTTGTTAAATAGGGGATTAAAGCCTCTTAGCTGAGACACGACCCTTTAAACCTAAGACAGAAGTCTATTTTGGTTATATCAGGTCGTATTAGCTGTTATCTAAATATGACCTAATGGTCTGGGTGTTTAAATTTATCCGTAAATGTATCCGCAGTTTTGTTCTCTTCTATAAGCCTGACTGTGCTTGTAACTCATACAGCGGTACACAGAGAGATTTTGCTTCCAGCTTTGTTTTTCTTGGTCAGTTCACATGCCTCAACATTTCATTTTAATGTCATCATGATTTTAATGATGGAAAATTTTGGAGGTCAGTTGCAGCCAACCTTCGTTGCGGAGACGACACTTGATAAGGATGATAAGAGTCTGGATGTAGTACAAGTGTGTCAATATTGTTGCCAGTGCAAAGTGAAGAAGTTTTATTGTTAATCCAAAATTGGTGTTTCTCTAACATTGTTTATAATGAGGAAGTTCTCCAGTGCTTTTGTATGCCTCAGATGACTGTTTCAGACGATGTCGCTATGGGATGAGTCCCAGATGACGTTTCAGACGATGTTGCTATGTGGTGTGTCCCAGATGAATGATTCACATGATGTCGCTATGTGGTGAGTCCCCGATGACTGTTTCATATGATGTCGCTATGGGGTGAGTCCCAGATGATTGTTTCAGACGATGTCGCTATGGGGTGAGTCCCAGATGATTGTTTCAGACGATGTCGCTATGGGGTGAGTCCCAGATGACTGTTTCAGACGATGTCGCTATGGGGTGTCCCAGATGACTGTTTCAGACGATGTCGCTATGGGGTGAGTCCCAGATGACTGTTTCAGACGATGTCGCTATGGGGTGAGTCCCAGATGACTGTTTCAGACGATGTCGCTATGGGGTGAGTCCCAAATAAGTGCTTCACTCAATGTGACTGTAGGGTGAGTCCCACGTAAATGTTTCACTCATTGTGACTGTGGGGTGAGTCCCACGTAAATGTTTCACTCATTGTGACTATGGGGTGAGTCCGAAATGAGTGTTTAACTCAAAGTGACTATGGGGTGAGTCCGAAATGAGTGTTTCTCTCAAAGTGACTATGGGGTGAGTCCGAAATGAGTGTTTCACTCAATGTGACCGTAGAATGAGTTTCCCCTAAGTGTTTCACTCAATGTGACTGTAGGGTGAGTCCCAAGTAAGTGATTCACACAATGTGACTGTAGGGTGAGTTCCAAATGAGTGTTTCACTCAGTGTGACTGTAGTGTGAGTCCGAAGGAAGTGTTTCACTCAACGTGACTGTAGGGTGTTCCAAGTAAGTTTTTCACTCAAAGTGACTCTAGGGTGAGTCCTGAGTAAGTGTTTCACACAATTTGACTGTGGGGTGAGTCCGAAATGAGTGTTTCACACAATGTGACTGTAGGGTGAGTCCTGAGTAAGTGTTTCACACAATGTGACTGTGGAGTGTATATCCGTGAGCTTGAAGAATACTACTTCGGAGGGGGGTGTTGCCATGAACATCTTGCAATATAGAAGTAGCAGATAAGAAGAGTTAAGTTCTTCCTAGCAGTCAGGAAATGGGTTTTCTACAGACATCATCACATAATCATCCATCACATAATCATCTATCCATCACATAATCATCCATCCATCAGATAATCATCCATCCATTACATAATCATCCATCCATTACATAATCATCTTTCCATCACATAATCATCCATCCATCCATCACATAATCATCCATCCATCACATAATCATCCATCCATCACATCATCATCCATCCATCACATAATCATCCATCCATCACATAATCATCCATCCATCACATAATCATCCATCCATCACATAATCATCTAACCATCACATAATCATCCAACCATCACATAATCATCCATCCATCACATAATCATCCATCCATCACATAATCATCCATCCATCACATAATCATCCATCCATCACATAATCATCTAACCATCACATAATCATCCAACCATCACATAATCATCCATCCATCACATAATCATCCATCCATCACATAATCATCCATCCATCACATCATCTTATATATAGGGTATCAGCCCAACAAATAATAATTTATTTTTCTGTTTTAAGGTCATGACCTCTGACCGTGACTCCGGGATCAATAAACAGATTATTTATTCAATCAGAAATGGCAATCAGAACAATACTTTTGCTATTAATAGCAGCACAGGACACGTGACTGTCATCAACCCAACGGTGGACAGGGAGACGATACCAAGCTTTAACCTTGAGATAGAGGCTACAGATATGGTTAGTAAAGAGATATATATATATTTATAAAGCTGTCAATACTGCGTTGTTCCAGTTAGGGACGGTTGCAGCATAGTTTCCCGTTATGAAAGGCTGCAGGGAGAGTGCGTGTGGCTTGTATGATAAAGGCCATTTGCTCTTGTTGTCGCCACGTCATGTGCAGGGTGGGTTTTAAAAAAACATGTAAGTAAATATCACATATAAAAAATTTGATATCCCAGTTAATTTGTCTGTCTTTCTATTTATCTCTGATTTACTATTTAATATATCTAGTCATGTTTGTCTGTCTCGCTTCTCTGTATTTATGTCCCTGTCAGACTTTAAAAAAATTAATGTGAAAGTTATGGAAGAGTCAAATGAGAAACGGAAAAGAAATGGGGAGTTGAGATTACTTACTAATGTCAGAAATAGACAGTATTTATGTATTTAGCCACGTTATGAGACAGAATGTTTGATAAATATAGTTACAACATGCAAGAATGAAGGTAAGTGAGACAGGAGACAACTGCGTAAGAAAACATTAGTTCAATAGCTCTGCAGAGCAACGAGTCAACAATAATCCTGATACAATTAGGGAGATCCATGATTGTCTACGCCAGCCAGCACGCCACTTGATGATGAAATATCTATCTGTCTGTCTCTTTAGGTAGGTAGTTAGGTAAAATTGACAAATGTATGGATGGATATATGTTCTTGTTCTTCGTCCATCACATGTGGTTATGGCCACTTGTTACTTCCACTTTTGAATTTCTGTTATAGTTATGCCCTTGATTATGAGTTCATAGATGGCGCATAAGTACTATTCTGACCTCAAATATCATTGAATAGCAGGCAGGGGATGACCATTGCAGATTTTTGGGGTTTACCCCTGACTTTCTTGCTACTCTCCGCGGTTGAGCTGTTGCATTTCTCCACTTTTCACAAGAGGATGCGCCTTTTCTTTTACTGTAGATCACCATGTAGCTCTATTTTGTGCAAGTTCTTCTCATGTATCTTGGTCTGTTTCAAAGGTTTTCAGTGAAGTCTTTAACGTGTCATTGCATCGCTTCTTTTGGGCATCCTGAGATCGTATGACTTTCTGCAACTCACCATAAGAAGTATCTTCGGCAGGCGATGATCGGGCATACTTACCAGATGACCTGCCCAACAAATCTGTATCTGCATCGGAATAGTGCCAATGATAAATATACCAGATCTGTCAAAGACAGTGGCATCTAGAATATTGTCTTACCATCTGATGTTCACAATAATTCTGAGAAAAGTTGTGTGAAAGTGATTGACTTCTCTCACATGTCGTCTATACAAAGCCCATGTTTCACCAGAATATAACAGCATTGGAAGTCCCACTACTCTGTAAACTTTCAGCTGTAAACGTCAACCATCACGGCACAATGATGATTATATACTTATCTGTCTACCCGTGTAGGTAGACAGTGAAGTCAAATTGACAAATGGATGGATATATGAATAGATATATAAATAGATAGACAGTTAGAATGGTAGCGTGATGGATTGAGGGCGAGAGAGAGAGAGAGAGAGAGAGAAGATGGGCGAGCAGAAGTGTGCACACGTAGACATACAGGTATGCAGACATACACACAGATGGACGGATACAGACGGACGCAAATGTAGATAAATAATATACAGACAGATATAAAAATAGATAGACAATATACAGACAGATATAAAGATAGATAGACAATATACAGACATATATAAAGATAGATATACAATATACAGACATATATAACGATAGATATACAGACAGATATAAAGATAGATAGACAATATACAGACATATAAAGATAGATATACAGACAGATATAAAGATAGATAGATAATATGCAGACATATATAAAGATAGATAGACAATATACAGACAGATATAAAGATAGATAGACAATATACAGCCAGATATAAAGATAGATAGACAATATACAGACATATATAAAGATAGATATACAGACAGATATAAAGATAGATAGACAATATACAGACATATATAAAGATAGATATACAGACAGATATAAAGATAGATAGACAATATACATACAGATATAAAGATAGATATACAGACAGATATAAAGATAGATAGAAAATATACAGACAGATATAAAGATAGATATACAGACAGATATAAAGATAGATAGACAATATACAGACATATATAAAGATAGATATACAGACAGATATAAAGATAGATATACAGACAGATATAAAGATAGATATACAGACATATATAAAGATAGATAGACAATATACAGACATATATAAAGATAGATATACAGACATATATAAAGATAGATAGACAATATACAGACAGATATAAAGATAGATATACAGACAGATATAAAGAGAGATGATTGCAAACATACATATCTGATTAATTTCCATCATCGCTTCTTAATTTGTTTGAACCGGGCCCTGGTCTTATATAAAATTGTGTTTGACGGGGCCGCGGTTGAGACATGCTGAGAAGCTCTGATATAGCGTGTTACTATATAAATTGATATCATATCCTATTCAAAACGTCGCCATCAACCCAGCATTTTTTGGGATTAGTGATTGTCTAGGCAATATAAGTACGTTCAGTAGTTTGCCATTGCTTTCTGAACGGTCCGAATGCACAATTGCCTGTGGCGGGAATCGAACACTATACCTTGCCCACCACAGACGAGCTCTCTACCACATCGCCACAACAGAGCCGGGCAGTTACTATATAGTGATTCCTATTATGCTTTATTGTTCTTGAGAACTGGACACAGAAACGGATGCTGGTCTTGAGAAACGGATGCTGGTCTTGAGAAACGGATGCTGGTCTTGAGAAACCGATGCTGGTCTTGAGAAACGGATGCTGGTCTTGAGAAACCGATGCTGGTCTTTGATTGAATACATGTCTTAGACGAATTTTAAGCATGTTATATGTAGAGCATAAGACAGACGTAAGAATTCAAGTAGACAGACTCTTTCAGGTTCACAATAATACCTACATTGAATAGGAAAATCACGAAAATGTACAAGGTTTGGACATGTAAGTCGAAATGATTCCATGTTCTTTGTAGGGAACATCGTAATGTTCAAGAAACAAGAAGTGTGGGACGAAGAAAATCGTGTACAGACACCAAAGACAGGTCAAGATTTGTCCACGTTCATCCACATCGCTGAAGATTAAAAAAATTGCTATTATTTGTGGATGCATCCAATGTAGTACCTATACCATCTTGACCAGTTATATGTTTACTGATGGACGGAAGTAAGCTGCGACAACACACACACACACACACACACACACACACACACACACGCACACACGCACACACGCACGCACGCACACACACACACACATTCGCCGATTTGGTAATAATGCTTTTGTTTGTTGAAAAAAGACAATAGATAATTAAGATGAATGATTTGGAAAAATTAAGTAAACTGCAGGTAAGTACCAAACAGGAAATATCAAGCCGACAATGAAAACAAATGCACGTAGAAGCCAAGCACGGACTTTTAGATTATAAAACCTTTAGATGGCGTCACAGAAACAGTTATCAATATAAAAAAAAGGTCAGGATTTCTCTCAAGTACCAAGTCCTATTTCTAAATAGTACTATGTGCTGATCTCATATAGCAACGCTCATATAGGTTAATGCTATGGATCATTGATTCTCTTGCCTGGATAATAAAGATAATACTTTGTGTGGTCAGCCAATGAGAAGCATTACTCTATTGTTATCTCTAGCTTTTTTCCCCATGAGTTCAACATAGATTTTCTTATCTATCTCTAATAACGGTTTTTTCCAGTTTCATTGGGATGTTTGCTTGAAGCTATGGTGTTATGTACTATGACGGATATTCTCGGTAGACTGTGAGATATTTCGTTCAGATGGAGGAGTACATATGGGAAAACCAGATTACAATACATTCAATTCTCTATGTCCATTGAACTCCTTCTACTATTAAACCTAATTACCATTTAGCTGATTTCATAATGTGGGTTATGGGCGTGTAATTTTATTTTTTTATGTTTGCTTGTTGCCGCTAAATGCATTTATTGTAATACACATTACCCATTGTCCAAAATTTCAGGGATTTCCCAGACGATCAACAACTAGCAACCTTAGAATCATCATTAAGGACAAGAATGACAATCACCCAACATTCGTAGGATCACGCAGCGTGGCAGTTCCCGAGGATATACCAAAAGGTTCTCTTATAATGCAGTTGACAACGAGTGACCTTGATATTGGTGCTCATGCTCACGTGACGTTCAACTTTGAGAACACAATAGAAATGCAATTTCCATTCGCTATAGATTCCAACAGTGGGGACATCACAAACGTTCATCAACTCGATGCAGAGACTCAGTCACGATATTCATTCGGAGTCACGGCCACAGATGGGGCATTCATTCAGAAAACAACCATCATCATCCGCGTCTTAGATGTCAACGACAATACCCCAAAGTTTCAAAACACGATGTTGTGGTTCAACTTCACGGAAGGGCAACCACCAAAAACGAAGGCCGCACAGCTTTCAGCTTTAGATCTGGACAAATCCCGTCCAAACAATTTGTTTTACTTCTCGTTGAAGCAGCCATCTTCGATATTTGAGCTCAACTCAGAGACTGGGGACTTGATTGCACTGGAATCGATGCGTTTTTTCCATTGTCAGTCTGATCTCCCCAGCATAAATCAACACATCTTACATGTCATTGTAACAGATCTTGGCGTCCCTTCTTTAACATCCACAGCCACATTGATGATTCACATCACTGAAGGGAATCATCATCCACCTGTCTTTAAAAGTAATCATTACTTTTCAGCCGTTCCTCTCAACTTACCAGTTTCTAGAATAATAATTCAAATCATGGCAGAAGACAAAAATGACACTGGTAAAAATGCCGAAATCGTATATGAAGTTATTGGTGGAAGTGGACAACCATATTTCTCAGTCAATTCAATTTCAGGAGATGTATATCCGAAAGTGCCATTAAAAAGAATAGGAAATCGAAGGTTTCATCTAATAGTACAAGCTAGAGATAATGGATCGCCTGTCTTGTCATCTACAACAAACGTGGAGCTGTATGTTACGGGAGTAAATCTTCATCCACCAAAGTTTAACAACAATGAATTTATAAAATATGTAAGCGAAGATGTAGCAGAAGGTTACATAATAGAGACAATAACAGCAACTGACAACGATCCAGGAGTAAACGGAGACATTTCTTACAGCATAACTACAGGAAATGAGGCAAACTTATTTTCTATTGGTTCACAAGACGGAAAGTTAAAGGTCAACCGGAAGCTAGACTTTGAAACTGCCTCATCGTACACGATATCAATCACTGCTAGAGATAACGCTTTGTTCTACAAGGAATCTTCTATAATTTATACAATTATTCTTCTTGACGTTAATGACAATAAGCCCCTCTTTGATCAGGACTACTTTGATGCTTATATACAGGAAAACTCTCCTCCATATTCTTCAATTTACAGCCTAACATCAACAGACGCAGACACTAGTTACAACAATACAGTTATCTGTTATACGATTTCAGACAACAGCGACTCCAGAAGCTATTTTATAATCAATGAGAAAACTGGAGTTATCATGTCTGGTGACATCATGTTTGATTTTGAGCAGAAAAACATGTACACATTGCTCATTTCAGCGTTCAACCCTGGAAAGGAAAACTGTGAATCTCCTGTATGGATATCCCTGACTACGGTTTATGTTCATATCTTAGGAGAAAATGAGAAGGGACCAGAGTTTATTGTAAGAAACTACACTTTTGAAGTTAGTGAGGCTGCAGAAACGGGCACATCCATCGGTAACGTACAGGCTGTCGACAGTGATAATGGTAGCGATGGCGTTGTATTGTACTATCTAGAAGCGGAGAGTAACCTCATGGGGTTCCACATTGATCCATTTACAGGGGCTATTATTGTGTACAAAAGACTAGACTTTGAATCATTGCCTCACATTGTTCTTAATGTCTATATCAAGAACTACGGGAGTATACTTGGAAATGAAACTGCGTGTGTTGTCAACATTTATGTATCTGACGCAAACGACCCACCGCACTTCAGCAAGGACGTGTACTACGCAAATATCTCAGAGAATGCTCATAGGTAAACTATGTAATGTCTGAGTTAATTACGGAACAATATGCGCACATTTTACGAAACAAACCATAAATTATTTAACGATATGAACTTTCGCTAGTGGTGCATACAGCGAAACATTCATTCGATATGCGCGCAGTACAATGAAAGTCCCCCCTTCCCCCTCCCTTAGAAGAACCTGGGGGGGGGGGAAGAAGTACTCTCAGTGCGTTGCGCGCACATCGAATGACCGTTCCGACGCAGTGTTTTTTTTTATCTTCGCGTCACGGAAGTCGCATGAAATCAAGCAAAATATTAAAAAGTTGAAATATGTGGGCATATCATTCCGTATACAACCGTTTGTTATATGTTTTTTTGCACCAGGTAAACTGTGTACTATTTATTCCATGTGTATCTGTACTAGTTAAATTGTGTAACGAATGTTCTGTAGATCTGCACTAGGTAAACTATGTACTGTTTGTTCTCTGTCTGCACTAGGTAAACTATGTACTGTTTGTTCTCTGTTTGTCTGCACTAGGTAAACTATGTACTGTTTGTTCTATGTTTGTCTGCACTAGGTAAACTATGTACTGTTTGTTCTGTGTTTGTCTGCACTAGGTAAACTATGTACTGTTTGTTCTCTGTTTGTCTGCACTAGGTAAACTATGTACTGTTTGTTCTCTGTCTGCACTAGGTAAACTATGTACTGTTTGTTCTCTGTCTGCACTAGGTAAACTATGTACTGTTTGTTCTCTGTCTGCACTAGGTAAACTATGTACTGTTTGTTCTCTGTTTGTCTGCACTAGGTAAACTATGTACTGTTTGTTCTCTGTTTGTCTGCATTAGGTAAACTATGTACTGTTTGTTCTCTGTTTGTCTGCACTAGGTAAACTATGTACTGTTTGTTCTATGTTTGTCTGCACTAGGTAAACTATGTACTGTTTGTTCTCTGTTTGTCTGCATTAGGTAAATTATGTAATGCTTGTTCCATGTTTAGTCCATGTCATTGAACTGTCACATTCTGATGTCCGAATCATCGAAGATCTTCATTAGATATAATTTACTTGAGTTTTTTTAGGTTTTTTTTTTTGGTTTTTCTGTTCTCGTTTCTGTTTGTATTAATCATGGTATATTACAGATATGTTTATATAATAGGGATTGTTATTTTTATAAATGGAAATGAGAATGAAGAATTCCAGATGCTACCTTCAAGCACAATAGTGACCACTGGTGCTTGTCATATTACTTCCATCCTAACAAAAAAAACTACTTAATGAAATGTCTTATCAGTATATGGTAACCATGTTTGTGTTATGGATACCCTCTCACTGTGGAATACCAGGAAATGAAAAGGCAGACAAACTGGCTAAGGAAGGTGCTGCAGAAGTGCAACCAGATGTACCAATCACCAACCATCAGAAAAAACAGATGATCAAGTCATTTAGAAAGCCACAAACACCAACACAAGATGACTATCATATTATGAATAGACCAGAACAAGTTGTAATTCTACGCCTCAGAACGGGACACAACCGACACTGATGTCACATTTACACAAAGTTCAAGATTTACACGTTTACACGTCCATGTGTACATGCAGACAGGCAGAACAGAGTGCCAAGCATATATTTCGAGAGTGTTCTGAGTATGAAACGCTGAGGCAGACATATTGGCCAGAGAAAATAACACTGGAATCAAAGATCTATGGGACACTGTATAACTACAAAAGACAGTGAATGTTATTCAGGAAACATAATTACAGATATAGACATGTAACAAGTGAACGAAAAAAGACTACAACACAAACTCGGCAACTAACTTCACCTGAACTCATGAACTTGTTCAAATCGCCTAACATAGGAAAAATGTCATACATACAAATATACATACACATGCATACAGGCAAGAGCACATACATACACACATGCACAGGCACTCCAAACATATACAAGACTACACAACATATATATGTGCATACATATCATATATACATATGCATATATATTTATACTCGGATCCCCCCCCCCCTATCTGATTTGTATATTCTTTCAGATATACTAATGTGACCACCATTTCAGCTGAAGATGACGATATTTTAATGGAACATAGGAATTTTTACTACGAGATTATTAGTGGAAATGAGAATGGAGAATTCCAGATGCTACCATCAGGCACAATAATGACTACTGGTCAAGGGGTTTTGGACAGAGAGATAAACTCAACACACAGGCTTGTTATCGGTGCTAGAGATATTCGTAACCCATCCATACTTGGTAAGAATATAGTGTTAGATATATAATTGACTAGAAGTAATGCCCGACGTGAGCACGGAAGAGAAGAAAACAAAAAAGAAAAATAGAATAGATGCGAATATTTTTCTTGTAATATAGCGAATACAAATATTGAAGCCATGTCTTTGAAATAATTGTTAAAAAATATAGATGCCAATATTCTTCTTATAATGAAGCGAAAAAAGGTAAATGTCTGTGTAGAACGAACACATACCATCGGCACAAAAGACAAAAGCACTACTGACATGACTATCCAGACTATTGAATTGTTCAAAACTGCGTATTTATGAAAGGTGCGAAATCTCGCATTTCTAATTGTGCACATTGAGCGTTCCGAAGATAGATGCGAAATCGAATTGGTTCATGTCTATTGTCTTTCCCCAGGTGGTTTTTTATCCACTCTTAAGCGTAGGGGTGATTGGAGCTCGAGCTTGCGTTCTAAAGCCAGATGTGTGGCCTCGGCTGTGTTATGACCGTTTCTGTACAGGATGTCCCTGACGTTTTCTATTCATCTTTTCCGTGGTCTTCCTCTGCCTTTGTACCCTGATCTCATTTGTTTATATGCTTGTAATGGCACCTTTTCGTGATGCATTCTCATAATGTGGCCAAACCACTTGATCTGTTCTCTCTCTATGTAATCTGTACAAGACATTATACCTATTCTTTCCCTGATATTGGTTCATGTTATAGATTCAATTACCAAAATAAATAACTGAAAATGCAGTAGACGTAAACAAATTAAACGTCCCTGTAGAACGAACACCGACCTTCGGACAAAAGTCCCACACACTACTGACATGACTATCTAGACCGAATGTTCTAGTGTTAAAATTGCCTATCGTAAACTTCGGGTGAAACAAAGTAAACAACGATAAAAATGAAATAATAATAATTTATATTGCTCAGTAGGCCTAACAGAAATCAACACATGTTTGTTCTGCGACTGTTATCATTTCCCAACACCTGGTCTAAAAGGTACTTCTCGTTGCGGTTGTGACCTTGGTCCATTTTCCGTCATATTTTATTGGGACCTCCTCTTACTACGACATTGTGGAAAGATGACACTTACTTCGTCACCTACGACGCTACGACCCTCCACTTCCTTACATGCATTGGCAGTAGCTCCGGGTCTGCCTCCTCCCGCTATGGCCTTCTTTTCCTGTCTCCTTAGTCCCTACCTTCTCTGGTGCCCTTCTCTCCGGCACCCTCTTCCTATGTCTCGCTATATCAGCCTGATACCATCTCACGACGTGTTTCCCCACGATAGTCCCTTACCCTCCCCTGCTGTGCCCTCCCTGTGTCCTCTGGACTCCCTCCCACCCGCACTTTACTTTATTGCGTGACGTATCTCCGTCTCGGGGCTTTTGTCGATCCATCACGTACTTTCTTGTTTTCTCTCTTTCATTTCTTTGTCTCTTTCTTTCTCTTTTTCCTTTTCTTCCTTTTCTTTTCCCTCTTTTATTTTCTACCTCTGCATTTTTCTCATACTCTGTCATCTTTCTCTATGACTATTTGGGTGTAGTTATGGTTCACAACCACCCCCTCCCTCTTAGTTGTTCGTCGTACGCCGCTGTAGTCTTATCAGTTGGTGTTCGCTGTGTTCTATTTTTCATCCAGGCTATTGTCTTTCCCATTGTTCTCCCTTTCGCGGGTGTTTTCCTTTGACTTCGGTGTCTCGGGTACCGTCTATTACTGTGGCATGTCTTTATTTTTCTAACCTGTACAAATACGTGCTATCATGACCCTTGATAAAAATCTGGCTTTCACTGACCATTTTTTACCTTGTTGCCATAATGTGTGTGATCATTCAGATGGAATGAACTATTATCTGTCGCTGCATCAGTTAAGTTATTGCACTATTTTTTTCTCATATATCACCATTATCTGCTCATATTATCGTCCTGCTGTGTGCTCTTCCTCGTCTGTCCCTGCCTTTTTTGGCCTCTTTCTCTCTCCTCTCTCTCTCACTCCCACTTGATCCCTCGTACCATCTCATTTTGCTCTTCCCTTACATTATGATTGCTTGTCTGTAGCATTCATTCTTTGTTGCCACTTTTGAGGTAAGTATATTTAATTTACCTTTAATTTAGTTGCTACCATATCTTTCTCTTTGTCCACCTCACTTTCTTCAGTCTACTTTCTCCTCCCTACTTACTACTAACTTCTCCCCATACGTTTTTCTCACATGTCATGCTTCCACATCTTTGCTTCCTCTATTATCTATCTGCTATTGTACTCCTCTCCTTGTTATTATAACCCTATTTGTCTCCATGTAAGATTTGTTTTATTGTGGTCGTTTGTTTGTCCTAATGAAGGCTTTATAGTCGAAAGTTCGTCTGTCCCTGTATATCGTTGTTAAGTTGTTTTATGTTTTATTTTGGTAACACACCTACGTATTTTTGTATATCTCGTAAATGCATACTATATTAATACTGGTGAAAGTACGTTCGTGGTCGTCATAAACAGTTTGACCAATTTGTATCGGTATTTCAAAAATATTGTCTATTGTCTGTCTCTGGGTGAATGATGGTATTCACAATTGCCGTTATGCGTAGGGGTGGAAGCGTTAGCTGCCGTTCTTAGGCCAAATGAGTCGCCTTGGTTGCATCAGGTCCATATTTGTTCAAGGCTATCTTCATGTTTTCTATCCACCGTTTTTTGGGTCTACCTTTGACTTTACGCCCGGATATTCTTTTGTTATGTACTGGTATTTGGTTTGTGTTCATTCTCATGAGGTTACCGAACCATTTTATTTGCTGTCTTTCAATATGTTTAATACATGCTATTATACCAACTCTTTTCCTAATGTCTTCCTTTTTAATTTTATCTAGTTTAGTAAGTTTATTTTATCTAGTTTGCAGTTTTTTTCCAAACACTTCATTTCACATTTAACGATTTTCCTCTGATGCGAGACTGTTAAAGATCATGTTTCACATTGGTAGCAGAGTGTTGGTATAAACATTGCAGATATTATCCGTTGTTTGATTTTCATCTTGATGTTTGGGTGAAGATGTAATGGTGAAAGTTGGTAAGTCACTGTGTTTGACTTCTGACACCTTGTTTCTATTCCTCTGTCTATTCTTCCATTTTCGGAAAAAATGCTTTCCTAAATATTTATATTCTTTGGCTTTTTACCCGTTGGTGTTATCTATTGTTATATCTTATGGTGTTGCAGACGTGCTAATTTTTATAACTGATTTTTTTGTACGTTAATTTTCATAATTCAATTCTTATATGCCAATAGCAATGCATTAATGTGGTTCTCCAATTATTTTTTCTCTTTTTCGTATATTATATTAATTGATACTATTTGATTAAACTGTTTAAATAAAACAACATTGTTTGCATTTGTTCTGCTTAATATATTGCTAGTAGGAGGGTTTGACAAAATTAGGGGTGAGGGGGGTGTCGTCCCTGAATTCTTTATAAGTTGTCGATAAGGAGAGAGGAGAAGATGGGTCAAAACTTGTCAAATCATTGTTGACATAAATTATGGGCAGTCCCCTTGGGAATTCTTAGATTGTGTGTCAGACACAGTAGGTCTATTAACAATTGTCATACACAAAATGTTTGATTGTTATAATGATTTGTGAGAAATTATCAGACATGTACGCGCACGCGTGTGTGTATGTGTTTTTGCGTGCATGTATGTCGATATTTCTGTGTATGTGTGTATTTATATATTTATGTCAGCTTTGCATGCTTTAGTTAGAAAGATTACAATCTGGAGACATCAATACTGATGTTATTAATCTGTTAAATGTCACTTATATATGCATCTGTTTTTGCAGGAGTAGCCTCAGTTGAGATAGAACTTACAGACGTCAATGACAATGGACCTAGATTGAGTATTGAAGATTTACAAGCAAATGTCACAGAAAATGGTACAATTGGTCAAGAGGTCATTTCGTTAAACGATTACATCATAGATTATGATCTTCCCCCAAACCAGGGTCCCTATAGTTACACAATGGTGCCCGGGACTTGGACTAATTTTTTCTCCATCCACGAGAACACCGGTCGTGTGCACACAAGACAAATCTTGAACAAAGACACTCATCCCATTTTCATTGTGCCTCTATTGGTGGCTGACAATGGAAGACCAACAACGACTTCGACAGTCAGTTTAACAATTCTCGTGAGAGATGTACCTGTTTCCTTACCAAAACCTAAATTTGTTAGAATAATTGTTTATCATTTTGAAAATCGTCGAAAATTTGAAAAGATCGCGGATATTTCTTCATTGTTTAAGATCTCCATGGAAACGTTAACCTGTGTCATCATAGATGGTAATGATAGCCCTTTTTTCTTCACTCAAGGCTGCATTCTAGGAGTCATAGGTGATATTCCATCTTCTACATACAATCTTAAAGTCCAGGGATCTGACGGAAGTTCTCCAACCACAGACTATAATGTTACTATCCTTGTAGAACCTGTTACGCAGGAAGACGTGGCTAACTCTGTCGCGGTAGTTTTGAGAAATCAAAACATATCTAGCTTTTTGGAGAATAAATATTCATTATTTACTGTCAAAGTTCAAGAGGCCTTTGGAGCATCGTTTATTTGTAAAATATTTAGTCTTAAACAGGTTGGCCCATATTTATATGTAATACTATCTGTCTATGATACAGAAGGACAAAGACTTCTTAGCAGAACAGATGTTAAAAGAGGCTTCAAGAATGCTAAGACAACTATTGAATCAAAAGTAGGTGTATCCATCGAGACAATAGCTGCTAGTCTTTGTAGCGCAAATCCATGTAAAAATGGAGGGAGTTGTACCACGAATATTCTGCTACCTGGTGGAGCAATGATCTTTGAGTCTTCAAACTTAATATTAAATGTACCAGTCACAGAATTAGGGACAAATTGTGCCTGCGGTTCAGGATACACAGGTGGATATTGTGAACATAAACAGCAGTTATGCGGAATCAGCTACTGTAACAATGGCGGAACCTGTGTTAATGGAACCTGTCAGTGTCCAGACCAATGGACCGGTAAATATTGTCAGACGCATGTTAAAGAGTGTCTAACTATTGCTAAATGTAATAATGGCACTGCATGCAGAAACGACAATGACACATTCAGATGCCAATGCCCACCTGGTTTTCAAGGACCTCACTGTGATTCTGTCTCTCTCTGTTCACATCAATCTTGTTCAGAACATGGAACATGTCAAGAAGTTCCTGGTTCATTTCATTGCGTCTGTGATTATGGTTATCTTGGATCATATTGCCAATATTCCAGTATTTCCTTTGATAAAGATTCGTATCTTCAGTTTCGAGCATTTGATATCAAGAGAAACTTCAACATAACTATGTACTTCGCAACTATTGAATACAATGCATTGCTGCTATTTAGCCCAGTAATCATTGGTGATTTAAAAACAGGATTCATTGCCGTCGAGATAATTCACTCGATTATTAAAGTTACCTTCCAGCTGGGATCTAAGAATAGTAGATACACTTCAAAAGTAACTATCTTGACCACGGCGATTACAGTTAATAATGGATACTGGCACCGGTTAAATTTTACAGCAGTTTTCGGGGTAAGTAGTATCATTTGTGATGCTGCCTCTATACTGTTTCTGTATGGTACCATTTTAATGTTAGAGATTTACATTGTCTTTAACTATTAATGCCAGAACATATTTGTTTATTGATCGTTATTTGTACTTAGAGCTGTAGCCTAGTTGATATCTTGCTTGCTATCACCGGGGACAGCGTGTCAGGTTCGAAATCACGCCCGGACAAAAAAATCCTCAATCGATTTCTCGCTTGACACGACCACTCCGCCAGTCGACTCAGCTGTAAATTAGTACCTGGCGCATGACTTAGGGGAGGTAAAGACATCAAGGAAGGGAACTATCTACCCCTGCCTAATAGTTGGTGCAGCTTAGTACATGAAGAGTTATTTTCATCCCCAACGACAGGTTGCTGTCATGGGACCTACAATTTTATCTATATTTTACCCTAAATCCACCCACAAAGCACAAAAGTTTAATTTTTAGCACCTTTTCTGTGTGCTAAACATGTTTCTGTAGTATTAACTTTTCTGTGTACTAAACATGTTTCTGCAGTATTAACTTTTCTGTGTGCTAAACATGTTTCTGCAGTATTAACTTTTCTGTGTGCTAAACATGTTTCTGTAGTATTAACTTTTCTGTGTACTAAACATGTTTCTGTAGTATTAACTTAGAGAAATTGGTACAACGATTGAGATGGTTTGGTTGGATTAAGGATAAATACCTAGTTGTCATTTATTAATCATGATTAATAATAAATAATAATTATTGAGTGCCTTGTGTAGAATATTGCTTTTCAATTGTTGTTGAGTTTTTAGGCTAAGACATATACAATAAGTAGCATGGTGAATATAACATAAACAGCACCACTGATGTAGTATTTGAACTTTAACATAGTTCACGGTAATTGTGGAGTTGCGGAAATATTCACGAACTACTTTAATACGATTACAAAGACAGAAAAATAATGGTTTGTCTTAAGTCTTAACATAGGGTGTAAATGTTTTCACACTGATCAGGTGTGGTTCCCAGAATTAGCAGATAACCTAAATACTAAATGCACCTTCGCGTGGTGCACCCTGAAGACAGATATACCAAAGCTCTTGTGTTGCATCTGGTCAACTTGAACAGACGTTTCATATGAAACCATCCTAATTTATTTCAGACCGCCAAGTTAATTGTCCAGAAATGCATGGAATTCGTGTGTGAACCTTGCAGTAACTACAGTTCAGGATGTTACAACGAGACAACATATCAATCACAGTAAGTGTCCTTGATCAAGAATATGTCTGAGTTAGGGATTTCATCATGCTTATATAGATTGTACTGACTGTGAACGAGATAGGGATTTCATCAGTCTTATATAGATTGTACTGACTGTGAACGAATTAGGGATTTCATCAGTCTTATATAGATTGTACTGACTGTGAACGAGTTAGGGATTTCATCAGTCTTATATAGATTGTACTGACTGTGAACGAGTTACGGATTTCATCAGTCTTATATAGATTGTACTGACTGTGATCAACATCTCTTCCCGTAACTGATCAATTGATCCTTTCTTTATATTGGTAATTTCACTATAATTCTTGCCACGAGTTATTTAAGAGCAGGGATAAGTCAGAAAAGCTGAGATTGGTCATGAATGCTGCAAGATCTGTATCACAAATAAACTCTGGATGTAATGAAGCGATGTGGCTAGTCATGTATCTATACATGCAGGGATACGCTACATATTTGTAATGTCACTACAAGAGCGAATATAAACCTTCACTTTGAGTTCCTTTACAATGTATACATTTGTAACCATGGTAGTGAAAATTGTCGTCAGGAAGTTATACCCAGTTTAAACAGGGCTTTAACAGTGCAGTTTAAAAAAAGGTATTCGAATTCATAGAATCTCAGCTTTCTTGAAATCTTCCTGCACATCTACAGAGAGTGTCACTTATTTTGGCTGATTCGATCCTTTTCATTTGTCACTTTTTGTCTACTGTAAGCTGCCATCTAATGGAATGCATGAATCAGTGAGCGGGAAGTCAACTGTTGTGATCAATCCAAAATATCTGTAACTAGTGGATTTGTTTCTTGGTAAATCGTTCTGTAGGAGCTATCACTTACTCATCATCAATGCTCGTGGCACTTCTTGATTAGTCTATTTCGCTGCCAACATATATTCTTAATATCCTTCTATAACATCTCATTTCGAAAGAAGCAATTCTTCTTTTCATTTTAAATTAAATCTTTAGCCACATTCTACTTCAGACATGCAGATTGGATGAATAGATAATATACGACATATATACAGAGAAGAAAAAATTACAAGAAAATTATTTAGTTTACGTATGTTATCTCTCAACAGTCACGTTATTCAAGGACAATATATAACTCTTGGTGGTATTAAAGATTTCAACGATATTCTACAACACAACGGACTAGTCTCAACACACAGTTTCCGTGGGTGCTTGCACAGTGTGTTTGTCAATGGTAGATCACTCGTCATGATCAGTCCACATGCTGGAGACAACTCAATAGAGAATATGAAAGGTGTGTCCAACATGTGCCCGAGAAGACAGCCCAGTGACCTGTGCACTAATGGAAAACACGTTTGTCATAACAAAGGTGTATGTGTTGACATGTGGTCTCACGCAACTTGCAAGTGTCCCAGTGACTACAGTGACAACCGCTGCATCACTAGTAAGTATTTCAAAGTTGTTACAAAAGTTGTATGTACAAATATCAACTTCCTCTAACTCCATAACGGAAACGTGCAATACTTGATTTCTTTTAAATGGATGTATGAGTATATATTATATATTTAGTTTCTGAACATGTATTACCATATTAATTTCGATGGTTGCGTTATTGGAAGTCTGCTCTTCAAGCACTGGAATGTGATGGACATTGTAAACCTGAGCTAGTAGAAATATATAATCATGCCAACCAGCTGCTTACATCTTATGATGTCAACATTGTTATACAGTGGATTCCTGGCCACTCAAACACACATGGCAATGATAAGGCAGACAGACTAGCAAAGATGAGAGCACAACAAGAACAGCAATATACACAAACAACCATGCACACAGTTAAAAAAATGATGTTGAAATCTGTGAACAAATAAAATTGGATGAGCAGATGACCCATGGGAAACACTGGAATGGAAATCTATAAATATATGACCAGCCCAAATCCTAAAGACAACATCACCTCCTGGGAAGGAAAGACCAAAGTATCATCTTCTGTCTGCGCACACAACATGTACAGCTTAACAATCACATGAACAGAATATAACCACAACACATTCCAGGGTGCCGGATGTGCACTCATCCCTATGAAACTGTTGACCACCACCTTTTCAATGCCGAGCGATGGATGACATCAGGAAAATGCTTCTCCCTCCAGGGCCAGATAAATGGAACACATATGGAACAAAACAATTGCTCACAAACACATGCATATATCACACAATGACATTGGGTCAAAGGGCATGAGCCCATGGACCGCTTGATTAGCAACCAACCAACCAACTATTTAAGGCTGATTTGACATCACAGAACACACTCGAGCATGAACGTTACTTTTGGGCTAACATCTTTCTATAACATCTCATATCTCCCTGTCCTCATATATTCTCAATATCATTCTACAACATCTCATATCTCGCTGCTCAAATATATTCTACACGTACATTCGTATACGTTGCAGATTCTATCTCATTCCGAATACAGATGTTATATGTTTGTGTTACTGAGGATACTTAAATACGTGTACGGTATGTTTGTTGTTGTAATAGTACTTGCCTCGACTGGTCCGTTCTCAGTGACTTAAATACACAGTTTGAATGTCTTGACAAAATCGTATCTTTTTGTTTTGGAGATTGGTTAGTCAAGTACGGAAAAACCCGTTTACTTAAGTTGCCAAGCGATCCGGCGCCGTTAGAACGAACATGTTCAATTCCCGTTAGTCTCAAGAACTTTTGGGCCAATAACTCCAAATTTACTTAATTCTTAGTTTCCCAAATCGAGATTGCTCATATATTTGCAAACTCATTAGAGTTTGAGCACTTCTAACACATGATACAAAAATATGCATGCTGATGGTTCCTGTAGCTCCCTGGTTGCACACACTCCTTGTCCGTCCCCACAAAGCGACCTGATCTAGCGTTGCTGGAGTAATTTAACAGTCATTAAATCACATGTTTCTCTAGTCTTGTATACTCATTTGTAATGTGTTTATGTGGAGATGTCCATTTGTCATTCACGACCATAATCAAATCTCACAACTGCCTTCAAAAACAATACGCCCATTCTTCCATTTCGACAAACTTTCACATGCCCAGAAAAATATATGCGCAGAAATATGCATAGAGTCGATGGATAATTGTACACGAACGTCTCAAGTATGAGTTATTGATTCTTGATGGTTTGAAATAAAATCTGACAGGCCAACACTATCATTGCTCAACTTGACATTCTGTGTGACACCCATATTAACTGCTGCTTCTGTCTCAATCTCCATTCTCATACTGGATGTGCACGTGACTATACTTTAACATTGGATATAATACAACACGTCATAATCATTATCGAACACATAACCCCTTCAGTTTCGTAGTGGTAAAACTCCTGAAACATCAACACAAAAAATCCGCAATACCTCTCTTATCTCTGTTCCTTATTCAAGTGTTGGGAATCTTAATGATATCCAGTCTTTAATATTATAAATCCATCCTTTCTGTTAATCTCCTCTTCTTCTTCCACTCTCAGCTGTTCCCTGTAGGATAGTTTTGGAAAGGAAATCGTGCCTCATAGCGTGGCCAAACCACGCAAGTTTGCGATGTTTAACCACTGCTATAAGATGTTTTTGTTGACCTGCAAGAGTATTTATTTTGTTTCTCACTTATACGTTGGTTTTATGTTTTGTATACTACCAAACAATATCATAGGCTGGATTTTTGTAGTATAACCGTAAATATAATAATTTGCATTATTTCCCCACTATTTGTACTTTTATAATTTCAAAAATTCTCTATATAAGTACGAACTTTTGTTTCAACAGAAAATCAGCCAATAAGCTTGGGAAGCAAGGCTATGATAGAGTACAAACTGCGTTCTAGCTATGTTCGCAGTCAAAAGTTGTCAGCACTGGCTGGGGCTTCCAAGAACAGAAGAAATATTGATGACGCCCGTGTAATGATGAGATTTAGAACAACGTCTGATCAAGGACTTCTTTTGAGCACATATTCTGAATCCATTAGCTGTTTTATTTGGGTAAATACTAGCTACTACAATAACACTTTAAATGCAAAGTAACTTATAAAACAATATTGTTTATATGCAAAGTAACTTATAAAACAATATTATTTATATACATAGTAACTTTTAATACACTATTATTATAAATATAGGTAATTTATAAACAGTATTGGATGCTACAGTATACCCCGGTAAACGGGACTACAATCCAACTTTTTATAAACTCTACCCTGATTTGAAATTGTGTGTAATTTTGTGACGTCACTGATGCCGGTTCAGTACTACATAAAAAATAGATACCTTAAGTTTGTTGAGCTTACCTGCGATTGATAGAGATATAGTACGTATGTTTTACCTCAGCTGTGGATATTTTGATGTCTATGTCGTGAGACACCGAAGATTCTCTTTCTGCCGGTGGAGAACAGAAGCGCCGATACTCTACTGAAGGCAATAGTTGCCAGTGTGTGACCAAGCTCCACCATATACTCCGCCTGCTGAAGAGGGTGCCTAACGACCGAGATTGAGAAAGCCGACTATGAGTGACGGTGCACAAGATGTGCAACTTTCATATACGGTGGCCCACACTCAACGTCAACCCGTCTCCGCCATAATAGAGGAAATGAACAGATACTGGCCACATGCCTAATTTCAGTCTTTTCCCACCCATACATACCTAAATAAATACTGTTCCCATTCTTCAACTAAATAAAAATCTCTGCATCCACCCACTGATGCGTGATTATAGCCAAGGGAAACAATCGTTGAATTTATTGAAGAACACAGATTTGCCTGCCCATTGCCATTTATTTCGTTTCGTTTCCCGCATTGTACCAAAATCGCACCCAACTATTTTCATGAATTAGTTAACAAACTATGATAAATATTATTTTAAACCTAACGTTACTTTAGACTATTGTTTTATATTCAATATGGTATTGCTTTAACAAGACGTGGAAACAGCAAGGGCATGATGCGGCCTTTATCACACACGCCACTCGAAACTTCACTTAGTTAGTCGTTGGATCATTGTCACTGCACTCCGGACAGGTCCATAGATGCTCAGATCTCCTCTTGCGATTACACATTGACTGACGGTCTCAGTACGCAGTTGATTGAGCATTATTCTTTCTTGTCCACTAAACTGATCCTTTCTAGGGACACCACATTTCAAACCAAATTCCTTTATTCTAATCATGGAACAAGAGTCATCATCACTTATAGTCATTTGCTCGTGCGTTTTCCCGTAGGGTGATCAAAATGTCTCCCCGATCCATCGTTCCACCAACAGCCGTAGTAGCAGCGTGTGCGGCCAACTTATCTGCTCTCTCATTACCCCAGACCCCAGCATGTCCCGGCACAAAAAACTCACTGCAACCCCCTAAGTGGGAAAAATGCAGTACTGACAGTGACAGTGTATAAAAGTAGTAACTTTTAATACAGGATTTTGAGAACGAGCGCAGAAGAGAAGAAATACAGAATTATTGTGTATACAACTCATTAACTGTAAATATAATTTCTTATTTCAAAATATAATCTCTCATCTGTAAAAACAATATTTTACTGTAAATATAATTCCTAACTGTAAATACAATTTATTTATTGTATTTTTCTTTTGTCTTGTATTTGTTTTGTTTTTATTGACGAAAACTTTTTTGTGAATTCCGTTTGTTTTGTAGACTGATAGTTATATTTTTTAATGCATTCAGTATGTTGTGTGAATTGTAAAACTTCTTTCTTTTTTTTGTGTTATATTTTTAAGTTTTCACACAAACGAGTTCACCTTCTGCTGAAGTCTAATCTTAGTGAAACAGAGCCATTCTCGGTGGAGTCTGTGGAAATTAGTGATGGAAGCTGGCATAATGTATCCGTGACAGTATCTGGTACTGCTTGGAGGCTTGATATAGATGGTCAGAGTTCGAATGCTAGAAACTTCGGCCACACTTTTAATTTTAACTCACATGATATTGTGATGATAATTGGGGGACATGCATTAATACCTGGTATTCTAAATGTTGATGGTAAGTTGATTAAATGAAATTTTAAAATAATCATCATGAAATCTCATATTTATTTGTGTATTACTAGTATTAGAATCACCGTCATAACTTCCACAACATTTGAGAGAATTGTGTGTTTATAGACACATATGGTTCTGTTTGGAGAGAATCACGATCACGCTGATGTATTTCTGCTATTCTAAGAATATTCGGGCCTAAAGTTTTTCATAATCATTACTGAAAGGCGTGGAGTATATTGTATAGTAACATCTAGTGTAAATTGAAAATTGAGGCAGTTATAGCAGCACTAAAATGAAACAATGGCTATCAGGGTCGTTATTATGTAGGTTTCTGAGTCCGTGAATTGACGGCTGCATAAAGAGTGGATGGAGTATACTCACTGTATACCGGGGTTTCAGACCAGCAGGGATTTAACTTGCTATCGTTTTTCTTGTTATTCTGAATTCAAGGTAATGAGAGAAATGACAAATTTACTTCAACAGTGTAGTTCCTATGAGGAGATATGATAATGCGACTTAGATAAATTTGTAATTATCCCCGAGGCGAGCAGAACAGTGCGATTGAAATGGCGTGAAAGGTGTTTATGTAGCCAGCCAGGTACATGAACTATCAAAATGCATAATCTTTGTCACGTGCTTGGTGAAAATGAGCAACATTGAGTTTCCACAGAGTGCGTCAACATGGAATTAAAAACTAAAACTAATTAAACTGCAACTGTAGGTTCAAAAATGAATTTTTTCAGCTGTCACTAGGAGATATCACTTGAGGTATTGGGTCATGTTCTTTTTTGTGTGGTGCTCTCGACAAGCAACATACTGCCAGCTTTGTTTAGAGAGGCAGAGTAAATGTGATAAAACTGTGTGGAGTGAGGTCAATCCTATGTCCTTTCACGACCAAATGTTAACTATGCTCGTGAGAGAAGCAAGAATAGTAAGCCTGTCACATGACCTACATTGTACAACCACATGATCTTCATTGTAATGAATCACGGATTTCTAGAAAGATAGGTTACTGTGCAGATTTGTGACGACACGAAAAGGACCTGTGTTATATATATATATATATATATATATATATATATATATATATATATATATATATATATATATATATATATATATATATATATATATATATATATATATATATATATATATATATATATATATATAATCAGTAAGAGTTCTATTACATTGCGATGAGTATTCTATACATTTTTTAGTTATACTGATGAAGCATTGTTCATAAAATTATTATTATTATTTTTATTATACTAGCATTGAGATACTGGAAAGAACAGACATAATACTGTCAACGTATTGTTCACGCTTAAACTAGAAAGTAGCTATTTCTTAGGTACACTAGTAAGGATGGAATATGCCAGAATAACAAAATATCTCCTTTATGGAGACTTTCACTTGATGTACACATTTAGGGAGCAACTTATACTTCAGTACAAGGATGTATGAAAGTGGAATAAGAAAACAGGAAACATGCAATGAAATGGAGTCACGTCGAAAGAATGGGTTGTATCGTTTTGTATAGGCCAGGATATGAGAAAAGAAATAAAGATAAAGAAGAAAATGATAGAAAATAAAACAAAGACTAAGCGCTTGATAAGACACAGCATATATCCCAATTGGTCATTAGATTCAATGTGCTTGTCCTGTGATAAAATTATTGCACCTCTGATTGATTTCACTAGTCATATTGTCTACCCTCATGCATTGTGATGTATCTATCTATATCAACAATTACTGCACGAGGAAAGTCTGCGTTTGTTACTAGTTGCTTACAAAGCACAAGTGTATTTCTGTTTCTACCATCCGAGATTCTCCTCGTTTGAATTGTTATCCCTTTGTCTCATCTAGATGTTGGTAACGAGAACACAGAGGACACGTTGCTCAGAGTGTGTGAATTAGAAGAAGTAGGGAAAAGGCAGTGAATGGATGAAGATGAATAAAAAAAAGCATCTGGCAAATGTTGTTATACAGTCGGTAAAATGTGTTGGGAAGTGACTGGCATCAAGACTGAAGTAGAGTTACATGTATTTGTCTACATTCACTCACACCCCCAAGACACAATCATGTATACACATGGTTCAGTCAACAGATAAACATATAAGTGTGGATGGGGTTTTGTTAACTACAAGAATGGAAAAAGGTGCTTGAAAAATCGTCTGCCTACTCCACTACTATCCCAACACTATAAGAGAGTAAAGCAAACAAACCTATATATCTTCCTTCATTAGACAAAGGCGTTGCACTTACATCGGTCATGTTCTCAGAATAAACAACCTAAGAATTCCCTAGCAGTCACTATATTGGGTTCCATCCGGAGTAAGAAGAAGAGGGAGACCTAGAGAAACTCTACGAAGAACCATTAATAGAGAAGGCATGTCAATGAACCTAAACAACACGCAAGAATTGAGATACCTGGCAGAATCACAAAGACAGAAATGGAAAGCTATGGTTTCTGCCCTATGCGCCGTCTATGGCCCCGGAGGAACATAATATAACATAACATAACATAACTCCACTACTATCGAGCATAAAAATGGATATAGAAGCGGTGACTGCGACACTCTGTTGTTGACAGGAATATCAGATCACACGGTGATACTCTCTGACTCCCAGAGCATGCTGCAGAAGATAAAAAAAAATGTGCATGCTAAGAAAGGATCGGGGCATGTTACTGAACAATTTAGTTGTACAAAGTATTACATGGATATACTATCCTGAGCATGCGGGAGTTAGAGGCAGCGAAAGAGCAGACTCATTGACGAGCAATGATGTGGTTGATGGCTCAGTATTGAACACAGATATAGCTGATTTAATAAGGACATTGATAAACTACAGAGTAAAGAAGATGACGCTGGAGATGATAATGTGCACATACAAAGAATGGCAGATATAACCAGGGGTGAGGGGAGAAAGTGTGTAATCTCTGGAAAGTTACGAAGATTAGATAGTCAACATCTGACTGGGAATTTAAGTCAACATACTCTTGGATGGCTGCTGGAGCGAAGAGCTAAGTACTCATGGGAATACCTTGTGTGGCATGATGCTGATTTATATTCAAGTAAGAAAAGTATAATTCTAGTATGTTATAAACAGCCCAGTACATTTTATAAACAACCCCTTACATGTTATAAACATCCCCATAAATCTTGCAAACATCTTACACATCATGAACATTCGCTTAATTGTTATAAGCACATTTTATGTATTATAAACACCTCTTCACACTTTATAAACATCCCTTTATTGTATTCATCAGGATTTAATGGATGCTTGTCCCAGTTTTTAGTCAACGGAGAATTGCTATCACTGAATGGATCAACTGAGAAATATGATATCACTGTCACAGGAGATGTAGAGGGAACCTGTAGAGCCCTCTGTGAGAATAATCCTTGTAAGGGGGACAATACGTGTGTAGTGGTTGGTGAAAGTTACCATTGTCCTCTGGTGACTTTCACATCAGTGGGTCTGGATAATGGATTTCTTATTGCTATCGTGTTTGCTGTTTTTCTGGTTACTTTAGTTGTTGTGATATTTGTACTGTTTCATATGCATCCAGATCTGTTTCACGTGTGTGCTTACAGTAAGAAACAGAAGCAAGTAAGAAGCCAATATGTTGACAATAGAAGAAAACACATCGTTGGTATAATTGGGGATAGCAGTTCTGGGATTATGCAACCTTTGAATTCTTGTAGTGACGATAATGTTAATGAAATTCAAAGTATGGGTATTTCAATTGTCAAAGAGAAAAACACAAGAAGAGCTTGTGGCAAACTAAACAGTGCCAAGAACTCACCAGGGGTAATTTTGTTACCTCAAGACGATATAGCCATGCAGACAGAGACAAGAAATGATTTGATTGGAGAAACTCATGCTTCAGAATGTTACCTATTTGAAAAAATGGTGAAAGCTACATCATCGTCTGCTGACTTTTCAGATTATGACGAGCATCCCCACGGTTTCAATATCAAGAGTAGGCATCATTATCATCATCATTCAGAAAATCGCCACCATTGTCAGCAGCAGCCACTTCTGAGCAACCAGTTATTAAAAATGTATGACAATCCTTCGAGCATTGGTGCTTCAAAATATAAAACACCTTCCAAAGATGAACCCATATTTAGTCATTGTTTGAAATCAAGTTCCATATCCAAGCCAACATCATTAAATAAGTCTGCTAGAAGAGACATAAAAAAACGCTGTCGAAGCCGAACTTTGGATTCATCTCATGACTCATCTGAGTTTTGTAGCTGCCCAAATACACTAGTGAACCTTCATGTACTTAATGCTCATACGCAGTCACACAATCTCAGCTCAAACAACAACTGCAGAGATTCTGTTAGTCCTTTAGAATGTCATGAACATCATCGCTTCATCACTTCGTCGAGTGGGATTCTTGACGCGTCAGTTGACCGGTGTCTACAATCTTCAGATGAGCACTTGCACATGCACTCTATTTCTTCATGTAAGAATTGTACCTTGAGAAGTTTGACATCACCCGGAGCAAGAAGATCCAGTTCTCCTTCGAATATACTATTTCAAGTTCATGAAACTCAATTAAGATTATCAGATTTTAACAGTAATTCTAGAATAGAAAAACATCACAGTCTATCGCAACAGTCAGAGCTAGAGAACCATAATATGGAACCTCCTGACACAAGTTCTGATGGAAGTAGCACGAGCGACTCCTTTTCTTGTTCTGAATTAGAGTATGACATTGATACTGGAAGGGCTAAGTTTGATGCTGAAAAAGCAAAATTATATTTCCAAAACTAGCAGAAGTTTAGAGTGAAAATATAGGCAACATTCCATAAATCTTGAATCAGTTGTAGACATGGGCTTTCCACCCTGCACCTTATACTTTATTCTTGATCACAAACATTTTTGAAACTTCGATTTAAATACATGTCAACCTCTTGAAAGTATTTATCTATCTATCTGTCTGTCCGGCTGTCTGTCTATCTATCTATCTATCTATCTATCTATCTATCTATCTATCTATCTATCTATCTATCTATCTATCTATCTATCTATCTATATGCTTGCAGCGTCAGGGGTGGAAGAGTTCTCTGGAGATGGCCTTCTTGTGTGCTGTTTGTAAGCTTGTTCCTGTGGCTTCTTTGATTTCTGTGATCCATATTTTACATGGACTGCCTCTGAAAACTATAATACTTTTATACTTGAAAGTATAAACCTTATTTATAAATTGTTTATATTGGACCTAAAAATCTTATGAAATTGCTCAATAGACAAAACGCAGAACGCAAAAAAAACACGTTTTTCACAAGACAAAATATATAACAGTTTATATAAAACAGACTGAATCAATGTTTTGACCATAAGGTCTTTATCAAGACAAAAATACAGGCCAAATAGAGTGCAAACAATAAAAATATTTCAAATGCATTTTAAAATGTTCTTATATTCATTTTCCTTTTGCGCTGAAGTTAGCGCATAGGGCAGAGGTCAGATCTCTCCAATTCTGTCTGTTCAAAGCTATTCTGTGCAGTTCTTGAATAGTATGAATATTGGTTGTTTTACTTTCACTAAGTATTGTTCTTCTGAGTGTTTCTTTTGGTCTATATTTTGGTATTTCTTTTATACCCCGTGCTCTTTTGCCTGTAGGTACCCAATATACCTGGAAATAAAAATAAACTATGGGCAAAATGTATTTGTTAGCAGGTATGTATTTAAATTGTTTATAGTAGGATGAATTTATGAAAGAGTTCTGTTCTTAGAAACTGACATATTTTTGTAGTTGGTTGATTGGTTGCTGATCCAGCGGTCCATGGGCTCATGCCCTTTGACCTAATACCATTAAATGACATTATATTACTGGGAAGTCTGTGGATTTTCTGCCCTCCATGGGATAGAGCCAGAGAATAAATATCACACCTCCAGGAAAGTAGGTTTCAACCTTTGTACTGCTCCTAGCCACTAGCCAAGATAGGGTTCACTGTGCTCATTCCCCGCCACCAATTGACTACTGGTTATGCCGAACTTCTCTATTGCTCCAGGCATGCAACCAAATGTTCAAGTCAAAAGGATTGTCACGTCCTGAGTCACTGTGCCTCTATGATGGATTTCAGCCATAGGAAAAACCAGTGCTGTCAGTTTCCTCATCCCCAGTGCTGCATAGTACATCTCTGGCTCCCTCCCAACCACAGAGGGTTGTATATATAAACAATACATATATATTCAGGTAAACATGAAACACATTTCAACAACAAAATAAACTCACAAATGTATAGATGACGTGCCATGAAGCTTCTCTAAGAAGATAACCTCAATATAACGGCATGTCATTCACTAAGGTTTTCTGTTGATTGGATGGTATGTCTAGTGGGCCATTGGTGAGACCCACAGACGCAACCACATGCGTATTTTTGTAGTTAATTTTATTTGTTATATTTGTCTTTCAATGCATGTTAATGTCTGTATTACTTTTGCTGCTAAATACGTGCAAATTACAACTGAAAACGATGCACATTTTCACAGCTGCTGTTATCTTTAGATTTATATTAAACTGCATACTAATTCGTGTCAACTTGTAGATATTTCATTTATTGCAGAGATAAATGACCAGAATGTCAGGGATAACCAAACAAGCTCTTCATTCAATACACACGTATTAGCTAGATGCAACAATTTCTACATTCATTCAATACACACGTATTAGCTAACTCCAACAAGCTCTACATTCAATACATACGTATTGCTAATTTCAATGATATCTACATTCATTCAATACACACGTATTGCTAATTCCAAGCTCTACATTCAATACACACGCATTGCTAAACCCAACAAGCTCTACATTCAATGCACACGTATTGCTAAACACAACAAGCTCTAAATTCAATACACACGTATTTCTTATTCGAACAAGCTCTACATTCAATACACACGTATTATCTAGTAGTATTTAAAATAACAAAGGTCTCAGTTAAACAAGAAGAAAACAGAAGGTTGTTTCAAAGAAATACACACCGTCAAAATGCAATATTACTGTCAATTATCCAAAATTAAATAAAACGGATAAAGTCAAGTTTATTGGCACCATTTTAATATCAGATGAGAGGTGATCCAACGAGATCAAGAACCGGATAGTACAGGTCAAATCAACATTTCAAAAAAGGAGAAACATTCTATGCAATTGAGTAATATCAATATATATGCAAGTTTGAATGCTAGAATGTTATATATTGAGCCAACCCTTCTTTATGGAAGAGAAGCATGGACAGTAAACTAAAGTGCACAAGATAAGCTGGAAACAACTGAAGTGGTTTTTAAGAAGAATGATGAAAACTCTATGGACAGCTAAGATAACTAATGTATAAGTTCTCAGAGATGCTGGAGTAAAACGACAAATTATAGCAAAAATCAGAAACAGACAATCAAGATTTTTAATGAGATGTGATGTGATGAGAAAAGATGAGGAAAGTAAAACGTGAACATTTAGTAACCACCGGAAAGATTAAGGGGAGAAGAGACAGCAAGACAAATAGAGAAATTTATAGATGGGTTGTCACTGTGGCACAAAAAAGTCACCAACTGAATTTATTAACAACACAAGAGATAGAGAGTTGTGGAGAAGCATGATCGCCTACTCCACTCGTCATGACACTTGATTGATTGATTTACCTTTAGTGAAATATTATCTTAAACGACACATTGAAGACCGTAAACAGAGAAGAACATTTTATGCTATGGGAGACTTCAACAAACACTTAGGACAGGACAGATAGGGAATAAAAGAATATCTAGAATCATTTGGAGATAGAACGAACATGAAAAACGAAAATGGGTATAGACTGTTAGAAAAATTCAACCAATGCAATTTATTCATTACAAATACCTTCTTCAAACACAGAGAATCCCAGACATACACGTGGTACAAATGGATTCACAATAATTGAAAAAAATAGACTTCAAACTAGCAAAAATAAATAATAGACGAATTAGAAGAGATGCAAGAGCAATAACAAATGATTATGCGCCGAGGGACTGTGTAGATAACTGGACTTAGGCGAGCGATGGCAGGCACAGTGCACCTCTTGTACCATCTCCGCTAGTCATAGGTATAGGTACACATAATTTGCAGGGTGCTTTCATGAATTCTGATATATTGTCTTTCCCCAGGTTAAGCGTAAGGGTGATTGGAGCTTGAACTTACGTTCTAAAGCTAGATGCAGTGCAGGATTTATGTATAAGCTAAACAAGCTATAACTTAAGGTCCCCACTGTCTTGTGGGCCCCCCAAAAAGTATATTTGGTACTGACATATAATATCAGGACTTATAAAGGGCCTCATATCTCAAATAGCTTATCAAGTCTGAATACGACGCTGGCCAGATGTGTGGCCTCGGCCAGATGTGTGACCTGAATTTTGATTATGTAAATGAATTCTCTAAGACTGAGAGCGTGTGCTTATTTGTTTTGTGAGACAGCCTTTCTTCTTGAATCATATTTTTCATCCACTGTACCAATGTGCCAAGGTGAGCTGTGCGATCATTCTGGCTCAGTGAAATGCCAGATTTGTCAGAATCTTGACACAAACGGGAAATCTTGAATTAAATGTGTACTTGATTTAACGTGTTATGACATACAGTGGTTGCATTAGGATGTAGATAAAAGGGCGTGACATCATGTTGAAGACATTACATGAAGGTAAATTTGTTGTCTTGTTCTCTTGTTTTCTTGTTGTCTTGTTGTCTTGTTCTCTTGTTGTCTTGTTGTCTTGGTGGTCATGTGTTTGGATACATGTTCGACACAGACCACAAGTTGCAGCAATTTTTATAAATCCTTCTTGCTGGATATTATTATTCATTTAGAACTCAGTTATGGGTGTCTCTGGTCAAGTCAATTGTGGGTGTCTCTGGTCAAGTCAATTGTGGGTGTCTCTGGTTAAGTCAATTGTGGCTGTCTCTGGTCAAGTAATTGTGGGTGTCTGGTAAAGTCAATTGTGGGTGTCTCTTGTCAAGTCAATTGTGGGTGTCTCTGGTCAAGTCAATTGTGGGTGTCTCTGGTCAAGTCAATTGTGGGTGTCTCTGGTCAAGTCAATTGTGGGTGTCTCTGGTCAAGTCAATTGTGGCTGTCTCTGGTCAAGTCAATTGTGGGTGTCTCTGGTCAAGTAATTGTGGGTGTCTGGTCAAGTCAATTGTGGGTGTCTCTGGTCAAGTAATTGTGGGTGTCTGGTCAAGTCAATTGTGGGTGTCTCTGGTCAAGTTAATGGTGACACGGACAGTGGAAGAAAAAAATAAGTAATGATAACGGTGATCACAATTTAAAACAGTGATTTAAAAAAATATCACGGCTTACGAGAAACGCTGATATACGGGTTGTTATGTGCATGTTGTAAGAGACACGCTGATACACGGGTTGATATGTACATGCTTTAAGAGACACGCTGAAACATGGGTTGATATGTCAAGGTTGTACTTCTAACTATATGACTACAGACCTTCAAAGGAATTAGTAAACCACAAGACTTCATACATAACACTGCTAAAGTCTGATGTGTTGGGCATTGATGCAAAGAAAGCCGCAACTCTGTATCTCTGTTCTCCAGATTGCACCTTGTTGGAGATCTGATAAGTATATTGTCCTGCTACAAGATAGGTCTGGCGAGAATCTAAGAAATAAACAGTAAAACGTACTTTATGCTTAGAATCTTATTCTTCATCGTTCTTCAGTCAGATATCAGGTTACAGCGCAAATAGCTTCTATGAATTGTGTGATTTGCTTCAGGTCATCCATGGAACCCCTCAAGTCTGGAAGTAGTGCCGTTTCAGTAGGCCAGATTTTCTCCTTCCCCTCTTGGTAGAGTTGACAGGCATGAAGAATCTGTTCAGCAGTCTCTGGGCTCAGTCCACATTTACACAGGTCTGTCTCGCCAATCTTCAGCTTTCGGAACATGTGACTTCTTAGTCTGTTGTGGCCAATTCGTAGTCTGAAGATGATGGTTTGTTCCTTGACATTTAATGGTAGGAGTCATTTGGTTATGCAGTTAGGTGCATCTGCTTCCAAGAAAAAGACAGTCAACATTTACTGGACACATAATGAGAAGAGGAGGCATTGAGAATATACTGTTATCATACCATCACCGTGCTACCAGTGCCAAACCTGGACAATGACAGTACATGACAAAAGAAAACTAGTGACAGCAGAAATGACATGTCTACGAAGAACACTCGGAGTGTCATTAAGAGATAGAATTAGAAATGATAACATCAGACAGATAACCAAAACAATACCAGTATTGGATCAAAGACAACAGATGAAGTGGTTTTCACACGCTTCCAGACTACCAATGTACAGCATGCCACAGATGCCCATGACACATAGACACACAGAAATCAAAGAAGCCTCGAGAGCAAGCTTGCAAACAGCATACAGGAAGGCTCATTCCAGAAAACTTTTCGACCCCTGAAGCTGCAAGGCGAACAAGAGAAACAGCGTATAGATAGATATTCTTAATTGATCTCAAGATATTCTCGCTGTAAAGAGAAAATAAATCTGGTGACAATACACATGCCTGACGAACACCTTATTTTATTTGTATATACTTCTCAGTTATATTATCCACTTTCATGGCTGCTTCTTGTTGCCAGTATATATTGCGCACAATTCTAAGATCTTTACTATCCATATTAATATATTCTAGATTTTTGATAATCTGGTCGTGTTGTATATATCTTTCTGAACTTCTAGTGATCTTTCAATTAATGTTTTTAATGTATATATAGCGTTTTGTGTTCCTTTCCCTTCAACAAATCAAAATTGTTCATCCGCTATTTCTTCTTTAATTTTATGTCTTGTTCTTCTCATAATAATCCTCAACAAAATATTTGTTATGTGACAGGAAAGATTAATTGTTCTTTGTTCTGAACATTCTATTGCTCCTTGTTTCTTTGGTAACGCTATAAATATTGATTTTGGAAAGTCATCAGGTAAATAACCACTGTCATAAACATCAATAAATAATTTTGTTATTACTTTTATTCCGGTGTCTTCCAGCGCCTCTAGTTCTTCCACGGAAATATTATCAGGGCCTGTTGTTTTCCCTTTTCTCATGTGTTTTATGGCATCTATAATTTCCTCTTCTAGTATTGGTGGTCCCTCACAATTTATTGTATTTTCAGGCTGGATGCAAATATGTAATTTTGATACAATAAGTCGATGGTCAGTACATCAGTCTGCACCGCACATGGATTTTGCCACTCGAAAATCTTGGCGTCCCTTTCTTCTCACAATTGCATAATCTATAATATGATAGTGTCTTGATCGTGGATGCATCCAGGAGACCCGGTTTTGGATTGGAATTTTAAAATGGTGTTAGTAATGAAAAGGTCATGTTCGTCACGTTTGTAGAAGATGAAGTCCATTGCTGTTGCATTGCTCCACTCCGTATTTCCCAATCACGCCGTTCCAAGGGATATTGTCTGTAGCCAATTTGCATTGAAATATTCAAGTAATATAAACTTATCAGCCTTTGGAACTGATATAAGGCCTTTATTGACTTTGCCCCGCTCACATCACTGGATTTGTCAGCGTTGGCGCATACGCACTGATGATTGTTGCATATTTCGTACCAAAGAGCAGAGTGATTTTTACTGTCATGAGGCGCTCATCTATTGCCTTTGATGGGTATACTAGTTCGCCAGTGAGTGTTGTTTTAATAAGGAAGCCTACTCCTGCTTCGCGTCTTTCCTCAATTTTTCAACCGCTCCAAATTTCGCAGAGCTGACTCCAGCTTGAGGCGTTTCACTCAGAGCTGCTATGTCAATATTGTAGCTTGATAGCAGGGCTGTTCGTCGAATAAGTATATTTGTGTTAGATGCATTGTCGAGAAGTGTGAGTAAATTAAATGCACCCAAAACAGTGGGAAAACCTTTTCCGTTGAGTGAATTTTCGTGGATGTGAATTGACTAGAACTGGGGATTTTGATTAAGTGAAGAAGAATTGTGCAAAGCGTTGATTTTACTCTCTTGTCGGACCACATTTGAAACCAGTGGCAAGACGAATGAAGACGACTGGAAATGAAGCTCACAAAAACGTTGCTGGTATTCTCCATCATAACCCGGTGGGACAAAAAATTATCATGCTTCATACGAATCAATTTACCGAAAATTAGATTTTATGTTAATGGTTGACAAACTGTCCTGTTTTTTTTAAGACAATCTCAGCATGATTGTGAGTCTACTTTGTGACTTTTTAACCGGCTGTCTTGTTAGAAAAGAGCGTCGAGACTGAAAGGTCGGTTTTCCACTGGTGAGTGTGTTCACATGATAAGTTATTGAGTTAAAACACAAACTTTGAAAACTTAATAGCCAAACTGCACATGAAAGAACACATATCACCAAGTTCGACCCTTTTCCTTTGTGCGATAGGGAGCTATATTGACAAGTTACAATTGTTAGCACAAGACTGATCGGTGTTGTTCATGGTCGAGAACACGCATAATCCCACAAGTCTGACCACAATTGACCCTATTCAATGTAGGGGTCATGATTCAGGTATTGGAAACTCCAACTTTAAGAGGTACTCCTTGATATAGAAATTATCAAAGAGTACCTCTTCAAGTTGGCGTTTCCAATACCTGAATCATGATTCCTACTCTGAATAGGGTCAATTGTGGTCAGACTTGTGGGATTATGCGTGTTCTCGACTATGAACAACACCGATCAGTTTCGTGCTAACAATTATAACTTCGTTGTCTCTAGTTTCTCATACACAACGCTGCCATCTAGCACGTACTGCCTGCCTTCTCCATGTTAAATGTGTACTCTATGCGCCGCCATATCGATATGACCTATGCCCATATCGGGACATCAACATTGGATACAAAAGGCAGCAAAAGAGATTGTACAAAATATAGACTATTTCGCTCCCTAGCCACACTGGAAACATTTTCAACAGAATTCTAGAAAGAAGATTATGAGCATTCATCGAACCAACATTGGGATTCTGTGAGAATAAGAGCTGTACAGATTCAATTTTTACACTCAGACAATTGACAGAAAAGAAAAACCAAATGAAAACAATCAAGAATTGTATATCGCGTTGTCGACCAAGAAAAAGCCTTTGACGGAATATACAGACAACAACTATGGAAAATATTGTCAAAAGATAGGGCTTCCACAATACCTAATCAACTTGTGCAGGAGTAGTTACACAGGTAGTCAATGTGTTGTTAGAAAAAGTGTAGAGCTTTCAGACAAATTCCACGTGTGCAACAAGGAGGTGTTCTCATTACATAGGGGCCTATATCGATTGTATATTTGAAATTGCCAACACCAATGAAGAAAACAACCTTTTAACAACCTCCTGAACGAACATCTTTTTACAAACGATCAAGCAATAATATCAATACCAGAACAACTACAACATATAAATAGACTTCACACAACATGTAGGGACTTTAACGTAAGGAAACACAGAATAAACCGATGTAATGTCAATCGCAAAAACAGAAACACAACTACTGTATTCTCATTGATGACCAACAACTTAAACTGATGAAAAAAAATCACTTATCTTGCAAGAATAATATCATCAAATGGGAAAAACACAAAAGAAATCCAACATAGTTGCAACATATCAGATCTTAGGACATATGTCTCATATTTTCAAAAACAAGCATGTGAGCATGAATACCTAAACTGCACTATAGCATACCATCACTATGCTACCAATGTCAAACCATACAATAGTAATTTATACAGACACGATGGATACACATACAGAGACAGACCATGCAAAAAAATGAAGTAAAGAAACAAAAGAGTCAACGAGAGCAAAAATATTTGAATTACACAAACATGCTGTCCCCAGAGAACTCTTCGACCCATGACGTTCCAAGGCATAAAGGGGTATTAAGCGAATATAAGAATATTGGCCACCCCTTTCAATGTATCTGCATTTCGACTTACCTGGCCGGAATGTCTTGCGTAACCGTGTGCCTTTATTGCCGCTGGATGGGTTGGCGCAGAGGTGTCGAAGATATTGCTTGCCCTTTTACAGGTAATTATTATTCCTTCTGAAGTCTCCACATCAGCGGACATGATCCCTAAAAGTGTTGGCCAGAAACACAACACGAGCTGCTGTATATATGTTTCCAGGGTGCACCACGAGGAAGTGCTTTTAGCATCTTGGTTTTAAAAAAAATACTAACCCTGAGAACCACACACTGTGAATGTGAAGCCCTTTACACAACATACAATTTCGTTGTATCAGAACTTTTATAACAATAAAATAATGAGGGTGGTGGTTCAAGTAATCCTGAACCACCAGTAGGTCACCACGATTTTCTGTTTAAGTAAATCTCTCAAGGTATAACGGCTGATGGTTCCGGTTCCATGTTGATTTACTGGATATTTTTGAGATCTTTGTTAGATGTTCTCTTCGAGCCACGCCTATCCTGACTCCCAATTCGTACACTCTCGATATATACTCATACTCATTTATCTAAAAATCATCCGATAGGCTGACCATCTGTTATGGTGATGAGGCTAGCTAATTGGACGGGCCGTTAGTTTCTATCTACACCTGCGTGTAGGGACAACGATAAGTGTGAGTTTTCGCAGTGAGGTCCGCATTTTAACTCTCTCTCTCATCCTCGATTAGAAACTGCCTCACAGCACGTAGGGCATTCCCGTACGTGCTCCGCCCTTCGTTCCAGCAGCCATTCAACCAGATGGTGTTTCAAGTCTAATGCCGCCGAAACAGACGTCGATATCAGGGCACAACTCTGGCCCTTGCAACAGGTTTCGTTGTTGTTCCGCCCACCCACGCCGTGCCCGTCCTAGTTCAAGCACAACGTCGGCCTGTCGGAATAACATGGTAACTGTTATCGAAGGATACGACTACGGGATTGTATAGATGACGTGCCATGACGCTTCTATAAGAAGATAATATAATCTCAACAATCTCTCTTTCATGGCACCACGTATCCCCTAAGTACATCACCTGTTTGACTTTCTGAATCACAGGCACTATTCATTGAGTCACTTAGCATGCACCCATGGAAATAGGCTTGCGATCCCATCGAAGACAGAGAAGTTGCTGGATTGGATTTGTTGCCATAGTGACACGAGAGAATTCTACTATCAATAACACAAAAGACAGGGAGTAGTGGCGAAACATGATTGCGTACGCCACTCGGCATGGCAGTTAATTTAATATATGTGTAGGCCCCTTTATCCAGATGTTCGCGTCACAAACTCAATTTGTTTTCTTCTGTTTCAACTGAAGCTCCTTTCCAATCCAGTATTTATAAATTTCCGTGCCTCTTTCTGAAGTTGGTCTCGAAGAACAACAAACAGGCTGTAACACGCACGGAGATTCTATCGCTTGTTTGTCGTTTTAGTCAATCTAGAATGGTTAGTATTTGTGTTTTTCCCTTCATATTGTTAAATTCTGATTATCTTTTGTGTTTTTTTTTCAATTTATACATAATAATATAATTAACCCGGCAAGAAAAATGGGTTGCAATCATCATAATTACATGTGAGATTCTACTTTTGCAGAATCTAAACTTCTGTGGCTGTCAGAATCAATGAGTATGACAGTCTGACTCGCTCGCATCATCATACATTTGCAGTCAGAATCTAGCGCAGCAATTAAAGAAATACCACATATACAATCTATTTTCGTATAAAGAATCTCATTTTATAGAATAAACTTCACACCTTTATTTTTACTGAGAACATAAATAATTATTTAAATGAAAGTCCGCCATTTTATTTCTTATATTTAATTTTAAAAAAGCTTAGGCCCTACAAGGAAAAACTAAATTAAATCTGCACTCATTCATGAGAACTCGTCATACTCAATATATTACATTGATAGTTAGATTGTCTTCATACTTGTTCAGTCATTCTTTGCATAATAAAATGTTTAACTACTTCTGTGTAAGACGTTCTTAAACTCCAGCCAACAAACAGAACTACATAGCACACTCTGCAGTCAAAAAAAAGCACACCATCTTGTGAAAAAAGGAGAAACACAACAGTGAAGACTAGTTATAAAGGTATTGGGCAGCTCAAATACCATTGAAAGTGACTATACCATGCCTTATTTGTCCAAGAACCTTGTCCAGAGCTGAATTCTTGTGGACATCTCAGACAGGAAGTGATTCTTAGCATGGAAGTTGAAGCCCATGACTCCAAATCTGCATGTTGCAGAAAGGTAAAATAGTCACAAAAACCCTATATTTTAACCCCTCTGAGTAGGAGACTTTAACTCAAAGCATTGCACACTGCTGCTGAATATTAGTCTTCTGTGTATGAAATAAAGTTCAGGGGAAACCAACCCATTGCACATATGACGTAAGAGCTAATTGTTTGTAATTCCTGGGGATAGAAACATCAATGCTAGTATAACCAAGACTTAGAACTGCACATATAAGTTTATGATTGTGATTGAGTCATCTTTACACAATTGAATGTTGTGTAAGGCTGTTGATGTGTCAGCACAATCAGATGATTTTGATATAATTGAGAGAAAGCATGAATTGGGAGTGAGGATAGTTAGAGAAAACCTAACAAATATATAAAAAAAGAGCAGTGAACTAACATAGAACCAGAACAATCATCTGTTATTAATGAAGAAATAATGTCTTTAGAAACTAAAACAGGCCTAAATGATTATGCATTAAAATGATGATGATAGAACCCAGAGGGAGTTACGAGCTTGTTCCCTAATCCAGGCAATGGAATTTACTTTCATCTTCAGATTGGTGTTTTACTGGTGTAGTTTCTTTTGAAGGAGAGCTTTTTCAGAGCTAATGCAAATCCTAAGTAACTGTTTGACTCAGTGGATGTATGGTGCAGTAGCATGAGCAGAACAGTCTTCTACTCCAGAGAGGAAGTTTCTGTGACTTTCATGCATATGTGAGGCATAGACTAGGTAAATTTGTTTATTGCCTCCTAACAGACTAGGCATGGGTCTTTAGCAGACTTAATCACTGTGGATTTCATGGAGTGGGCCCAGCCTCCATAGTTACCTTCTATGACATGCATGGTAGGCAACAGTATTTATAATTACACTAACAATACATGAATAGTTGAAGATAAGAACATTTGAACCAATTTTTGTTTGTTATGTTATTAATGAAGAATATTAACTTTCTTTGACACTAGTCAAACTTCAAGAAGACAACTTTAACTGGCGGAGGGCGTAAAAAAACTGGTCCAAAGCCAGAATTGACTGAGGAACAGAAACAGGAAATAAGAGAAGCCTTTGACCTTTTTGACGCTGATGGCTCGGGAACAATAGATGCTAAAGAACTCAAGGTCTGTTAACTGATAGAGAACATTGGTTCTCAATATTTGTTCACCCATGTCCCACTTTCAGGTCCAATTAGTGTTTGGGACCCCCATAGGATTTAAATATAATAACTTTTCAATTTTGCTTACAACTTCTTGTTTTTTTAATTATATGCCATCAGAATAATTCAGGCAGCTAACTTTCTGTGGTCCCCAAATATCATATTTTTTGTGTGGAGTGTCTGTAAAATTCTTTTGCCTCATGGAGGGATGGGACATATGACCCATTTTGAGAACCACTGGTATAGACTATTTCTTTAGATGTACTTTTTTTTGTTCTGACGCAATACTTGTGTTTTTGTTTAGCATGTTTGAGATATTTGCCTCATATTTTGATCTAACACATCTGACACAGTGTTTTTATCTTTGTTTAACATGTTTGATACTTGCCTCACATTTTGGTGTAAGGTGCTCATTAGCTGATATATATTCTGGCAATTTTTTACATTTTCAAAGTAAATGTATAATTTTATATTGTGTCAAATAAATGTAATTTTTAAACCAGGAAAGGTAACAATAGTGACACTACATATGCTTATAAACCATACAGATGCAACAGCAGAGTATTATATGAATGTAACGCCAGTGTTACATACCCTCAATTCTTTGAACTAAAAGTCCCAAATTAGGTCCATATGTAAATAAACATATCTTCTGACAGAGAGGTCTCACAGACCCTCAATGTATGAATACAATAAGTACCCTACAACTGTATGAATATTGTGAATACTCAAATGTATGTAAACACATAAATATAATTAATATATGGCTTAGCTGCAACAAAACTTAACTTTCCTTAGAACATGCATATTCCCAATTGCAGTATATGGATGTGAGTCTTGAATAATTACTAGTAAAGTGAGAAACAACATTGCAACTTTGAAATAAAATATTACCGAAGAATCCTCAGAATACCATAGACCAAAATAATAAATAGGGATGGTTCCTGTTTGGAAAGCATGACCACATATTTGATTATTGGCCTTGGCAATTTTTCTCAGTTTATGTTTATCCTTTATTAATTTTAATATAAAGTTATCCAGGTTAGGTTTAGTTATGTAAAACACACCTCTACTAGTCCTAAAATAATTATTTTTAAAATTAATTATTGGTATAATATTTAGATTAATTGACCCTAAAATAAGCTGATAGGCACGTGTTCCAAACAAGAACCATAAGGGCATTCTGAGAGAGTCAAAATAAAAGAAAACTGGCTAAACAGCAATGTTTGCTTTAGAAAATTATAATATTACTTCATATCAAATGAAGTGTGAGTTCCCTTCTGCATAAGGGACAAATTCCCTAGTTAACTCAGTTATCAATTTCGTGTGGTTTTGTTTATTTTAAATGTTATTAGTTGCTTGAAAAAGGTCCCATTTGGACTGATACATGGAAAATTTCCCTTTTTTGTTTTATTGCATGTTTTTTTATTATATACTTTTTTTATCAATTTTTATTTATATTTAGGTTTTTCTAGTAACCTATTAAACTTATTTTGCATTACTGTTGAATCTGTGCTTGATGATCCAGAAAATGTACCGGGTAGATAGTGAATATTCTCAAATCAACGTTGATATTGAACAGAGTTATCACTTGAGTCTTTAAATATGTTGCTTAGTTAGACTAATAATCAATAGATGTAGTCACATTTGTGACATATCACAATACACTCAGAGTGATTGGAAAAGATGCATCCTACATAGTATATGAAGAACATTCAATACAAGTTGGTCTCTTGCCAAAGTTTGTAGATCCGTATGTATTGTGCATGCTATAAATTTAGCAAATATCAGTGACATACAAAACCATACAAATAAATTAAAATATAATTTTTCACGTTGTCTAAATCCTAAAGTAAGTATTTTCTTGCTGGAAGTAACGATACAATAAAAAGGGAATATTAGAGATGATCTGATTAGTCAGTTTCAGTTACATTCTTATGTGTTTCCTGCTCAGGGGAATTCATTTTTGGGTTGTGTTTGGCCAAGGTTTAAAGGGTTAAAAATCTATCCCCATGGAGAAGCTTCATTGCAAAAAAGGATACAAAAGCTATATTGCTTGTATTTTATGGGGATGTTGTTTGTTTGAGAACCCCAGGAATTACAAGTGATTAGCTCTTACTTCCTATATGCAATTGGTGGGGGGGGGGGGGGGGGGGTTTCTGAGATTTTTCATACTTGGAGACTTCAGCTTGGTGCAATGCCTAATGTAGGAGCATTCTACTCTAGGGACGAGCTGATAGTTTGCTTGGGTCACCCATTGTTTGTCTATCCTCTGATGAGGTGCTTTGCAGCCAGCAACAGCAAGCTATTCCTTGTGTATGAAGACTGTTACATTACTAGCCTTTGTGTTCCTAGGTCCCAGGCCAAATTTCTTCCATATGAGTTGTGTTGGGTAACGGCGATGGTTGAATTAGACTCGGGGTTGATACACCTTCCTAGACGAGGTGCTGTTGTGCAAAACGCTTCAGTGGTCTGAGATTTGACCTGTGCATTTCTCATGAACTCGCCTTGTCCGCTTGAGATGGCCTTCCAATCCATTGTCAGGTGCTGTCTATGTATTTTGACTTCACAGTGAGACAATGATTTCTAACTGGATGAAGCTTTATATAACTTAGATTTATTTGTCTACTCATAACGTAAGCACCATATCTGGTTTACTTTATATGTATGTCATGTGACATTCTCTCTAAAACATTGTTTTCCCAATGAACCTCTTCTCTTTTTTGGGCCATACTGCTTGCATTTTCCTACAATGTATTCATGCTATCTTTGATGCCATCAGTCCATCATCTCCTTGGTCTGCCTTTTCTACTCCTCTCAGGTGCTCTGCCCTCCATAATTTGTCTTTCTAAACAGTCGTCTCCATTTGCTATTGTGTTTAGTAATCAACATTTTGCCACCTTCAATGTGTTTATAATATCTGAATTTATCCTTTTTTCTGTTCATAAGATTCTAAGTATCTTTCTTTAGCATTTCGTCTCAAAGGGTTGATCTTCTTTGTCACTGTTTTACTTAGGGTCCATGTTTCACATCCATATGTTGCTACCAGAAAAATAAATGTTCATAGCATACTTTACTTTAGATAAGATGAACTTGTTTGTTTACTCATAACATAAGCACATATCTGGTTTACATTTTCTATTTTCAGGTTGCTATGAGGGCTCTTGGTTTTGAACCTAAAAAAGAAGAAATAAAGAAATTGATAGCAGAAATAGACAAAGAATCAACAGGTAAAATACTTCCTTTTATCTTACAAAATGGGAATTTGTGTACAAGGTGTTATATTAAACCAATTCTTTTGTATGAATGTGAAGCATGGACTGGAAACAAACATGTTCAAAGTGAAATGAAGGCTAATGAGATGTGGTTTTTGAGAAGAATGATTGAAGTGTCATGGACATCTAAGAAATTAATGTTGAGGTCCTCAGTTGTTGGAGTAAAGAGACAGGTTATAGCAAAAACAAGAGGCAGATAAATCAAGATTTATATGGCATGGGATGAGAACAAAACTTGAACATATAGTAACCACTAGAAAGATCAAGAGGAGAAGAGACAGCTGAAGGCAAAGAGATAAGCTGCACAATGTGTCATCAGAACAAGATGTCACCAAATGAATTTATGAACAACACAAGCACTGAGATTTATAGAGAAATAACACTTTCATGCTTGCGTTTCATTTGGTTGATTGATACTGTACCAAAATGACAAGGTAGAGACTTCTATCTATTCGCTAAACCCTTTGTTGCCTTTCAGCATCAGGGGTAGAAGAGTTTTCTGGAGACGGCCCTCTTGTGTGCTGAGGATATTGTGGATGTTGTCGCCTCTTTTATTTCAGTGGTCCATCATTTTCGTGGTTGGCCTCTAGGTCTGCCTTCGCTGTATTTGTATAGCATAGCTTGCTGTGGTATGCTGTCTGATGGTAGTTTGCTGATGTGTGCAAACCATGTGATCTGTTTTCTCTTGATATATTTCAAACAAGGATATAATAAACAGGGACTTGCAGACAAGAAACAGACCTCATTTAATGCCTATGGTGGTGAGAGAGAAATTGGTAGGACATTATCTCAGAAAATCTTTTAGTTCTGACTGGACTGAAACCAACAAGGGAATAGAAAAATGAGCCAACTAAAGTATATATGGTAAAGAAAAATGAAAGAATAGGATAAGAATAACTAGGGTGGAGTTAGTTGTCCCATCTCATAAGGTCAAAGTGACCCAGAATCCGTGATGAAGTTGGATGTGTCAGGCCCAAAGGCGCAGCAAAGCTATAAACCATGACACAACAATTACATTCTGCAAACATCTTGCTATTCTGCAGGAGTCTAAGAATGCATGCAGAAGAAGTGCTTGGATGATATGATTATTCTGAGATAACCTTGTTTGGAAACACCCCCACTCCTTTCCTCAGAAGAGAAGCATTCAAAAGACCACAAATAGAAGTTCATATGAAAAAGTACAATTAAAAATATATAAAAATGGTGGGGGGGGGGGGGGGCAGAAAACCAATAGATGAACATTTGTAGCATAATGAAAATAAATCTAAGTAACCAATAAGTGTAAATAAGTGGAACAAGTTCAATGCATGTTGCGGGGTATAAGCCAAAGATTTCTGGAACCTTTCTCACTAGTGAAGTATCCAAGATTGGCTTATCTTAAAGGTAATATGGTGTTGTGAAAAATAGTACTCACACAAAAATATGCAAACATGACAGAAGTGGACTTATTGCTTACTGGTACATTTAAACAACTCGAGTATTCAAACTCATAATTCACAAAAAAACTCACAAAAATCACTCAAATTAATTCAATCTAAAAGTAATGTCAATCTAAAATTATTTAAACTTAAATAATTTTCACATGCATGTGGTTGCATTGTGGGTCTCACTAATGGCTCACTAGACAAACCACCCATGTAACAGAAAACCTTAGTAGATGATATGGTGTTATATTGAGACTCTCTTATGGAAGCTTTGTAGCATGTCATCTATACAATTATAGACCCCCTTTCAGTAGAAGACTTTCAATAATCATTGCACTAAACCGAAAGCAGAAGTTTCCTATGTATGAAAGAAAGCTCAGAAAAAACCATCCACTGCACATAGGACGTAAGAGCTAATTGCTCACAATTCCTGGGCTTCTCAAAGAAACAAACAATAATTTTCACTGACCTTTGCCAGCTATTTGGCATCGATGTACAGAGTGCATCTGTGATGGTCAAGGTACCTGGTTTGAACCACCACTGATAATTGGGCATATGGGCCATTCATAAAGCAATGGAAAACTAATGAACGTAAATACTTCCAAGATAATCATTATTGCCAAAAAATTCTTGGTTGATGGTTAAATCTTGTATAGAATATGCTACCAATTTATTTTTCTCAGAGTTTATCTTATCTTATCAACCTTTTTTTATTTTATTAAATAAATATATACTTTTGACGACTAATGACCCATAAACACATGCGTAAATGGATGAGAGTATTTAGAGTTGCATGTTTTAATTGAAGTATTTTTGTCAATATATGAAAAAAATTTGGTACAATGACTGCAGACCAACACCTAATGTTTTGCTGGAAAAAAATTGAGCGGAAATCGTTGTTGCACCATTTGGTAGTCATAACACAATATTCATGAAAGCTATGATAGAACTTAAACAAATGAACAAATGGCAGAGAACATTGTTCAAGCTGAAATCCACACACTAAATGATGATGTCATTGTGCGATAAAATTGTCAGCCACATGTGTTCCGTCTTGCATTAGGGTTAGATCTTAGGGTTATGATTGGCAGTTAGGTGTTTGGGTTAGGTGTTATGGTTTGGCTCTAGATTGCCAGCCCACACAAGTGCTATAAGTCATTCTCTATGATATTGCGAAATATTGGCCTCCCGAAAATGTTTAGTAAGAAACCTAATCCTAACCTTTACGTTAATACTTAACCCTAACACCCAACTCCTAATCTAGTCCCTATCCCTAAGATCTAACCCTAATGCAAGATGGAACACATGTTGTTAATAATTTTATCCCGTGATGATGTCATAATTTAGTGTGTGGAATTCTGCTTATAATGTTTCAAAATTACACACATTACAAACCCCCCCCCAAAAAAAAGAATTCATTGGTGTGCAATGGGGGTTGGTCTGCTATCACTGTACCCAAAATTTCAATTCAGCTAATACAGGCCTTAAGACTCTGGACATATTTGTTATAAAAAGTGTACCATATTAGTTTTGTATGTGGGTTATAATATATAATGTTTGCATGTAAGAATGGATTATGTTAAGGACAAGGGCCCACAAAGTTAATTAAGAGCAATCTGTAATCATTTCTTTTCTTATCTATCAGGTACAATAGATTTTAATGACTTTCTGACCCTAATGACACACAAAATGAGCGAGAAAGATTCCAGGGAAGAAATACTTAAAGCATTCCGCCTGTTTGATGATGATGAGACTGGCAAAATTTCATTCCGTAATTTGAAGAGAGTGGCAAAAGAGCTTGGGGAAAACATGACGGATGAGGAATTGCAGGTTTGATCATATGTTCTTAAAAAAATCTGCTTCTGTTTATTTATTTCACAGTATTTTCATATTTATTTCACAGTATTTTCATATTTATTTCACAGTATTTTCATATTTATTTCACAGTATTTTCATATTTATTTCACAGTATTTTCATATTTATTTCACAGTATTTTCATATTTATTTCACAGTATTTTCATATTTATTTCACAGTATTTTCATATTTATTTCACTGTATTTTCATATTTATTTCACAGTATTTTCATATTTATTTCACAGTATTTTCATATTTATTTCACAGTATTTTCATATTTATTTCACAGTATTTTCATATTTATTTCACAGTATTTTCATATTTATTTCACAGTATTTTCATATTTATTTCACAGTATTTTCATATTTATTTCACAGTATTTTCATATTTATTTCACAGTATTTTCATATTTATTTCACAGTATTTTCATATTTATTTCACAGTATTTTCATATTTATTTCACAGTATTTTCATATTTATTTCACACTATTTTCATATTTATTTCACAGTATTTTCATATTTATTTCACAGTATTTTCATATTTATTTCACAGTATTTTCATATTTATTTCACAGTATTTTCATATTTATTTCACAGTATTTTCATATTTATTTCACAGTATTTTCATATTTATTTCACAGTATTTTCATAACTTGTATTTCTGTTCACACTGTTTTCTGGTGGGTATTTTATCAGTTGTAATTATTTATTTAAGCTCATCATGTATTTCTGTAGTTAATTTTCAGTCATTTCTTAATATTTCGATATTGGAAAATATCTTTGTTTCTGAAGTAAGTGTTTTCTCTAACTTTAAATACGTTTCAGTATTTTCAAAGTGTCCTGTCTAGCAGAAAATGGATGTCGGTATCAGACCAAAAACTGTGTGACCCCTGTAATGAATTTCTGTATTGATGTGTTGGTATTCTGTGTTGTTTTGCAATGTCAAATCTGTCCACAAAATGAGTGATCTGTAAATCACCTGCTGTTGTTTTAAGGCCTGAAAGTGATGCCTCAATGTATACACTAATGACATTTTGCTATCCAACTTGGCAGAGTCAGAAATGATATCACTGGTGATGTACACAGAAAATTAGATCAATTATCATTGTGCTGCACCACTTGAATGTTGTTGGTAATCCCTTAAAGGTAAAAATCGTCTGATTCTCCCTGAATAATTAGCTATTTGGACACACTGTCAGTTGCATCTGCTCTATTATCAACAAGGAACATGACCAGAAATATAGGGAACACTTTCCACAGGAGTCTCATTTTGCAAACATATAAAAATTTGCCTCAGAAATGAAAGTGGTAGAGCTATGCTTCCAAAGTCAGGGCAATTGTGGACATGCATCAATGATCACTTTTTCTACTGCTGCAAAAATCAGTGTCATTGATTATGTCCTTGGTCTGCTCACACTGTCATAGACACAAAAGGACTGATTGGGATGCAGGTAAGGCATACCTTAACGTAGTCAACAGTGATTGCCACCCATTATACCAATGCTTAGATGAGACAAAGGGAAAACAATCAAGTGTCGAAAGTCATGGATAGCAAAGGCAGGGGACACATTACCTATAGAAATAGTAGCTTCTAACAAATGTAATGATACAACTGGGGAAAGTGTGTAGACTTGTAACAGGCCTCTTTTTTACACCATAGGTCATCGATTTGTTGTCTGATCCCGAATGTTAAAAGAACTTGTTCAGCCGCACTTAAAACTGCAAGACACAATTATATACACAGATGGCTCAGTAAATAGAGAAATTATAAAATGAAGATGAGGTTTTGTAATCTACAAGAAAGGTCTTGAGAAATTGTCTGCCTAATACACTACCATGTCGAGCATAAAAATGTAGGTAGCCGGTGGCACTCGGTTGGTAACTAAAATACCAACCCACATTTGTATACTTTCAGATTCCGAGGCATGCTGCATAATATAGGCAGGTGCATGTTAAGAAAGTAATGGGTTATACTAATGGACAACTCAGTTGTCCGGTAACATGAATCATTTCTTTCTAAACATGAATATCCTGCCCTGGTCATATGTTGTTTGTCAATCACAAGTGATGATGACCATTTGTTACATCCACTTTTTAAAATTCAATTAGAGTTATGTCCTTGATTATGAGTTCGTAGATGGCTAATGAGCCCTATTCGATCCCTATACATACCCTATACATCTATACCCCTGGTCATACAAGGGGTCAGAAACAACAAAAGAGCAAACTAATTAACAGGCAGTGCTGTGATTACTGGAACAATATTGAGAAGAGATAGGGTGGATCTAATAAGGGCAGTCATAGATTTACTGCAGTGTGAAGAAGTTGAGGTGATGATGTGCACATACAAAGAACGATAGATAATGGGGGTGGCCATGGGTGAGAGGAAATAATGTGTCTTCTCTGGAAAGATCATATAATCAACATGAAATATCTTCAGCAGTGTTGTGTCTGCATAGAGCAGGGTTCCCAAAACTAGGGGTCATGACCATGAGGTGATCTCAAGGGATCACTTACCACTGCCTGGTACAGAAATGAAAGAGTGAAAACTGGCAACACCTGTGATCAGATAAGCCATATAAGTAATTGTATTCATGGCCACAATCAAGTATTTCTGCAGGCATTACTTATTAGGTTTTGTATTGGGGATATCTACAAAGTGATTACATATTCTTTGGGTTTAGAAAAAGAAGAGGTTGCACTGATGTGACATTTGAACTCTGCCAGGTCCATAAGGAAATGATTGAACATCATGAGAAATTGAACAATACCTTTATAAACCAAAAGAAAAGCATTGGATAGACTCAACCAAGAAGTCTTTGGAAAGTTTTAGAATGTGAAAATTGAAGAAACATTGTAATGAAATTTTTTGAATCTCTGAAAGTGCAGAAAATAAACACAAATTGATGTTTCAACAAAAAACGATTCATTAATAACACAGCATAGCACATTACAAGAAATTAATGATCACTGTTCACATCATCCATTCTTCATCATACACTATGTTGTGCTCTTCATAGAGGTCTATTGGTCAAAATGTTAACTTATATGTGTTTTACTCCACTTCGCAAAATTTCATTACCTTGTATCTTAAATTTCTGCATGTCAAATTTTAGTTTATATGCGGTTCTATCTGTAGTATGGAAAGGACTAGAGACTTAAAACACTTAACTTTTTTTTTTTGGCTGTACAAAAGCTGTCCATAAAGAATGAGAAAGTGATTCAAGCTGCAGAGTTGAACTTTGAACTGGTTTCTGGCAATATCTAGGATAAAACAATATCTGGGATAAGGCAATATCTAGGATAAGACAAGGTTGTGTCTTGTCAAATTACTTTGTGTCATATAAAAGCTGTGTCATAAGGATTCAATTCAATAGTGAAGATAGGAATAAAAGCAGTGATATTACTGTGTTATCTTAGTGTGTTCTAATACAACAGTGTTATTACTGTGTTATCTTAGTGTGTCCTCATACAACAATGCTATTACTGTGTTATCTTAGTGTGTCCTCATACAACAGTGCTATTACTGTGTTATCTTAGTGTGCCCTCATACAACAGTGCTATTACTGTGTTATCTTAGTGTGTACTCATATCAAGACACCATAAACGTATAATAAGTTTTACATCAGAGATCATCCATGTGTTGTCCGATCCCAAAAGGGGATCAAAAAAATATTGACACAATTACCTGCCATGCATGTCCACATTAGGTGACTAAGTTGATTTTGGGGGTGTAGTTGCCTGTCCCATCTATAGAGAGACAAAGTGACCCAGAAGCCAAGCTGAAGTTGGATGTATTAGTCCAAAAGATGCACATATCGCATCCAAGTTGTAAACCATGACACAATACACCGTTCCATGGGTTACATCCTGTTAATCTGCAGAAGTTTGAGAATGAACACATAAAAATAAAACAATCAGAGTTAAGTAACCTTTTTGAATTGGTGGCTTCCATTTACTGTCCTTTTGCGATATAGAACTTAAAAATCATTTTTATAGCTCCATGAAGTGATTTTTGTGTTCGGGGCCATTCCATATGCCTAGTGGGTCAGGAACAAAATTACGTGGCGGGCAGGTTTGACCTACTTGCCCTAATTTTCCTGCCACTATTTTACATGAATGTAGATTATGTTTTTTGTTTGTTTTCTATACATATATTTTACTGTCATATTCACTTTCATTTCTCCAGGAAATGATTGACGAAGCAGACAGGGACGGTGACGGGGAGATAAACCAGGAAGAGTTTTTGAGGATTATGAAAAAGACAAGTTTATATTGAGTTGTTCAGCTTGTGGCTCAGACTTTATTCTTGTTATACATTGAGACATTTTTTATGTGTAAATAATAAACGTTTCTTATCTTGTTGATATCATTTGATATTCATATTTTCTTCTCCATGATTAGTCTCTGTTATAAAATTACAAAAAAAGAAACGTTTTCCTTTTTTCAATGTGTTGTATTGTAAAATGTTTTTTCCAGCAAATTTCTTAATCAACAAGCAAGAATAACATAAATAAAACAACGTTTTTAAAAAAATCTACTCTTTTTGTTTATGATTTTTGGTCATTAATTTTATCTTTTATATTGGCTTATTTTAAGATTCATTTATCTTTCTTTTATCATATTTATGTCCACCAATTTCTCAGTTATGTTTGTATAGCAGTTTGTTTAGCATGGACATTGCCGGGCTGAAAGAGTGGTTAAGAATAATACAACTGTAAACTGTTTAGTAAAGACAAATAAACTGAAATTTAGTTAGCGTTAGGATTAGTTATGTAAAACATAACTTAATCTAACCACTAACCATCAAAAATGAATATTTAAATTAATCATTGATTAATTATTTATATTTCTTTTTATTTCGTTCACTTAAAACATGTCTATATCTGTAATTCTGCCACCTGAATAAAACTAATTGTCTTTTGTAGTTCACAGTGTCCCAGAGCTTTGATTCCAGTGTGTTCTTGACCATCTTGTGTTGGTGTTTGTGTCTTTCTTATTGACTTAATAATCTTTTTTTCTGATGGTAGGTGATTGATACATGTGGTTGGTCTTCGGCAGCACCTTCCTTAGCCAGTAGGTCTGCTTTTTCATTTCCTGGTATTATTACAGCATGATTATCCTATACTGGCAAGACAGCTCATTAAGTAGTTTTATGTAGTTTTATTCCATGCCTTCCACTTCAAGGGGTCTGTTCTGATACAACTTCAGCTAGGTCTGTAAGGTCTGTGGAGTCGTATAGCTTGGTGGATAAAGCTGGTTCTTTTCAGTCGCTCCATTGCTAGATTGTGGAATATTTTATTGGATGGCATACACTGAAACTTTTCTGCTTGTATTAGTACCTTTGTGTCTCAGTGTTCGCCAAGTGTTTGCTTTCTCCCCATTTTCTACATCTCTACTATGGGTGTTGATTTCATTGCTCCCAGTATTATCCTAAGCTCCTGTGTTTGATGCAGGTCACTGTGCAACGTAACCATATTCCGGGTGTGGTATTATGCCTTGCTGGTACACTTTACAGCGTATATTCTCCATGTGATTCCAGTTAGTTTTCTCAGGATAGCTAACTTCCTCCTGGCTTTTGTTGTTGCTTTGTTTATATGTTGCTTCCATATCAGCTTATCATCAAAAGTAACTCCGAGGTATGTGAGTTGTTTGTCTTCTTTCAAAAGCTCTACATCTATATTGATATCGCCCTGGCTTTTTGTTTTGGTGAGAGGGTAAAAAGTGTAGTGCTGCACTTATCTGTGGTAACACTGACGCACCATCTATTTGCCAATAAGTTTAAGGCATCAATAGGTCTTTGTATTTGTTTAGTGGTCACTGTCGCATGTTCTTCCGTGCACCAGATCATCAGGTCGTCAGCATACATTGTAACATTGTAACATTGATCCCATGTGGTAGTTCGGTAACTAGGTCATTGATGTAAACCAAGAACAAGTGTGGGTGACAAGACTCCTTCTTGGGGGGACTCCATGATGCAGTAGTGCTTTCTTGCTCTTACCACTATCAAATTGTACCTTGGCTTTTTATAATGCAGATATGCTTTTACCCATTTGTACATTCTTGAGTTCACCCTTCAATTTTGCAATTTCTTTAAGAGTCCTTCTTTCCAAACCTTGTCAAATGATTTCCAGATGTCTATCCATGCTGCTAGTACCAGTTTTTTTTGTATCTTGGAAGGTGTCCTCAATCTCTTGGGAGAGGTAGAGTAGCACTGTCTGAAGCCTGCTTGCTGTGATACCAGGAGGTTTTCATTATCAAGGTACCACTGCATCCTAATATTGATAATACGGTCCATTGTTTTGCATGGACAGCAGGTGAGGCTGATGGGCCTGTAATTGAAGACTGTGTTGCCATCTTTTCCTGATTTGAGAAGTGGTATCATTATTTCTCCTGTGGAACATTATCTGTGGTCCAGCTTTATTTGAAGATTTGCAGTAGATTTGCTCTTGCTGCAGTTCCTAGTTTTTTATTTCATTGGACACTCCATCAGTTCCTGCGGACTTTTTCATTTTGAATTTGGATATTGCATGCTTCAGTTATTTTCAATATGTGATTGGTGCCTCCATGACTTCAGGTATATTTTTGTCTTGTCCAATCTTTTGCTGGTTCTCTCAAATCTCCTGTTTGTCTGGGTTAACTTTGATGTTGTTTTTCTCTGCAAAGGAGCCTGCAAAGTAATCAGCTGCATGTTAAAATGTTTCTATCTTTATAAAGTATGATCCTTGTATTTCTCCCTGTACCTTCATAATTTAGTTGTTTTACCAGTTTCCATAATTTCCTAGTGTCTCCTTCAAAGTTCAGCGATTCTGTTTGTTCTTTCCGGCTACTCCATCTGGCTTTTAACTTGGCTCTTTGAAATTTAGCCTTTGTTTACTGATATTTATTGTGGTGTTCTTGGCTAGGTCTCTTACCTGCTTGCTATTTGGATGTCTTCATCTCATTTTGCAACTTCTACAGTTCTTCATTCCAATAGAGTTTGTAGTTTTTGCGTGCCCCCCCCCCCTCGGGTATGATTTGACTAGCAGCATGTAGTATGTATCTATTAAATTCACTCACTGCTCTATTGATGTCTTTGTCCAAGTTCATGTACTTAGTTAGGACACTGGATAAATGCTGGTACATTTTCCAGTCTGCCCTCTTATAGTTTCACCTATTGAGTGTGCTGCTGTCCTTGATAAATTCATTGTGGATTTCCAAAGATACTGAACTATGGTCACTACCTCCAAGCTGCTTTCCAATGACTCGTGTGATGTTCCATTCTAGGCCTGGTGAGTGGAATACCAGGTCTGGTTTAGAGGTAGTGTGACATGATATTGAGTAGAATGTTGGTGGGTCTGCTGGCTGGTTAATAAGTATAAGCTTATTTATAGTAGTTCAGGAGATGGAATTCTGTACTGTCTATATTTAGGTGGAGCATCTAGTATTTTGCAATATTAACACCACATACTATAAGCCTACTTCTGTGTGTAGCCATGACTTTCTTCTTGGGAGAATAATATGGTAGCTTCCTGTTTCGTTTACATCCATATGGGCGATATCCATCTATATTTGCTACCTTTGACTAACCAATTACAGTAATATAAGACCTAACTGCAAAAAGTAAGCATGCCTTTTTTGGTACTTTTTTTATTATTGTTACCCTTTCCATTAGTTACTTGTCATATGCTTGGGCCGTGGCAATATTTGGCATGCGATTCCAAGTATATAAAAATAGACCAACGGAAAACAAGGGAATAATCAAGAATAGTATCAATATCTTGGACACATAGTCACAAATGATGGCAGATGTGAAACAAAAGTTAAAAGGAGAATAGGAATGGCTAAAAGTACCTTCAATGACATGAAGAAATTATTAATATCTAAACAAATTACAAAAAAGTTAGAAATGAGAATTATAAAATGCTACATCTATTCCATATTAATGTATGGCTCAGAAACATGGACACTAAATAAACAATTAGAAGACAAAATTTATGCCTTTGAGATGTGGGTATATAGAAGAATAGGGAGAACATCATGGAAAGAGAAGAAAACAAATAAAGAGGCGCTAAAGACACTTAATATGAAGAAAGAACTACTAAGAGAAATAAAGATCAGGCAAATAAAATACTTTAGACACATTAAAAGACATGATACCTTATTGAAGACCTTACTTGAGGGTAAAGTCAAAGGGAAGCGAGCAAGAGGTAGGCAGAGATACAAGTGGGAGAGTAACATTACACGATGGACAGGTTACAGTCTAGCAGAGTGCACCACCAAGACAAGAGACAGGAGATGTTGGAGATACGTTGCAGCTTACCTTCGTTTCGGAAACGGCACTTAATGATGATGATGAATCAAGAAAAGGAACGAATGAAGACCTAATTAATTCAGAGAATATGTCTTCTACTGCCGATCCGTCGTGCTTGACAATAATTTATATCGGGACAAATTGGTGCCCCGTCCTGCCCATTTGCAGAGCTACCACTTATATCGGTGACTATCAATTCCTTCCTTATTTGAGTCTAACGAACATTCATGATAGCAACAGTGACGTCTACATTCCGACTCCCCTCCTGAAATATTGATATATACACACAATAGAAAATACACAAGGCACTTTCTACGGTTACATTACAAATTATTCAAAAATAAAATTCACCGGACATAATGTCATAATGTCCCAGACAAAATATACCCCCAAAAATATCGCAGACAAAATATACCTAGACAGAATATCCCTACATAGCCAAAAATTATGAAAACAGTTATAGTAATAGAAACAGAAAAATTGCTGAAGTAATTCTTTCAATCCCCTAGGAGATGACACGTTTTATGCAAACATAAGATGGAGATATGACATCTTGTATACAAACGTACCGAGGAGAGATACAGAGTGCCTAAGGCTATGAAAAAAACACCTTTATTGTTCAAATTATTGTGTTTTCACAAACTAGAAAATTAAAATAACAAAGATAGGCTAGATTCCGAAGTGTCACTAGACTAGGTTCATCCCTTATGTAAACATATTGCCTAGACATTTGTGTGGTCATTATGTACCTCTACGATAGGCAATATGAGGGTCTCGGGAACAATCAAGGAACAAACAAGGAACGACCATTGTAAGGAAAAAACAACAACCAAACTCACGCAATGAATGGTGCAGGGGTAAAATATAAGGAAGATAATATTTGGCTCTAGGTTCTTAGTTCAGCGGTTCTTAATCAGTAGTGCATTTTATTCGAGTAGTATTTCAGTTTATAGATTTCTAGTATGGTGTCATACTATGTGGACATTTTAGTTAAGTGATTTCAAGGATTTTCAAGCAATTCGTAAGTAGTTGAGAGATTTGAAGGACTTCCAAGCCAATCGTGAGTTGTAAATTCGTTCATATTTAGAATTATTTATTGGGTGACTTTGTCCATCGAAGCTAGTTTCCAGCTGCCACGAGTTACATTAACATTTTAGCATTACATTTTTGTGAAGGATTTCTATGAAAAAGGCAACATTTATTACATAGCAGAAAGGTTGTAGTAAATTTGTTTTAGGGGAGTTTATGTTTGTGAAACACAGATCTGAAGCTGGTGGGAAAGAGATCTGGTGGAAATGTGTGATATAAAATTGTTGAAACTCTTGGTGATAATATAGTTTTAGAGCAAGGTGAACATGATCATGCACCTGTACATGGCAAAGTTTCAAAATGGTAAAAATGGAGCAACGTGCTGAAAACACAGAAGAAGTTACCAGGAACACTGAGCAACATGCTTTAAGACAAGTATCAAGCCAGCATGAACATCATCTAACTCAACAAGAATATTTAACTAGAGATATTTGCAGACATTGTCACCGAAATGGAATCAATGATCAACACATTGACGAATATAGAAACGTAATAGACGAAAGTCTGTTTTTGCGTGTGAAAAGGTCAGATTTCATTGTTCGCAGCACAGGAATATGTTGATTTTCTTTCTCAGAGCAGACATTGGATTGCTGATGGAACATTCCGAGTTACCCCATATAGATTCGATCAACTGTGTGCGATCCATGCATTTGAGAATGGTCAAATAATCCCATGTGTGTATGCACTACTGTCTATTGGAAGTGAAGCAATGTACCGTCGCCAGCTTCAGCATATCATAGAACTGGGACATAACAGAAATGTAGCTCCATCTTCAATAGTTCTTGATTTCGAATTAGCTGCAATTAAAGCGCTTGAATGTGCATTTCCACGAGCTCAAGTATCAGGGTGTTATTTTCACTTTGGCGAGAACGTTTGACGAAAACTACAATCTGAAGGTAAAAAGGCGTTGTAGTTTAACTCTGATGAAATTATTCAATAAATATCAAACAACTTATGACTTTGACATTAGTACCAGGAACATATGTGATTACTGTTTTCGAACAACTCACCAATATTGATAGTTTTTCAGATCTGTAATTCCTCATTGATTACTTCGAAGATTTCTAGATTGGACGGTTTCGTCGTGGGCGCCTGTCGCAGCCTCGATTTCCAGTGAGCCTTTGGCATCAACACAATCGTGACATGAATCAACTGTCAAGAAGCAACAATGCCGTTGAAGGTTGGCACATTGCATTTAATTCAATGGTGAACGTATCTCATCAAACGGCATCAAGTCTTGACCGGAAAGTTACTGCAACAACAACATACATCTGCACTGTAGAGAAGTCAGATTGCCACTGGTAAACCAACAACAAAGAAACGAAAAGTTTACCAACGTGTTGAGGATACTATTAAAACAATAGTTGAACGATACGATCCAGCAGAGCCTATCAACTTCTGAAAAATCATAGTACGTGTTTTGGTTAACTCAATCAAAGACCTTACAATCAAGTCTATCATATATGAGACAATAAATATCATTTGAAGACTTTATTTTAGACTCGATGAGCATGATTGTGAAAGTTCAGGCGGGATACATTCGGGAATAGTGGCTGGATGCAGTGAAGAATTCAAGTTTGCGTAAAGTGACTTCCATGTTTGTGCCGGGACATGCTGGAGTCTGGGGTAATGAGAGAGCAGATAGGTTGGCCGCACACGCTGCTACTAAGGCTGTTGGTGGAGCGATGGATCTGGCAGAAATTTTGAACGCCCTACGGGAAAACTCACAGGCAAATGACTGTATAAGCGACGATGACTCTTGTTCCATGACTAGAATAAAGGAATTTGGTTTGAAATGTGGTGTCGCTAGAACTGAGCGGTTTCGTGGGCAAGAAAGAATGATGGTCAATCAACTGCTTATTTGGGACCGTCAATCAACGTGTAATGGCGGCTACACTCAAGGAGAGATCTGTGCACCTATGGACTTGTCCGGAGTGCAGTGACGAAGATCTATCGACTAACTAACTATTATAATTATTTACTAGTTTTATTGTTTATTAATGTTTATTACATCTTGCATGAAATATTTTATATATTATCTTTATGTTTAGTCTTGGGTATATCTTGTATGGTATAATTTGTCTAGGAATATTTTGTCTTGGAATATTTTGTCCGGTATATTTTGTCTGGGAATATTGTATCCTAGGAATATTTTGTCTGGGTGTACTTTGTCCGGTTTATTGTGTCATGTGAATATTTTGTCTGGTTATTGTTGTCCGGAATATTTTGTCTGGTTACACTTTCTACACATTCCAGTTGTTAGAAATTCACTTTTAAATAATACACAATACAAAAGAAAAAAATCTCAATAGATATAGATAAAGATATATTAAATCGGATATTCTTCATCGTGTGGAATGTTGCCTGTGCCTGGGCAATTCTACATTTGACTTCTTTAATACACCTCCCCTCGGATGCTATTACTATACCCATTTGAATATGTTAACTTGCTTGAGACTGATTACTATACCCAATTGAATATGTTGACTTGCTTGAGACTGATACCATCTACTTTGATGTTGCATTCTGGGTGACATTTATTCTTTGATATTACCATTATTTTAGTTTTTCTGTTATCCAGACTAAGGTCTTTGTTTTCACTTTCTTTTGCAATAGTATTCATCATTTCTTGTAACTGTGTTTCATTTTCGGCTATCAAAACTGTATCAAAGTCGTTTATGGTAAAGATCTGAGAATAATAAGGAATACATATTGGTAACATAGAGCAGCCATACGAATAGATAACTAAACGGGATCATTTCAACACACCAAACAGGGTTGTGTACTGTCACCCGATCTGTTCAATGTATACAGTAAAATAATAATGAGATCCATACATGATATGCCAGGAATAATAGTTATATATCAAGTGACATATTCTTTCCAGAACGTTGTCTTCGTCGTGGATACTCTAAACCTCTCTGTCAAGGGTGAGCAAGCCTGAATTGGCCAGAGACATATACATACATTCTTCGATGTTGCTGCCCATTGTCTTTTTGGTATTCCTCTTCTTCTCTCACCTGGCGCTCTGCCATCTAGAATTAGCCTTTCAATACAATCATGATGATCAAGTTCCCAAAATACCATAGCTTCCTTCTTATAATGGTATTTAGAATTGACCCTTCTTTTAGTTTCAGTAACTTCGAAATTTCAATGTTCTTCTTTTTCTCTGTCCATGACATTCGTAGAATCTTTCTGCAGTTCTTCATTTCAAATGAATTTGTTCTTTTGGATCTTGATTCTTGACTAGAAATTGTTTGGATATTGTGTTGTTTAAAGCCCAAGTCTCGCATCCATATCTTGCAAAAAACACATCTTGGAAAAACACATGATATTGAAAGGGTTACTTTAGTGTCGTTATTACTACTTTGCTATAGCTTTCTCATTTGTATTAATTTGAGTGTTGCAATTTTGAGTCCTCTTCAAATCTCGATAGAATAATATCTAGAACTGTTTATATTCGCTCCAAGATATTCGAATTTGTTTACACATTCTAGTTCTATATTGTATAGGGCCTATGTTGATTATTGGTTTGATCTTTGTTTTATCTGTTGTCATAATTTCTGTTCTCGTGCATTTAAATTTAGATTTTAGATCTCGCTGTATTTCTTAGCTGTTGTGATTAACTATTTCAGTCCCTCATAATGTATAGTAAGGAGGACTGTATCACCTGCATATCTTATTTCTGGATTCTTGTATCCACTGATATTTATTGGATGTAACTCATTTTCCTCTAGTTCTTCTCATACATTTCGTATTATATTCTGCATAGATGTTAAAATGATAATGGGATAGAGTGCACCTCTGTCTCACTCCACTTTGAACAGCGAACCACTCAGCTGTTTCACCCTCCACTCTTACTGCTGCTTGTTGTTCGTGATATAGTGTGTCCATAAGATGTATTAGATGTTCATCAAATATGTGCAGAACATCTTATATATCATCATCATGTGTCAAGAACTGCCTGCTCAAAGTTAAACGGATGATTTCATCATCATCATGTGTCATCGTCTACCTGCTCAGTTAATGGAAATATTTCATCATCATCACGTGTCAGGACCTACCTGCCCATAGCTAAAGGGATTCTTTTATTTCATCATCATCTGTACAATCTACAGCACTTTAATTTTTAGGTAGTTGTATGAACACTGATGATTTTAGGTCTTTAGGTATGTGACCTGTTTCGTATATGTCATTGCAAAGTTGTGTGATAGTTTTCACACCAGATTCATCTAATGTTTTTAATATGTCTAATGTTATGTTGTCAACGCCACAGTCTTTCGATATTGTATTAATATATTCCCTTTATTACTTCTAATTTTAGTATTACTGGACTATCACTAATTGTATTGTCATTTCTCGCTTTGTTGGTCTCCACACAGATCTATCACATATGCCAAGCTTGTCATTATTTCTGTTTTATCAATTATAACTTATCCTCTGTTATTTCTCATGCAGCAAAACCTGATTATATTACTGTTATTATTTATGATTTGTCTTACTTCCTTGTATATTTCTTTGGTCTAGAGTTAAAGAGGTATCTACTCTGTTTTCCTGCATTGTGTTCCCGACCATGTTCTATTGTGATTCTGCGCGTGTGACGTATTAATCTGTATAGCAATTAATATTTTGGGGTTTTCTGGCTTTATTTCTTTCTGAAATTTTACCTCTTATTTGCTCTGCCATCCATTAGTTTGTCTATTGCTTTTCTCTATGATTTTTTATTTGTTATATTAATATGTTTTTCCCATTTGATATCCTACTTATTGTCTATTTTTTGCTTATTGGTTCTACCTTCTGTGTTACTTCATGCACTCGATCTTTAGATGTGCATATCTTTTGTATCTCATGATCTCTAAACATCATGTTTTTGTATATCTGATTGTTTCTGCGCTCATACTTGTGCATCTTGATTTCTTGTATGCTTTGTCTTCTTAAGCTTTACAGATATTTTATATTAGGCGGACACAGAAAATCCTGGATTAATAACATCAATGAATGGCCGGGACATGATTTTTCTACACCCCTCCGAATGGCTGAGGATAGAAATGATGGAGGGATTTTTTAGCTTATCTCAAGTTCAAAAGGGTTCAAAAGTCGTAGAAGATTGACTTCACTGTACTCAGTATCCCATATGTACTCCGTCACTCTCAACAAAGCGGCACGCTGCATGCCGAACAGTCGAGGGTCGAAGAAGGAGGTAAGAGAAAATTCGGGATTGATAAAAACAAGAATATTCTAAGCATTTTTTTCAGACTCCTTTGAATCGCTGAGGATATAGTTGTTTAAAGATAATTTTGTGCTGATGTATGCAGTGTGACATCACTGACAACTATAGATCTTATTATTATTATTATAATTATTATTTTTATTATTATTATTATTATTATAAAGTACTGTATGAATATGGCGCTATACAGATCTAGATAAACAGTCAGCATAAATAGATAGATGGATGGATGGGTATATATATATATATATATATATAAATATATATATATATATATATATATACACAGAGAGAGAGAGAAAGAGAGAGAGATACACAGACAGCGATAAAGATATTTATATTGCAAATAACATCGATAAGTGCAATGACAACAATATATATAAATGAAACAGATCTCAAGACCAAATCTGATTTATTGATATCAAAGATTGAAATCAATTTATTATGTCATTTATTTCGAAGAGATAGCAAGGTATATGGAAACGCTGTACCATACGTTTTCCCAAAAAACCACAAATCCGTAGAATGCTCTTCGTGACAGAAATGATGCCACGGTAATTAAACCGATGTCAGCAGCTACTTCCAGTGAATACCTAAAACTTGCATGTGAGGTGGAAAATTCATTATTCTGCCAAAAGCCAACCTGTAATGCTCCATTAAGGATAAACACAACAAAAGTGTCAGAAAGATAATTGATAAAATAGGTTATATCTTGGTCAACAGTAATTTGAAGTACTGCATCACTTAATGCGAATGAACTGGCGTAATATTGCTGAACTTGTTCGTTGCCTGAGACCGAACCAACCTGTAATGATATAAATAAGAGACTAAACATTACAAAAATGTGACATGTCGATGGGATTATTCTTTTCTACTTATTTGTCTCCCCATGTGACTGCTATTTATTCTGCTATTGGTCTTGTATAGAATGTTTTATTATAGATCGTTGTTAAGTTTCACATAACTCGATTAACAGAGATGCAACACTTGTATGGCAGATTGGTTATTGATCTGATTATAACCTACAACAATGGAAACATTCCGATACCATCACAACTACTCCAGGTCTATATGTCAAGATCTTCTTTAGACAAGTGACATCCACTAAACTATAACAATTCAGATATATGACTTTCTATGTTCGTTCTCAAACTCCTGCTGGCTTACGGGATGTAGTCAGTAGAACAGTATGTGATGTGGCATGGTTTACAGCTTGACTGCGATATGTCTACATCTTTCCGCTACATTCGACATCCGTATGGATGATCTGGAACTTTGATATATGTGGTAGGACAGACTTCACCAAAACCTCCTTAGTTGTGTCTTATGACATGCGTTGCAGTTAAAAGTGTTGTTATTCTTCCTGGTATTGTAACACATAGGAGATTTAAGATATGAAGAATTGAAACATTCAGATATACGTTGCGTAAATAAATATATTACACTGGGCGCATAGAGACCAAAAGTACAACTATAACCAGTGTGGACTCGAGTCTATGAACGAAAAGGGCGTGACTTCAATTGTAAAAAATAAGAGGAATTCAATTATCCCGTATCAAACAATTACAAACAAAGAAATTGTTTGAGGAATAATGGGTTAAAATGTGAGGACACAATACTCATTATTTTCTTTGCAATAGATTGTCAAGAATAATTTCTTTAAAATAAATGCTCAATCGTTCAACGAATTCGTTAGTTGAATTCTTTAATCTTGAGTACTCCAGTACTCAGAACATTGCCAATAATGATATTTTTGTAATGAAGATTATATTTGTCAATAATTACTTATGTGCCTCATAATATTCTCAAGAATGAAGTCTTTGAAATAGAGATCTGATCGTTCAACAACTATTGCAGACTCGTAACACTGTCAATAATGATATCTTTGTAAGGGGTTATCCACAAACTATGTCAACAATTCGTGGAAAAGGATATGAGAAATGTTGATGTTAACGAAACAGGTTTTTATAAACCACTTAAATTATGTGAATTTGATGAACATTTCTAGAAATATGAGAATATTATGTCGTCTTTTCGCACTATTTCAGACCATTCTTGGACGGGTGTCGGGGCATATGCTGGGGGCTGGGAGAATGTTATTGACATAATTTAAGACAGGGGTCTCTGAATTACTGACAAGCTGTTGACAGGGGGGAGGGAGAGGAGTCAAAGATTGTCAAAAAATTGCTGACGTAATTTATGGACAACCCTCTAATAAAGATTAGATTACATAACATGATCAAGAATGAAGTCTATGAAATAAAGATGTGATCTTTCAACAACTGCTTATGCAGCTCATAACATGGTCAAGAATGAAGTCTTTGAAATAAAGATGTGATCTTTCAACAACTACTTCTGCTGATCATAACATTTGAAGAATGAATTCTTTGAAATAAAGATGTGATCTTTCAACAACTGCTTCTGCTGATCATAACATTTGAAGAATGAAGTCTTTGAAATAAAGATGTGATCTTTCAACAACCGCTTCTGCTGCTCATAATTCAATTTCAAGATTGAAGTTTTTGAAATAAAGATGTGATCTTTCAACAACTGCTTCCGCAGCTTATAACATGGTCAAGAATGAAGTCTTTGAAATAAAGATGTGATCTTTCAACAACTGCTTCTGTAGCTCATAACATGGCCAAGAATGAAGTCTTTGAAATAAAGATGTAATCTTTCAACAACTGCTTATGCAGCTCATAACATGGTCAAGAATGAAGTAATTGAAATAAAGATGTGATCTTTCAACAACCGCTTCTGCTGCTCATAACATGGTCAAGAATGAAGTCTTTGAAATAAAGATGTGATCTTTCAACAACTGCTTCTGCAGCTCATAACATGGTCAAGAATGAAGTCTTTGAAATAAAGATGTGATCTTTCAACAACTACTTCTGCTGATCATAAAATTTGAAGAATGAAGTCTTTGAAATAAAGATGTGATCTTTCAACAACTGCTTCTGCTGTCATAACATTTGAAGAATGAAGTCTTTGAAATAAAGATGTGATCTTTCAACAACCGCTTCTGCTGCTCATAATTCAATTTCAAGATTGAAGTTTTTGAAATAAAGTTGTGATCTTTCAACAACTGCTTCTGCAGCTCATAACATGGTCAAGAATGAAGTCTTTGAAATAAAGATGTGATCTTTCAACAACTGTTTCTGCAGCTCATAACATGGTCAAGAATGAAGTCTTTGAAATAAAGATGTGATCGTTCAACAACTGCTTCTGCTGATCATAACATGTGAAGAATTAAGTCTTTGAAATAAAGATGTGATCTTTCAACAACCGCTTCTGCTGCTCATAATTCAATTTCAAGATTGAAGTTTTTGAAATAAAGTTGTGATCTTTGAACAACTGCTTCTGCTTCTCATAACATAGTCAAGAATGAAGTCTTTGAAATAAAGATGTGATCTTTCAAGAATTGCTTCTGCAGTTCATAACATGGTCAAGAATGAAGTCTTTGAAATAAAGATGTGATCTTTCAACAACTGCTTCCGCAGCTCATAACATGGTCAAGAATGAAGTCTTTGAAATAAAGATGTGATCTTTCAACAACTGCTTCTGTAGCTCATAACATGGCCAAGAATGAAGTCTTTGAAATAAAGATGTGATCTTTCAACAACCGCTTCTGCTGCTCATAATTCAATTTCAAGATTGAAGTTTTTGAAATAAAGATGTGATCTTTCAACAACTGCTTCTGCAGCTCATAACATGGTCAAGAATGAAGTCTTTGAAATAAAGATGTGATCTTTCAACAACTGTTTCTGCAGCTCATAACATGGTCAAGAATGAAGTCTTTGAAATAAAGATGTGATCTTTCAACAACTGCTTCTGCTGATCATAACATGTGAAGAATGAAGTCTTTGAAATAAAGATGTGATCTTTCAACAACTGCTTATACAGCTCATAACATGGTCAAGAATGAAGTCTTTGAAATAAAGATGTGGTCTTTCAACAACTGCTTCTGCTGCTCATAACATGGTCAAGAATGAAGTCTTTGTAATGGGTATTTTATTGTTCACTCACAACCACACCGTCTCATTAAGTTGTTTATATTGAAGGTATTGTACCGTCTGTGAGGAAATAAAATAGGGTTTTCCCGGAGCGTTATTTGATCATAAATACAAAATGTTGCTAAATTGTCAAGTAAAAAATGCGGGTCATACTAAATGTGATAGCCGCACAAGTAAAGTTAAATTGAAAATATGGGTCCTACTAGCATTGATAGTCGCACAAGTAAACAATGAGATGGTATATTGAAAAAGTCATATAATTAAAGGTCACATAATTAAATGTTATAGCAGGTATTTAGAAGGTTTAGGAGGTTTGTGGACTATTAAAGGGTGAATTTTTTGGGAGTTATTTTCGGTGTTTTCGGGCTTGCGGTTAGGATTAGACTACACTACTAGTAGAATAAGTGGTTAGGGTTAGGATTGGAGATAAACATTAAAAGAGTTAGGACTAGGCAATTTGAGTTGTAAGATGAACTGTTGGAGGTTAGAGTAAATACGGTAGAATAAGAGTTATGGTTAGTGTTAGGGTAAGCGTTATGGTTAGGGTTAGACTCTGTAGGTGGCCAATATTAGACAATGCGACGCTACTATAAGTATACATTTTTTATAGTAGGATTATGGTTAGGATTAGAGATAAAACTAAAAGGGTTCGGGTAAGGATAAGTATGTATTAGTTGTAGAAACAACTATTATGGTTAGCTTTAGACTTATATAGATGGTCATTATTGGACAATATCTTGAGATTGGTGTTGAGAGGGTTCGAATCTTGAGTTATGTTTAGATTGTTGCCACAAGAATTCGTACATGTATGTTCACAGCTTATGTCGGTGTGTACTGTTCTGATTTATGTTGCGTTATTTTAAGAATGGCATGCAAAATGCCAAATTATTGGAACAAACAGATTACAAATGTTTCTTTGTCGTCAAGAAGGCGAATAAACTGTTGAAAATTATCTGTTGCAGACATATTTTTTTCATAATGTCGTCGTTTCTAAAAGCGCACACAAATTAGGCCAATTTGTTGGCACGTGAAAGTAGCCCCAATACTATATCTAGAGTGTACATGCGTGCAATGGTGTCATATTTAGAATATAGGAGATCTGTGGTCGTCAGAACTCGTAATACCAAATATTGTAATGTGTCTTGTCTTGTCCTATCCATGTGTACCTCTAAGCGTCATGGGGAGCGGAAGTCTTCTTTCTTTAGCTGTGATACCGCTGTCATAGTACAGCTTTAGTGTTCTAGTATTTTTCTAATGTTATATATTCATCTTCGTCTGGGTCTTCTCCTGTTTCTCTTTCCAGATAATCTTTTATTGAAGGTCATCTATTGAATACAATATGGTTCCATTTTGATTAGGTGACCGAATCATTTAATCTTCTGTGTGTCTATGTATTTGCACGGCATTGTTTTCATCAGATTTCTTATGGTGTTTTTGCTTATTCTGTCTATTTTTGTTACCCCAGTGCTGTTCTCAGGCACGTCTTTTCGCATACCGCGAGTTTTTATTCTAGTTTCTCTGTCAGGGTTCAGGTATGGCATTAGTAACACAGTGTAGTCATGAACACTGTGTTTTTTCTGGAGATCATGTCGATGTTTTGGTGTTTCAGCAGTGGTGCTAATTGACACAAAACTTCATTTGTTTTCTGACATCTTGTCTCTATATCTCTATCTATTCTACCGTCTTCCGAGAACACGCTACCTAGATACTTAAATTCCTTGACTTGGTTGAGTTTTGTGCTGGCTATGTATATTTCTAGTGGGGATTGATTTCTGCATATCTTTAATGTTTCTGATTTTGGTTTGTTGATTTTCATGTTTTTGTTTTCATGATGGATATTTAATGTTTTTATGAGTTTTTGCAGCTCAGATATATCGTTGTATATCAACGCCTGATCGTCTGCGAATAGCAATTCGTTAATGATGTTACTGTTTTCTTTGCCTCCGTTTTCTTGTACATGTTGGATTTCCTGTTCTATTGCGCTTAAGGTTTCTTTGATTATTTTGTTTATATAGATGTTAAATGGGAGCAGAGATATTACGCATCCCTGTCTGACTCCAGATGTTATTATGAATGTTTCTGTCATTCCTTCTGGTGGTTTTACTCTTGCTTCGCATCTCTAATATACTGGTTGATGTTTTCGAGGAGTTGGCCGTGGATCCCGAATTTTTCAAAGTAGATCCACAGTATGTCTCTGTTAACGCTGTCCAATGCCTTTTCTTGGACGATAAATGTGATGTTCAGTTGATTGTTTTATTCTATTTTCTGTTTTAGGATACATCTAGGATACGATTGTTGAATATAGGCACTACTATAAATGATACATCTAGGATACGATTGTTGATTGAAGACATTACTATAAATGATACATCTAGGATACGATTGTTGATTGAAGACATTACTATAAATGATACATCTAGGATACGATTGTTGATTGAAGACATTACTATAAATGATACATCTAGGATACGATTGTTGAATATAGGCACTACTATAAATGATACATCTAGGATACGATTGTTGATTGAAGACATTACTATAGATGATACATCTAGGATACGATTGTTGAATGTAGAGATTATTATAGATGATACATCTAGGATACGATTGTTGAATGTATGTAAAACTATAGATGATGCATTTAGGATACGATTGTTGAATGTAGAGATTATTATAGATGATACATCTAGGATATGATTGTTGAATGTAGACATTACTATAGATGATTTTAGATGATACATTTAGGATACGATTGTTGAATGTAGGTAAAACTATAGATTGATGCATCTAGAATATGAATGTTGTTTTGTATGTCTGTGCGTTCGTCCATCACAAGTGATGATGACAATTTTTTACATCCACTTTTGAAAATTAAGTTATAATGACCATTCATAATAGTTCGTAGAGGACTCATGATCCCTATTCGAGCTGTAAATGTTATTGGACAGTTTGGATATGGAATGACCACTGTAGGCGGATTTTGGTCTATCCGTGACTTTCTAGCTACTCTCCGCTGTTCAGCTTTTCTCATCTTTTCAGCTGATGCGCTCTTTTTGACTGTAGATCGTCATGTAGATCTATTTTGTGCAAGATCTTCCCTTGTGTCTTGGTCTATTTCAAACGCTTTCAGTGAAGTCTTTAGCGACTCCTTGTAGCGCTTCTTTTGGCCACCTTGAGATCTTTTACCCTTCTCCAGCTCGAGAAGTATCTTTGGCAGGCGATAGTCTGGCATATAAATGTATGTACTACTATAGATGATACATATAGAATACGAATGAAGAATTTGGTATTCAATTTTGCATGTGTAGGACTGGAATCTGATGGGACAGATATAGGAATGTGTTCAACCAGTGAACCATGGAACCATCAGCTGGTATTACACTTTGATGTTTTCTTGAACAGAATAAGCAATTATGTGTTTGTCAGGAATGCAGTAACGTCGTCTTATAATCATTATGAAATGTTTCAGAAGACAACAGGCGGGCTTTTTTCTTCTTCAACATTGACTCTCAACTCCCGTTGGAGTTCATTTGTAACAGGACAATGGTCTTACAAGATTTCCAAGTGGATGTAGTCGAGAGAATGGAAATGCGTTGTGTTGCCGTGTTAATTGCGCCAATAGCCCAACACATCAGTCTTCGGCGGTAGACGGGATTTGAACCCAGTACATTCAGCTAGACCCTATTCACCTCGCAATTTAGTCAACACATTTTCTGTATTCGAACAATCTGCATGTTTATTCATTATATTATCAATGTTTTGCAATATGTTTACAGTATATAATAATTACCATTGTCACTATCGTAATTTATTGGGATCGAAAAAAACAAGTCTTCATGCATGTATTTTCAGTATCTGATGAAGTCTAAAGAGTCTGCTAACAGCATAATACTTTATATCAAATATTTGTCGTATCAAATTAATGATGAAGAAATTTTATTCTACTGGCAGCATCAACAAATGTTGGAAAGTTAATAAAAGAAAATTATGATCATGTCACCGCAATAGTTGTAAATATTTTCAGAAATAATAACTTCACTTACTATACAGTGGCAGCCATATTGGTTTTAAAATAATGGAAGTCCAATTGGTATTTTCATGTAGGTAATCTGTTTATGGAATTACGAATATATTCTAAACTAAGAAAATTTGGTTCATTACGGCAAGACGTGTCTACTTTTCCACAATATATGGTATTCATTTTCTTTTGCTGGAAGAAATTAGCAATATTGTATGTAGAACCCTTTACTACCCGGTTAAGACCCCGGTGCAATAAGCTCTAGACTATCCCCGTTTAAAATTAGAGGATTTTTTGCTGGAAGAAATATTTGAAGACTGAGATGTTGTTCTTCTTCATGAATTCTCACTCACCAGCTGTTTAACAGGATATTGTCTGAATAAGAGAATACATTTTGTCTTCGCTTTCAGCTTGATTTCGATTGATGCATCTTTCGCTACAACACATCTGATTTCAGTATGACTTTCCAACATCATAAAGGCGTTATTAAAGGCTTTGGCTTCCATCTCGATTGTATTTGGTACTAACAACATATGCGGCGCAACAAGCTGCCCTGCTTAGTCCCACTCCTGATAAATGTCCATTTTCAAACTGTCGCACAACATCATGTGTCTATATGAATGCCGATGTTAAGAAAGATACTCAACAGTCTGTGCGTGTATGAATGGCTATCTTAAGATAGACACACATCAATTCTCTACCTGAATGAATGCTTATGTAAAGAAATATAAACAATAGTCTGTGCCAGAATATAATACTCATCTTAAGATAGATACACAAGTAGGAATATACATGTATGTATGTAATATACCTGAATGTATGTAATATACCTGTAGGAATGCCCATGTTAACATGTCCGTACATTTATGAACAGTCGGTACATGTATGAACAGTCGGTACATGTATGAACAGTCGGTACATGTATGAATATCCATATGCTAAGAGATAAACAACAGTCTGCACCCATATTCAGAAAATATAAAAGATACTAGTTCCTGTGTGAATATCCACAAAATGAGAGGTACAAACAGGTTGCACTGTGGATTAAACATCGACTATTTATGTTCAAACACAGGACACTGCCAAACAATAAACATTACCACAAATACAGATGAACAAACAACGCTTATACTCACTAAGGCAAGACAGGCAATGGTGAGAAGTACAATTCCGTTCATGTTTCTAGATCTGTCTGTGCGAGTAGGTTACTGAATCTGTGCAAGTAGACTGCTGAATCTGGATAAAACTAAGCTGAAATACCCAGCTTTTTATACACGTTTGTCTAAATGAAAGCTAATTTTTCATCTACAGATGTGTCATTGTAAATCATAGTTAACAATGCTTAAAGTCAGATATATTTGACACATGTTTCACGCTTGACAATTATCTGTTTTATGTTGTGTTGATATTTTCTTGTTTACCGAGTACACAAAATCTTGTGCGACAGTTTGCTCACATTCTTCGATTTCATTATCTATCTCAACATCGTCTTCTGAAACAGGGATTCTGAATTCTGTAAACTCGGACTCATTGAGTTTTTATCAAAAGTTGTCAGTCAAATAGTGGTTTTTGAAAGGACGTGAAATGTATTATAAGTGCAATTTAGGGGATCTCAGTGTCGCAGAAGTTGAGCTATTGTATTGTGTTCAAAAGGTATCTGGTTGGATTAAGAGCTGTGATATCTTGTTCTAGAGGTATCGGGTTGGATAGAGAACCGTGATGTCTTGGGCTAACAGGTATCGGGGTAGATAAAGAACCGTGATGTCTTGTGTTAAACAGGTACCGGTTTGGATAAAGAACCGTGATATCTTGTGTTCAGGAGGTATGTACCATAAGACCTACGGTCATGTTGGTCATGTCGGACCTATAGTTATGTTGGTTATGTCTGACCTACGGGTATGTTGCTCCTGTCAGACATACGGTCATTTTTGTCCTGTCAGATCTACGGTTATGTTGGCCCTGTCAGACGTACGGTCATGTTGGTGCTGTTATTGTAGAACATGACTGTAGTTTATTCTCTTGTATTTTTGTCATCTTTCATGTTTCCGAAACATATATTAGTATTTTTATTACATTTGTATGACAGATCCTAAACCGTATTTGTTTGTCGATATCCTTCGCTCTACACATGTTTAGTTTCAAAACAAATCCCCCTCCCCTGTGGGGCGTGGATCCAATGTTAGGAAACACTGCATACATGGTCGTCCCACATGGTCCATTAAATAGTACGTCCTCTCTGTACCTCCATTTTTTATCCAATCTATCACATTGTGGACAAGAGACAATCCTGTGGTAATCTAGTTCTTATTTGAAAACTTTCAGTTAGCTTACAATCATGCACTACATTACATGTACTTACACCATACATAGCTTTCAATAGGTTGAGGCGTTTGTGTGTGATGTTATAGTGCTTCAAGTCTCCATACTATTTTCAGATCTACACCGTCGAAATGATCTCTCATGGTGCACACAAGTAATAAACAAAATGTACCCAAGTGTTTTTCCACTGACTGTTGCAATACGTGTGACAGTGTAAATATATAGTTTTATTATTATTATTATTATTATTATTATTATTATTATTATTATTATTATTATTATTATTATTATTATTAATGCTAGTGTTATTTATTACTACTAATATTATTTTACCACGTGTCTGGATGACCCAAAAGGGGAGCACGAATAATGCAATTGCCTCATATCATACAATTAGTAAGAGTAGAAAGATGCCGTTAAGGGAGGGGGGGGGGAATTCGGTTTAATAACCGACTCTATGATCTCCTCTGTAATGAACCGTATTAAAGACACATTCCTGAACCGCTTGGAGGGGGTCAACTCTTTCATCATGAAGCTTGCCTGGAGGTTGTGAGTAAGTCACAGTAACATTCCCTACAGAGTAGAAGATTCTAGTATATCGCATTGCATCCTACAGCCACATTAAGTCAAAGAGTCATCTGGGACTTGCAGAAACTCCAGGAAACCATATTAACAAGACTGTAAAAGACACACTATATAGATATGAAAGTAAAACTAAACCGCTTGTCATAGAGAACAAGAATGGCACAGTCATACCCCATAGGGTTTCTACCATTATTATTATTATTATTATTTCCACAATTATTCGACATGAGCAGGTTATACATGTGACTTGTGAGTTATGTCTGTGATACACCTAGTTACAAGATATCATCTACTTCAACTTGTGGCAAGGGATCACTGATACATCTACGTACAAAATATCATCTACTTCAACTTGTGGCAAGGGATCACTGATACAACTAGTTACAAGATATCATCTACTTCAAATTTGTGGCAAGGGATCACTGATACAACTAGTTTCAAGATATCATCTACTTCAAATTTGTGGCAAGGGATCACTGATACAACTAGTTACAAGATATCATCTACTTCAAACTTGTGGCAAGGGATCACTGATACATCTACGTACAAAATATCATCTACTTCCACTTGTGGTAAGGGATCACTGATACAACAAGTTACAAGATATCATCTACTTCAAACTTGTGGCAAGGAGTCCCTGACGCATCTACGTACAAAGTATCATCTACTTCAAACTTGTGGCAAGGAATCCCTGATGCATCTACGTACAAAATATCATCTACTTCAACTTGTGGCAAGGGATCTCAGATACAACTAGTTAGAAGATATCGTCTACTTCAACGTGTGGCAAGGGATCATTGAGAATTGTGTAAATGAGTCCCTTAGTAAACTTCCAAATAACAGCCAACACTAAGCAATGTTCACTATCAAGTCCGTAGATAAAGGGTAGGGGTTCCAACTCCTTTCCACTTACAAGGTCAGAATGTAACACTGAGCACGAGACAACAAACGATACCAGCGGGTAAATTCGTACCACACCCCTTGCTGGCTCTACCAAAAACAGTAATACAAAATGCCACATAACCGATGAAAAGTTCTGTTTTAGTGAAACCCCCTTCCCTACCGAATCCCCCGTCCTTTCTTTATAAGACAATACATCAGCCAAGTTGTATACAAACATTGACACATGAAACAAAGAAGTTCGAACCGACGTGAACTCTATCTCACAACACCTGGTTCTTCACTAGTATTCTCAAGTCTTAATCCTGTTCTGATTTGATCTGTACGCGTGACTCAGGAATCTTGTTACAATTTATTCTAACCAGTGGCGTAACTACTGATCGGAAACCATGCTATAATCAAATAAGTCTTCGATATGGAGGAGACAATATAAAATCCTTCTTCTTCTAGTCCATACCATGTAGCCTTGGTTATCATGTCTTTCCACAGCCTTCACTCTCGTGTGCTGTCAATCATTTCCAGAAACCAATGTTCTGCCATGCCACAAAGCTAGGTTTTCAAGCATCTTCTCTCTTGGTCTTGCCCTACTCACTTGCTCTTTAACTTACCTGTTGTTACAATGTGTTCAATCTTTTCGTTTCTTATGATGTCTCAAAAACATGCGGAATGTCTCTTTCTGATGCGGATAAGAATATGTCATTTTTTAATATTACCTTCTTTTAAAATATTGTTATTTGCTTTATTATCTGCCACTGTGTTCTTAATATTCTTCTATAAAAACACATATCTGCTGTTTCTATATAATTTTTCAGTATTCTGCTGATTGTCCAAGGTCGACTTCCATACATCAGTACTGGTTCTGACAACGATATAGTACAGAGGATGGTCTTCATCCTGTGAAATGTTAACTTTTACCTGGACTATTCTACATTTGACTTCTTTAATACATCTTCCAACCGATGTTACTAATAAACCTAAATATTTGAATATGTTGATGTGTTTCAGACTAGTACTATCTACTTTGGTGTTGAATTCTGGATGACATTTATTCTTTGATATTACCATTACCTCAGTTTTTCTGTTATTCAGACTGAGTCCTTTGTTTTTACTTTCTGTTGCAATGATATTCATCAATTTTTGTAATTGAGTTTTATTTTCTACTATCAAAACTGTATAATTATCATATCACAGGTTGTTTATATTACGCCTTCCAACAGGTATTCCTGCATATCTTGTATTGATCTCATCATTATTTCACTGTATAAATTTCACAGATCGAATGACAGCACTTAACTTGTCTAACCCCTTGTTTAATGTGTTGAAGTGTTTCTGTTTGGTTCTTACCTATAGCACTTACGTAGAAAACAAGAGGATTTTCAATATTACATAATACACGAGTGTGTTTTCGGGGATGAAATAAAATTTAAAAATAGCAAGACTGAGACATGTCATGCAAGTAGTAGGAGGCAGCTGAGGTAGTTTGAGGGCTGATATGAATATCGCATCCCATAAGTCAAAATAACCGAAATAGAACAAGAACAAGATGGGAAGATTCAATCAGAGAGATTGTTAAAATACCACGGCCTAACCATGACACACATGTGCATCAAAGATGGCCAAAGGCAGAAAACTTCAACTCCCAACTACGCCTAAGAGCATTATGGAAAAGACAATAAATATATATATTCTTTTACAGATAAAATGGTTTTTACATGCTTAGCATACTACCATCAGATAGTGTCCCTAAAAATACATTGCTATACAGACACAATGGATACAAAGCCAGGGGCAGACTATGCATAAGATGGTTTACAGAAATAAAACAATCAACGAGAACAAACAATAGCAAGCACACAAAAAGGCCATCACCAGAGAACATTTCTACCTCTGAAGCTGCAATACACATTGTTTATTGTCCATTCCCAAGTGAATGATAGTTATCTGTCTGACTATCTATCTTCCTAATTACCTACCTGCCTACCTACATACATACATACCTACATATCTGCCTATCTGTCTGTCTGTCTGTCTGTCTGTCTGTCTGTCTGTCTGCCTGCCTGCCTGCCTGCCTGCCTGCCTGTCTGTCTGTCTGTCTGTCTGTCTGTCTGTCTGTCTGTCTGTCTGTCTGTCTGTCTGTCTGTCTGTCTATCTATCTATCTATCCATCCATCTATCTATCTATCTATCTATCTATCTATCTATCTATCTATCTATCTATCTATCTATCTATCTATCTATCTATCTATCTATCTGTCTGTCTGTCTGTCTGTCTGTCTGTCTGTCTGTCTGTCTGTCTGTCTGTCTGTCTGTCTGTCTGTCTGTCTGTCTGTCTGTCTGTCTGTCTGTCTGTCTATCTATCTATCTATCTATCTATCTATCTATCTATCTATCTATCTATCTATCTATCTATCATTTGTCTGTCTGTCTGTCTATTTATCTATGTTCCTTCAGCGCCGAATACCATGCGTAAAGCAGAAACAATAGCTCTCCAGTTCGAGCGATGTGATGCTACTGTATGTAATTGTTGTATGTTGTTGAGACCCATAGACATAGGCCTACCTCTTTGATGGTTGTTCTGCGAAGAGTCTCTTGGTCTTCCTCTTTTTCTTTTGCTATATGGTACCCATATGGTACCCATTTTAATGCTTGTAGTAACAGGCTATTTTTATTCATTCTAAGTATATGTCCGATATAAGTACATCGATAAAATTCAAAAAACTAATTTTTGTAAACACATCCACGCCACGAAGAAACAAAACTTGAAAACTATGTAAAATCGGTGTAGACAAATTTTCAAAGTAGTACGGTGTTACTTTAAGAACACACATCTGCATTTTCAGCGCATGTTGTTTGCATTTGTTTTGAAATGTTTTTATTTGTATTCTTATATATTGTATGATTATATTCTTATGAAGTAATTGTCCTCATGTATAATCTCACAAACTTTTGTTGGAAATTCCTTGTGTTAAAATTGTGTACACTCATTAATAGTGCGGACTGTCGTAGCGTATTGAAATTGATAATATATAAAGTTTTCTAATAAAAAAAAGAAAATTATAATACGCTCGTTATATAAAGAAACACATCCCAATCATTAATTGAATATTTCAAACAGCAGCAAGACCAGGGTGGCGCGATTTTGAACTTTTGCCAATGTTAAGAGCGCTGTAAGCAATTTCCAAGAGAACAGTAAGCGAAATGAATGAATTTTATATAAAAAGACGTACTGGAGTAAGTTTGCCCCGGGCGTTAAAACTTATAGTTTTTGCACTGCTTCCAAATGTTTACGAAACAATAATCTAGCCTCTAGCCCATATGAACATCTTTATTGAGCAAGCTTTGCGAGACTTATAGCGACGTAAAAGAAATCGTTCTATACATGAACATTATCGGAATAGTCGGAATAGACGATAGTAACGGATCGAAGAAGAACATGAAAATTAAAATAAATATAATTTTATATAGACATAATAATCTAGCTGCATATAGAGATACACAAGCTAACTAAATATTTTATTGAACGTACTTGCAACTACGCCTCTGGTTATGAATATTGATTGGAGATCTATTTTCTGGCTGTTATCGTAGCGAATTTTATCACTTTCTTGTTACACTCATCTTCCTAATTATCAACATAGTCATCTTAAACTTTACTCTGTTGATCAGTGATTCTTTAAAAATCTTGTAATATGAACCTCTTCGAAAGTCTGACAAAATCTAGAGAAAAACTTTAGATGTTTCGTCAATTGCTTGACCTTTGTAAGCAGCATGATGATGTCGGCTAATGTCTTTTGAAGACTATAACAGATTCTTTTATATTTACAAGTCATTTATATGAGCCCACTTGGTAAAGTTCATGAAACCATTTGAAAACATCGAGGACCATGTCTGAAAGTCTGACTAAACTTACACATCGCGTCGAAGTTTGAGGAAATTTTTCAATCGCGTCGAATAGTGACAATTCTCTCATCCGGATTATAAATTTTATGAAATTCATCATCTGCGTTATAAATGTGTTTAATCATTAGCACCAAAACCTGTTGAATGTTATCCTCAATATCAGAAGTATTAGTAGCGTTCTTATAGTCCATGTCCTGTGGGGATTGTTGTTATATTTATCCATAGCGGTCTGTCTCGAGTACTACACAACAAAGAAGAATATTCTTTCGAAGGCAATCATGTAAGACATATATTGAAGACACTTTTGATATGATATTCCTGAAGGACATATATTTGTGTCGATGACAGCTCTATATTACATATATTTGTGTCGATGACAGCTCTATATTACATATATTTGTGTCGATGACAGCTCTATATTACATATATATGTGTCGATGACAGCTCTATATTACATATATTTGTGTCGATTACAGCTCTATATTACATATATTTGTGTCGATGACAGCTCTATATTACATATATTTGTGTCGATGACAGCTCTATATTACATATATTTCACGTTTTCATTCCACGACAGGCATATAGGACATATATTTTACATATTTGCTTTCGATGACAGTTATGTATGGCAATATTTTATATATTATTTTGTTTTCGATGACAATGTCCTATGGGACATATATTTACATTTAGTAGGACAACGCTGTAACGTAATAGTTCCGAAATTAAATTATTGCCTGAAGATATGGAGTAGCTTGCTCTTAGTAGTAATCTTGACTTGCGGCTTGCAGTTCTATTGAGAGGGACGGTGTACAATTGGGGAACCAAAATACAGTGAAAATAATCCTTAAAGTCATTTTATTTTTATTTTTTTAAATTGCTGCAAGCTTGCCGATTTACCATTTGAGGACATAGTCTTGTAGCCTTTGCCATCTGCTGAAAAAGATGAAACGGCCTTTGTAGACCTTCGAGGGCTGCATGTCTGACACACAGCACGCGATGGTACAAGTGGGCTTGTGATTCCTTGTACATACTGCGGGAGACTCTTTGTGGCTGGGTTTGTCTTGTTAATCACATCCGTCATCGTCGTGGATCGTAGATTAGATGTCTTATAGGACAACAATAATACTATGATCTGAAAAGATGGGAAGATGTCTACCTACTAAATCTTTATTGCAAATACAATCAATCATTTACAAGGAGAACAAAGAATTTTAAGCCGCGTGTTATGTTCTCCTATCTTACTCTGAGGGTAACCACCGGACGTCTTGGTTTTACTTCTGGTCAAGGATGGAAACCTGTTGGTGCCAAGTTTCGGAAATAAGATACTGATAAAAATCGGATGTCCTATGTGATGCTCGAATTTGTATCGTGTAAAAACTTAGTCCCAATACAAGACAATGACCTTACACAAGCATTTCTTTAATTTATTATCACTTCCGTTAATTATAGGGGGTGGGGATAGGGTGCGACCAACACTTGCAGGCGCAGCAGTACAGAATAAAATGATGATAACAGACATATCTTGCCAGATTTAAACTTCCCACCAGAGTAGAATCACCAGTTCGTGACACTTCACCCAATACCAGATTCAGTGAAACTGTTATCTTGGTCGGACTTGGACCAAGATCTGAAAAAAGCATCTATAAAACAGAATATCAAAGAAATATTATTCTTGTGCAGCAGATGTCCACGGCCTTGTATAGGAAACACGTGATAAATTCGTACTTACGGGTTACATCATCATCTCATGACCATCATCATTATCATAATCATCATTAGCGTCATCACTAGCATCATCATCATCATCATCCTCATCATTAGCATCATCATTAGCATCATCATCATTAGCATCATCATCATCATCATCATCATCATTAGTAGCGTCATCATTAGTACCATCATCATTATCATAATCATCATTAGCGTCATCACTAGCATCATCATCATCATCCTCATCATCAACTTCATCACCACCATCGTCATCATTAGCATTATCATCATCATTAGCATCATCATCATCATTAGCATCATCATCATTAGCGTAATCATGAGCACCATTATCATTAGAGTCATCATTAGCATCATCATCATTAGCATCATCATCATTAGCATCATCATCATTAGCATCATCATCATTAGCATCATCATCATCATTAGAGTCATCATTAGCATCATCATCATTAGAGTCATCATTAGCATCATCATCATTAGCATCATCATCATTTGCATCATCATCATTAGCATCATCATCATTAGAGTCATCATTAGCATCGACATCATTAGCATCATCATCATTAGAGTCATCATTAGCATCGACATGATTAGCATCATCATCATTAGCATCATCATCATTAGCATCATCATCATTGGTTCCCCGTCCTGCCCAGTTGCAGAGCTACCACTTATATCGGTGACTATCAATTCCTTACTTATTCTAGTCTAACGAACATCAATATAGCAACAATGACGTCTACATTCCGACTCCCCTCCTGAAATATTGATATATACACACAATAGAACATACACAAGGCACTTTCTACGGTTACATTACAAATTATTCCAAGATAAAATTTATCGGACATAATGTCATAATGTCCCGGACAAAATATACCCCCAAAAAATATCGCAGACAAAATATACCTAGACAGAATATCCCAGACAAAAATTCCTAGACAAAATATACTCAGACAAAATGTTCCAAGACAAAATATCCCTACATAGCCAAAAATTAGGAAAACAGTTATAGTAATAGAAACAGAAAAATTGCTGAAGTAATTTATTTCAATCCCCTAGGAAATGACACGTTTTATGCAAACATAAGATGGAGGTATGACATCTTGTATACAAACGTACCGAGGAGAGATACGGAGTGCCTAAGGCTATGAAAATAACACCTTTATTGTTCAAATTAGTGTGTTTTCACAAACTAGAAAATTAAAATAACAAAGATAGGCTAGATTCCGAAGTGTCACTAGACTAAGTTCATCTCTTATGTAAACATATTACCTTGACATTTGTGTGGTCATTATGTGCCTCTAAGATAGGCAATATGAGGGTCTCGGGAACAACCAAGGAACAAACAAGAAACAAGGAACGAGCATTGTAAGGAAAAAACAACAACCAAACTCACGAAATGAATGGTTCAGGGGTAAGATATAAGGAAGATAATAGTTGGCTTTAGGTTCTTAGTTCAGCGGTTCTTAATCAGTAGTGCATTTTATTCGAGTAGTATTTAAGTTTAGAGATTTCTAGTATGGTGCCATACTATGTGGACATTTTAGTTAAGTGATTCCAAGGATTTTCAAGATATTCGTAAGTAGTTGAGAGATTTGAAGGACTTCCAAGCCATTCGTGAGTTATAAATTCGTTCATATTTAGAATTATTTATTGGGTGACTTTGTCCATCGAAGCTAGTGGCCAGCTGCCACGTGTTACATTAACATTTTAGCGTTACATTTTTGTGAAGGTTTTCTATAAAAATGGCAACATTTATTACATAGCAGAAAGGTTGTAGTAAATTTGTTTTAGGGGAGTTTATGTTTGTGAAACACAGATCTGAAGCTGGTGGGAAAGAGATCTGGTGGAAATGTGTGATATACAATTATTGAAACTCTTGGTGATAATATAGTTTTAGAGCAAGGTGAACATGATCATGCACCTGTACATGGCAAAGTTTCAAAATGGTAAAAATGGAGCAACGTGCTGAAAACACAGAAGACGTTACCAGGAACACTGTGCAACACGTTTTAAGACAAGTATCAAGCCAGCATGAACATCATCTAACTCAACAAGAATATTTAACTAGAGATATTTGCAGACATTGTCATCGAAATGGAATCAATGATCAACACATTGACGAATATAGAAACGTAATAGACGAAAGTCGGTTTTTGCGTGTGAAAAGGTCAGATTTCATTGTTCGCAGCACTGGAATATGTTGATTTTCTTTCTCAGAGCAGATATTGGTTTGCTGATGGAACATTTCGAGTTACCCCAGATAGATTCGATCAACTGTATACGATCCATGCATTTGAGAATGGTCAAATAAAACCCATGTGTGTATGCACTATTGTCTATTGGAAGTGAAGCAATGTACCCTTGCCAGTTTCAGCATATCATAGAACTGGGATATAACAGAAATGTAGCTCCAACTTCAATAGTTATTGATTTCGAATTAGCTGCAATTAAAGCATTTGAATGTGCATTTCCACGAGCTCAAGTATCAGGATGTTATTTTCACTTTGGACAGAACGTTTGACGAAAACTACAGTCTGAGGGTAAAAAGGCGTTGTAGTTTAACTCTGATGAAATTATTCAATAAATGTCAAACAACTTATGACTTTGACATTAGTACCAGGAACATATGTGATTACTGTTTTCGAACAACTCACCAATATTGATAGTTTTTCAGATCTGTAATTCCTCATTGATTACTTCGAAGATTTCTAGATTTGACGGTTTCGTCGTGGGCGCCTTTCGCAGCCTCGATTTCCAGTGAGCCTTTGGAATCAACACAATCGTGTCATGAATCAATTGCCAAGAAGCAACAACGCTGTTGAAGGTTGGCACAATGCATTTAATTCAATGGTGAACGCATCTCAACAAACGGCATCAAGACTTGACCGGAAAGTTACTGCAACAACAACATAGATCTGCACTGTTGAGAAGTCAGATTGCCACTGGTAAACCAACAACAAAGAAACGAAAAGTTTACCAACGTGTTGAGGATGCTATTAAAACAATTATCAAGTGAAGACCAAAGATATATTACATCTGATATTCTTCATCGTGTGGAATGTTGTCTGTTCCTGGGCAATTCTACATTTGACTTCTTTAATGCATCTCCAATCGAATGTTATTACTATACCCATTTGAATATGTTGACTTGCTTCAGACTGATACCATCTACATTGATGTTGCATTCTGGGTGACATTTATTCTTTGATATTACCATTATTTTAGTTTTTCTGTTATCCAGACTAAGGTCTTTGTTTTCACTTTCTTTTGCAATAGTATTCATCATTTCTTGTAACTGTGTTTCATTTTCGGCTATCAAAACTGTATCAAAGTCGTTTATGGTAAAGATCTGAGAATAATAAGGAATACATATTGGTAACATAGAGCAGCCATACGAATAGATAACTAAACGGGATCATTTCAACACACCAAACAGGGTTGTGTACTGTCACCAGATCTGTTCAATGTATACAGTAAAATAATATTGAGATCCATACATGATATGCCAGGAATAATAGTTATATATCAAGTGACATATTCTTTCCAGAACGTTGTCTTCGTCGTGGATACTCTAAACCTCTCTGTCAAGGGTGAGCAAGCCTGAATTGGCCAGAGACATATACATACATTCTTCGATGTTGCTGCCCATTGTCTTTTTGGTATTCCTCTTCTTCTCTCACCTGGCGCTCTGCCATCTAGAATTAGCCTTTCAATACAATCATGATGATCAAGTTCCCAAAATACCGTAGCTTCCTTCTTATAATGGTATTTAGAATTGACCCTTCTTTTAGTTTCAGTAACTTCGAAATTTCAATGTTCTTCTTTTTCTCTGTCCATGACATTCGTAGAATCTTTCTGCAGTTCTTCATTTCAAATGAATTTGTTCTTTTGGATCTTGATTCTTGACTAGAAATTGTTTGGATATTGTGTTGTTTAAAGCCCAAGTCTCGCATCCATATCTTGCCACTGGAAAAACACATGATCTTGAAAGGGTTACTTTAGTGTCGTTATTACTACTTTGCTATAGCTTTCTCATTTGTATTAATTTGAGTGTTGCAATTTTGAGTCCTCTTCAAATCTCGATAGAATAATCTCTAGAACTGTTTATATTCGCTCCAAGATATTCGAATTTGTTTACACATTCTAGTTCTATATTGTATAGGGCCTATGTTGATTATTGGTTTGATCTTTGTTTTATCTGTTGTCATAATTTCTGTTCTCGTGCATTTAAATTTAGATTTTAGATCTCGATGTATTTCTTTGCTGTTGTGATTACCTATTTCAGTCCCTCATAATGTATAGTAAGGAGGACTGTATCACCTGCATATCTTATTTCTGGATTCTTGTATCCACTGATATTTATTGGATGTAACATTTTCCTCTAGTTCTTCTCATACATTTCGCATTATATTCTGCATAGATGTTAAAATGATAATGGGATAGAGTGCACCTCTGTCTCACTCCACTTTGAACAGCGAACCACTCAGCTGTTTCACCCTCCACTCTTACTGCTGCTTGTTGTTAGTGATATAGTGTGTCCATAAGATGTATTAGATGTTCATCAAATATGTGCAGAACATCTTATATATCATCATCATGTGTCAAGAACTGCCTGCTCAAAGTTAAACGGATGATTTCATCATCATCATGTGTCATCGTCTACCTGCACAGTTAATGGAAATATTTCATCATCATCACGTGTCAGGATCTACCTGCTCATAGCTAAAGGGATTCTTTTATTTCATCATCATCTGTACAATCTACAGCACTTTAATTTTTAGGTAGTTGTATGAACACTGATGATTTTAGGTCTTTAGGTATGTGACCTGTTTCGTATATGTCATTGCAAAGTTGTGTGATAGTTTTCACACCAGATTCATCTAATGTTTTTAATATGTCTAATGTTATGTTGTCAACGCCACAGTCTTTCGATATTGTATTAATATATTCCCTTTATTACTTCTAATTTTAGTATTACTGGACTATCACTAATTGTATTGTCATTTCTCGCTTTGTTGGTCTCCACACAGATCTATCACATATGCCAAGCTTGTCATTATTTCTGTTTTATCAATTATAACTTATCCTCTGTTATTTCTCATGCAGCAAAACCTGATTATATTACTGTTATTATTTATGATTTGTCTTACTTCCTTGTATATTTCTTTGGTCTAGAGTTAAAGAGGTATCTACTCTGTTTTCCTGCATTGTGTTCCCGACCATGTTCTATTGTGATTCTGCGCGTGTGACGTATTAATCTGTATAGCAATTAATATTTTGGGGTTTTCTGGCTTTATTTCTTTCTGAAATTTTACCTCTTATTTGCTCTGTCATCCATTAGTTTGTCTATTGTTTTTCTCTATGATTTTTTATTTGTTATATTAATATGTTTTTCCCATTTGATATCCTACTTATTGTCTATTTTTTGCTTATTGGTTCTACCTTCTGTGTTACTTCATACACTCGATCTTTAGATGTGCATATCTTTTGTATCTCATGATCTCTAAACATCATGTTTTTGTATATCTGATTGTTTCTGCGCTCATACTTGTGCATCTTGATTTCTTGTATGCTTTGTCTTCTTAAGCTTTACAGATATTTTATATTAGGCGGACACAGAAAATCCTGGATTAATAACATCAATGAATGGCCGGGACATGATTTTTCTACACCCCTCCGAATGGCTGAGGATAGAAATGATGGAGGGATTTTTTAGCTTATCTCAAGTTCAAAAGGGTTCAAAAGTCGTAGAAGATTGACTTCACTGTACTCAGTATCCCATATGTACTCCGTCACTCTCAACAAAGCGGCACGCCGCATGCCGAACAGTCGAGGGTCGAAGAAGGAGGTAAGAGAAAATTCGGGATTGATAAAAACAAGAATGGTCTAAGCATTTTTTTCAGACTCCTTTGAATCGCTGAGGATATAGTTGTTTAAAGATAATTTTGTGCTGATGTATGCAGTGTGACATCACTGACAACTATAGATCTTATTATTATTATTATAATTATTATTTTTATTATTATTTTTATTATTATTATTATTATTATAAAGTACTGTATGAATATGGCGCTATACAGATCTAGATAAACAGTCAGCATAAATAGATAGATGGATGGATGGGTATATATATATATATATATATATATATATATATATATATATATATATATATATATATATAAATATATATATATATATATATATATATATATATATATATATATATATATATATATATATATATATATATATATATATATATATATATATATATATATATATATATATATATATATATATATATATATATATATATATACAGAGAGAGAGAGAGAGAAAGAGAGAGAGATACACAGACAGCGATAAAGATATTTATATTGCAAATAACATCGATAAGTGCAATGACAACAATATAGATAAATGAAACAGATCTCAAGACCAAATCTGATTTATTGATATCAAAGATTGAAATCAATTTATTATGTCATTTATTTCGAAGAGATAGCAAGGTATATGGAAACGCTGTACCATACGTTTTCCCAAAAAACCACAAATCCGTAGAATGCTCTTCGTGACAGAAATGATGCCACGGTAATTAAACCGATGTCAGCAGCTACTTCCAGTGAATAACTAAAACTTGCATGTGAGGTGGAAAATTCATTATTCTGCCAAAAGCCAACCTGTAATGCTCCATTAAGGATAAACACAACAAAAGTGTCAGAAAGATAATTGATAAAATAGGTTATATCTTGGTCAACAGTAATTTGAAGTACTGCATCACTTAATGCGAATGAACTGGCGTAATATTGCAGAACTTGTTCGTTGCCTGAGACCGAACCAACCTGTAATGATATAAATAAGAGACTAAACATTACAAAAATGTGACATGTCGATGGGATTATTCTTTTCTACTTATTTGTCTCCCCATGTGACTGCTATTTATTCTGCTATTGGTCATGTATAGAATGTTTTATTATAGATCGTTGTTAAGTTTCACATAACTCGATTAACAGAGATGCAACACTTGTATGGCAGATTGGTTATTGATCTGATTATAACCTACAACAATGGAAACATTCCGATACCATCACAACTATTCCAGGTCTATATGTCAAGATCTTCTTTAGACAAGTGACATCCACTAAACTGTAACAATTCAGATATATGACTTTCTATGTTCGTTCTCAAACTCCTGCTGGTTTACGGGATGTAGTCAGTAGAACAGTATGTGATGTGGCATGGTTTACAGCTTGACTGCGATATGTCTACATCTTTCCGCCCGATCTATTCGACATCCGTATGGATGATCTGGAACTTTGATATATGTGGTAGGACAGACTTCACCAAAACCTCCTTAGTTGTGTCTTATGACACGCGTTGCAGTTAAAAGTGTTGTTATTCTTCCTGGTATTGTAACACATAAGAGATTTAAGATATGAAGAATTGAAACATTCAGATATACGTTGCGTAAATATATTACACTGGGCGCATAGAGACCAAAAGTACAACTATAACCAGTGTGGACTCGAGTCTAGGAACGAAAAGGGCGTGACTTCAATTGTAAAAAATAAGAAGAATTCAATTGTCCCGTATCAAACAATTACAAACAAAGAAATTGTTTGAGGAATAATGGGTTAAAATGTGAGGACACAATACTCATTATTTTCTTTGCAATAGATTGTCAAGAATAAGTTCTTTAAAATAAATGCTGAATCGTTCAACGAATTCGTTAGTTGAATTCTTTAATCTTGAGTACTCCAGTACTCAGAACATTGCCAAGAATGATATTTTTGTAATGAAGATTATATTTGTCAATAATTACTTATGTGTCTCATAATATTCTCAAGAATGAAGTCTTTGAAATAGAGATCTGATCGTTCAACAACTATTGCAGACTCGTAACACTGTCAAGAATGATATCTTTGTAAGGGGTTATCCACAAACTATGTCAACAATTCGTGGAAAAGGATATGAGAAATGTTGATGTTAACGAAACAGGTTTTTATAAACCACTTAAATTATGTGAATTTGATCAACATTTCTAGAAATATAAGAATATTATGTCGTCTTTTCGAACTATTTCAGACCATTCTTGGACGGGTGTCGGGGCATATGCTGGGGGCTGGGAGAATGTTATTGACTAATTTAAGACAGGGGTCTCTGAATTACTGTCAAGCTGTTGACAGGGGGGAGGAGAGGAGTCAAAGATTGTCAAAAAATTGCTGACGTAATTTATGGACAACCCTCTAATAAAGATTAGATTACATAACATGATCAAGAATGAAGTCTATGAAATAAAGATGTGATCTTTCAACAACTGCTTCTGCTGCTCATACCATGGTCAAGAATGAAGTCTATGAAATAAAGATGTGATCTTTCAACAACTGCTTCTGCTGCTCATAACATGGTCAAGAATGAAGTCTATGAAATAAAGATGTGATCTTTCAACAACTGCTTCTGCAGCTCATAACATGGTCAAGAATGAAGTCTTTGAATAAAGATGTGATCTTTCAACAACTGCTTCCGGAGCTCATAACATGGTCAAGAATGAAGTCTTTGAAATAAAGATGTGATCTTTTAACAACTGCTTCTGCTGCTCATAACATGATCAAGAATGAAGTCTTTGAAATAAAGATGTGATCTTTCAACAACTGCTTATGCAGCTCATAACATGGTCAAGAATGAAGTCTGTGAAATTGGTACTTTATTGTTCACTCACAACTACACCGTCTCATTATGTTGTTTATTTTGAAGGTATTGTACCATCTGTGAGGAAATAAAATATCAACGCCTGATCGTCTGCGAATAGCAATTCGTTAATGAAGTTACTGTTTTCTTTGCCTCCGTTTTCTTGTACATGTTGGATTTCGTGTTCTATTGCGCTTAAGTTTTCTTTGATTATTTTGTTTATATAGATGTTAAATGGGAGCAGAGATATTACGGATCCCTGTCTGACTCCAGATGTTATTATGAATGTTTCTGTCATTCCTTCTGGTGGTTTTACTCTTGCTTCGCATCTCTAATATACTGGTTGATGTTTTCGAGGAGTTGGCCGTGGATCCCGAATTCTTCAAAGTAGATCCACAGTATGTCTCTGTTAACGCTGTCCAATGCCTTTTCTTGGACGATAAATGTGATGTTCAGTTGATTGTTGTATTCTATTTTCTGTTGTAGGATACATCTAGGATACGATTGTTGAATATAGGCACTGCTATAAATGATACATCTAGGATACGATTGTTGATTGTAGACATTACTAAAGATGATACATCTAGGATACGATTGTTGATTGAAGACATTATTATAGATGATACATCTAGGATACGATTGTTGAATATAGGCACTACTATACATTATACATCTAGGATACGATTGTTGAATATAGGCACTACTATAAATGATACATCTAGGATACGATTGTTGAATGTAGGCACTACTATAGATGATACATCTAGGATACGATAGTTGAATATAGGCACTACTATAAATGATACATCTAGGATACGATTGTTGATTGAAGACATTACTATAAATGATACATCTAGGATACGATTGTTGAATATAGGCACTACTATACATGATACATCTAGGATACGATTGTTGAATATAGGCACTACTATAAATGATACATCTAGGATACGATTGTTGAATGTAGGCACTACTATAGATGATACATCTAGGATACAATTGTTGAATGTAGAGATTATTATAGATGATACATCTAGGATACGATTGTTGAATGTAGGTAAAACTATAGATGATGCATTTAGGATACGATTGTTGAATGTAGACATTACTATAGATTATTTTAGATGATACATCTAGGATACGATTGTTGAATGTAGACATTACTATAGATGATTTAGATGATACATTTAGGATACGATTGTTGAATGTAGGTAAAACTATAGATGATGCATCTAGAATATGAATGTTGTTTTGTATGTCTGTGCGTTCGTCCATCACAAGTGATGATGACAATTTTTTACATCCACTTTTGAAAATTAAGTTATAATGACCATTCATAATAGTTCGTAGATGGCTCATGATCCCTATTCGAGCTGTAAATGTTATTGGACAGTTTGGATATGGAATGACCACTGTAGGCGGATTTTGGTCTATCCGTGACTTTCTAGCTACTCTCCGCTGTTGGGCTGCAGCATTTCTCATCTTTTCAGCTGATGCGCTCTTTTTGACTGTAGAGCGTCATGTAGATCTATTTTGTGCAAGTTCTTCCCATGTGTCTTGGTCTATTTCAAACGCTTTCAGTGAAGTCTTTAACGACTCCTTGTAGCGCTTATTTTGGCCACCTTGAGATCTTTTACCCTTCTCCAGTTGGAGAAGTATCTTTGGCAGGCGATAGTCTGGCATATAAATGTATGTACTACTATAGATGATACATCTAGAATACGAATGAAGAATTTGGTATTCAATTTTGCATGTGTAGGACTGGCATCTGAGAGACAGATATAGGAATGTGTTCAACCAGTGAACCATGGAACCATCAGCAGGTATTACACTTTGATGTTTTCTTGAACATAATAAGCAATTATGTGTTTGACCGGAATGCAGTAACGTCGTCTTATAATCAATATGAAATGTTTCAGAAGTCAACAGGTGGGCTTTTTTCTTCTTCAACATTGACTCTCAACTCCCGTTGGAGTTCATTTGTAACAGGACAATGGTCTTACAAGATTTCCAAGTGGATGTAGTCGAGAGAATGGAAATGCGTTGTGTTGCCGTGTTAATTGCGCCAATAGCCCAACACATCAGTCTTCGGTGGTAGACGGGATTTGAACCCAGTACATTCAGCTGGACCCTATTCACCTCGCAATTTAGTCAACACATTTTCTGTATTCGAACAATCTGCATGTTTATTCATTATATTATCAATGTTTTGCAATATGTTTACAGTATATAATAATTACCATTGTCACTATCGTAATTTATTGGGATCGAAAAAAACAAGTCTTCATGCATGTATTTTCAGTATCTGATAAAGTCTAAAATGTCTGCTAACAGTATAATACTTTATATCAAATATTTGTCGTATCAAATTAATGATGAAGAAATTTTATTCTACTGGCAGCATCAACAAATGTTGGAAAGTTAATAAAAGAAAATTATGATCATGTCACCGCAATAGTTGTAAATATTTTCAGAAATAATAACTTCACTTACTATACAGTGGCAGCCATATTGGTTTTAAAATAATGGAAGTCCAATTGGTATTTTCATGTAGGTAATCTGTTTATGGAATTACAAATATATTCTAAACTAAGAAAATTTGGTTCATTACGGCAAGACGTGTCTACTTTTCCACAATATATGGTATTCATTTTCTTTTGCTGGAAGAAATTAGCAATATTGTATGTAGAACCCTTTACTACCCGGTTAAGACCCCGGTGCAATAAGCTCTAGACTATCCCCGTTTAAAATTAGAGGAATATTTGCTGGAAGAAATATTTGAAGACTGAGATGTTGTTCTTCTTCATGAATTCTCACTCACCAGCTGTTTAACAGGATATTGTCTGAATAAGAGAATACATTTTGTCTTCGCTTTCAGCTTGATTTCGATTGATGCATCTTTCGCTACAACACATCTGATTTCAGTATGACTTTCCAACCTCATAAAGGCGTTATTAAAGGCTTTGGCTTCAATCTCGATTGTATTTGGTACTAACAACATATGCGGCGCAACAAGCTGCCCTGCTTATTCCCACTCCTGATAAATGTCCATTTCTGAAAAATCTTAAGATAGACACACATCAATTCTCTACCTGAATGAATGCTTATGTAAAGAAATATAAACAATAGTCTGTGCCAGAATATAATACTCATCTTAAGATAGATACACAAGTAGGAATATACATGTATGTATGTAATATACCTGAATGTATGTAATATACCTGTAGGAATGCCCATGTTAACATGTCCGTACATTTATGAACAGTCGGTACATGTATGAACAGTCGGTACATGTATGAACAGTCGGTACATGTATGAATATCCATATGCTAAGAGATAAACAACAGTCTGCACCCATATTCAGAAAATATAAAAGATACTAGTTCCTGTGTGAATATCCACAAAATGAGAGGTACAAACAGGTTGCACTGTGGATTAAACATCGACTATTTATGTTCAAACACAGGACACTGCCAAACAATAAACATTACCACAAATACAGATGAACAAACAACGCTTATACTCACTAAGGCAAGACAGGCAATGGTGAGAAGTACAATTCCGTTCATGTTTCTAGATCTGTCTGTGCGAGTAGGTTACTGAATCTGTGCAAGTAGACTGCTGAATCTGGATAAAACTAAGCTGAAATACCCAGCTTTTTATACACGTTTGTCTAAATGAAAGCTAATTTTTCATCTACAGATGTGTCATTGTAAATCATAGTTAACAATGCTTAAAGTCAGATATATTTGACACATGTTTCACGCTTGACAATTATCTGTTTTATGTTGTGTTGATATTTTCTTGTTTACCGAGTACACAAAATCTTGTGCGACAGTTTGCTCACATTCTTCGATTTCATTATCTATCTCAACATCGTCTTCTGAAACAGGGATTCTGAATTCTGTAAACTCGGACTCATTGAGTTTTTATCAAAAGTTGTCAGTCAAATAGTGGTTTTTGAAAGGACGTGAAATGTATTATAAGTGCAATTTAGGGGATCTCAGTGTCGCAGAAGTTGAGCTATTGTATTGTGTTCAAAAGGTATCTGGTTGGATTAAGAGCTGTGATATCTTGTTCTAGAGGTATCGGGTTGGATAGAGAACCGTGATGTCTTGGGCTAACAGGTATCGGGGTAGATAAAGAACCGTGATGTCTTGTGTTAAACAGGTACCGGTTTGGATAAAGAACCGTGATATCTTGTGTTCAGGAGGTATGTACCATAAGACCTACGGTCATGTTGCTCATGTCGGACCTATAGTTATGTTGGTTATGTCTGACCTACGGGTATGTTGCTCCTGTCAGACATACGGTCATTTTTGTCCTGTCAGATCTACGGTTATGTTGGCCCTGTCAGACGTACGGTCATGTTGGTGCTGTTATTGTAGAACATGACTGTAGTTTATTCTCTTGTATTTTTGTCATCTTTCATGTTTCCGAAACATATATTAGTATTTTTATTACATTTGTATGACAGATCCTAAACCGTATTTGTTTGTCGATATCCTTCGCTCTACACATGTTTAGTTTCAAAACAAATCCCCCTCCCCTGTGGGGCGTGGATCCAATGTTAGGAAACACTGCATACATGGTCGTCCCACATGGTCCATTAAATAGTACGTCCTCTCTGTACCTCCATTTTTTATCCAATCTATCACATTGTGGACAAGAGACAATCCTGTGGTAATCTAGTTCTTATTTGAAAACTTTCAGTTAGCTTACAATCATGCACTACATTACATGTACTTACACCATACATAGCTTTCAATAGGTTGAGGCGTTTGTGTGTGATGTTATAGTGCTTCAAGTCTCCATACTATTTTCAGATCTACACCGTCGAAATGATCTCTCATGGTGCACACAAGTAATAAACAAAATGTACCCAAGTGTTTTTTCCACTGACTGTTGCAATACGTGTGACAGTGTAAATATATAGTTTTATTATTATTATTATTATTATTATTATTATTATTATTATTATTATTATTATTATTAATATTATTATTAATGCTAGTGTTATTTATTACTACTAATATTATTTTACCACGTGTCTGGATGACCCAAAAGGGTAGCACGAATAATAAAATTGCCTCATATCATACAATTAGTAAGAGTAGAAAGATGCCGTTAAGGGAGGGGGGGGGAAATTCGGTTTAATAACCGACTCTATGATCTCCTCTGTAATGAATCGTATTAAAGACACATTCCTGAACTGCTTGGAGGGGGTCAACTCTTTCATCATGAAGCTTGCCTGGAGGTTGTGAGTAAGTCACAGTAACATTCCCTACAGAGTAGAAGATTCTAGTATATCGCGTTGCATCCTACAGCCACATTAAGTCAAAGAGTCATCTGGGACTTGCAGAAACTCCAGGAAACCATATTAACAAGACTGTCAAAGACACACTATATAGATATGAAAGTAAAAGTCACCCGCTTGTCATAGAGAACAAGAATGGCACAGTCATACTCCATAGGGTTTCTACCATTATTATTATTATTATTTCCACAATTATTCGACATGAGCAGGTTATACATGTGACTTGTGAGTTATGTCTGTGATACACCTAGTTACAAGATATCATCTACTTCAACTTGTGGCAAGGGATCACTGATACATCTACGTACAAAATATCATCTACTTCAACTTGTGGCAAGGGATCACTGATACAACTAGTTACAAGATATCATCTACTTCAAACTTGTGGCAAGAGTCCCTAATTCATATACGTACAAAGTATCATCTACTTCAAACTTGTGGCAAGGAATCCCTGATGCATCTACGTACAAAATATCATCTACTTCAACTTGTGGCAAGGGATATCTGATACAACTAGTTAGAAGATATCGCCTACTTCAAAGTGTGGCAAGGGATCATTGAGAATTGTGTAAATGAGTCCCTTTGTAAACTTCCAAATAACAGCCAACACTAAGCAATGTTCACTATCAAGTCCGCAGATAAAGGGTAGGGGTTCCAACTCCTTTCCACTTACAAAGTCAGAATGTAACACTGAGCACGAGACAACAAACGATACCAGCGGGTAAATTCGTACCACACTCCTTGCTGGCTCTACCAAAAACAGTAATACAAAATGCCACATAACCGATGAAAGGTTCTGTTTTAGTGAAACCCCCTTCCCTACCGTATCCCCCGTCCTTTCTTTATAAGACAATACATCAGCCAAGTTGTATACAAACATTGACACATGAAACAAAAAAGTTCGAACCGACGTGAACTCTATCTCACACCACCTGGTTCTTCACTAGTATTCTCAAGTCTTAATCCTGTTCTGATTTGATCTGTAAGTGTGACTCAGGAATCTTGTTACAATTTATTCTAACCAGTGGCGTAACTACTGATCGGAAACCATGCTATAATCAAATAAGTCTTCGATATGGAGGAGACAATATAAAATCCTTCTTCTTCTAGTCCATACCATGTAGCCTTGGTTATCATGTCTTTCATCAGCCTTCACTCTCGTGTGCTGTCAATCATTTCCAGAAACCGATGTTCTGCCATGTCACAAAGCTAGGTTTTCAAGCATCTTCTCTCTTGGTCTTGCCCTACTCACTTGCTCTTTAACTTAACTGTTGTTACAATGTGTTCAATCTTTTCGTTTCTTATGATGTCTCAAAAACATGCGGACTGTCTCTTTCTGATGCGGATAAGAATATGTCATTTTTTAATATTACCTTCTTTCAAAATGTTGTTATTCGCTTTATTATCTGCCACGGTGTTCTTAATATTCTTCTATAAAAACACATATCTGCTGTTTCTATATAATTTTTCACTATTCTGCTGATTGTCCAAAGTCGACTTCCATACATCAGAACTGGTTCTGACAAAGATATAGTACAGAGGATGGTCTTCATCCTGTGAAATGTTAACTTTTACATGGACTATTCTACATTTGACTTCTTTAATACATCTTCCAACTGATGTTACTAATAAACCTAAATATTTGAATATGTTGATTTGTTTCAGACTAGTACTATCTACTGTTGCATTCTGGATGACATTTATTCTTTGATATTACCATTACCTCAGTTTTTCTGTTATTCAGACTGAGTCCTTTGTTTTTACTTTCTGTTGCAATGATATTCATCAATTTTTGTAATTGAGTTTTATTTTCTACTATCAAAACTGTATAATTATCATATCACAGGTTGTTTATATTATGCCTTCCAACAGGTATTCCTGCATATCTTGTATTGATCTCATCATTATTTCACTGTATAAATTTCACAGATCAGATGACAGCACTTAACTTTGTCTAACCCCTTGTTTGATGTGTTGAAGTGTTTCTGTTTGGTTCTTACCTATAGTACTTACGTAAAAAACAAGAGGATTTTCAATATTACATAATACACGAGTGTGTTTTTGGGGATGAAATAAAATTTAAAAATAGCAAGACTGAGACATGTCATGCAAGTAGTAGGAGGCAGCTGAGGTAGTTTGAGGGCTGATATGAATATCGCATCCCATAAGTCAAAATAACCGAAATAGAACAAGAACAAGATGGGAAGATTCAATCAGAGAGATTGTTAAAATACAACGGCCTAACCATGACACACACGTGCATCAAAGATGGCCAAAGGCAGAAAACTTCAACTCCCAACTACGCCTAAGAGCATTATGGAAAAGACAATAAATATATATATTCTTTTACAGATAAAGTGGTTTTTACATGCTTAGCATACTACCATCAGATAGTGTCCCTAAAATACATTGCTATACAGACACAATGGATACAAAGCCAGGGGCAGACTATGCATAAGATGGTTTACAGAAATAAAACAATCAACGAGAACAAACAATAGCAAGCACACAAAAAGGCCATCACAAGAGAACCTTTCTACCTCTGAAGCTGCAATACACATTGTTTATTGTCCATTCCCAAGTGAATGATAGTTATCTGTCTGACTATCTATCTATCTATCTATCTATCTATCTATCTATCTATCTATCTATCTATCTATCTATCTATCTATCTATCTATCTATCTATCTATCTATCTATCCATCTATCTATCTATCTATCTATCTATCTATCTATCTATCTATCTATCTATCTATCTATCTATCTATCTATCTATCTATCTATCTATCTATCCATCTATCTATCTATCTATCTATCTATCTATCTATCTATCTATCTATCTATCTATCTATCTATCTATCTATCTATCTATCTATCTATCTATCTATCTATCTATCTATCTATCTATCTTTCTATCTATCTATCTATCTATCTATCTATCTATCTATCTATCTATCTATCTATCTATCTATCTATCTATCTATCTATCTATCTATCTATCTATCTATCTATCTATCTATCTATCTATCTATCTATCTATCTATCTATCTATCTATCTATCTATCTATCTATCTATCTATCTATCTATCTATCTATCTATCTATCTATCTATCTATCTATCTATCTATCTATCTATCTATCTATCTATCTATCTATCTATCTATCTATCTATCTATCTATCTATCTATCTATCTATCTATCTATCTATCTATCTATCTATCTATCTATCTATCTATCTATCTATCTATCTATCTATCTATCTATCTATCTATCTATCTATCTATCTATCTATCTATCTATCTATCTATCTATCTATCTATCTATCTATCTATCTATCTATCTATCTATCTATCTATCTATCTATCTATCTATCTATCTATCTATCTATCTATCTATCTATCTATCTATCTATCTATCTATCTATCTATCTATCTATCTATCTATCTATCTATCTATCTATCTATCTATCTATCTATCTATCTATCTATCTATCTATCTATCTATCTATCTATCTATCTATCTATCTATCTATCTATCTATCTATCTATCTATCTATCTATCTATCTATCTATCTATCTATCTATCTATCTATCTATCTATCTATCTATCTATCTATCTATCTATCTATCTATCTATCTATCTATCTATCTATCTATCTATCTATCTATCTATCTATCTATCTATCTATCTATCTATCTATCTATCTATCTATCTATCTATCTATCTATCTATCTATCTATCTATCTATCTATCTATCTATCTATCTATCTATCTATCTATCTATCATTTGTCTATCTGTCTGTCTATTTATCTTAGTTCCTTCAGCGCCGAATACGATGCGTAAGGCAGAAACAATAGCTCTCCAGTTCGAGCGATGTGATGCTACTGTATGTAATTGTTGTATGTTGTTGAGACCCATAGACATAGGCCTACCTCTTTGATGGTTGTTCTGCGAAGAGTCTCTTGGTCTTCCTCTTTTTCTTTTGCTATATGGTACCCATATGGTACCCATTTTAATGCTTGTAGTAACAGGCTATTTTTATTCATTATAAGTACATTTATGTCCGATATAAGTACATCGATAAAATTCATGGAGGTGTATAAAGCGAAAATAATTTTTGTAAACACATCCACGCCACGAAGAAACAAAACTTGAAAACTATGTAAAATCGGTGTAGACAAATTTTCAAAGTAGTACGGTGTTACTTTAAGAACACACATCTGCATTTTCAGCGCATGTTGTTTGCATTTGTTTTGAAATGTTTTTATTTGTATTCTTATATATTGTATGATTATATTCTTATGAAGTAATTGTCCTCATGTATAATCTCACAAACTTTAGTTGGAAATTCCTTGTGTTAAAAATGTGTACACTCATTAATAGTGCGGGCTGTCGTAGCGTATTGAAATTGATAATATATAATACAGTTTTCTAATAAAAAAAGAAAATTATAATACGCTCGTTATATAAAGAAACACATCCCAATCTTTAATTGAATATTTCAAACAGCAGCAAGACCAGGGTGGCGCGATTTTGAACTGTTGCCAATGTTAAGCGCGCTGGAAACTATTTCCAAGAGAACAGTAAGCGATTTCCAAGAGAACAGTTTTGCCCCGGGCGTTAAAACTTATAGTTTTTGCACTGCTTCCAAATGTTTACGAAACGATAATCTAGCCTCTAGCCCATATGAACATCTTTATTGAGCAAGCTTTGGGAGACTTAATAGCGACGTAAAAGAAATCGTTCTATACATGAACATTATTGGACTAGTCGGAATAGACGATAGTAACGGATCGAAGAAGAACATGAAAATTAAAATAAATATAATTTTATATAGACAGAATAATCTAGCTGCATATAGAGATACACAAGCTAACTAAATATTTTATTGAACGTACTTGCAACTACGCCTCTGGTTATGAATATTGATTGGAGATCTATTTTCTGGCTGTTATCGTAGCGAATTTTATCACTTTCTTGTTACACTCATTTTCCTAATTATCAACATAGTCATCTTAAACTTTACTCTGTTGATCAGTGATTCTTTAAAAATCTTGTAATATGAACCTCTTCGAAAGTCTGACAAAATCTAGAGAAAAACTTTAGATGTTTCGTCAATTGCTTGACCTTTGTAAGCAGCATGATGATGTCGGCTAATGTCTTTTGAAGACTATAACAGATTCTTTTATATTTACAAGTCATTTATATGAGCCCACTTGGTAAAGTTCATGAAACCATTTGAAAACATCGAGGACCATGTCTGAAAGTCTGACTAAACTTACACATCGCGTCGAAGTTTGAGGAAATTTTTCAATCGCGTCGAATAGTGACAATTCTCTCATCCGGATTATAAATTTTATGAAATTCATCATCTGCGTTATAAATGTGTTTAATCATTAGCACCAAAACCTGTTGAATGTTATCCTCAATATCAGAAGTATTAGTAGCGTTCTTATAGTCCATGTCCTGTGGGGATTGTTGTTATATTTATCCATATCGGTCTGTCTCGAGTACTACACAACAAAGAAGAATATTCTTTCGAAGGCAATCATGTAAGACATATATTGAAGACACTTTTGATATGATATTCCTGAAGGACATATATTTGTGTCGATGACAGCTCTATATTACATATATTTGTGTCGATGACAGCTCTATATTACATATATTTGTGTCGATGACAGCTCTATATTACATATATATGTGTCGATGACAGCTCTATATTACATATATTTGTGTCGATTACAGCTCTATATTACATATATTTGTGTCGATGACAGCTCTATATTACATATATTTGTGTCGATGACAGCTCTATATTACATATATTTCACGTTTTCATTCCACGACAGGCATATAGGACATATATTTTACATATTTGCTTTCGATGACAGTTATGTATGGCAATATTTTATATATTATTTTGTTTTCGATGACAATGTCCTATGGGACATATATTTACATTTAGTAGGACAACGCTGTAACGTAATAGTTCCGAAATTAAATTATTGCCTGAAGATATGGAGTAGCTTGCTCTTAGTAGTAATCTTGACTTGCGGCTTGCAGTTCTATTGAGAGGGACGGTGTACAATTGGGGAACCAAAATACAGTGAAAATAATCCTTAAAGTCATTTTATTTTTATTTTTTTAAATTGCTGCAAGCTTGCCGATTTACCATTTGAGGACATAGTCTTGTAGCCTTTGCCATCTGCTGAAAAAGATGAAACGGCCTTTGTAGACCTTCGAGGGCTGCATGTCTGACACACAGCACGCGATGGTACAAGTGGGCTTGTGATTCCTTGTACATACTGTGGGAGACTCTTTGTGGCTGGGTTTGTCTTGTTAATCACATCCGTCATCGTCGTGGATCGTAGATTAGATGTCTTATAGGACAACAATAATACTATGATCTGAAAAGATGGGAAGATGTCTACCTACTAAATCTTTATTGCAAATACAATCAATCATTTACAAGGAGAACAAAGAATTTTAAGCCGCGTGTTATGTTCTCCTATCTTACTCTGAGGGTAACCACCGGACGTCTTGGTTTTACTTCTGGTCAAGGATGGAAACCTGTTGGTGCCAAGTTTCGGAAATAAGATACTGATAAAAATCGGATGTCCTATGTGATGCTCGAATTTGTATCGTGTAAAAACTTAGTCCCAATACAAGACAATGACCTTACACAAGCATTTCTTTAATTTATTATCACTTCCGTTAATTATAGGGGGTGGGGATAGGGTGCGACCAACACTTGCAGGCGCAGCAGTACAGAATAAAATGATGATAACAGACATATCTTGCCAGATTTAAACTTCCCACCAGAGTAGAATCACCAGTTCGTGACACTTCACCCAATACCAGATTCAGTGAAACTGTTATCTTGGTCGGACTTGGACCAAGATCTGAAAAAAGCATCTATAAAACAGAATATCAAAGAAATATTATTCTTGTGCAGCAGATGTCCACGGCCTTGTATAGGAAACACGTGATAAATTCGTACTTACGGGTTACATCATCATCTCATGACCATCATCATTATCATAATCATCATTAGCGTCATCACTAGCATCATCATCATCATCATCCTCATCATTAGCATCATCATTAGCATCATCATCATTAGCATCATCATCATCATCATCATCATCATTAGTAGCGTCATCATTAGTACCATCATCATTATCATAATCATCATTAGCGTCATCACTAGCATCATCATCATCATCCTCATCATCAACTTCATCACCACCATCGTCATCATTAGCATTATAATCATCATTAGCATCATCATCATCATTAACATCATCATCATTAGCGTAATCATGAGCACCATTATCATTAGAGTCATCATTAGCATCATCATCATTAGCATCATCATCATTAGCATCATCATCATCATTAGAGTCATCATTAGCATCATCATCATTAGAGTCATCATTAGCATCATCATCATTAGCATCATCATCATTTGCATCATCATCATTAGCATCATCATCATTAGAGTCATCATTAGCATCGACATCATTAGCATCATCATCATTAGAGTCATCATTAGCATCGACATGATTAGCATCATCATCATTAGCATCATCATCATTAGCATCATCATCATTGGTTCCCCGTCCTGCCCAGTTGCAGAGCTACCACTTATATCGGTGACTATCAATTCCTTACTTATTCTAGTCTAACGAACATCAATATAGCAACAATGACGTCTACATTCCGACTCCCCTCCTGAAATATTGATATATACACACAATAGAACATACACAAGGCACTTTCTACGGTTACATTACAAATTATTCCAAGATAAAATTTATCGGACATAATGTCATAATGTCCCGGACAAAATATACCCCCAAAAAATATCGCAGACAAAATATACATAGACAGAATATCCCAGACAAAAATTCCTAGAAAAAATATACTCAGACAAAATGTTCCAAGACAAAATATCCCTACATAGCCAAAAATTAGGAAAACAGTTATAGTAATAGAAACAGAAAAATTGCTGAAGTAATTTATTTCAATCCCCTAGGAGATGACACGTTTTATGCAAACATAAGATGGAGGTATGACATCTTGTATACAAACGTACCGAGGAGAGATACGGAGTGCCTAAGGCTATGAAAATAACACCTTTATTGTTCAAATTAGTGTGTTTTCACAAACTAGAAAATTAAAATAACAAAGATAGGCTAGATTCCGAAGTGTCACTAGACTAAGTTCATCTCTTATGTAAACATATTACCTTGACATTTGTGTGGTCATTATGTGCCTCTAAGATAGGCAATATGAGGGTCTCGGGAACAACCAAGGAACAAACAAGAAACAAGGAACGAGCATTGTAAGGAAAAAACAACAACCAAACTCACGAAATGAATGGTTCAGGGGTAAGATATAAGGAAGATAATAGTTGGCTTTAGGTTCTTAGTTCAGCGGTTCTTAATCAGTAGTGCATTTTATTCGAGTAGTATTTAAGTTTAGAGATTTCTAGTATGGTGCCATACTATGTGGACATTTTAGTTAAGTGATTCCAAGGATTTTCAAGATATTCGTAAGTAGTTGAGAGATTTGAAGGACTTCCAAGCCATTCGTGAGTTATAAATTCGTTCATATTTAGAATTATTTATTGGGTGACTTTGTCCACCGAAGCTAGTGGCCAGCTGCCACGTGTTACATTAACATTTTAGCGTTACATTTTTGTGAAGGTTTTCTATAAAAATGGCAACATTTATTACATAGCAGAAAGGTTGTAGTAAATTTGTTTTAGGGGAGTTTATGTTTGTGAAACACAGATCTGAAGCTGGTGGGAAAGAGATCTGGTGGAAATGTGTGATATACAATTATTGAAACTCTTGGTGATAATATAGTTTTAGAGCAAGGTGAACATGATCATGCACCTGTACATGGCAAAGTTTCAAAATGGTAAAAATGGAGCAACGTGCTGAAAACACAGAAGACGTTACCAGGAACACTGTGCAACACGTTTTAAGACAAGTATCAAGCCAGCATGAACATCATCTAACTCAACAAGAATATTTAACTAGAGATATTTGCAGACATTGTCATCGAAATGGAATCAATGATCAACACATTGACGAATATAGAAACGTAATAGACGAAAGTCTGTTTTTGCGTGTGAAATGGTCAGATTTCATTGTTCGCAGCACTGGAATATGTTGATTTTCTTTCTCAGAGCAGATATTGGTTTGCTGATGGAACATTTCGAGTTACCCCAGATAGATTCGATCAACTGTATACGATCCATGCATTTGAGAATGGTCAAATAAAACCCATGTGTGTATGCACTATTGTCTATTGGAAGTGAAGCAATGTACCCTTGCCAGTTTCAGCATATCATAGAACTGGGATATAGCAGAAATGTAGCTCCAACTTCAATAGTTATTGATTTCGAATTAGCTGCAATTAAAGCATTTGAATGTGCATTTCCACGAGCTCAAGTATCAGGATGTTATTTTCACTTTGGACAGAACGTTTGACGAAAACTACAGTCTGAGGGTAAAAAGGCGTTGTAGTTTAACTCTGATGAAATTATTCAATAAATGTCAAACAACTTATGACTTTGACATTAGTACCAGGAACATATGTGATTACTGTTTTCGAACAACTCACCAATATTGATAGTTTTTCAGATCTGTAATTCCTCATTGATTACTTCGAAGATTTCTAGATTTGACGGTTTCGTCGTGGGCGCCTTTCGCAGCCTCGATTTCCAGTGAGCCTTTGGAATCAACACAATCGTGTCATGAATCAATTGCCAAGAAGCAACAACGCTGTTGAAGGTTGGCACAATGCATTTAATTCAATGGTGAACGCATCTCAACAAACGGCATCAAGACTTGACCGGAAAGTTACTGCAACAACAACATAGATCTGCACTGTTGAGAAGTCAGATTGCCACTGGTAAACCAACAACAAAGAAACGAAAAGTTTACCAACGTGTTGAGGATGCTATTAAAACAATTATCAAGTGAAGACCAAAGATATATTACATCTGATATTCTTCATCGTGTGGAATGTTGTCTGTTCCTGGGCAATTCTACATTTGACTTCTTTAATGCATCTCCAATCGAATGTTATTACTATACCCATTTGAATATGTTGACTTGCTTCAGACTGATACCATCTACATTGATGTTGCATTCTGGGTGACATTTATTCTTTGATACTAACATTATTTCAGTTTTTCTGTTATCCAGACTAAGGTCTTTGTTTTCACTTTCTTTTGCAATAGTATTCATCATTTCTTGTAACTGTGTTTCATTTTCGGCTATCAAAACTGTATCAAAGTCGTTTATGGTAAAGATCTGAGAATAATAAGGAATACATATTGGTAACATAGAGCAGCCATACGAATAGATAACTAAACGGGATCATTTCAACACACCAAACAGGGTTGTGTACTGTCACCCGATCTGTTCAATGTATACAGTAAAATAATAATGAGATCCATACATGATATGCCAGGAATAATAGTTATATATCAAGTGACATATTCTTTCCAGAACGTTGTCTTCGTCGTGGATACTCTAAACCTCTCTGTCAAGGGTGAGCAAGCCTGAATTGGCCAGAGACATATACATACATTCTTCGATGTTGCTGCCCATTGTCTTTTTGGTATTCCTCTTCTTCTCTCACCTGGCGCTCTGCCATCTAGAATTAGCCTTTCAATACAATCATGATGATCAAGTTCCCAAAATACCGTAGCTTCCTTCTTATAATGGTATTTAGAATTGACCCTTCTTTTAGTTTCAGTAACTTCGAAATTTCAATGTTCTTCTTTTTCTCTGTCCATGACATTCGTAGAATCTTTCTGCAGTTCTTCATTTCAAATGAATTTGTTCTTTTGGATCTTGATTCTTGACTAGAAATTGTTTGGATATTGTGTTGTTTAAAGCCCAAGTCTCGCATCCATATCTTGCCACTGGAAAAACACATGATCTTGAAAGGGTTACTTTAGTGTCGTTATTACTACTTTGCTATAGCTTTCTCATTTGTATTAATTTGAGTGTTGCAATTTTGAGTCCTCTTCAAATCTCGATAGAATAATCTCTAGAACTGTTTATATTCGCTCCAAGATATTCGAATTTGTTTACACATTCTAGTTCTATATTGTATAGGGCCTATGTTGATTATTGGTTTGATCTTTGTTTTATCTGTTGTCATAATTTCTGTTCTCGTGCATTTAAATTTAGATTTTAGATCTCGATGTATTTCTTTGCTGTTGTGATTACCTATTTCAGTCCCTCATAATGTATAGTAAGGAGGACTGTATCACCTGCATATCTTATTTCTGGATTCTTGTATCCACTGATATTTATTGGATGTAACATTTTCCTCTAGTTCTTCTCATACATTTCGCATTATATTCTGCATAGATGTTAAAATGATAATGGGATAGAGTGCACCTCTGTCTCACTCCACTTTGAACAGCGAACCACTCAGCTGTTTCACCCTCCACTCTTACTGCTGCTTGTTGTTCGTGATATAGTGTGTCCATAAGATGTATTAGATGTTCATCAAATATGTGCAGAACATCTTATATATCATCATCATGTGTCAAGAACTGCCTGCTCAAAGTTAAACGGATGATTTCATCATCATCATGTGTCATCGTCTACCTGCTCAGTTAATGGAAATATTTCATCATCATCACGTGTCAGGACCTACCTGCTCATAGCTAAAGGGATTCTTTTATTTCATCATCATCTGTACAATCTACAGCACTTTAATTTTTAGGTAGTTGTATGAACACTGATGATTTTAGGTCTTTAGGTATGTGACCTGTTTCGTATATGTCATTGCAAAGTTGTGTGATAGTTTTCACACCAGATTCATCTAATGTTTTTAATATGTCTAATGTTATGTTGTCAACGCCACAGTCTTTCGATATTTTATTAATATATTCCCTTTATTACTTCTAATTTTAGTATTACTGGACTATCACTAATTGTATTGTCATTTCTCGCTTTGTTGGTCTCCACACAGATCTATCACATATGCCAAGCTTGTCATTATTTCTGTTTTATCAATTATAACTTATCCTCTGTTATTTCTCATGCAGCAAAACCTGATTATATTACTGTTATTATTTATGATTTGTCTTACTTCCTTGTATATTTCTTTGGTCTAGAGTTAAAGAGGTATCTACTCTGTTTTCCTGCATTGTGTTCCCGACCATGTTCTATTTTGATTCTGCGCGTGTGACGTATTAATCTGTATAGCAATTAATATTTTGGGGTTTTCTGGCTTTATTTCTTTCTGAAATTTTACCTCTTATTTGCTCTGTCATCCATTAGTTTGTCTATTGCTTTTCTCTATGATTTTTTATTTGTTATATTAATATGTTTTTCCCATTTGATATCCTACTTATTGTCTATTTTTTGCTTATTGGTTCTACCTTCTGTGTTACTTCATACACTCGATCTTTAGATGTGCATATCTTTTGTATCTCATGATCTCTAAACATCATGTTTTTGTATATCTGATTGTTTCTGCGCTCATACTTGTGCATCTTGATTTCTTGTATGCTTTGTCTTCTTAAGCTTTACAGATATTTTATATTAGGCGGACACAGAAAATCCTGGATTAATAACATCAATGAATGGCCGGGACATGATTTTTCTACACCCCTCCGAATGGCTGAGGATAGAAATGATGGAGGGATTTTTTAGCTTATCTCAAGTTCAAAAGGGTTCAAAAGTCGTAGAAGATTGACTTCACTGTACTCAGTATCCCATATGTACTCCGTCACTCTCAACAAAGCGGCACGCCGCATGCCGAACAGTCGAGGGTCGAAGAAGGAGGTAAGAGAAAATTCGGGATTGATAAAAACAAGAATGGTCTAAGCATTTTTTTCAGACTCCTTTGAATCGCTGAGGATATAGTTGTTTAAAGATAATTTTGTGCTGATGTATGCAGTGTGACATCACTGACAACTATAGATCTTATTATTATTATTATAATTATTATTTTTATTATTATTTTTATTATTATTATTATTATTATAAAGTACTGTATGAATATGGCGCTATACAGATCTAGATAAACAGTCAGCATAAATAGATAGATGGATGGATGGGTATATATATATATATATATATATATATATATATATATATATATATATATATATATATATATATACACACAGAGAGAGAGAGAAAGAGAGAGAGATACACAGACAGCGATAAAGATATTTATATTGCAAATAACATCGATAAGTGCAATGACAACAATATAGATAAATGAAACAGATCTCAAGACCAAATCTGATTTATTGATATCAAAGATTGAAATCAATTTATTATGTCATTTATTTCGAAGAGATAGCAAGGTATATGGAAACGCTGTACCATACGTTTTCCCAAAAAACCACAAATCCGTAGAATGCTCTTCGTGACAGAAATGATGCCACGGTAATTAAACCGATGTCAGCAGCTACTTCCAGTGAATACCTAAAACTTGCATGTGAGGTGGAAAATTCATTATTCTGCCAAAAGCCAACCTGTAATGCTCCATTAAGGATAAACACAACAAAAGTGTCAGAAAGATAATTGATAAAATAGGTTATATCTTGGTCAACAGTAATTTGAAGTACTGCATCACTTAATGCGAATGAACTGGCGTAATATTGCTCAACTTGTTCGTTGCCTGAGACCGAACCAACCTGTAATGATATAAATAAGAGACTAAACATTACAAAAATGTGACATGTCGATGGGATTATTCTTTCTACTTATTTGTCTCCCCATGTGACTGCTATTTATTCTGCTATTGATCATGTATAGAATGTTTTATTATAGATCGTTGTTAAGATTCACATAACTCGATTAACAGAGATGCAACACTTGTATGGCAGATTGGTTATTGATCTGATTATAACCTACAACAATGGAAACATTCCGATACCATCACAACTACTCCAGGTCTATATGTCAAGATCTTCTTTAGACAAGTGACATCCACTAAACTATAACAATTCAGATATATGACTTTCTATGTTCGTTCTCAAACTCCTGCTGGTTTACGGGATGTAGTCAGTAGAACAGTATGTGATGTGGCATGGTTTACAGCTTGACTGCGATATGTCTACATCTTTCCGCCCGATACATTCGACATCCGTATGGATGATCTGGAACTTTGATATATGTGGTAGGACAGACTTCACCAAAACCTCCTTAGTTGTGTCTTATGACATGCGTTGCAGTTAAAAGTGTTGTTATTCTTCCTGGTATTGTAACACATAAGAGATTTAAGATATGAAGAATTGAAATATTCAGATATACGTTGCGTAAATAAATATATTACACTGGGCGCATAGAGACCAAAAGTACAACTATAACCAGTGTGGACTCGAGTCTATGAACGAAAAGGGCGTGACTTCAATTGTAAAAAATAAGAGGAATTCAATTATCCCGTATCAAACAATTACAAACAAAGAAATTGTTTGAGGAATAATGGGTTAAAATGTGAGGACACAATACTCATTATTTTCTTTGCAATAGATTGTCAAGAATAATTTCTTTAAAATAAATGCTCAATCGTTCAACGAATTCGTTAGTTGAATTCTTTAATCTTGAGTACTCCAGTACTCAGAACATTGCCAATAATGATATTTTTGTAATGAAGATTATATGTGTCAATAATTACTTATGTGCCTCATAATATTCTCAAGAATGAAGTCTTTGAAATAGAGATCTGATCGTTCAACAACTATTGCAGACTCGTAACACTGTCAAGAATGATATCTTTGTAAGGGGTTATCCACAAACTATGTCAACAATTCGTGGAAAAGGATATGAGAAATGTTGATGTTAACGAAACAGGTTTTTATAAACCACTTAAATTATGTGAATTTGATCAACATTTCTAGAAATATGATAATATTATGTCGTCTTTTCGCACTATTTCAGACCATTCTTGGACGGGTGTCGGGGCATATGCTGGGGGCTGGGAGAATGTTATTGACATAATTTAAGACAGGGGTCTCTGAATTACTGACAAGCTGTTGACAGGGGGGAGGGAGAGGAGTCAAAGATTGTCAAAAAATTGCTGACGTAATTTATGGACAACCCTCTAATAAAGATTAGATTACATAACATGATCAAGAATGAAGTCTTTGAAATAAAGATGTGATCTTTCAACAACCGCTTCTGCTGCTCATAACATGGTCAAGAATGAAGTCTTTGAAATAAAGATGTGATCTTTCAACAACTGCTTCTGCAGCTCATAACATGTTCAAGAATGAAGTCTTTGAAATAAAGATGTGATCTTTCAACAACTGCTTATGCAGCTCATAACATGGTCAAGAATGAAGTCTTTGAAATAAAGATGTGATCTTTCAACAACTGCTTCCGCAGCTCATAACATGGTCAAGAATGAAGTCTTTGAAATAAAGATGTGATCTTTCAACAACTGCTTCTGTAGCTCATAACATGGTCAAGAATGAAGTCTTTGAAATAAAGATGTGATCTTTCAACAACTACTTCTGCTGATCATAACATGTGAAGAATGAAGTCTTTGAAATAAAGATGTGATCTTTCAACAACTACTTCTGCTGCTCATAATTCAATTTCAAGATTGAAGTTTTTAAAATAAAGTTGTGATCTTTGAACAACTGCTTCTGCTTCTCATAACATAGTCAAGAATGAAGTCTTTGAAATAAAGATGTGATCTTTCAACAACTGCTTCTGCTGCTCATAACATGGTCAAGAATGAAGTCTTTGAAATAAAGATGTGATCTTTCAACAACTGCTTATGCAGCTCATAACATGGTCAAGAATGAAGTCTTTGAAATAAAGATGCGATCTTTCAACAACTGCTTATACAGCTCATAACATGGTCAAGAATGAAGTCTTTGAAATAAAGATGTGATCTTTCAACAACTGCTTATACAGCTCATAACATGGTCAAGAATGAAGTCTTTGAAATAAAGATAAGATCTTTCAACAACTGCTTCTGCTGCTCATAACATCGTCAAGAATGAAGTCTTTGAAATAAAAATGTGATCTTTCAACAACTGCTTCTGCTGCTCATAACATGGTCAAGAATGACGTCTTTGTAATGGGTATTTTATTGTTCACTCACAACTACACCGTCTCATTAAGTTGTTTATATTGAAGGTATTGTACCGTCTGTGAGGAAATAAAATAGGGTTTTCCCGGAGCGTTATTTGATCATAAATACAAAATGTTGCTAAATTGTCAAGTAAAAAATGGGGGTCATACTAAATGTGATAGCCGCACAAGTAAAGTTAAATTGAAAATATGGGTCCTACTAGCATTGATAGTCGCACAAGTAAACAATGAGATGGTATATTTGAAAAAGTCATATAATTAAAGGTCACATAATTAAATGTTATAGCAGGTATTTACAAGGTTTTGGAGGTTTGTGGACTATTAAAGGTTGAATTTTTTGGGAGTTATTTTCGGTGTTTTCGGGCTTGCGGTTAGGATTAGACTACACTACTAGTAGAATAAGTGGTTAGGGTTAGGATTGGAGATAAACATTAAAAGAGTTAGGACTAGGCAATTTGAGTTGTAAGATGAACTGTTGGAGGTTAGAGTAAATACGGTAGAATAAGGGTTATGGTTAGTGTTAGGGTAAGCGTTATGGTTAGGGTTAGACTCTGTAGGTGGCCAATATTAGACAATGCGACGCTACTATAAGTATACATTTTTTATAGTAGGATTATGTTTAGGATTAGAGATAAAACTAAAAGGGTTCGGGTAAGGATAAGTATGTATTAGTTGTAGAAACAACTATTATGGTTAGCTTTAGACTTATATAGATGGTCATTATTGGACAATATCTTGAGATTGGTGTTGAGAGGGTTCGAATCTTGAGTTATGTTTAGATTGTTGCCACAAGAATTCGTACATGTATGTTCGCAGCTTATGTCGGTGTGTACTGTTCTGATTTATGTTGCGTTATTTTAAGAATGGCATGCAAAATGCCAAATTATTGGAACAAACAGATTACAAATGTTTCTTTGTCGTCAAGAAGGCGAATAAACTGTTGAAAATTATCTGTTGCAGACATATTTTTTTCATAATGTCGTCGTTTCTAAAAGCGCACAAAAATTACGCCAATTTGTTGGCACGTGAAAGTAGCCCCAATACTATATCTAGAGTGTACATGCGTGCAATGGTGTCATATTTAGAATATAGGAGATCTGTGGTCGTCAGAACTCGTAATACCAAATATTGTAATGTGTCTTGTCTTGTCCTATCCATGTGTACCTCTAAGCGTCATGGGGAGCGGAAGTCTTCTTTCTTTAGCTGTGATACCGCTGTCATAGTACAGCTTTAGTGTTCTAGTATTTTTCTAATGTTATATATTCATCTTCGTCTGGGTCTTCTCCTGTTTCTCTTTCCAGATAATCTTTTATTGAAGGTCATTTATTGAATACAATATGGTTCCATTTTGATTAGGTGACCGAATCATTTAATCTTCTGTGTGTCTATGTATTTGCACGGCATTGTTTTCATCAGATTTCTTATGGTGTTTTTGCTTATTCTGTCTATTTTTGTTACCCCAGTGCTGTTCTCAGGCACGTCTTTTCGCATACCGCGAGTTTTTATTCTAGTTTCTCTGTCAGGGTTCAGGTATGGCATTAGTAACACAGTGTAGTCATGAACACTGTGTTTTTTCTGGAGATCATGTCGATGTTTTGGTGTTTCAGCAGTGGTGCTAATTGACACAAAACTTCATTTGTTTTCTGACATCTTGTCTCTATATCTCTATCTATTCTACCGTCTTCCGAGAACACGCTACCTAGATACTTAAATTCCTTGACTTGGTTGAGTTTTATGCTGGCTATGTATATTTCTAGTGGGGATTGATTTCTGCATATCTTTAATGTTTCTGATTTTGGTTTGTTGATTTTCATGTTTTTGTTTTAATGATGGATATTTAATGTTTTTATGAGTTTTTGCAGCTCAGATATATCGTTGTATATCAACGCCTGATCGTCTGCGAATAGCAATTCGTTAATGATGTTACTGTTTTCTTTGCCTCCGTTTTCTTGTACATGTTGGATTTCCTGTTCTATTGCGCTTAAGGTTTCTTTGATTATTTTGTTTATATAGATGTTAAATGGGAGCAGAGATATTACGCATCCCTGTCTGACTCCAGATGTTATTATGAATGTTTCTGTCATTCCTTCTGGTGGTTTTACTCTTGCTTCGCATCTCTAATATACTGGTTGATGTTTTCGAGGAGTTGGCCGTGGATCCCGAATTTTTCAAAGTAGATCCACAGTATGTCTCTGTTAACGCTGTCCAATGCCTTTTCTTGGACGATAAATGTGATGTTCAGTTGATTGTTGTATTCTATTTTCTGTTTTAGGATACATCTAGTATACGATTGTTGAATATAGGCACTGCTATAAATGATACATCTAGGATACGATTGTTGATTGTAGACATTACTAAAGATGATACATCTAGGATACGATTGTTAAATGTAGACATTACTATAAATGATACATCTAGGATACGATTGTTGATTGAAGACATTACTATAAATGATACATCTAGGATACGATTGTTGATTGAAGACATTACTATAGATGATACATCTAGGATACGATTGTTGATTGAAGACATTATTATAAATGATACATCTAGGATACGATTGTTGAATATAGGCACTACTATAAATGATACATCTAGGATACGATTGTTGAATGTAGGCACTACTATAAATGATACATCTAGGATACGATTGTTGAATGTAGAGATTATTATAGATGATACATCTAGGATACGATTGTTGAATGTATGTAAAACTATAGATGATGCATTTAGGATACGATTGTTGAATGTAGAGATTATTATAGATGATACATCTAGGATACGATTGTTGAATGTAGACATTACTATAGATGATTTTAGATGATACATTTAGGATACGATTGTTGAATGTAGGTAAAACTATAGATGATGCATCTAGAATATGAATGTTGTTTTGTATGTCTGTGCGTTCGTCCATCACAAGTGATGATGACAATTTTTTACATCCACTTTTGAAAATTAAGTTATAATGACCATTCATAATAGTTCGTAGAGGACTCATGATCCCTATTCGAGCTGTAAATGTTATTGGACAGTTTGGATATGGAATGACCACTGTAGGCGGATTTTGGTCTATCCGTGACTTTCTAGCTACTCTCCGCTGTTCAGCTGTTCTCATCTTTTCAGCTTATGCGCTCTTTTTGACTGTAGATCGTCATGTAGATCTATTTTGTGCAAGATCTTCCCTTGTGTCTTGGTCTATTTCAAACGCTTTCAGTGAAGTCTTTAGCGACTCCTTGTAGCGCTTCTTTTGGCCACCTTGAGATCTTTTACCCTTCTCCAGCTCGAGAAGTATCTTTGGCAGGCGATAGTCTGGCATATAAATGTATGTACTACTATAGATGATACATCTAGAATACGAATGAAGAATTTGGTATTCAATTTTGCATGTGTAGGACTGGCATCTGAGGGACAGATATAGGAATGTGTTCAACCAGTGAACCATGGAACCATCAGCTGGTATTACACTTTGATATTTTCTTGAACAGAATAAGCAATTATGTGTTTGTCCGGAATGCAGTAACATCGTCTTATAATCAATATGAAATATTTCAGAAGACAACAGGCGGGCTTTTTTCTAAAAAGTCTGCTAACAGTATAATACTTTATATCAAATATTTGTCGTATCAAATTAATGATGAAGAAATTTTATTCTACTGGCAGCATCAACAAATGTTGGAAAGTTAATAAAAGAAAATTATGATCATGTCACCGCAATAGTTGTAAATATTTTCAGAAATAATAACTTCACTTACTATACAGTGGCAGCCATATTGGTTTTAAAATAATGGAAGTCCAATTGGTATTTTCATGTAGGTAATCTGTTTATGGAATTACAAATATATTCTAAACTAAGAAAATTTGGTTCATTACGGCAAGACGTGTCTACTTTTCCACAATATATGGTATTCATTTTCTTTTGCTGGAAGAAATTAGCAATATTGTATGTAGAACCCTTTACTACCCGGTTAAGACCCCGGTGCAATAAGCTCTAGACTATCCCCGTTTAAAATTAGAGGAATATTTGCTGGAAGAAATATTTGAAGACTGAGATGTTGTTCTTCTTCATGAATTCTCACTCTCCAGCTGTTTAACAGGATATTGTCTGAATAAGAGAATACATTTTGTCTTCGCTTTCAGCTTGATTTCGATTGATGCATCTTTCGCTACAACACATCTGATTTCAGTATGACTTTCCAACCTCATAAAGGCGTTATTAAAGGCTTTGGCTTCCATCTCGATTGTATTTGGTACTAACAACATATGCGGCGCAACAAGCTGCCCTGCTTAGTCCCACTCCTGATAAATGTCCATTTTCAAACTGTCGCACAACATCATGTGTCTATATGAATGCCGATGTTAAGAAAGATACTCAACAGTCTGTGCGTGTATGAATGGCTATCTTAAGATAGACACACATCAATTCTCTACCTGATTGAATGCTTATGTAAAGAAATATAAACAATAGTCTGTGCCAGAATATAATGCTCATGTTAAGATAGATACACAAGTAGGAATATACCTGTATGTATGTAATATACCTGTATGTATGTAATATACCTGTATGTATGTAATATACCTGTATGTATGTAATATACCTGTATGTATGTAATATACCTGTATGTATGTAATATACCTGTAGGAATGTCCATGTTAACATGTCCGTACATTTATGAACAGTCGTTACATGTATGAACAGTCGGTATATGTATGAACAGTCGGTACATGTATGAATATCCATATGCTAAGAGATAAACAACAGTCTGCACCCATATTCAGAAAATATAAAAGATACTAGTTCCTGTGTGAATATCCACAAAATGAAAGGTACAAACAGGCTGCACTGTGGATTAAACATCGACTATTTATGTTCAAACACAGGACACTGCCAAACAATAAACATTACCACAAATACAGAAGAACAAACAACGCTTATACTCACTAAGGCAAGACAGGCAATGGTGAGAAGTACAATTCCGTTCATGTTTCTAGATCTGTCTGTGCGAGTAGATTACTGAATCTGTGCAAGTAGACTGCTGAATCTGGATAAAACTAAGCTGAAATACCGAGCTTTTTATACACGTTCGTCTAAATGAAAGCTAATTCTTCGTCTACAGATGTGTCATTGTAAATCATAGTTAACAATGCTTAAAGTCAGATATATTTGACACATGTTTCACGCTTGACAATTATCTGTTTTATGTTGTGTTGATATTTTCTTGTTTACCGAGTACACAAAATCTTGTGCGACAGTTTGCTCACATTCTTCGATTTCATTATCTATCTCTACGTCGTCTTCTGAAACAGGGATTCTGAATTCTGTAAACTCGGACTCATTGAGTTTTTATCAAAAGTTGTCGGTCAAATAGTGGTTTTTGAAAGGACGTGAAATGTATTATAAGTGCAATTTAGGGGATCTCAGTGTCGCAGAAGTTGAGCTTTTGTATTGTGTTCAAAAGGTATCTGGTTGGATTAAGAGCTGTGATATCTTGTTCTAGAGGTACCGGTTTGGATAAAAAACCGTGATGTCTTGTGTTCAACAGGTACCGGTTTGGATAAAGAGCTGTGATATCTTGTGTTCAACAGGCATCCGGTTTGGATAAAGAACCGTGATGTCTTGTGTTCAGGAGGTATGTACCATAAGACCTACGGTCATGTTGGTCATGTCGGACCTATAGTTAGGTTGGTTATGTCTGACCTACGGGTATGTTGCTCCTGTCATACATACGGTCATTTTTGTCCTGTCAGATCTACGGTTATGTTGGCCCTGTCAGACGTATGGTCATGTTGGTGCTGTTATTGTAGAACATGACTGTAGTTTATTCTCTTGTATTTTTGTCATCTTTCATGTTTCCGAAACATATATTATTATTGTTATTCCATTTGTATGACAGATCCTAAACCATATGTGTTTGTCGATATCCTTCGCTCTACAAATGTTTAGTTTCAAAACAAATCCCCCCTCCCCTGTGGGGCGTGGATCCAATGTTAGGAAACATTGCATACATGGTCGTCCCACATGGTCCATTAAATAGTACTTCCTCTCTGTACCTCCATTTTTTATCCAATCTATCACATTGTGGACAAGAGACAATCCTGTGGTAATCTAGTTCTTATTTGAAAACTTTCAGTTAGCTTACAATCATGCACTACATTACATGTACTTACACCATACATAGCTTTCAATAGGTTGAGGCGTTTGTGTGTGATGTTATAGTGATTCAAGTCTCCATACTATTTTCAGATCTACACCGTCGAAATGATCTCTCATGGTGCACACAAGTAATAAACAAAATGTACCCAAGTGTTTTTTCCACTGACTGTTGCAATACGTGTGACAGTGTAAATATATAGTTTTATAATTATTATTATTATTAATATTATTAATATTATTATTATTATTATTATTATTATTATTATTATTATTATTATTATTATTATTATTATTATTATTATTATTATTATTATTATTAATATTATTATTATTATTATTATTATTATTATTATTATTATTATTAATATTATTATTATTATTATTATTATTATTATTATTATTATTATTATTATTATTATTATTATTATTATTATTATTATTATTATTATTAATATTATTATTATTATTATTATTATTATTATTATTATTATTATTATTATTATTATTATTATTATTATTATTATTATTATTATTATTATTATTATTATTATTAATGCTAGTGTTATTTATTACTACTAATATTATTTTACCACGTGTCTGGATGACCCAAAAGGGGAGCACGAATAATAAAATTGCCTCATATCATAAAATTAGTAAGAGTAGAAAGATGCCGTTAAGGGAGGGGGGGGGGGAATTCGGTTTAATAACCGACTCTATGATCTCCTCTGTAATGAATCGTATTAAAGACACATTCCTGAACCGCTTGGAGGGGGTAAACTCTTTCATCATGAAGCTTGCCTGGAGGTTGTAAGTCACAGTAACATTCCCTACAGAGTAGAAGATTCTAGTATATCGCATTGCATCCTACAGCCACATTAAGTCAAAGAGTCATCTGGGACTTGCAGAAACTCCAGGAAACCATATTAACAAGACTGTAAAAGACACACTATATAGATATGAAAGTAAAACTAAACCGCTTGTCATAGAGAACAAGAATGGCACAGTCATACTCCATAGGGTTTCTACCATTATTATTATTATTATTATTTCCACAATTATTCGACATGAGCAGGTTATACATGTGACTTGTGAGTTATGTCTGTGATACAACTAGTTACAAGATATCATCTACTTCAAATTTGTGGCAAGGGATCACTGATACAACTAGTTACAAGATATCATCTACTTCAAATTTGTGGCAAGGGATCACTGATACAACTAGTTACAAGATATCATCTACTTCAAACTTGTGGCAAGGGATCACTGATACATCTACGTACAAAATATCATCTACTTCCACTTGTGGTAAGGGATCACTGATACAACAAGTTACAAGATATCATCTACTTCAAACTTGTGGCAAGGAGTCCCTGACGCATCTACGTACAAAGTATCATCTACTTCAAACTTGTGGCAAGGAATCCCTGATGCATCTACGTACAAAATATCATCTACTTCAACTTGTGGCAAGGGATCTCAGATACAACTAGTTAGAAGATATCGTCTACTTCAACGTGTGGCAAGGGATCATTGAGAATTGTGTAAATGAGTCCCTTAGTAAACTTCCAAATAACAGCCAACACTAAGCAATGTTCACTATCAAGTCCGTAGATAAAGGGTAGGGGTTCCAACTCCTTTCCACTTACAAGGTCAGAATGTAACACTGAGCACGAGACAACAAACGATACCAGCGGGTAAATTCGTACCACACCCCTTGCTGGCTCTACCAAAAACAGTAATACAAAATGCCACATAACCGATGAAAAGTTCTGTTTTAGTGAAACCCCCTTCCCTACCGAATCCCCCGTCCTTTCTTTATAAGACAATACATCAGCCAAGTTGTATACAAACATTGACACATGAAACAAAGAAGTTCGAACCGACGTGAACTCTATCTCACAACACCTGGTTCTTCACTAGTATTCTCAAGTCTTAATCCTGTTCTGATTTGATCTGTACGCGTGACTCAGGAATCTTGTTACAATTTATTCTAACCAGTGGCGTAACTACTGATCGGAAACCATGCTATAATCAAATAAGTCTTCGATATGGAGGAGACAATATAAAATCCTTCTTCTTCTAGTCCATACCATGTAGCCTTGGTTATCATGTCTTTCATCAGCCTTCACTCTCGTGTGCTGTCAATCATTTCCAGAAACCGATGTTCTGCCATGTCACAAAGCTAGGTTTTCAAGCATCTTCTCTCTTGGTCTTGCCCTACTCACTTGCTCTTTAACTTAACTGTTGTTACAATGTGTTCAATCTTTTCGTTTCTTATGATGTCTCAAAAACATGCGGACTGTCTCTTTCTGATGCGGATAAGAATATGTCATTTTTTAATATTACCTTCTTTCAAAATATTGTTATTCGCTTTATTATCTGCCACGGTGTTCTTAATATTCTTCTATAAAAACACATATCTGCTGTTTCTATATAATTTTTCACTATTCTGCTGATTGTCCAAAGTCGACTTCCATACATCAGAACTGGTTCTGACAAAGATATAGTACAGAGGATGGTCTTCATCCTGTGAAATGTTAACTTTTACCTGGACTATTCTACATTTGACTTCTTTAATACATCTTCCAACTGATGTTACTAATAAACCTAAATATTTTAATATGTTGATTTGTTTCAGACTAGTACTATCTACTTTGGTGTTTCATTCTGGATGACATTTATTCTTTGTTATTACCATTACCTCAGTTTTTCTGTTATTCAGACTGAGTCCTTTGTTTTTACTTTCTGTTGCAATGATATTCATCAATTTTTGTAATTGAGTTTTATTTTCTACTATCAAAACTGTATAATTATCATATCACAGGTTGTTTATATTATGCCTTCCAACAGGTATTCCTGCATATCTTGTATTGATCTCATCATTATTTCACTGTATAAATTTCACAGATCAGATGACAGCACTTAACTTTGTCTAACCCCTTGTTTGATGTGTTGAAGTGTTTCTGTTTGGTTCTTACCTATAGTACTTACGTAAAAAACAAGAGGATTTTCAATATTACATAATACACGAGTGTGTTTTCGGGGATGAAATAAAATTTAAAAATAGCAAGACTGAGACATGTCATGCAAGTAGTAGGAGGCAGCTGAGGTAGTTTGAGGGCTGATATGAATATCGCATCCCATAAGTCAAAATAACCGAAATAGAACAAGAACAAGATGGGAAGATTCAATCAGAGAGATTGTTAAAATACAACGGCCTAACCATGACACACACGTGCATCAAAGATGGCCAAAGGCAGAAAACTTCAACTCCCAACTACGCCTAAGAGCATTATGGAAAAGACAATAAATATATATATTCTTTTACAGATAAAGTGGTTTTTACATGCTTAGCATACTACCATCAGATAGTGTCCCTAAAATACATTGCTATACAGACACAATGGATACAAAGCCAGGGGCAGACTATGCATAAGATGGTTTACAGAAATAAAACAATCAACGAGAACAAACAATAGCAAGCACACAAAAAGGCCATCACAAGAGAACCTTTCTACCTCTGAAGCTGCAATACACATTGTTTATTGTCCATTCCCAAGTGAATGATAGTTATCTGTCTGACTATCTATCTATCTATCTATCTATCTATCTATCTATCTATCTATCTATCTATCTATCTATCTATCTATCTATCTATCTATCTATCTATCTATCTATCTATCTACTATCTATCTATCTATCTATCTATCTATCTATCTATCTATCTATCTATCTATCTATCTATCTATCTATCTATCTATCTATCTATCTATCTATCTATCTATCTATCTATCTATCTATCTATCTATCTATCTATCTATCTATCTATCTATCTATCTATCTATCTATCTATCTATCTATCTATCTATCTATCTATCTATCTATCTATCTATCTATCTATCTATCTATCTATCTATCTATCTATCTATCTATCTATCTATCTATCTATCTATCTATCTATCTATCTATCTATCTATCTATCTATCTATCTATCTATCTATCTATCTATCTATCTATCTATCTATCTATCTATCTATCTATCTATCTATCTATCTATCTATCTATCTATCTATCTATCTATCTATCTATCTATCTATCTATCTATCTATCTATCTATCTATCTATCTATCTATCTATCTATCTATCTATCTATCTATCTATCTATCTATCTATCTATCTATCTATCTATCTATCTATCTATCTATCTATCTATCTATCTATCTATCTATCTATCTATCTATCTATCTATCTATCTATCTATCTATCTATCTATCTATCTATCTATCTATCTATCTATCTATCTATCTATCTATCTATCTATCTATCTATCTATCTATCTATCTATCTATCTATCTATCTATCTATCTATCTATCTATCTATCTATCTATCTATCTATCTATCTATCTATCTATCTATCTATCTATCTATCTATCTATCTATCTATCTATCTATCTATCTATCTATCTATCTATCTATCTATCTATCTATCTATCTATCTATCTATCTATCTATCTATCTATCTATCTATCTATCATTTGTCTATCTGTCTGTCTATTTATCTTAGTTCCTTCAGCGCCGAATACGATGCGTAAGGCAGAAACAATAGCTCTCCAGTTCGAGCGATGTGATGCTACTGTATGTAATTGTTGTATGTTGTTGAGACCCATAGACATAGGCCTACCTCTTTGATGGTTGTTCTGCGAAGAGTCTCTTGGTCTTCCTCTTTTTCTTTTGCTATATGGTACCCATATGGTACCCATATGGTACCCATTTTAATGCTTGTAGTAACAGGCTATTTTTATTCATTATAAGTACATTTATGTCCGATATAAGTACATCGATAAAATTCATGGAGGTGTATAAAGCGAAAATAATTTTTGTAAACACATCCACGCCACGAAGAAACAAAACGTGAAAACTATGTAAAATCGGTGTAGACAAATTTTCAAAGTAGTACGGTGTTACTTTAAGAACACACATCTGCATTTTCAGCGCATGTTGTTTGCATTTGTTTTGAAATGTTTTTATTTGTATTCTTATATATTGTATGATTATATTCTTATGAAGTAATTGTCCTCATGTATAATCTCACAAACTTTAGTTGGAAATTCCTTGTGTTAAAAATGTGTACACTCATTAATAGTGCGGGCTGTCGTAGCGTATTGAAATAGATAATATATAATACAGTTTTCTAATAAAAAAAGAAAATTATAATACGCTCGTTATATAAAGAAACAAATCCCAATCTTTAATTGAATATTTCAAACAGCAGCAAGACCAGGGTGGCGCGATTTTGAACTGTTGCCAATGTTAAGCGCGCTGGAAACAATTTCCAAGAGAACAGTAAGCGATTTCCAAGAGAACAGTTTTGCCCCGGGCGTTAAAACTTATAGTTTTTGCACTGCTTCCAAATGTTTACGAAACGATAATCTAGCCTCTAGCCCATATGAACATCTTTATTGAGCAAGCTTTGGGAGACTTAATAGCGACGTAAAAGAAATCGTTCTATACATGAACATTATTGGAATAGTCGGAATAGACGATAGTAACGGATCGAAGAAGAACATGAAAATTAAAATAAATATAATTTTATATAGACAGAATAATCTAGCTGCATATAGAGATACACAAGCTAACTAAATATTTTATTGAACGTACTTGCAACTACGCCTCTGGTTATGAATATTGATTGGAGATCTATTTTCTGGCTGTTATCGTAGCGAATTTTATCACTTTCTTGTTACACTCATCTTCCTAATTATCAACATAGTCATCTTAAACTTTACTCTGTTGATCAGTGATTCTTTAAAAATCTTGTAATATGAACCTCTTCGAAAGTCTGACAAAATCTAGAGAAAAACTTTAGATGTTTCATCAATTGCTTGACCTTTGTAAGCAGCATGATGATGTCGGCTAATGTCTTTTGAAGACTATAACAGATTCTTTTATATTTACAAGTCATTTATATGAGCCCACTTGGTAAAGTTCATGAAACCATTTGAAAACATCGAGGACCATGTCTGAAAGTCTGACTAAACTTATACATCGCGTCGAAGTTTGAGGAAATTTTTCAATCGTGTCGAATAGTGACAATGCTCTCATCCGGATTATACATTTTATGAAATTCATCAACTGCGTTAGAAATGTGTTGAATCATTAGCACCAAAACCTGTTGAATGTTATCGTCAATATCAGAAGTATTAGTAGCGTTCTTATAGTCCATGTCATGTGGGGATTGTTGTTATATTTATCCATAGCGGTCTGTCTCGAGTACTACACAACAAAGAAGAATATTCTTTCGAAGACAATCATGTAAGACATATATTGAAGACACTTTTTATATGATATTCCTGAAGGACATATATTTGTGTCGATGACAGCTCTATATTACATATATTTGTGTCGATTACAGCTCTATATTACATATATTTGTGTCGATGACAGCTCTATATTACATATATTTGTGTCGATGACAGCTCTATATTACATATATTTCACGTTTTCATTCCACGACAGGCATATAGGACATATATTTTACATATTTGCTTTCGATGACAGTTATGTATGGCAATATTTTATATATTATTTTGTTTTCGATGACAATGTCCTATGGGACATATATTTACATTTAGTAGGACAACGCTGTAACGTAATAGTTCCGAAATTAAATTATTGCCTGAAGATATGGAGTAGCTTGCTCTTAGTAGTAATCTTGACTTGCGGCTTGCAGTTCTATTGAGAGGGACGGTGTACAATTGGGGAACCAAAATACAGTGAAAATAATCCTTAAAGTCATTTTATTTTTATTTTTTTAAATTGCTGCAAGCTTTCCGATTTACCATTTGAGGACATAGTCTTGTAGCCTTTGCCATCTGCTGAAAAAGATGAAACGGCCTTTGTAGACCTTCGAGGGCTGCATGTCTGACACACAGCACGCGATGGCACAAGTGGGCTTGTGATTCCTTGTACATACTGTGGGAGACTCTTTGTGGCTGGGTTTGTCTTGTTAATCACATCCGTCATCGTCGTGGATCGTAGATTAGATGTCTTATAGGACAACAATAATACTATGATCTGAAAAGATGGGAAGATGTCTACCTATTAAATCTTTATTGCAAATACAATCAATCATTTACAAGGAGAACAAAGAATTTTAAGCCGCGTGTTATGTTCTCCTATCTTACTCTGAGGGTAACCACCGGACGTCTTGGTTTTACTTCTGGTCAAGGATGGAAACCTGTTGGTGCCAAGTTTCGGAAATAAGATACTGATAAAAATCGGATGTCCTATGTGATGCTCGAATTTGTATCGTGTAAAAACTTAGTCCCAATACAAGACAATGACCTTACACAAGCATTTCTTTAATTTATTATCACTTCCGTTAATTATAGGGGGTGGGGATAGGGTGCGACCAACACTTGCAGGCGCAGCAGTACAGAATAAAATGATGATAACAGACATATCTTGCCAGATTTAAACTTCCCACCAGAGTAGAATCACCAGTTCGTGACACTTCACCCAATACCAGATTCAGTGAAACTGTTATCTTGGTCGGACTTGGACCAAGATCTGAAAAAAGCATCTATAAAACAGAATATCAAAGAAATATTATTCTTGTGCAGCAGATGTCCACGGCCTTGTATAGGAAACACGTGATAAATTCGTACTTACGGGTTACATCATCATCTCATGACCATCATCATTATCATAATCATCATTAGCGTCATCACTAGCATCATCATCATCATCATCCTCATCATTAGCATCATCATTAGCATCATCATCATTAGCATCATCATCATCATCATCATCATCATTAGTAGCGTCATCATTAGTACCATCATCATTATCATAATCATCATTAGCGTCATCACTAGCATCATCATCATCATCCTCATCATCAACTTCATCACCACCATCGTCATCATTAGCATTATCATCATCATTAGCATCATCATCATCATTAGCATCATCATCATTAGCGTAATCATGAGCACCATTATCATTAGAGTCATCATTAGCATCATCATCATTAGCATCATCATCATTAGCATCATCATCATTAGCATCATCATCATTAGCATCATCATCATCATTAGAGTCATCATTAGCATCATCATCATTAGAGTCATCATTAGCATCATCATCATTAGCATCATCATCATTTGCATCATCATCATTAGCATCATCATCATTAGAGTCATCATTAGCATCGACATCATTAGCATCATCATCATTAGAGTCATCATTAGCATCGACATCATTAGCATCATCATCATTAGCATCATCATCATTAGCATCATCATCATTGGTTCCCCGTCCTGCCCAGTTGCAGAGCTACCACTTATATCGGTGACTATCAATTCCTTACTTATTCTAGTCTAACGAACATCAATATAGCAACAATGACGTCTACATTCCGACTCCCCTCCTGAAATATTGATATATACACACAATAGAACATACACAAGGCACTTTCTACGGTTACATTACAAATTATTCCAAGATAAAATTTATCGGACATAATGTCATAATGTCCCGGACAAAATATACCCCCAAAAAATATCGCAGACAAAATATACCTAGACAGAATATCCCAGACAAAAATTCCTAGACAAAATATACTCAGACAAAATGTTCCAAGACAAAATATCCCTACATAGCCAAAAATTAGGAAAACAGTTATAGTAATAGAAACAGAAAAATTGCTGAAGTAATTTATTTCAATCCCCTAGGAGATGACACGTTTTATGCAAACATAAGATGGAGGTATGACATCTTGTATACAAACGTACCGAGGAGAGATACGGAGTGCCTAAGGCTATGAAAATAACACCTTTATTGTTCAAATTAGTGTGTTTTCACAAACTAGAAAATTAAAATAACAAAGATAGGCTAGATTCCGAAGTGTCACTAGACTAAGTTCATCTCTTATGTAAACATATTACCTTGACATTTGTGTGGTCATTATGTGCCTCTAAGATAGGCAATATGAGGGTCTCGGGAACAACCAAGGAACAAACAAGAAACAAGGAACGAGCATTGTAAGGAAAAAACAACAACCAAACTCACGAAATGAATGGTTCAGGGGTAAGATATAAGGAAGATAATAGTTGGCTTTAGGTTCTTAGTTCAGCGGTTCTTAATCAGTAGTGCATTTTATTCGAGTAGTATTTAAGTTTAGAGATTTCTAGTATGGTGCCATACTATGTGGACATTTTAGTTAAGTGATTCCAAGGATTTTCAAGATATTCGTAAGTAGTTGAGAGATTTGAAGGACTTCCAAGCCATTCGTGAGTTATAAATTCGTTCATATTTAGAATTATTTATTGGGTGACTTTGTCCATCGAAGCTAGTGGCCAGCTGCCACGTGTTACATTAACATTTTAGCGTTACATTTTTGTGAAGGTTTTCTATAAAAATGGCAACATTTATTACATAGCAGAAAGGTTGTAGTAAATTTGTTTTAGGGGAGTTTATGTTTGTGAAACACAGATCTGAAGCTGGTGGGAAAGAGATCTGGTGGAAATGTGTGATATACAATTATTGAAACTCTTGGTGATAATATAGTTTTAGAGCAAGGTGAACATGATCATGCACCTGTACATGGCAAAGTTTCAAAATGGTAAAAATGGAGCAACGTGCTGAAAACACAGAAGACGTTACCAGGAACACTGTGCAACACGTTTTAAGACAAGTATCAAGCCAGCATGAACATCATCTAACTCAACAAGAATATTTAACTAGAGATATTTGCAGACATTGTCATCGAAATGGAATCAATGATCAACACATTGACGAATATAGAAACGTAATAGACGAAAGTCTGTTTTTGCGTGTGAAAAGGTCAGATTTCATTGTTCGCAGCACTGGAATATGTTGATTTTCTTTCTCAGAGCAGATATTGGTTTGCTGATGGAACATTTCGAGTTACCCCAGATAGATTCGATCAACTGTATACGATCCATGCATTTGAGAATGGTCAAATAAAACCCATGTGTGTATGCACTATTGTCTATTGGAAGTGAAGCAATGTACCCTTGCCAGTTTCAGCATATCATAGAACTGGGATATAACAGAAATGTAGCTCCAACTTCAATAGTTATTGATTTCGAATTAGCTGCAATTAAAGCATTTGAATGTGCATTTCCACGAGCTCAAGTATCAGGATGTTATTTTCACTTTGGACAGAACGTTTGACGAAAACTACAGTCTGAGGGTAAAAAGGCGTTGTAGTTTAACTCTGATGAAATTATTCAATAAATGTCAAACAACTTATGACTTTGACATTAGTACCAGGAACATATGTGATTACTGTTTTCGAACAACTCACCAATATTGATAGTTTTTCAGATCTGTAATTCCTCATTGATTACTTCGAAGATTTCTAGATTTGACGGTTTCGTCGTGGGCGCCTTTCGCAGCCTCGATTTCCAGTGAGCCTTTGGAATCAACACAATCGTGTCATGAATCAATTGCCAAGAAGCAACAACGCTGTTGAAGGTTGGCACAATGCATTTAATTCAATGGTGAACGCATCTCAACAAACGGCATCAAGACTTGACCGGAAAGTTACTGCAACAACAACATAGATCTGCACTGTTGAGAAGTCAGATTGCCACTGGTAAACCAACAACAAAGAAACGAAAAGTTTACCAACGTGTTGAGGATGCTATTAAAACAATTATCAAGTGAAGACCAAAGATATATTACATCTGATATTCTTCATCGTGTGGAATGTTGTCTGTTCCTGGGCAATTCTACATTTGACTTCTTTAATGCATCTCCAATCGAATGTTATTACTATACCCATTTGAATATGTTGACTTGCTTCAGACTGATACCATCTACATTGATGTTGCATTCTGGGTGACATTTATTCTTTGATACTAACATTATTTCAGTTTTTCTGTTATCCAGACTAAGGTCTTTGTTTTCACTTTCTTTTGCAATAGTATTCATCATTTCTTGTAACTGTGTTTCATTTTCGGCTATCAAAACTGTATCAAAGTCGTTTATGGTAAAGATCTGAGAATAATAAGGAATACATATTGGTAACATAGAGCAGCCATACGAATAGATAACTAAACGGGATCATTTCAACACACCAAACAGGGTTGTGTACTGTCACCCGATCTGTTCAATGTATACAGTAAAATAATATTGAGATCCATACATGATATGCCAGGAATAATAGTTATATATCAAGTGACATATTCTTTCCAGAACGTTGTCTTCGTCGTGGATACTCTAAACCTCTCTGTCAAGGGTGAGCAAGCCTGAATTGGCCAGAGACATATACATACATTCTTCGATGTTGCTGCCCATTGTCTTTTTGGTATTCCTCTTCTTCTCTCACCTGGCGCTCTGCCATCTAGAATTAGCCTTTCAATACAATCATGATGATCAAGTTCCCAAAATACCGTAGCTTCCTTCTTATAATGGTATTTAGAATTGACCCTTCTTTTAGTTTCAGTAACTTCGAAATTTCAATGTTCTTCTTTTTCTCTGTCCATGACATTCGTAGAATCTTTCTGCAGTTCTTCATTTCAAATGAATTTGTTCTTTTGGATCTTGATTCTTGACTAGAAATTGTTTGGATATTGTGTTGTTTAAAGCCCAAGTCTCGCATCCATATCTTGCCACTGGAAAAACACATGATCTTGAAAGGGTTACTTTAGTGTCGTTATTACTACTTTGCTATAGCTTTCTCATTTGTATTAATTTGAGTGTTGCAATTTTGAGTCCTCTTCAAATCTCGATAGAATAATCTCTAGAACTGTTTATATTCGCTCCAAGATATTCGAATTTGTTTACACATTCTAGTTCTATATTGTATAGGGCCTATGTTGATTATTGGTTTGATCTTTGTTTTATCTGTTGTCATAATTTCTGTTCTCGTGCATTTAAATTTAGATTTTAGATCTCGATGTATTTCTTTGCTGTTGTGATTACCTATTTCAGTCCCTCATAATGTATAGTAAGGAGGACTGTATCACCTGCATATCTTATTTCTGGATTCTTGTATCCACTGATATTTATTGGATGTAACATTTTCCTCTAGTTCTTCTCATACATTTCGCATTATATTCTGCATAGATGTTAAAATGATAATGGGATAGAGTGCACCTCTGTCTCACTCCACTTTGAACAGCGAACCACTCAGCTGTTTCACCCTCCACTCTTACTGCTGCTTGTTGTTCGTGATATAGTGTGTCCATAAGATGTATTAGATGTTCATCAAATATGTGCAGAACATCTTATATATCATCATCATGTGTCAAGAACTGCCTGCTCAAAGTTAAACGGATGATTTCATCATCATCATGTGTCATCGTCTACCTGCTCAGTTAATGGAAATATTTCATCATCATCACGTGTCAGGACCTACCTGCTCATAGCTAAAGGGATTCTTTTATTTCATCATCATCTGTACAATCTACAGCACTTTAATTTTTAGGTAGTTGTATGAACACTGATGATTTTAGGTCTTTAGGTATGTGACCTGTTTCGTATATGTCATTGCAAAGTTGTGTGATAGTTTTCACACCAGATTCATCTAATGTTTTTAATATGTCTAATGTTATGTTGTCAACGCCACAGTCTTTCGATATTTTATTAATATATTCCCTTTATTACTTCTAATTTTAGTATTACTGGACTATCACTAATTGTATTGTCATTTCTCGCTTTGTTGGTCTCCACACAGATCTATCACATATGCCAAGCTTGTCATTATTTCTGTTTTATCAATTATAACTTATCCTCTGTTATTTCTCATGCAGCAAAACCTGATTATATTACTGTTATTATTTATGATTTGTCTTACTTCCTTGTATATTTCTTTGGTCTAGAGTTAAAGAGGTATCTACTCTGTTTTCCTGCATTGTGTTCCCGACCATGTTCTATTTTGATTCTGCGCGTGTGACGTTTTAATCTGTATAGCAATTAATATTTTGGGGTTTTCTGGCTTTATTTCTTTCTGAAATTTTACCTCTTATTTGCTCTGTCATCCATTAGTTTGTCTATTGCTTTTCTCTATGATTTTTTATTTGTTATATTAATATGTTTTTCCCATTTGATATCCTACATATTGTCTATTTTTTGCTTATTGGTTCTACCTTCTGTGTTACTTCATACACTCGATCTTTAGATGTGCATATCTTTTGTATCTCATGATCTCTAAACATCATGTTTTTGTATATCTGATTGTTTCTGCGCTCATACTTGTGCATCTTGATTTCTTGTATGCTTTGTCTTCTTAAGCTTTACAGATATTTTATATTAGGCGGACACAGAAAATCCTGGATTAATAACATCAATGAATGGCCGGGACATGATTTTTCTACACCCCTCCGAATGGCTGAGGATAGAAATGATGGAGGGATTTTTTAGCTTATCTCAAGTTCAAAAGGGTTCAAAAGTCGTAGAAGATTGACTTCACTGTACTCAGTATCCCATATGTACTCCGTCACTCTCAACAAAGCGGCACGCCGCATGCCGAACAGTCGAGGGTCGAAGAAGGAGGTAAGAGAAAATTCGGGATTGATAAAAACAAGAATGGTCTAAGCATTTTTTTCAGACTCCTTTGAATCGCTGAGGATATAGTTGTTTAAAGATAATTTTGTGCTGATGTATGCAGTGTGACATCACTGACAACTATAGATCTTATTATTATTATTATAATTATTATTTTTATTATTATTTTTATTATTATTATTATTATTATAAAGTACTGTATGAATATGGCGCTATACAGATCTAGATAAACAGTCAGCATAAATAGATAGATGGATGGATGGGTATATATATATATATATATATATATATATATATATATATATATATATATATATATATATATATATATATATATATATACACACAGAGAGAGAGAGAGAGATACACAGACAGCGATAAAGATATTTATATTGCAAATAACATCGATAAGTGCAATGACAACAATATATATAAATGAAACAGATCTCAAGACCAAATCTGATTTATTGATATCAAAGATTGAAATCAATTTATTATGTCATTTATTTCGAAGAGATAGCAAGGTATATGGAAACGCTGTACCATACGTTTTCCCAAAAAACCACAAATCCGTAGAATGCTCTTCGTGACAGAAATGATGCCACGGTAATTAAACCGATGTCAGCAGCTACTTCCAGTGAATACCTAAAACTTGCATGTGAGGTGGAAAATTCATTATTCTGCCAAAAGCCAACCTGTAATGCTCCATTAAGGATAAACACAACAAAAGTGTCAGAAAGATAATTGATAAAATAGGTTATATCTTGGTCAACAGTAATTTGAAGTACTGCATCAACTGATGTGAATGACCTGGCGTAAAGTTGCTCAACTTGTTTGTAGCCTGAGACCGAACCAACCTGTAATGATATAAATAAGAGACTAAACATTACAAAAATGTGACATGTCGATGGGATTATTCTTTTCTACTTATTTGTCTCCCCATGTGACTGCTATTTATTCTGCTATTGGTCTTGTATAGAATGTTTTATTATAGATCGTTGTTAAGTTTCACATAACTCGATTAACAGAGATGCAACACTTGTATGGCAGATTGGTTATTGATCTGATTATAACCTACAACAATGGAAACATTCCGATACCATCACAACTACTCCAGGTCTATATGTCAAGATCTTCTTTAGACAAGTGACATCCACTAAACTATAACAATTCAGATATATGACTTTCTATGTTCGTTCTCAAACTCCTGCTGGTTTACGGGATGTAGTCAGTAGAACAGTATGTGATGTGGCATGGTTTACAGCTTGACTGCGATATGTCTACATCTTTCCGCTACATTCGACATCCGTATGGATGATCTGGAACTTTGATATATGTGGTAGGACAGACTTCACCAAAACCTCCTTAGTTGTGTCTTATGACATGCGTTGCAGTTAAAAGTGTTGTTATTCTTCCTGGTATTGTAACACATAAGAGATTTAAGATATGAAGAATTGAAACATTCAGATATACGTTGCGTAAATAAATATATTACACTGGGCGCATAGAGACCAAAAGTACAACTATAACCAGTGTGGACTCGAGTCTATGAACGAAAAGGGCGTGACTTCAATTGTAAAAAATAAGAGGAATTCAATTATCCCGTATCAAACAATTACAAACAAAGAAATTGTTTGAGGAATAATGGGTTAAAATGTGAGGACACAATACTCATTATTTTCTTTGCAATAGATTGTCAAGAATAATTTCTTTAAAATAAATGCTCAATCGTTCAACGAATTCGTTAGTTGAATTCTTTAATCTTGAGTACTCCAGTACTCAGAACATTGCCAATAATGATATTTTTGTAATGAAGATTATATTTGTCAATAATTACTTATGTGCCTCATAATATTCTCAAGAATGAAGTCTTTGAAATAGAGATCTGATCGTTCAACAACTATTGCAGACTCGTAACACTGTCAATAATGATATCTTTGTAAGGGGTTATCCACAAACTATGTCAACAATTAGTGGAAAAGGATATGAGAAATGTTGTTGTTAACGAAACAGGTTTTTATAAACCACTTAAATTATGTGAATTTGATCAACATTTCTAGAAATATGAGAATATTATGTCGTCTTTTCGCACTATTTCAGACCATTCTTGGACGGGTGTCGGGGCATATGCTGGGGGCTGGGAGAATGTTATTGACATAATTTAAGACAGGGGTCTCTGAATTACTGACAAGCTGTTGACAGGGGGGAGGGAGAGGAGTCAAAGATTGTCAAAAAATTGCTGACGTAATTTATGGACAACCCTCTAATAAAGATTAGATTACATAACATGATCAAGAATGAAGTCTATGAAATAAAGATGTGATCTTTCAACAACTGCTTATGCAGCTCATAACATGGTCAAGAATGAAGTCTTTGAAATAAAGATGTGATCTTTCAACAACTACTTCTGCTGATCATAACATTTGAAGAATGAATTCTTTGAAATAAAGATGTGATCTTTCAACAACTGCTTCTGCTGATCATAACATTTGAAGAATGAAGTCTTTGAAATAAAGATGTGATCTTTCAACAACCGCTTCTGCTGCTCATAATTCAATTTCAAGATTGAAGTTTTTGAAATAAAGTTGTGATCTTTCAACAACTGCTTCTGCAGCTCATAACATGGTCAAGAATGAAGTCTTTGAAATAAAGATGTGATCTTTCAACAACTGTTTCTGCAGCTCATAATTCAATTTCAAGATTGAAGTTTTTGAAATAAAGTTGTGATCTTTCAACAAATGCTTCTGCAGCTCATAACATGGTCAAGAATGAAGTCTTTGAAATAAAGATGTGATCTTTCAACAACTGTTTCTGCAGCTCATAACATGGTCAAGAATGAAGTCTTTGAAATAAAGATGTGATCGTTCAACAACTGCTTCTGCTGATCATAACATGTGAAGAATGAAGTCTTTGAAATAAAGATGTGATCTTTCAACAACCGCTTCTGCTGCTCATAATTCAATTTCAAGATTGAAGTTTTTGAAATAAAGTTGTGATCTTTGAACAACTGCTTCTGCTTCTCATAACATAGTCAAGAATGAAGTCTTTGAAATAAAGATGTGATCTTTCAAGAATTGCTTCTGCAGTTCATAACATGGTCAAGAATGAAGTCTTTGAAATAAAGATGTGATCTTTCAACAACTGCTTATGCAGCTCATAACATGGTCAAGAATGAAGTCTTTGAAATAAAGATGTGATCTTTCAACAACTGCTTCCGCAGCTCATAACATGGTCAAGAATGAAGTCTTTGAAATAAAGATGTGATCTTTCAACAACTGCTTCTGTAGCTCATAACATGGCCAAGAATGAAGTCTTTGAAATAAAGATGTGATCTTTCAACAACTGCATATGCAGCTCATAACATGGTCAAGAATGAAGTAATTGAAATAAAGATGTGATCTTTCAACAACCGCTTCTGCTGCTCATAACATGGTCAAGAATGAAGTCTTTGACATAAAGATGTGATCTTTCAACAACTGCTTCTGCTGATCATAACATTTGAAGAATGAAGTCTTTGAAATAAAGATGTGATCTTTCAACAACTACTTCTGCTGATCATAACATTTGAAGAATGAAGTCTTTGAAATAAAGATGTGATCTTTCAACAACTGCTTCTGCTGATCATAACATTTGAAGAATGAAGTCTTTGAAATAAAGATGTTATCTTTCAACAACCGCTTCTGCTGCTCATAATTCAATTTCAAGATTGAAGTTTTTGAAATAAAGTTGTGATCTTTCAACAACTGCTTCTGCAGCTCATAACATGGTCAAGAATGAAGTCTTTGAAATAAAGATGTGATCTTTCAACAACTGTTTCTGCAGCTCATAACATTTGAAGAATGAAGTCTTTGAAATAAAGATGTGATCTTTCAACAACTGCTTCTGCTGATCATAACATTTGAAGAATGAAGTCTTTGAAATAAAGATGTGATCTTTCAACAACCGCTTCTGCTGCTCATAATTCAATTTCAAGATTGAAGTCTTTGAAATAAAGTTGTGATCTTTGAACAACTGCTTCTGCTTCTCATAACATAGTCAAGAATGAAGTCTTTGAAATAAAGATGTGATCTTTCAAGAATTGCTTCTGCAGTTCATAACATGGTCAAGAATGAAGTCTTTGAAATAAAGATGTGATCTTTCAACAACTGCTTCTGCTGCTCATAACATGGTCAAGAATGAAGTCTTTGAAATAAAGATGTGATCTTTCAACAACTGCTTATGCAGCTCATAACATGGTCAAGAATGAAGTCTTTGAAATAAAGATGTGATCTTTCAACAACTGCTTATACAGCTCATAACATGGTCAAGAATGAAGTCTTTGAAATAAAGATGTGATCTTTCAACAACTGCTTCTGCTGCTCATAACATGGTCAAGAATGAAGTCTTTGAAATAAAGATGTGATCTTTCAACAACTGCTTCTGCTGCTCATAACATGGTCAAGAATGAAGTCTTTGAAATAAAGATGTGATCTTTCAACAACTGTTTCTGCAGCTCATAATTCAATTTCAAGATTGAAGTTTTTGAAATAAAGTTGTGATCTTTCAACAACTGCTTCTGCAGCTCATAACATGGTCAAGAATGAAGTCTTTGAAATAAAGATGTGATCTTTCAACAACTGTTTCTGCAGCTCATAACATGGTAAAGAATGAAGTCTTTGAAATAAAGATGTGATCGTTCAACAACTGCTTCTGCTGATCATAACATGTGAAGAATGAAGTCTTTGAAATAAAGATGTGATCTTTCAACAACCGCTTCTGCTGCTCATAACTCAATTTCAAGATTGAAGTTTTTGAAATAAAGTTGTGATCTTTGAACAACTGCTTCTGCTTCTCATAACATAGTCAAGAATGAAGTCTTTGAAATAAAGATGTGATCTTTCAAGAATTGCTTCTGCAGTTCATAACATGGTCAAGAATGAAGTCTTTGAAATAAAGATGTGATCTTTCAACAACTGCTTATGCAGCTCATAACATGGTCAAGAATGAAGTCTTTGAAATAAAGATGTGATCTTTCAACAACTGCTTCCGCAGCTCATAACATGGTCAAGAATGAAGTCTTTGAAATAAAGATGTGATCTTTCAACAACTGCTTCTGTAGCTCATAACATGGCCAAGAATGAAGTCTTTGAAATAAAGATGTGATCTTTCAACAACTGCATATGCAGCTCATAACATGGTCAAGAATGAAGTAATTGAAATAAAGATGTGATCTTTCAACAACCGCTTCTGCTGCTCATAACATGGTCAAGAATGAAGTCTTTGACATAAAGATGTGATCTTTCAACAACTGCTTCTGCTGATCATAACATTTGAAGAATGAAGTCTTTGAAATAAAGATGTGATCTTTCAACAACTACTTCTGCTGATCATAACATTTGAAGAATGAAGTCTTTGAAATAAAGATGTGATCTTTCAACAACTGCTTCTGTTGATCATAACATTTGAAGAATGAAGTCTTTGAAATAAAGATGTTATCTTTCAACAACCGCTTCTGCTGCTCATAATTCAATTTCAAGATTGAAGTTTTTGAAATAAAGTTGTGATCTTTCAACAACTGCTTCTGCAGCTCATAACATGGTCAAGAATGAAGTCTTTGAAATAAAGATGTGATCTTTCAACAACTGTTTCTGCAGCTCATAACATTTGAAGAATGAAGTCTTTGAAATAAAGATGTGACCTTTCAACAACTGCTTCTGCTGATCATAACATTTGAAGAATGAAGTCTTTGAAATAAAGATGTGATCTTTCAACAACCGCTTCTGCTGCTCATAATTCAATTTCAAGATTGAAGTCTTTGAAATAAAGTTGTGATCTTTGAACAACTGCTTCTGCTTCTCATAACATAGTCAAGAATGAAGTCTTTGAAATAAAGATGTGATCTTTCAAGAATTGCTTCTGCAGTTCATAACATGGTCAAGAATGAAGTCTTTGAAATAAAGATGTGATCTTTCAACAACTGCTTATGCAGCTCATAACATGGTCAAGAATGAAGTCTTTGAAATAAAGATGTGATCTTTCAACAACTGCTTATACAGCTCATAACATGGTCAAGAATGAAGTCTTTGAAATAAAGATGTGATCTTTCAACAACTGCTTCTGCTGCTCATAACATGGTCAAGAATGAAGTCTTTGAAATAAAGATGTGATCTTTCAACAACTGCTTCTGCTGCTCATAACATGGTCAAGAATGAAGTCTTTGAAATAAAGATGTGATCTTTCAACAACTGCTTATGCAGCTCATAACATGGTCAAGAATGAAGTCTTTGAAATAAAGATGTGATCTTTCAACAACTGCTTATACAGCTCATAACATGGTCAAGAATGAAGTCTTTGAAATAAAGATGTGATCTTTCAACAACTGCTTCTGCTGCTCATAACATGGTCAAGAATGAAGTCTTTGTAATGGGTATTTTATTGTTCACTCACAACTACACCGTCTCATTAAGTTGTTTATATTGAAGGTATTGTACCGTCTGTGAGGAAATAAAATAGGGTTTTCCCGGAGCGTTATTTGATCATAAATACAAAATGTTGCTAAATTGTCAAGTAAAAAATGCTGGTCATACTAAATGTGATAGCCGCACAAGTAAAGTTAAATTGAAAATATGGGTCCTACTAAAATTGATAGTCGCACAAGTAAACAATGAGATGGTATATTGAAAAAGTCATATAATTAAAGGTCACATAATTAAATGTTATAGCAGGTATTTACAAGGTTTAGGAGGTTTGTGGACTATTAAAGGTTGAATTTTTTGGGAGTTATTTTCGGTGTTTTTGGGCTTGCGGTTAGGATTAGACTACACTACTAGTAGAATAAGTGGTTAGGGTTAGGATTGGAGATAAACATTAAAAGAGTTAGGACTAGGCAATTTGAGTTGTAAGATGAACTGTTGGAGGTTAGAGTAAATACGGTAGAATAAGGGTTATGGTTAGTGTTAGGGTAAGCGTTATGGTTAGGGTTAGACTCTGTAGGTGGCCAATATTAGACAATGCGACGCTACTATAAGTATACATTTTTTATAGTAGGATTATGGTTAGGATTAGAGATAAAACTAAAAGGGTTCGGGTAAGGATAAGTATGTATTAGTTGTAGAAACAACTATTATGGTTAGCTTTAGACTTATATAGATGGTCATTATTGGACAATATCTTGAGATTGGTGTTGAGAGGGTTCGAATCTTGAGTTATGTTTAGATTAGGCCAATTTGTTGGCACGTGAAAGTAGCCCCAATACTATATCTAGAGTGTACATGCGTGCAATGGTGTCATATTTAGAATATAGGAGATCTGTGGTCGTCAGAACTCGTAATACCAAATATTGTAATGTGTCTTGTCTTGTCCTATCCATGTGTACCTCTAAGCGTCATGGGGAGCGGAAGTCTTCTTTCTTTAGCTGTGATACCGCTGTCATAGTACAGCTTTAGTGTTCTAGTATTTTTCTAATGTTATATATTCATCTTCGTCTGGGTCTTCTCCTGTTTCTCTTTCCAGATAATCTTTTATTGAAGGTCATCTATTGAATACAATATGGTTCCATTTTGATTAGGTGACCGAATCATTTAATCTTCTGTGTGTCTATGTATTTGCACGGCATTGTTTTCATCAGATTTCTTATGGTGTTTTTGCTTATTCTGTCTATTTTTGTTACCCCAGTGCTGTTCTCAGGCACGTCTTTTCGCATACCGCGAGTTTTTATTCTAGTTTCTCTGTCAGGGTTCAGGTATGGCATTAGTAACACAGTGTAGTCATGAACACTGTGTTTTTTCTGGAGATCATGTCGATGTTTTGGTGTTTCAGCAGTGGTGCTAATTGACACAAAACTTCATTTGTTTTCTGACATCTTGTCTCTATATCTCTATCTATTCTACCGTCTTCCGAGAACACGCTACCTAGATACTTAAATTCCTTGACTTGGTTGAGTTTTGTGCTGGCTATGTATATTTCTAGTGGGGATTGATTTCTGCATATCTTTAATGTTTCTGATTTTGGTTTGTTGATTTTCATGTTTTTGTTTTCATGATGGATATTTAATGTTTTTATGAGTTTTTGCAGCTCAGATATATCGTTGTATATCAACGCCTGATCGTCTGCGAATAGCAATTCGTTAATGATGTTACTGTTTTCTTTGCCTCCGTTTTCTTGTACATGTTGGATTTCCTGTTCTATTGCGCTTAAGGTTTCTTTGATTATTTTGTTTATATAGATGTTAAATGGGAGCAGAGATATTACGCATCCCTGTCTGACTCCAGATGTTATTATGAATGTTTCTGTCATTCCTTCTGGTGGTTTTACTCTTGCTTCGCATCTCTAATATACTGGTTGATGTTTTCGAGGAGTTGGCCGTGGATCCCGAATTTTTCAAAGTAGATCCACAGTATGTCTCTGTTAACGCTGTCCAATGCCTTTTCTTGGACGATAAATGTGATGTTCAGTTGATTGTTGTATTCTATTTTCTGTTTTAGGATACATCTAGTATACGATTGTTGAATATAGGCACTGCTATAAATGATACATCTAGGATACGATTGTTGATTGTAGACATTACTAAAGATGATACATCTAGGATACGATTGTTGAATGTAGAAATTATTATAGATGATACATCTAGGATACGATTGTTGAATGTATGTAAAACTATAGATGATGCATTTAGGATACGATTGTTGAATGTAGAGATTATTATAGATGATACATCTAGGATACGATTGTTGAATGTAGACATTACTATAGATGATTGTAGCATTATTAGGGATACGATTGTTGAATGTAGGTAAAACTATAGATGATGCATCTAGAATATGAATGTTGTTTTGTATGTCTGTGCGTTCGTCCATCACAAGTGATGATGACAATTTTTTACATCCACTTTTGAAAATTAAGTTATAATGACCATTCATAATAGTTCGTAGAGGACTCATGATCCCTATTCGAGCTGTAAATGTTATTGGACAGTTTGGATATGGAATGACCACTGTAGGCGGATTTTGGTCTATCCGTGACTTTCTAGCTACTCTCCGCTGTTCAGCTGTTCTCATCTTTTCAGCTTATGCGCTCTTTTTGACTGTAGATCGTCATGTAGATCTATTTTGTGCAAGATCTTCCCTTGTGTCTTGGTCTATTTCAAACGCTTTCAGTGAAGTCTTTAGCGACTCCTTGTAGCGCTTCTTTTGGCCACCTTGAGATCTTTTACCCTTCTCCAGCTCGAGAAGTATCTTTGGCAGGCGATAGTCTGGCATATAAATGTATGTACTACTATAGATGATACATCTAGAATACGAATGAAGAATTTGGTATTCAATTTTGCATGTGTAGGACTGGCATCTGAGGGACAGATATAGGAATGTGTTCAACCAGTGAACCATGGAACCATCAGCTGGTATTACACTTTGATATTTTCTTGAACAGAATAAGCAATTATGTGTTTGTCCGGAATGCAGTAACATCGTCTTATAATCAATATGAAATATTTCAGAAGCCAACAGGCGGGCTTTTTTCTAAAAAGTCTGCTAACAGTATAATACTTTATATCAAATATTTGTCGTATCACATTAATGATGAAGAAATTTTATGCTACTGGCAGCATCAACAAATGTTGGAAAGTTAATAAAAGAAAATTAGGATCATGTCAATGCAATAGTTGTAAATATTTTCAGAAATAATAACTTCACTTACCATACAGTGGCAGCCATATTGGTTTTAAAATAATGGAAGTCCAATTGGTATTTTCATGTAGGTAATCTGTTTATGGAATTACAAATATATTCTAAACTAAGAAAATTTGGTTCATTACGGCAAGACGTGTCTACTTTTCCACAATATATGGTATTCATTTTCTTTTGCTGGAAGAAATTAGCAATATTGTATGTAGAACCCTTTACTACCCGGTTAAGACCCCGGTGCAATAAGCTCTAGACTATCCCCGTTTAAAATTAGAGGAATGTTTGCTGGAAGAAATATTTGAAGACTGAGATGTTGTTCTTCTTCATGAATTATCACTCTCCAGCTGTTTAACAGGATATTGTCTGAATAAGAGAATACATTTTGTCTTCGCTTTCAGCTTGATTTCGATTGATGCATCTTTCGCTACAACACATCTGATTTCAGTATGACTTTCCAACCTCATAAAGGCGTTATTAAAGGCTTTGGCTTCCATCTCGATTGTATTTGGTACTAACAACATATGCGGCGCAACAAGCTGTCCTGCTTAGTCCCACTCCTGATAAATGTCCATTTTCAAACTGTCGCACAACATCATGTGTCTATATGAATGCCGATGTTAAGAAAGATACTCAACAGTCTGTGCGTGTATGAATGGCTATCTTAAGATAGACACACATCAATTCTCTACCTGATTGAATGCTTATGTAAAGAAATATAAACAATAGTCTGTGCCAGAATATAATGCTCATGTTAAGATAGATACACAAGTAGGAATATACCTGTATGTATGTAATATACCTGTATGTATGTAATATACCTGTATGTATGTAATATACCTGTATGTATGTAATATACCTGTAGGAATGTCCATGTTAACATTTCCGTACATTTATGAACAGTCGTTACATTTATGAACAGTCGGTACATGTATGAACAGTCGGTACATGTATGAATATCCATATGCTAAGAGATAAACAACAGTCTGCACCCATATTCAGAAAATATAAAAGATACTAGTTCCTGTGTGAATATCCACAAAATGAAAGGTACAAACAGGCTGCACTGTGGATTAAACATCGACTATTTATGTTCAAACACAGGACACTGCCAAACAATAAACATTACCACAAATACAGAAGAACAAACAACGCTTATACTCACTAAGGCAAGACAGGCAATGGTGAGAAGTACAATTCCGTTCATGTTTCTAGATCTGTCTGTGCGAGTAGATTACTGAATCTGTGCAAGTAGACTGCTGAATCTGGATAAAACTAAGCTGAAATACCGAGCTTTTTATACACGTTCGTCTAAATGAAAGCTAATTCTTCGTCTACAGATGTGTCATTGTAAATCATAGTTAACAATGCTTAAAGTCAGATATATTTGACACATGTTTCACGCTTGACAATTATCTGTTTTATGTTGTGTTGATATTTTCTTGTTTACCTAGTACACAAAATCTTGTGCGACAGTTTGCTCACATTCTTCGATTTCATTATCTATCTCTACGTCGTCTTCTGAAACAGGGATTCTGAATTCTGTAAACTCGGACTCATTGAGTTTTTATCAAAAGTTGTCGGTCAAATAGTGGTTTTTGAAAGGACGTGAAATGTATTATAAGTGCAATTTAGGGGATCTCAGTGTCGCAGAAGTTGAGCTTTTGTATTGTGTTCAAAAGGTATCTGGTTGGATTAAGAGCTGTGATATCTTGTTCTAGAGGTACCGGTTTGGATAAAGAACCGTGATGTCTTGTGTTCAACAGGCATCCGGTTTGGATAAAGAACCGTGATGTCTTGTGTTCAGGAGGTATGTACCATAAGACCTACGGTCATGTTGGTCATGTCGGACCTATAGTTAGGTTGGTTATGTCTGACCTACGGGTATGTTGCTCCTGTCATACATACGGTCATTTTTGTCCTGTCAGATCTACGGTTATGTTGGCCCTGTCAGACGTACGGTCATGTTGGTGCTGTTATTGTAGAACATGACTGTAGTTTATTCTCTTGTATTTTTGTCATCTTTCATGTTTCCGAGACATATATTATTATTGTTATTCCATTTGTATGACAGATCCTAAACCATATGTGTTTGTCGATATCCTTCGCTCTACAAATGTTTAGTTTCAAAAAAAATCCCCCCTCCCCTGTGGGGCGTGGATCCAATGTTAGGAAACATTGCATACATGGTCGTCCCACATGGTCCATTAAATAGTACTTCCTCTCTGTACCTCCATTTTTTATCCAATCTATCACATTGTGGACAAGAGACAATCCTGTGGTAATCTAGTTCTTATTTGAAAACTTTCAGTTAGCTTACAATCATGCACTACATTACATGTACTTACACCATACATAGCTTTCAATAGGTTGAGGCGTTTGTGTGTGATGTTATAGTGATTCAAGTCTCCATACTATTTTCAGATCTACACCGTCGAAATGATCTCTCATGGTGCACACAAGTAATAAACAAAATGTACCCAAGTGTTTTTTCCACTGACTGTTGCAATACGTGTGACAGTGTAAATATATAGTTTTATAATTATTATTATTATTAATATTATTAATATTATTATTATTATTATTATTATTATTATTATTATTATTATTATTATTATTATTATTATTATTATTATTATTATTATTATTATTATTATTATTATTATTATTATTATTATTATTATTATTAATGCTAGTGTTATTTATTACTACTAATATTATTTTACCACGTGTCTGGATGACCCAAAAGGGGAGCACGAATAATGAAATTGCCTCATACCATACAATTAGTAAGAGTAGAAAGATGCCGTTAAGGGAGGGGGGGGGGAAATTCGGTTTAATAACCGACTCTATGATCTCCTCTGTAATGAACCGTATTAAAGACACATTCCTGAACCGCTTGGAGGGGGACAACTCTTTCATCATGAAGCTTGCCTGGAGGTTGTGAGTAAGTCACAGTAACATTCCCTACAGAGTAGAAGATTCTAGTATATCGCATTGCATCCTACAGCCACATTAAGTCAAAGAGTCATCTGGGACTTGCAGAAACTCCAGGAAACCATATTAACAAGACTGTAAAAGACACACTATATAGATATGAAAGTAAAACTAAACCGCTTGTCATAGAGAACAAGAATGGCACAGTCATACCCCATAGGGTTTCTACCATTATTATTATTATTATTATTTCCACAATTATTCGACATGAGCAGGTTATACATGTGACTTTTGAGTTATGTCTGTGATACACCTAGTTACAAGATATCATCTACTTCAACTTGTGGCAAGGGATCACTGATACAACTAGTTACAAGATATCATCTACTTCAAATTTGTGGCAAGGGATCACTGATACAACTAGTTACAAGATATCATCTACTTCAAATTTGTGGCAAGGGATCACTGATACAACTAGTTACAAGATATCATCTACTTCAAACTTGTGGCAAGGGATCACTGATACAATTAGTTACAAGATATCATCTACTTCAAATTTGTGGTAAGGGATCACTGATACATCTACGTACAAAATATCATCTACTTCCACTTGTGGTAAGGGATCACTGATACAACAAGTTACAAGATATCATCTACTTCAAACTTGTGGCAAGGAGTCCCTGACGCATCTACGTACAAAGTATCATCTACTTCAAACTTGTGGCAAGGAATCCCTGATGCATCTACGTACAAAATATCATCTACTTCAACTTGTGGCAAGGGATCTCAGATACAACTAGTTAGAAGATATCGTCTACTTCAACGTGTGGCAAGGGATCATTGAGAATTGTGTAAATGAGTCCCTTTGTAAACTTCCAAATAACAGCCAACACTAAGCAATGTTCACTATCAAGTCCGTAGATAAAGGGTAGGGGTTCCAACTCCTTTCCACTTACAAGGTCAGAATGTAACACTGAGCACGAGACAACAAACGATACCAGCGGGTAAATTCGTACCACACCCCTTGCTGGCTCTACCAAAAACAGTAATACAAAATGCCACATAACCGATGAAAAGTTCCGTTTTAGTGAAACCCCCTTCCCTACCGAATCCCCCGTCCTTTCTTTATAAGACAATACATCAGCCAAGTTGTATACAAACATTGACACATGAAACAAAGAAGTTCGAACCGACGTGAACTCTATCTCACAACACCTGGTTCTTCACTAGTATTCTCAAGTCTTAATCCTGTTCTGATTTGATCTGTACGCGTGACTCAGGAATCTTGTTACAATTTATTCTAACCAGTGGCGTAACTACTGATCGGAAACCATGCTATAATCAAATAAGTCTTCGATATGGAGGAGACAATATAAAATCCTTCTTCTTCTAGTCCATACCATGTAGCCTTGGTTATCATGTCTTTCCACAGCCTTCACTCTCGTGTGCTGTCAATCATTTCCAGAAACCAATGTTCTGCCATGCCACAAAGCTAGGTTTTCAAGCATCTTCTCTCTTGGTCTTGCCCTACTCACTTGCTCTTTAACTTACCTGTTGTTACAATGTGTTCAATCTTTTCGTTTCTTATGATGTCTCAAAAACATGCGGAATGTCTCTTTCTGATGCGGATAAGAATATGTCATTTTTTAATATTACCTTCTTTTAAAATATTGTTATTTGCTTTATTATCTGCCACTGTGTTCTTAATATTCTTCTATAAAAACACATATCTGCTGTTTCTATATAATTTTTCAGTATTCTGCTGATTGTCCAAGGTCGACTTCCATACATCAGTACTGGTTCTGACAACGATATAGTACAGAGGATGGTCTTCATCCTGTGAAATGTTAACTTTTACCTGGACTATTCTACATTTGACTTCTTTAATACATCTTCCAACCGATGTTACTAATAAACCTAAATATTTGAATATGTTGATGTGTTTCAGACTAGTACTATCTACTTTGGTGTTGCATTCTGGATGACATTTATTCTTTGATATTACCATTACCTCAGTTTTTCTGTTATTCAGACTGAGTCCTTTGTTTTTACTTTCTGTTGCAATGATATTCATCAATTTTTGTAATTGAGTTTTATTTTCTACTATCAAAACTGTATAATTATCATATCACAGGTTGTTTATATTACGCCTTCCAACAGGTATTCCTGCATATCTTGTATTGATCTCATCATTATTTCACTGTATAAATTTCACAGATCGAATGACAGCACTTAACTTGTCTAACCCCTTGTTTAATGTGTTGAAGTGTTTCTGTTTGGTTCTTACCTATAGCACTTACGTAGAAAACAAGAGGATTTTCAATATTACATAATACACGAGTGTGTTTTCGGGGATGAAATAAAATTTAAAAATAGCAAGACTGAGACATGTCATGCAAGTAGTAGGAGGCAGCTGAGGTAGTTTGAGGGCTGATATGAATATCGCATCCCATAAGTCAAAATAACCGAAATAGAACAAGAACAAGATGGGAAGATTCAATCAGAGAGATTGTTAAAATACCACGGCCTAACCATGACACACATGTGCATCAAAGATGGCCAAAGGCAGAAAACTTCAACTCCCAACTACGCCTAAGAGCATTATGGAAAAGACAATAAATATATATATTCTTTTACAGATAAAATGGTTTTTACATGCTTAGCATACTACCATCAGATAGTGTCCCTAAAAATACATTGCTATACAGACACAATGGATACAAAGCCAGGGGCAGACTATGCATAAGATGGTTTACAGAAATAAAACAATCAACGAGAACAAACAATAGCAAGCACACAAAAAGGCCATCACCAGAGAACATTTCTACCTCTGAAGCTGCAATACACATTGTTTATTGTCCATTCCCAAGTGAATGATAGTTATCTGTCTGACTATCTATCTTCCTAATTACCTACCTGCCTACCTACATACATACATACCTACATATCTGCCTATCTGTCTGTCTGTCTGTCTGTCTGTCTGTCTGTCTGTCTGCCTGCCTGCCTGCCTGCCTGCCTGTCTGTCTGTCTGTCTGTCTGTCTGTCTGTCTGTCTGTCTGTCTGTCTGTCTGTCTGTCTGTCTGTCTGTCTGTCTATCCATCCATCCATCCATCCATCTATCTATCTATCTATCTATCTATCTATCTATCTATCTATCTATCTATCTATCTATCTATCTATCTATCTATCTATCTATCTATCTATCTATCTATCTATCTATCTATCTATCTATCTATCTATCTATCTATCTATCTATCTATCTATCTATCTATCTATCTGTCTGTCTGTCTGTCTGTCTGTCTGTCTGTCTGTCTGTCTGTCTGTCTGTCTGTCTGTCTGTCTGTCTGTCTGTCTGTCTGTCTGTCTGTCTGTCTGTCTGTCTATCTATCTATCTATCTATCTATCTATCTATCTATCTATCTATCATTTGTCTGTCTGTCTGTCTATTTATCTATGTTCCTTCAGCGCCGAATACCATGCGTAAAGCAGAAACAATAGCTCTCCAGTTCGAGCGATGTGATGCTACTGTATGTAATTGTTGTATGTTGTTGAGACCCATAGACATAGGCCTACCTCTTTGATGGTTGTTCTGCGAAGAGTCTCTTGGTCTTCCTCTTTTTCTTTTGCTATATGGTACCCATATGGTACCCATTTTAATGCTTGTAGTAACAGGCTATTTTTATTCATTCTAAGTATATGTTCGATATAAGTACATCGATAAAATTCAAAAAACTAATTTTTGTAAACACATCCACGCCACGAAGAAACAAAACTTGAAAACTATGTAAAATCGGTGTAGACAAATTTTCAAAGTAGTACGGTGTTACTTTAAGAACACACATCTGCATTTTCAGCGCATGTTGTTTGCATTTGTTTTGAAATGTTTTTATTTGTATTCTTATATATTGTATGATTATATTCTTATGAAGTAATTGTCCTCATGTATAATCTCACAAACTTTTGTTGGAAATTCCTTGTGTTAAAATTGTGTACACTCATTAATAGTGCGGACTGTCGTAGCGTATTGAAATTGATAATATATAAAGTTTTCTAATAAAAAAAAGAAAATTATAGTACGCTCGTTATATAAAGAAACACATCCCAATCATTAATTGAATATTTCAAACAGCAGCAAGACCAGGGTGGCGCGATTTTGAACTTTTGCCAATGTTAAGAGCGCTGTAAGCAATTTCCAAGAGAACAGTAAGCGAAATGAATGAATTTTATATAAAAAGACGTACTGGAGTAAGTTTGCCCCGGGCGTTAAAACTTATAGTTTTTGCACTGCTTCCAAATGTTTACGAAACAATAATCTAGCCTCTAGCCCATATGAACATCTTTATTGAGCAAGCTTTGCGAGACTTATAGCGACGTAAAAGAAATCGTTCTATACATGAACATTATCGGAATAGTCGGAATAGACGATAGTAACGGATCGAAGAAGAACATGAAAATTAAAATAAATATAATTTTATATAGACATAATAATCTAGCTGCATATAGAGATACACAAGCTAACTAAATATTTTATTGAACGTACTTGCAACTACGCCTCTGGTTATGAATATTGATTGGAGATCTATTTTCTGGCTGTTATCGTAGCGAATTTTATCACTTTCTTGTTACACTCATCTTCCTAATTATCAACATAGTCATCTTAAACTTTACTCTGTTGATCAGTGATTCTTTAAAAATCTTGTAATATGAACCTCTTCGAAAGTCTGACAAAATCTAGAGAAAAACTTTAGATGTTTCGTCAATTGCTTGACCTTTGTAAGCAGCATGATGATGTCGGCTAATGTCTTTTGAAGACTATAACAGATTCTTTTATATTTACAAGTCATTTATATGAGCCCACTTGGTAAAGTTCATGAAACCATTTGAAAACATCGAGGACCATGTCTGAAAGTCTGACTAAACTTATACATCGCGTCGAAGTTTGAGGAAATTTTTCAATCGTGTCGAATAGTGACAATTCTCTCATCCGGATTATACATTTTATGAAATTCATCAACTGCGTTAGAAATGTGTTGAATCATTAGCACCAAAACCTGTTGAATGTTATCCTCAATATCAGAAGTATTAGTAGCGTTCTTATAGTCCATGGTCATGTGGGGATTGTTGTTATATTTATCCATAGCGGTCTGTCTCGAGTACTACACAACAAAGAAGAATATTCTTTCGAAGACAATCATGTAAGACATATATTGAAGACACTTTTTATATGATATTCCTGAAGGACATATATTTGTGTCGATGACAGCTCTATATTACATATATTTGTGTCGATGACAGCTCTATATTACATATATTTGTGTCGATGACAGCTCTATATTACATATATTTGTGTCGATGACAGCTCTATATTACATATATTTGTGTCGATGACAGCTCTATATTACATATATTTGTGTCGATGACAGCTCTATATTACATATATTTGTGTCGATGACAGCTCTATATTACATATATTTGTGTCGATGACAGCTCTATATTACATATATTTGTGTCGATGACAGCTCTATATTACATATATTTGTGTCGATGACAGCTCTATATTACATATATTTCACGTTTTCATTCCACGACAGGCATATAGGACATATATGTTACATATTTGCTTTCGATGACAGTTATGTATGGCAATATTTTATATATTATTTTGTTTTCGAGGACAATGTCCTATGGGACATATATTTACATTTAGTAGGACAACGCTGTAACGTAATAGTTCCGAAATTAAATTATTGCCTGAAGATATGGAGTAGCTTGCTCTTAGTAGTAATCTTGACTGGCGGCTTGCAGTTCTATTGAGAGGGACGGTGTACAATTGGGGAACCAAAATACAGTGAAAATAATCCTTAAAGTCATTTTATTTTTATTTTTTTAAATTGCTGCAAGCTTTCCGATTTACCATTTGAGGACATAGTCTTGTAGCCTTTGCCATCTGCTGAAAAAGATGAAACGGCCTTTGTAGACCTTCGAGGGCTGCATGTCTGACACACAGCACGCGATGGCACAAGTGGGCTTGTGATTCCTTGTACATACTGTGGGAGACTCTTTGTGGCTGGGTTTGTCTTGTTAATCACATCCGTCATCGTCGTGGATCGTAGATTAGATGTCTTATAGGACAACAATAATACTATGATCTGAAAAGATGGGAAGATGTCTACCTATTAAATCTTTATTGCAAATACAATCAATCATTTACAAGGAGAACAAAGAATTTTAAGCCGCGTGTTATGCTCTCCTATCTTACTCTGAGGGTAACCACCGGACGTCTTGGTTTTACTTCTGGTCAAGGATGGAAACCTGTTGGTGCCAAGTTTCGGAAATAGGATACTGATAAATATCGGATGTCCTATGTGATGCTCCAATTTGTATCGTGTCAAAAACTTAGTCCCAATACAAGACAATGACCTTACACAAGCATTTCTTTAATTTATTATCACTTCCGTTAATTATAGGGGGTGGGGATAGGGTGCGACCAACACTTGCAGGCGCAGCAGTACAGAATAAAATGATGATAACAGACATATCTTGCCAGATTTAAACTTCCCACCAGAGTAGAATCACCAGTTCGTGACACTTCACCCAATACCAGATTCAGTGAAACTGTTATCTTGGTCGGACTTGGACCAAGATCTGAAAAAAGCATCTATAAAACAGAATATCAAAGAAATATCATTTTTGTGCAGCAGATGTCCACGGCCTTGTATAGGAAACACGTGATAAATTCGTACTTACGGGTTACATCATCATCTCATGACCATCATCTTTATCATAATCATCATTAGCGTCATCACTAGCATCATCATCATCATTAGCAGCGTCATCATTAGTATCATCATTAGCATCATCATCATCATCATCATTAGCAGCGTCATCATTAGTATCATCATTAGCATCATCATCATCATCATCATTAGCAGCGTCATCATTAGTATCATCATTAGCATCATCATCATCATCATCATTAGCGTCATCACTAGCATCATCATCATCAACATTAGCATCATCATTAGCATCATCATTATCATTAGCATCATCATCATCATTAGCATCATCATTATCATTAGCATCATCATCATCATTAGCATCATCATTATCATTAGCATCATCATCAACATTAGCATCATCATTATCATTAGCATCATCATCATCATTAGTAGCGTCATCACTAGCATCATCATCATCATCATCATCATCATCATTAGCATCATCATCATCGTCATCATTAGCGTCATCATCATTAGCATCATCATCATCATCATCATTAGCATCATCATCATCATCATTAGCATCATCATCATCATCATTAGCATCATCATCATCATCATCATCATTAGCATCATCATCATCATCATTAGCATCATCATCATCATCATTAGCATCATCATCATCATCATCTTCATTAGCATCAATCATCATCAGAATCAATCATCATCATCATCAAATTCATCACCACCATCATCTTCATTAAGATCATCATCAACATTAGTATCATCATCATTAGCGTCATCATTAGCACCATCATCATTAGCATCACCTCATCATCAACTTCATCACCACCATCTTCATCATTAGCATCATCATCATCATTACCATGATCATCATTAGCATCATCATCATTAGCGTTACGATTAGCATCATCATCATCATAAGCATCATCATCATTAGCATCATCATCATTAGAGTCATCATTAGCATCATCATCATCAGTGTCATAATTAGCATCATAATCATTAGTCATCATTAGCATCATCATTATTAGCGTAATCATTAGCATCATCATCATTAGCATCATCATCATTAGCGTAATCATTAGCATCAACATTGTTAGCATCATCAACATTAGCGTCATCATGAGCATCATCATTAGTGTCATAATTAGCATCATAATCATTAGAGTCATCATTAGCATCATCATCATTAGAGTCATCATTAGCATCATCATCATTAGCATCATCATCATTAGAGTCATCATTAGCATCATCATAATTAGCATCATCATCATTAGCATCATCATCATTAGCATCATCATTAGCATCATCATCATTAGCATCATCATCATTAGAGTCATCATTAGCATCATCATCATTATCATCATCATCATTAGAGTCATCATTAGCATCATCATCATTAGCATCATCATCATTAGAGTCATCATTAGCATCATCATCATTAGAGTCATCATTAGCATCATCATCATTAGAGTCATCATTAGCATCATCATACTTAGAGTCATCATTAGCATCATCATCATTAGAGTCATCATTAGCATCATCATCATTAGAGTCATCATTAGCATCATCATCATTAGAGTCATCATTAGCATCATCATCATTAGAGTCATCATTAGCATCATCATCATTAGCATCATCATCATTAGCATCATCATCATTAGCATCATCATCATTAGCATCATCATCATTAGAGTCATCATTAGCATCATCATCATTAGAGTCATCATTAGCATCATCATCATTAGAGTCATCATTAGCATCATCATACTTAGAGTCATCATTAGCATCATCATCATTAGAGTCATCATTAGCATCATCATCATTAGAGTCATCATTAGCATCATCATCATTAGAGTCATCATTAGCATCATCATCATTAGAGTCATCATTAGCATCATCATCATTAGCATCATCATCATTAGCATCATCATCATTAGCATCATCACCATTAGAGTCATCATTAGCATCATCATCATTAGAGTCATCATTAGCATCATCATCATTAGCGTCATCATTAGCATCATCATTATTAGCATCATCATCATTAGCATCATCATCATTAGAGTCATCATTAGCATCATCATCATTAGAGTCATCATTAGCATCATCATCATTAGAGTCATCATTAGCATCATCATCATTAGAGTCATCATTAGCATCATCATCATTAGAGTCATCATTAGCATCATCATCATTAGCATCATCATCATTAGCATCATCATCAGCATCATCATCATTAGCATCATCATTATTAGAGTCATCATTCGCATCATCGTCATTAGAGTCATCATTAGCATCCTCATCATTAGAGTCATCATTAGCATCATCATCATTAGAGTCATCGTTAGCATCATCATCATTAGAGTCATCATTAGCATCATCATCATTAGCATCATCATCATTAGCATCATCATTAGCATCGTCATCATTAGCATCATCATCATTAGCATCATCATTAGCATCATCATCATTAGCATCATCATCATTAGAGTCATCATTAGCATCATCATCATTAGCATCATCATCATTAGAGTCATCATTAGCATCATCATCATTAGCATCATCATCATTAGCATCATCATCATTAGAGTCATCATTAGCATCATCATCATTAGCATCATCATCATTAGCATCATCATCATTAGCATCATCATCATTAGCATCATCATCATTAGAGTCATCATTAGCATCATCATCATTTGCATCATCATCATTAGAGTCATCATTAGCATCATCATCATTAGCATCATCATCATTAGCATCATCATCATTAGAGTCATCATTCGCATCATCATCATTAGAGTCATCATTAGCATCCTCATCATTAGAGTCATCATTAACATCATCATCATTAGAGTCATCATTAGCATCATCATCATTAGAGTAATCATTAGCATCATCATCATTAGCATCATCATCATTAGCATCATCATCATTAGCATCGTCATCATTAGCATCATCATCATTAGCATCATCATTAGCATCATCATCATTAGAGTCATCATTAGCATCATCATCATTAGCATCATCATCATTAGAGTCATCATTAGCATCATCATCATTAGCATCATCATCATTAGCATCATCATCATTAGAGTCATCATTAGCATCATCATCATTAGCATCATCATCATTAGCATCATCATCATTAGCATCATCATCATTAGCATCATCATCATTAGAGTCATCATTAGCATCATCATCATCATTTGCATCATCATCATTAGAGTCATCATTAGCATCATCATCATTAGCATCATCATCATTAGCATCATCATCATTAGAGTCATCATTAGCATCGACATCATTAGCATCATCATCATTAGAGTCATCATTAGCATCGACATCATTAGCATCATCATCATTAGAGTCATCATTATCATCGACATCATTAGCATCATCATTATTAGCATCATCATCATTAGCATCATCATCATTGGTGCCCCGCCCTGCCCAGTTGCAGAGCTACCACTTATATCGGTGACTATCAATTCCTTACTTATTCTAGTCTAACGAACATCAATATAGCAACAATGACGTCTACATTCCGACTCCCCTCCTGAAATATTAATATATACACACAATAGAACATACACAAGGCACTTTATACGGTTACATTAAAAAATTATTCCAAGATAAAATTTACCAGACATAATGTCATAATGCCCCGACAAAATATACCCCCAAAAAATATCGCAGACAAAATATACATAGACAGAATATCCCAGACAAAAATTCCTAGACAAAATATACTCAGACAAAATGTTCCAAGACAAAATATCCCTACATAGCCAAAAATTAGGAAAACAGTTATAGTAATAGTAACAGAAAAATTGCTGAAGTAGTTTATGACAATCCCCTAGGAGATGACACGTTTTATGCAAACATAAGATGGAGATATGACATCTTGTATACAAACGTACCGAGGAGAGATACCGAGTGCCTAAGGCTATGAAAATAACACCTTTATTGTTCAAATTATTGTGTTTTCACAAACTAGAAAATTAAAATAACAAAGATAGGCTAGATTCGAAGTGTCACTAGACTAAGTTCATCTCTTATGTAAACATATTACCTTGACATTTGTGTGGTCATTATGTGCTTCTAAGATGAGCAACATGAGGGTCTCTGGAACAACCAAGGAACAAACAAGAAACAAGGAACGACCATTGTAAGGAAAAAACAACAACCAAACTCACGCAATGAATGGTGCAGGGGTAAAATATAAGGAAGATAATATTTGGCTCTAGGTTGTTAGTTCAGCGGTTCTTAATCAGTAGTGCATTGTATTCGAGTAGTATTTCAGTTTAGAGATTTCTAGTATGGTGTCATACTATGTGGACATTTTAGTTAAGTGATTCGAAGGACTTCCAAGATATTCGTAAGTAGTTGAGAGATTTGAAGGACTTCCAAGCCATTCGTGAGTTATAAATTCGTTCATATTTAGAATTATTTATTGGGTGACTTTGTCCATCGAAGCTAGTGGCCAGCTGCCACGTGTTACATTAACATTTTAGCGTTACATTTTTGTGAAGGTTTTCTATGAAAATGGCAACATTTATTACATAGCAGAAAGGTTGTAGTAAATTTGTTTTAGGGGAGTTTATGTTTGTGAAACACAGATCTGAAGCTGGTGGGAAAGAGATCTGGTGGAAATGTGTGATATAAAATTATTGAAACTCTTGGTGATAATATAGTTTTAGAGCAAGGTGAACATGATCATGCACCTGTACATGGCAAAGTTTCAAAATGGTAAAAATGGAGCAACGTGCTGAAAACACAGAAGACGTTACCAGGAACACTGTGCAACATGCTTTAAAACAAGTATCAAGCCAGCATGAACATCATCTAACTCAACAAGAATATTTAACTAGAGATATTTGCAGACATTGTCACCGAAATGGAATCAATGATCAACACATTGACGAATATAGAAACGTAATAGACGAAAGTCTGTTTTTGCGTGTGAAATGGTCAGATTTCATTGTTCGCAGCACTGGAATATGGTGATTTTCTTTCTCAGAGCAGACATTGGATTGCTGATGGAACATTCCGAGTTACCCCAGATAGATTCGATCAACTGTGTGCGATCCATGCATTTGAGAATGGTCAAATAATCCCATGTGTGTATCCCATGTGTCTATTGGAAGCGAAGCAATGTACCGTCGCCAGCTTCAGCATATCATAGAACTGGGACATAACAGAAATGTAGCTCCATCTTCAATAGTTCTTGATTTCGAATTAGCTGCAATTAAAGCGCTTGAATATGCATTTCCACGAGCTCAAGTATCAGGGTGTTATTTTCACTTTATCGAAAACGTTTGACGAAAACTACAATCTGAGGGTAAAAAGGCGTTGTAGTTTAACTCTGATGAAATTATTCAATAAATGTCAAACAACTTATGACTTTGACATTAGTACCAGGAACATATGTGATTACTGTTTTCGAACAACTCACCAATATTGATAGTTTTTCAGATCTGTAATTCCTCATTGATTACTTCGAAGATTTCTAGATTGGACGGTTTCGTCGTGGGCGCCTGTCGCAGCCTCGATTTCCAGTGAGCCTTTGGCATCAACACAATCGTGACATGAATCAACTGTCAAGAAGCAACAATACCGTTGAAGGTTGGCACATTGCATTTAATTCAATGGTGAACGTATCTCATCAAACGGCATCAAGACTTGACCGGAAAGTTACTGCAACAACAACATACATCTGCACTGTTGAGAAGTCCGATTGCCACTGGTAAACCAACAACAAAGAAACGAAAAGTTTACCAACGTGTTGAGGATACTATTAAAACAATGGTTGAACGATACGATCCAGCAGAGCCTATCAACTTCTGAAAAATCATAGTACGTGTTTTGGTTAACTCAATCAAAGACCTTACATTCAAGTCTATCATATATGAGACAATAAATATCATTTGAAGACTTTATTTTAGACTCGATGAGCATGATTGTGAAAGTTCAGGCGGGATACATTCGGGAATAGTGGCTGGATGCAGTGAAGAATTCAAGTTTGCGTAAAGTGACTTCCATGTTTGTGCCGGGACATGCTGGAGTCTGGGGTAATGAGAGAGCAGATAGGTTGGCCGCACACGCTGCTACTACGGCTGTTGGTGGAGCGATGGATCGGGCAGAAATTTTGAACGCCCTACGGGAAAACTCACAGGCAAATGACTGTATAAGCGACGATGACTCTTGTTCCATGACTAGAATAAAGGAATTTGGTTTGAAATGTGGTGTCGCTAGAACTGAGCGGTTTCGTGGGCAAGAAAGAATGATGGTCAATCAACTGCTTACTTGGGACCATCAGTCAACGTGTAATGGCGGCTACACTCAAGGAGAGATCTGTGCACCTATGGACTTGTCCGGAGTGCAGTGACGAAGATCTATCGACTAACTAACTAACTATTATAATTATTTACTAGTTTTATTGTTTATTAATGTTTATTACATCTTGTTATGAAATATTTTATATATTATCTTTATGTTTAGTCTTGGGTATATCTTGTATGGTATAATTTGTCTAGGAATATTTTGTCTTGGAATATTTTGTCCGGTATATTTTGTCTGGGAATATTGTATCCTAGGAATATTTTGTCTGGGTGTACTTTGTCCGGTTTATTGTGTCATGTGAATATTTTGTCTGGTTATTGTTGTCCGGAATATTTTGTCTGGTTACACTTTCTACACATTCCAGTTGTTAGAAATTCACTTTTAAATAATACACAATACAAAAGAAAAAAATCTCAATAGATATAGATAAAGATATATTAAATCGGATATTCTTCATCGTGTGGAATGTTGCATGTGCCTGGGCAATTATACATTTGATTTCTTTAATACACCTCCCCTCGGATGTTATTACTATACCCATTTGAATATGTTGACTTGCTTGAGACTGATACCATCTACTTTGATGTTGCATTCTGGGTGACATTTATTCTTTGATATTACCATTATTTTAGTTTTTCTGTTATCCAGACTAAGGTCTTTGTTTTCACTTTCTTTTGCAATAGTATTCATCATTTCTTGTAACTGTGTTTCATTTTCGGCTATCAAAACTGTATCAAAGTCGTTTATGGTAAAGATCTGAGAATAATAAGGAATACATATTGGTAACATAGAGCAGCCATACGAATAGATAACTAAACGGGATCATTTCAACACACCAAACAGGGTTGTGTACTGTCACCCGATCTGTTCAATGTATACAGTAAAATAATAATGAGATCCATACATGATATGCCAGGAATAATAGTTATATATCAAGTGACATATTCTTTCCAGAACGTTGTCTTCGTCGTGGATACTCTATAAACCTCTCTCTGTCAAGGGTGAGTAAGCCTGCATTGGCCAGAGACATATACATGCATTCTTCGATGTTGCTGCCCATTGTCTTTTTGGTCTACCTCTTCTTCTCTCGCCTGGCGCTCTGCCATCTAGAATTAGCCTTTCAATACAATCATGATGATCAAGTTCCCAAAATACCATAGCTTCCTTCTTATAATGGTATTTAGAATTGACCCTTCTTTTAGTTTCAGTAACTTCGAAATTTCAATGTTCTTCTTTTTCTCTGTCCATGATATTCGTAGAATCTTTCTGCAGTTCTTCATTTCAAATGAATTTGTTCTTTTGGATCTTGATTCTTGACTAGAAATTGTTTGGATATTGTCTTGTTTAAAGCCCAAGTCTCGCATCCATATCTTGCCACTGGAAAAACACATGATCTTGAAAGGGTTACTTTAGTGTCGTTATTACTACTTTGCTATAGCTTTCTCATTTGTATTAATTTGAGTGTTGCAATTTTGAGTCCTCTTCAAATCTCGATAGAATAATCTCCAGAACTGTTTATATTCGCTCCAAGATATTCGAATTTGTTTACACATTCTAGTTCTATATTGTATAGGGCCTATGTTGATTATTGGTTTGATCTTTGTTTTATCTGTTGTCATAATTTCTGTTCTCGTGCATTTAAATTTAGATTTTAGATCTCGATGTATTTCTTTGCTGTTGTGATTACCTATTTCAGTCCCTCATAATGTATAGTAAGGAGGACTGTATCACCTGCATATCTTATTTCTGGATTCTTGTATCCACTGATATTTATTGGTTGTAACTCATTTTCCTCTAGTTCTACTCATACATTTCGCATTATATTCTGCATAGATGTTAAAATGATAATGGGATAGAGTGCACCTCTGTCTCACTCCACTTTGAACAGCGAACCACTCAGCTGTTTCACCCTCCACTCTTACTGCTGCTTGTTGTTCGTGATATAGTGTGTCCATAAGATGTATTAGATGTTCATCAAATATGTGCAGAACATCTTATATATCATCATCATGTGTCAAGAACTGCCTGCTCAAAGTTAAACGGATGATTTCATCATCATCATGTGTCATCGTCTACCTGCTCAGTTAATGGAAATATTTCATCATCATCACGTGTCAGGATCTACCTGCTCATAGCTAAAGGGATTCTTTTATTTCATCATCATCTGTACAATCTACAGCACTTTAATTTTTAGATAGTTGTATGAACACTGATGATTTTAGGTCTTTAGGTATGTGACCTGTTTCGTATATGTCATTGCAAAGTTGTGTGATAGTTTTCACACCAGATTCATCTAATGTTTTTAATATGTCTAATGTTATGTTGTCAACGCCACAGTCTTTCGATATTTTATTAATATATTCCCTTTATTACTTCTAATTTTAGTATTACTGGACTATCACTAATTGTATTGTCATTTCTCGCTTTGTTGGTCTCCACACAGATCTATCACATATGCCAAGCTTGTCATTATTTCTGTTTTATCAATATAACTTATCCTCTGTTATTTCTCATGCAGCAAAACCTGATTATATTACTGTTATTATTTATGATTTGTCTTACTTCCTTGTATATTTCTTTGGTCTAGAGTTAAAGAGGTATCTACTCTGTTTTCCTGCATTGTGTTCCCGACCATGTTCTATTGTGATTCTGCGCGTGTGACGTATTAATCTGTATAGCAATTAATATTTTGGGGTTTTCTGGCTTTATGTCTTTCTGAAATTTTACCTCTTATTTGCTCTGCCATCCGTTAGTTTGTCTATTGCTTTTCGCTATGATTTTTTATTTGCTATATTAATATGTTTTTCCCATTTGATATCCTACTTATTGTCTAGTTTTTTTCTTATTGGTTCTCCCTTCTGTGTTACTTCATGCACTCGATCTTTAAATGTGTATATCTTTTGTATCTCATGATCTCTAAACATCATGTTTTTGATATCTGATTGTTTCTGCGCTCATACTTGTGCATCTTGATTTCTTGTATGCTTTGTCTTCTTAAGCTTTACAAATATTTTATATTAGGCGGACACAGAAAATCCTGGATTAATAACATCAATGAATGGCCGGGACATGATTTTTCTACACCCCTCCGAATGGCTGAGGATAGAAATGATGGAGGGATTTTTTTAGCTTATCTCAAGCTCAAAAGGGTTCAAAAGTCGTAGAAGATTGACTTCACTGTACTCAGTATCCCATATGTACTCCGTCACTCTCAACAAAGCGGCACGCCGCATTCCGAGAGTACAACTCATAGCACGTAACTCCGTAGCTTCAAGTGATCATCCCCAGGGATCGTCGAAAAATCCACCTTGTAAATAAGACGACACTAGGCGGATTCGAACTCATGACCTCTTGAACACAATTTCTGATATCTCAAGTGTGATACCCTACGATTACCCTATTATTGGTATTATTATTATTGTAATTATTATTATTATTATAATATTCTACATATCACTGAATTGTGGTCAGATCTGATCGTGTGTCTTAGATTTCTTTACATTATTTCTAAATCTCTTGTTGATCATGATACAATCTCTGATTCCTCTTTCTGTCTTCAGGGTTTTTTCGTGTATATTTTTGTATGTTTTCTTATTTTAAAACAACGTGTCACATACAGTACAAATTACTCTCCTCACAGATGTGTATGTCTTACTCCTCTGAAAGTTCTTGTACATAGTCCAATCTTTCATACTATGTTTTTGTATCTTTCTTTGGTTACTTTCACATTAATGTCTCACATCACTATCAGAATGTATGTTGATTTTACTGGTTTAAGTAGATGTTCTAGTTCTACGTATTAGTTTTCTAATTCTTATTCAGTTTTGTCTTTAGTTGGTGCATATGTTTGTATAATGACTTCAATAGTTTCATTGTTCAGATGGTTTGTATTTGATCTTTTTACTTTCATTATTCTAACAATGTCTAATGACATTTCATTACTGCGGCTCCCAAGAAATACCACCTATCGGTCGCAACAACTAAACACAGAAACACTGCATCACTAATATAGTAAAGTGATGATGGCAACTCGGAAAATAAGATTAAGCGAAGACTCGAGATGGCGATGGCTCCATGGCAAAGTTGAATATGATTTGGAAAGGAAAGATCAGTATTACAGTAAAGATCAATCTATTCAGATCGCTAGTGTTAAGTCTAATTTTATACGGATGTGAACGTTGGACACTCAATCCAGACATAGAAAGAAGGATAAAACCTTTGAATACAGGTGCTCCAAACTCTTGTTAAGAATTACTTATATAGAACACAAGACAAATATATTTACCCGGCAACAAATAAACAAACTTGCAGGATATCAAAAGCCACTTTTGGCAGTGGTGAAAAGGCGTACACTTGCTTAGTGTGGACATGTAACGAGACACGACACGCTTTCTAAAATTATTTTGCAAAGAACAGTCGAGGGTCGAAGAAGGAGGTAAGAGAAAATTCGGGATTGATAAAAACAAGAATGGTCTAAGCATTTTTTTCAGACTCCTTTGAATCGCTGAGGATATAGTTGTTTAAAGATAATTTTGTGCTGATGTATGCAGTGTGACATCACTGACAACTATAGATCTTATTATTATTATTATTATAATTATTATTATTATTATTATTATAAAGTACTGTATGAATATGGCGCTATACAGATCTAGATAAACAGTCAGCATAAATAGATAGATGGATGGATGGGTATATATATATATATATATATATATATATATATATATATATATATATATATATATATATATATATATATATATATATATATATATAGCGAGAGAGAGAGAAAGAGAGAGAGATACACAGACAGCGATAAAGATATTTATATTGCAAATAACATCGATAAGTACAATGACAACAATATAGATAAATGAAACAGATCTCAAGACCAAATCTGATTTATTGATATCAAAGATTGAAATCAATTTATTATGTCATTTATTTCGAAGAGATAGCAAGGTATATGGAAACGCTGTACCATACGTTTTCCCAAAAAACCACAAATCCGTAGAATGCTCTTCGTGACAGAAATGATGCCACGGTAGTTAAACCGATGTCAGCAGCTACTTCCAGTGAATACCTAAAACTTGCATGTGAGGTGGAAAATTCATTATTCTGCCAAAAGCCAACCTGTAATGCTCCATTAAGGATAAACACAACAAAAGTGTCAGAAAGATAATTGATAAAATAGGTTATATCTTGGTCAACAGTAATTTGAAGTACTGCATCACTTAATGCGAATGAACTGGCGTAATATTGCTGAACTTGTTCGTTGCCTGAGACCGAACCAACCTGTAATGATATAAATAAGAGACTAAACATTACAAAAATGTGACATGTCGATGGGATTATTCTTTTCTACTTATTTGTCTCCCCATGTGACTGCTATTTATTCTGCTATTGGTCATGTATAGAATGTTTTATTATAGATCGTTGTTAAGTTTCACATAACTCGATTAACAGAGATGCAACACTTGTATGGCAGATTGGTTATTGATCTGATTATAACCTACAACAATGGAAACATTCCGATACCATCACAACTATTCCAGGTCTATATGTCAAGATCTTCTTTAGACAAGTGACATCCACTAAACTGTAACAATTCAGATATATGACTTTCTATGTTCGTTCTCAAACTCCTGCTGGTTTACGGGATGTAGTCAGTAGAACAGTATGTGATGTGGCATGGTTTACAGCTTGACTGCGATATGTCTACATCTTTCCGCCCGATCTATTCGACATCCGTATGGATGATCTGGAACTTTGATATATGTGGTAGGACAGACTTCACCAAAACCTCCTTAGTTGTGTCTTATGACACGCGTTGCAGTTAAAAGTGTTGTTATTCTTCCTGGTATTGTAACACATAAGAGATTTAAGATATGAAGAATTGAAACATTCAGATATACGTTGCGTAAATATATTACACTGGGCGCATAGAGACCAAAAGTACAACTATAACCAGTGTGGACTCGAGTCTAGGAACGAAAAGGGCGTGACTTCAATTGTAAAAAATAAGAAGAATTCAATTGTCCCGTATCAAACAATTACAAACAAAGAAATTGTTTGAGGAATAATGGGTTAAAATGTGAGGACACAATACTCATTATTTTCTTTGCAATAGATTGTCAAGAATAAGTTCTTTAAAATAAATGCTGAATCGTTCAACGAATTCGTTAGTTGAATTCTTTAATCTTGAGTACTCCAGTACTCAGAACATTGCCAAGAATGATATTTTTGTAATGAAGATTATATTTGTCAATAATTACTTATGTGTCTCATAATATTCTCAAGAATGAAGTCTTTGAAATAGAGATCTGATCGTTCAACAACTATTGCAGACTCGTAACACTGTCAAGAATGATATCTTTGTAAGGGGTTATCCACAAACTATGTCAACAATTCGTGGAAAAGGATATGAGAAATGTTGATGTTAACGAAACAGGTTTTTATAAACCACTTAAATTATGTGAATTTGATCAACATTTCTAGAAATATAAGAATATTATGTCATCTTTTCGAACTATTTCAGACCATTCTTGGACGAGTGTCGGGGATATGCTGGGGGCTCTGAATTACTGTCAAGCTGTTGACAGGGGGGAGGGAGAGGAGTCAAAGATTGTCAAAAAATTCCTGACGTAATTTATGGACAACCCTCTAATAAAGATTAGATTACATAACATGATCAAGAATGAAGTCTATGAAATAAAGATGTGATCTTTCAACAACTGCTTCTGCTGCTCATACCATGGTCAAGAATGAAGTCTATGAAATAAAGATGTGATCTTTCAACAACTGCTTCTGCTGCTCATAACATGGTCAAGAATGAAGTCTATGAAATAAAGATGTGATCTTTCAACAACTGCTTCTGCAGCTCATAACATGGTCAAGAATGAAGTCTTTGAAATAAAGATGTGATCTTTCAACAACTGCTTCCGGAGCTCATAACATGGTCAAGAATGAAGTCTTTGAAATAAAGATGTGATCTTTTAACAACTGCTTCTGCTGCTCATAACATGATCAAGAATGAAGTCTTTGAAATAAAGATGTGATCTTTCAACAACTGCTTATGCAGCTAATAACATGGTCAAGAATGAAGTCTGTGAAATTGGTACTTTATTGTTCACTCACAACTACACCGTCTCATTATGTTGTTTATTTTGAAGGTATTGTACCATCTGTGAGGAAATAAAATATCAACGCCTGATCGTCTGCGAATAGCAATTCGTTAATGAAGTTACTGTTTTCTTTGCCTCCGTTTTCTTGTACATGTTGGATTTCGTGTTCTATTGCGCTTAAGTTTTCTTTGATTATTTTGTTTATATAGATGTTAAATGGGAGCAGAGATATTACGGATCCCTGTCTGACTCCAGATGTTATTATGAATGTTTCTGTCATTCCTTCTGGTGGTTTTACTCTTGCTTCGCATCTCTAATATACTGGTTGATGTTTTCGAGGAGTTGGCCGTGGATCCCGAATTCTTCAAAGTAGATCCACAGTATGTCTCTGTTAACGCTGTCCAATGCCTTTTCTTGGACGATAAATGTGATGTTCAGTTGATTGTTGTATTCTATTTTCTGTTGTAGGATACATCTAGGATACGATTGTTGAATATAGGCACTGCTATAAATGATACATCTAGGATACGATTGTTGATTGTAGACATTACTAAAGATGATACATCTAGGATACGATTGTTGATTGAAGACATTATTATAGATGATACATCTAGGATACGATTGTTGAATATAGGCACTACTATACATTATACATCTAGGATACGATTGTTGAATATAGGCACTACTATAAATGATACATCTAGGATACGATTGTTGAATGTAGGCACTACTATAGATGATACATCTAGGATACGATAGTTGAATATAGGCACTACTATAAATGATACATCTAGGATACGATTGTTGATTGAAGACATTACTATAAATGATACATCTAGGATACGATTGTTGAATATAGGCACTACTATACATGATACATCTAGGATACGATTGTTGAATATAGGCACTACTATAAATGATACATCTAGGATACGATTGTTGAATGTAGGCACTACTATAGATGATACATCTAGGATACAATTGTTGAATGTAGAGATTATTATAGATGATACATCTAGGATACGATTGTTGAATGTAGGTAAAACTATAGATGATGCATTTAGGATACGATTGTTGAATGTAGACATTACTATAGATTAATTTAGATGATACATCTAGGATACGATTGTTGAATGTAGACATTACTATAGATGATTTAGATGATACATTTAGGATACGATTGTTGAATGTAGGTAAAACTATAGATGATGCATCTAGAATATGAATGTTGTTTTGTATGTCTGTGCGTTCGTCCATCACAAGTGATGATGACAATTTTTTACATCCACTTTTGAAAATTAAGTTATAATGACCATTCATAATAGTTCGTAGATGGCTCATGATCCCTATTCGAGCTGTAAATGTTATTGGACAGTTTGGATATGGAATGACCACTGTAGGCGGATTTTGGTCTATCCGTGACTTTCTAGCTACTCTCCGCTGTTGGGCTGCAGCATTTCTCATCTTTTCAGCTGATGCGCTCTTTTTGACTGTAGAGCGTCATGTAGATCTATTTTGTGCAAGTTCTTCCCATGTGTCTTGGTCTATTTCAAACGCTTTCAGTGAAGTCTTTAACGACTCCTTGTAGCGCTTATTTTGGCCACCTTGAGATCTTTTACCCTTCTCCAGTTGGAGAAGTATCTTTGGCAGGCGATAGTCTGGCATATAAATGTATGTACTACTATAGATGATACATCTAGAATACGAATGAAGAATTTGGTATTCAATTTTGCATGTGTAGGACTGGCATCTGAGAGACAGATATAGGAATGTGTTCAACCAGTGAACCATGGAACCATCAGCAGGTATTACACTTTGATGTTTTCTTGAACATAATAAGCAATTATGTGTTTGACCGGAATGCAGTAACGTCGTCTTATAATCAATATGAAATGTTTCAGAAGACAACAGGTGGGCTTTTTTCTTCTTCAACATTGACTCTCAACTCCCGTTGGAGTTCATTTGTAACAGGACAATGGTCTTACAAGATTTCCAAGTGGATGTAGTCGAGAGAATGGAAATGCGTTGTGTTGCCGTGTTAATTGCGCCAATAGACCAACACATCAGTCTTCGGTGGTAGACGGGATTTGAACCCAGTACATTCAGCTGGACCCTATTCACCTCGCAATTTAGTCAACACATTTTCTGTATTCGAACAATCTGCATGTTTATTCATTATATTATCAATGTTTTGCAATATGTTTACAGTATATAATAATTACCATTGTCACTATCGTAATTTATTGGGATCGAAAAAAACAAGTCTTCATGCATGTATTTTCAGTATCTGATAAAGTCTAAAATGTCTGCTAACAGTATAATACTTTATATCAAATATTTGTCGTATCAAATTAATGATGAAGAAATTTTATTCTACTGGCAGCATCAACAAATGTTGGAAAGTTAATAAAAGAAAATTATGATCATGTCACCGCAATAGTTGTAAATATTTTCAGAAATAATAACTTCACTTACTATACAGTGGCAGCCATATTGGTTTTAAAATAATGGAAGTCCAATTGGTATTTTCATGTAGGTAATCTGTTTATGGAATTACAAATATATTCTAAACTAAGAAAATTTGGTTCATTACGGCAAGACGTGTCTACTTTTCCACAATATATGGTATTCATTTTCTTTTGCTGGAAGAAATTAGCAATATTGTATGTAGAACCCTTTACTACCCGGTTAAGACCCCGGTGCAATAAGCTCTAGACTATCCCCGTTTAAAATTAGAGGAATATTTGCTGGAAGAAATATTTGAAGACTGAGATGTTGTTCTTCTTCATGAATTCTCACTCACCAGCTGTTTAACAGGATATTGTCTGAATAAGAGAATACATTTTGTCTTCGCTTTCAGCTTGGTTTCGATTGATGCATCTTTCGCTACAACACATCTGATTTCAGTATGACTTTCCAACCTCATAAAGGCGTTATTAAAGGCTTTGGCTTCCATCTCGATTGTATTTGGTACTAACAACATATGCGGCGCAACAAGCTGCCCTGCTTAGTCCCACTCTTGATAAATGTCCATTTTCAAACTGTCGCACAACATCATGTGTCTATATGAATGCCGATGTTAAGAAAGATACTCAACAGTCTGTGCGTGTATGAATGGCTATCTTAAGATAGACACACATCAATTCTCTACCTGAATGAATGCTTATGTAAAGAAATATAAACAATAGTCTGTGCCAGAATATAATACTCATCTTAAGATAGATACACAAGTAGGAATATACATGTATGTATGTAATATACCTGAATGTATGTAATATACCTGTAGGAATGCCCATGTTAACATGTCCGTACATTTATGAACAGTCGGTACATGTATGAACAGTCGGTACATGTATGAACAGTCGGTACATGTATGAATATCCATATGCTAAGAGATAAACAACAGTCTGCACCCATATTCAGAAAATATAAAAGATACTAGTTCCTGTGTGAATATCCACAAAATGAGAGGTACAAACAGGTTGCACTGTGGATTAAACATCGACTATTTATGTTCAAACACAGGACACTGCCAAACAATAAACATTACCACAAATACAGATGAACAAACAACGCTTATACTCACTAAGGCAAGACAGGCAATGGTGAGAAGTACAATTCCGTTCATGTTTCTAGATCTGTCTGTGCGAGTAGGTTACTGAATCTGTGCAAGTAGACTGCTGAATCTGGATAAAACTAAGCTGAAATACCCAGCTTTTTATACACGTTTGTCTAAATGAAAGCTAATTTTTCATCTACAGATGTGTCATTGTAAATCATAGTTAACAATGCTTAAAGTCAGATATATTTGACACATGTTTCACGCTTGACAATTATCTGTTTTATGTTGTGTTGATATTTTCTTGTTTACCGAGTACACAAAATCTTGTGCGACAGTTTGCTCACATTCTTCGATTTCATTATCTATCTCAACATCGTCTTCTGAAACAGGGATTCTGAATTCTGTAAACTCGGACTCATTGAGTTTTTATCAAAAGTTGTCAGTCAAATAGTGGTTTTTGAAAGGACGTGAAATGTATTATAAGTGCAATTTAGGGGATCTCAGTGTCGCAGAAGTTGAGCTATTGTATTGTGTTCAAAAGGTATCTGGTTGGATTAAGAGCTGTGATATCTTGTTCTAGAGGTATCGGGTTGGATAGAGAACCGTGATGTCTTGGGCTAACAGGTATCGGGGTAGATAAAGAACCGTGATGTCTTGTGTTAAACAGGTACCGGTTTGGATAAAGAACCGTGATATCTTGTGTTCAGGAGGTATGTACCATAAGACCTACGGTCATGTTGGTCATGTCGGACCTATAGTTATGTTGGTTATGTCTGACCTACGGGTATGTTGCTCCTGTCAGACATACGGTCATTTTTGTCCTGTCAGATCTACGGTTATGTTGGCCCTGTCAGACGTACGGTCATGTTGGTGCTGTTATTGTAGAACATGACTGTAGTTTATTCTCTTGTATTTTTGTCATCTTTCATGTTTCCGAAACATATATTAGTATTTTTATTACATTTGTATGACAGATCCTAAACCGTATTTGTTTGTCGATATCCTTCGCTCTACACATGTTTAGTTTCAAAACAAATCCCCCTCCCCTGTGGGGCGTGGATCCAATGTTAGGAAACACTGCATACATGGTCGTCCCACATGGTCCATTAAATAGTACGTCCTCTCTGTACCTCCATTTTTTATCCAATCTATCACATTGTGGACAAGAGACAATCCTGTGGTAATCTAGTTCTTATTTGAAAACTTTCAGTTAGCTTACAATCATGCACTACATTACATGTACTTACACCATACATAGCTTTCAATAGGTTGAGGCGTTTGTGTGTGATGTTATAGTGCTTCAAGTCTCCATACTATTTTCAGATCTACACCGTCGAAATGATCTCTCATGGTGCACACAAGTAATAAACAAAATGTACCCAAGTGTTTTTTCCACTGACTGTTGCAATACGTGTGACAGTGTAAATATATAGTTTTATAATTATTATTATTATTATTATTATTATTATTATTATTATTATTATTATTATTATTATTATTATTATTATTATTATTATTATTATTATTAATGCTAGTGTTATTTATTACTACTAATATTATTTTACCACGTGTCTGGATGACCCAAAAGGGGAGCACGAATAATGCAATTGCCTCATACCATACAATTAGTAAGAGTAGAAAGATGCCGTTAAGGGAGGGGGGGGGGAATTCGGTTTAATAACCGACTCTATGATCTCCTCTGTAATGAATCGTATTAAAGACACATTCCTGAACTGCTTGGAGGGGGTCAACTCTTTCATCATGAAGCTTGCTTGGAGGTTGTGAGTAAGTCACAGTAACATTCCCTACAGAGTAGAAGATTCTAGTATATCGCGTTGCATCCTACAGCTACATTAAGTCAAAGAGTCATCTGGGACTTGCAGAAACTCCAGGAAACCATATTAACAAGACTGTCAAAGACACACTATATAGATATGAAAGTAAAAGTCACCCGCTTGTCATAGAGAACAAGAATGGCACAGTCATACTCCATAGGGTTTCTACCATTATTATTATTATTATTTCCACAATTATTCGACATGAGCAGGTTATACATGTGACTTGTGAGTTATGTCTGTGATACACCTAGTTACAAGATATCATCTACTTCAACTTGTGGCAAGGGATCACTGATACATCTACGTACAAAATATCATCTACTTCAACTTGTGGCAAGGGATCACTGATACAACTAGTTACAAGATATCATCTACTTCAAACTTGTGGCAAGAGTCCCTAATTCATATACGTACAAAGTATCATCTACTTCAAACTTGTGGCAAGGAATCCCTGATGCATCTACGTACAAAATATCATCTACTTCAACTTGTGGCAAGGGATATCTGATACAACTAGTTAGAAGATATCGCCTACTTCAAAGTGTGGCAAGGGATCATTGAGAATTGTGTAAATGAGTCCCTTTGTAAACTTCCAAATAACAGCCAACACTAAGCAATGTTCACTATCAAGTCCGTAGATAAAGGGTAGGGGTTCCAACTCCTTTCCACTTACAAGGTCAGAATGTAACACTGAGCACGAGACAACAAACGATACCAGCGGGTAAATTCGTACCACACTCCTTGCTGGCTCTACCAAAAACAGTAATACAAAATGCCACATAACCGATGAAAGGTTCTGTTTTAGTGAAACCCCCTTCCCTACCGTATCCCCCGTCCTTTCTTTATAAGACAATACATCAGCCAAGTTGTATACAAACATTGACACATGAAACAAAGAAGTTCGAACCGACGTGAACTCTATCTCACACCACCTGGTTCTTCACTAGTATTCTCAAGTCTTAATCCTGTTCTGATTTGATCTGTAAGTGTGACTCAGGAATCTTGTTACAATTTATTCTAACCAGTGGCGTAACTACTGATCGGAAACCATGCTATAATCAAATAAGTCTTCGATATGGAGGAGACAATATAAAATCCTTCTTCTTCTAGTCCATACCATGTAGCCTTGGTTATCATGTCATTCCACAGCCTTCACTCTCGTGTGCTGTCAATCATTTCCAGAAACCGATGTTCTGCCATGTCACAAAGCTAGGTTTTCAAGCATCTTCTCTCTTGGTCTTGCCCTACTCACTTGCTCTTTAACTTAACTGTTGTTACAATGTGTTCAATCTTTTCGTTTCTTATGATGTCTCAAAAACATGCGGACTGTCTCTTTCTGATGCGGATAAGAATATGTCATTTTTTAATATTACCTTCTTTCAAAATATTGTTATTCGCTTTATTATCTGCCACGGTGTTCTTAATATTCTTCTATAAAAACACATATCTGCTGTTTCTATATAATTTTTCACTATTCTGCTGATTGTCCAAAGTCGACTTCCATACATCAGAACTGGTTCTGACAAAGATATAGTACAGAGGATGGTCTTCATCCTGTGAAATGTTAACTTTTACCTGGACTATTCTACATTTGACTTCTTTAATACATCTTCCAACTGATGTTACTAATAAACCTAAATATTTGAATATGTTGATTTGTTTCAGACTAGTACTATCTACTTTGGTGTTTCATTCTGGATGACATTTATTCTTTGATATTACCATTACCTCAGTTTTTCTGTTATTCAGACTGAGTCCTTTGTTTTTACTTTCTGTTGCAATGATATTCATCAATTTTTGTAATTGAGTTTTATTTTCTACTATCAAAACTGTATAATTATCATATCACAGGTTGTTTATATTATGCCTTCCAACAGGTATTCCTGCATATCTTGTATTGATCTCATCATTATTTCACTGTATAAATTTCACAGATCAGATGACAGCACTTAACTTTGTCTAACCCCTTGTTTGATGTGTTGAAGTGTTTCTGTTTGGTTCTTACCTATAGTACTTACGTAAAAAACAAGAGGATTTTCAATATTACATAATACACGAGTGTGTTTTCGGGGATGAAATAAAATTTAAAAATAGCAAGACTGAGACATGTCATGCAAGTAGTAGGAGGCAGCTGAGGTAGTTTGAGGGCTGATATGAATATCGCATCCCATAAGTCAAAATAACCGAAATAGAACAAGAACAAGATGGGAAGATTCAATCAGAGAGATTGTTAAAATACAACGGCCTAACCATGACACACACGTGCATCAAAGATGGCCAAAGGCAGAAAACTTCAACTCCCAACTACGCCTAAGAGCATTATGGAAAAGACAATAAATATATATATTCTTTTACAGATAAAGTGGTTTTTACATGCTTAGCATACTACCATCAGATAGTGTCCCTAAAATACATTGCTATACAGACACAATGGATACAAAGCCAGGGGCGGACTATGCATAAGATGGTTTACAGAAATAAAACAATCAACGAGAACAAACAATAGCAAGCACACAAAAAGGCCATCACAAGAGAACCTTTCTACCTCTGAAGCTGCAATACACATTGTTTATTGTCCATTCCCAAGTGAATAATAGTTATCTGTCTGACTATCTATCAATCTATCTATCTATCTATCTATCTATCTATCTATCTATCTATCTATCTATCTATCTATCTATCTATCTATCTATCTATCTATCTATCTATCTATCTATCTATCTATCTATCTATCTATCTATCTATCTATCTATCTATCTATCTATCTATCTATCTATCTATCTATCTATCTATCTATCTATCTATCTATCTATCTATCTATCTATCTATCTATCTATCTATCTATCTATCTATCTATCTATCTATCTATCTATCTATCTATCTATCTATCTATCTATCTATCTATCTATCTATCTATCTATCTATCTATCTATCTATCTATCTATCTATCTATCTATCTATCTATCTATCTATCTATCTATCTATCTATCTATCTATCTATCTATCTATCTATCTATCTATCTATCTATCTATCTATCTATCTATCTATCTATCTATCTCTATCTATCTATCTATCTATCTATCTATCTATCTATCTATCTATCTATCTATCTATCTATCTATCTATCTATCTATCTATCTATCTATCTATCTATCTATCTATCTATCTATCTATCTATCTATCTATCTATCTATCTATCTATCTATCTATCTATCTATCTATCTATCTATCTATCTATCTATCTATCTATCTATCTATCTATCTATCTATCTATCTATCTATCTATCTATCTATCTATCTATCTATCTATCTATCTATCATTTGTCTATCTGTCTGTCTATTTATCTTAGTTCCTTCAGCGCCGAATACGATGCGTAAGGCAGAAACAATAGCTCTCCAGTTCGAGCGATGTGATGCTACTGTATGTAATTGTTGTATGTTGTTGAGACCCATAGACATAGGCCTACCTCTTTGATGGTTGTTCTGCGAAGAGTCTCTTGGTCTTCCTCTTTTTCTTTTGCTATATGGTACCCATATGGTACCCATTTTAATGCTTGTAGTAACATGCTATTTTTATTCATTCTAAGTACATGTCCGATATAAGTACATCGATAAAATTCATGGAGGTGTATAAAGCGAAAATAATTTTTGTAAACACATCCACGCCACGAAGAAACAAAACTTGAAAACTATGTAAAATCGGTGTAGACAAATTTTCAAAGTAGTACGGTGTTACTTTAAGAACACACATCTGCATTTTCAGCGCATGTTGTTTGCATTTGTTTTGAAATGTTTTTATTTGTATTCTTATATATTGTATGATTATATTCTTATGAAGTAATTGTCCTCATGTATAATCTCACAAACTTTAGTTGGAAATTCCTTGTGTTAAAAATGTGTACACTCATTAATAGTGCGGGCTGTCGTAGCGTATTGAAATTGATAATATATACCGTAATAAAGTTTTCTAATAAAAAAAGAAAATTATAATACGCTCGTTATATAAAGAAACAAATCCCAATCTTTAATTGAATATTTCAAACAGCAGCAAGACCAGGGTGGCGCGATTTTGAACTGTTGCCAATGTTAAGCGCGCTGGAAACAATTTCCAAGAGAACAGTAAGCGAAATGAATGCATTTTATATAAACAGACGTACTGGAGTAAGTTTGCCCCGGGCGTTAAAACTTATAGTTTTTGCACTGCTTCCAAATGTTTACGAAACGATAATCTAGCCTCTAGCCCATATGAACATCTTTATTGAGCAAGCTTTGGGAGACTTAATAGCGACGTAAAAGAAATCGTTCTATACATGAACATTATTGGAATAGTCGGAATAGACGATAGTAACGGATCGAAGAAGAACATGAAAATTAAAATAAATATAATTTTATATAGACAGAATAATCTAGCTGCATATAGAGATACACAAGCTAACTAAATATTTTATTGAACGTACTTGCAACTACGCCTCTGGTTATGAATATTGATTGGAGATCTATTTTCTGGCTGTTATCGTAGCGAATTTTATCACTTTCTTGTTACACTCATCTTCCTAATTATCAACATAGTCATCTTAAACTTTACTCTGTTGATCAGTGATTCTTTAAAAATCTTGTAATATGAACCTCTTCGAAAGTCTGACAAAATCTAGAGAAAAACTTTAGATGTTTCGTCAATTGCTTGACCTTTGTAAGCAGCATGATGATGTCGGCTAATGTCTTTTGAAGACTATAACAGATTCTTTTATATTTACAAGTCATTTATATGAGCCCACTTGGTAAAGTTCATGAAACCATTTGAAAACATCGAGGACCATGTCTGAAAGTCTGACTAAACTTATACATCGCGTCGAAGTTTGAGGAAATTTTTCAATCGTGTCGAATAGTGACAATGCTCTCATCCGGATTATACATTTTATGAAATTCATCAACTGCGTTAGAAATGTGTTGAATCATTAGCACCAAAACCTGTTGAATGTTATCGTCAATATCAGAAGTATTAGTAGCGTTCTTATAGTCCATGGTCATGTGGGGATTGTTGTTATATTTATCCATAGCGGTCTGTCTCGAGTACTACACAACAAAGAAGAATATTCTTTCGAAGACAATCATGTAAGACATATATTGAAGACACTTTTTATATGATATTCCTGAAGGACATATATTTGTGTCGATGACAGCTCTATATTACATATATTTGTGTCGATTACAGCTCTATATTACATATATTTGTGTCGATGACAGCTCTATATTACATATATTTCACGTTTTCATTCCACGACAGGCATATAGGACATATATTTTACATATTTGCTTTCGATGACAGTTATGTATGGCAATATTTTATATATTATTTTGTTTTCGATGACAATGTCCTATGGGACATATATTTACATTTAGTAGGACAACGCTGTAACGTAATAGTTCCGAAATTAAATTATTGCCTGAAGATATGGAGTAGCTTGCTCTTAGTAGTAATCTTGACTTGCGGCTTGCAGTTCTATTGAGAGGGACGGTGTACAATTGGGGAACCAAAATACAGTGAAAATAATCCTTAAAGTCATTTTATTTTTATTTTTTTAAATTGCTGCAAGCTTTCCGATTTACCATTTGAGGACATAGTCTTGTAGCCTTTGCCATCTGCTGAAAAAGATGAAACGGCCTTTGTAGACCTTCGAGGGCTGCATGTCTGACACACAGCACGCGATGGCACAAGTGGGCTTGTGATTCCTTGTACATACTGTGGGAGACTCTTTGTGGCTGGGTTTGTCTTGTTAATCACATCCGTCATCGTCGTGGATCGTAGATTAGATGTCTTATAGGACAACAATAATACTATGATCTGAAAAGATGGGAAGATGTCTACCTATTAAATCTTTATTGCAAATACAATCAATCATTTACAAGGAGAACAAAGAATTTTAAGCCGCGTGTTATGTTCTCCTATCTTACTCTGAGGGTAACCACCGGACGTCTTGGTTTTACTTCTGGTCAAGGATGGAAACCTGTTGGTGCCAAGTTTCGGAAATAAGATACTGATAAAAATCGGATGTCCTATGTGATGCTCGAATTTGTATCGTGTAAAAACTTAGTCCCAATACAAGACAATGACCTTACACAAGCATTTCTTTAATTTATTATCACTTCCGTTAATTATAGGGGGTGGGGATAGGGTGCGACCAACACTTGCAGGCGCAGCAGTACAGAATAAAATGATGATAACAGACATATCTTGCCAGATTTAAACTTCCCACCAGAGTAGAATCACCAGTTCGTGACACTTCACCCAATACCAGATTCAGTGAAACTGTTATCTTGGTCGGACTTGGACCAAGATCTGAAAAAAGCATCTATAAAACAGAATATCAAAGAAATATTATTCTTGTGCAGCAGATGTCCACGGCCTTGTATAGGAAACACGTGATAAATTCGTACTTACGGGTTACATCATCATCTCATGACCATCATCATTATCATAATCATCATTAGCGTCATCACTAGCATCATCATCATCATCATCCTCATCATTAGCATCATCATTAGCATCATCATCATTAGCATCATCATCATCATCATCATCATCATTAGTAGCGTCATCATTAGTACCATCATCATTATCATAATCATCATTAGCGTCATCACTAGCATCATCATCATCATCCTCATCATCAACTTCATCACCACCATCGTCATCATTAGCATTATCATCATCATTAGCATCATCATCATCATTAGCATCATCATCATTAGCGTAATCATGAGCACCATTATCATTAGAGTCATCATTAGCATCATCATCATTAGCATCATCATCATCATTAGCATCATCATCATTAGCATCATCATCATTAGCATCATCATCATCATTAGAGTCATCATTAGCATCATCATCATTAGAGTCATCATTAGCATCATCATCATTAGCATCATCATCATTTGCATCATCATCATTAGCATCATCATCATTAGAGTCATCATTAGCATCGACATCATTAGCATCATCATCATTAGAGTCATCATTAGCATCGACATCATTAGCATCATCATCATTAGCATCATCATCATTAGCATCATCATCATTGGTTCCCCGTCCTGCCCAGTTGCAGAGCTACCACTTATATCGGTGACTATCAATTCCTTACTTATTCTAGTCTAACGAACATCAATATAGCAACAATGACGTCTACATTCCGACTCCCCTCCTGAAATATTGATATATACACACAATAGAACATACACAAGGCACTTTCTACGGTTACATTACAAATTATTCCAAGATAAAATTTATCGGACATAATGTCATAATGTCCCGGACAAAATATACCCCCAAAAAATATCGCAGACAAAATATACCTAGACAGAATATCCCAGACAAAAATTCCTAGACAAAATATACTCAGACAAAATGTTCCAAGACAAAATATCCCTACATAGCCAAAAATTAGGAAAACAGTTATAGTAATAGAAACAGAAAAATTGCTGAAGTAATTTATTTCAATCCCCTAGGAGATGACACGTTTTATGCAAACATAAGATGGAGGTATGACATCTTGTATACAAACGTACCGAGGAGAGATACGGAGTGCCTAAGGCTATGAAAATAACACCTTTATTGTTCAAATTAGTGTGTTTTCACAAACTAGAAAATTAAAATAACAAAGATAGGCTAGATTCCGAAGTGTCACTAGACTAAGTTCATCTCTTATGTAAACATATTACCTTGACATTTGTGTGGTCATTATGTGCCTCTAAGATAGGCAATATGAGGGTCTCGGGAACAACCAAGGAACAAACAAGAAACAAGGAACGAGCATTGTAAGGAAAAAACAACAACCAAACTCACGAAATGAATGGTTCAGGGGTAAGATATAAGGAAGATAATAGTTGGCTTTAGGTTCTTAGTTCAGCGGTTCTTAATCAGTAGTGCATTTTATTCGAGTAGTATTTAAGTTTAGAGATTTCTAGTATGGTGCCATACTATGTGGACATTTTAGTTAAGTGATTCCAAGGATTTTCAAGATATTCGTAAGTAGTTGAGAGATTTGAAGGACTTCCAAGCCATTCGTGAGTTATAAATTCGTTCATATTTAGAATTATTTATTGGGTGACTTTGTCCATCGAAGCTAGTGGCCAGCTGCCACGTGTTACATTAACATTTTAGCGTTACATTTTTGTGAAGGTTTTCTATAAAAATGGCAACATTTATTACATAGCAGAAAGGTTGTAGTAAATTTGTTTTAGGGGAGTTTATGTTTGTGAAACACAGATCTGAAGCTGGTGGGAAAGAGATCTGGTGGAAATGTGTGATATACAATTATTGAAACTCTTGGTGATAATATAGTTTTAGAGCAAGGTGAACATGATCATGCACCTGTACATGGCAAAGTTTCAAAATGGTAAAAATGGAGCAACGTGCTGAAAACACAGAAGACGTTACCAGGAACACTGTGCAACACGTTTTAAGACAAGTATCAAGCCAGCATGAACATCATCTAACTCAACAAGAATATTTAACTAGAGATATTTGCAGACATTGTCATCGAAATGGAATCAATGATCAACACATTGACGAATATAGAAACGTAATAGACGAAAGTCTGTTTTTGCGTGTGAAAAGGTCAGATTTCATTGTTCGCAGCACTGGAATATGTTGATTTTCTTTCTCAGAGCAGATATTGGTTTGCTGATGGAACATTTCGAGTTACCCCAGATAGATTCGATCAACTGTATACGATCCATGCATTTGAGAATGGTCAAATAAAACCCATGTGTGTATGCACTATTGTCTATTGGAAGTGAAGCAATGTACCCTTGCCAGTTTCAGCATATCATAGAACTGGGATATAACAGAAATGTAGCTCCAACTTCAATAGTTATTGATTTCGAATTAGCTGCAATTAAAGCATTTGAATGTGCATTTCCACGAGCTCAAGTATCAGGATGTTATTTTCACTTTGGACAGAACGTTTGACGAAAACTACAGTCTGAGGGTAAAAAGGCGTTGTAGTTTAACTCTGATGAAATTATTCAATAAATGTCAAACAACTTATGACTTTGACATTAGTACCAGGAACATATGTGATTACTGTTTTCGAACAACTCACCAATATTGATAGTTTTTCAGATCTGTAATTCCTCATTGATTACTTCGAAGATTTCTAGATTTGACGGTTTCGTCGTGGGCGCCTTTCGCAGCCTCGATTTCCAGTGAGCCTTTGGAATCAACACAATCGTGTCATGAATCAATTGCCAAGAAGCAACAACGCTGTTGAAGGTTGGCACAATGCATTTAATTCAATGGTGAACGCATCTCAACAAACGGCATCAAGACTTGACCGGAAAGTTACTGCAACAACAACATAGATCTGCACTGTTGAGAAGTCAGATTGCCACTGGTAAACCAACAACAAAGAAACGAAAAGTTTACCAACGTGTTGAGGATGCTATTAAAACAATTATCAAGTGAAGACCAAAGATATATTACATCTGATATTCTTCATCGTGTGGAATGTTGTCTGTTCCTGGGCAATTCTACATTTGACTTCTTTAATGCATCTCCAATCGAATGTTATTACTATACCCATTTGAATATGTTGACTTGCTTCAGACTGATACCATCTACATTGATGTTGCATTCTGGGTGACATTTATTCTTTGATACTAACATTATTTCAGTTTTTCTGTTATCCAGACTAAGGTCTTTGTTTTCACTTTCTTTTGCAATAGTATTCATCATTTCTTGTAACTGTGTTTCATTTTCGGCTATCAAAACTGTATCAAAGTCGTTTATGGTAAAGATCTGAGAATAATAAGGAATACATATTGGTAACATAGAGCAGCCATACGAATAGATAACTAAACGGGATCATTTCAACACACCAAACAGGGTTGTGTACTGTTACCCGATCTGTTCAATGTATACAGTAAAATAATACTGAGATCCATACATGATATGCCAGGAATAATAGTTATATATCAAGTGACATATTCTTTCCAGAACGTTGTCTTCGTCGTGGATACTCTAAACCTCTCTGTCAAGGGTGAGCAAGCCTGAATTGGCCAGAGACATATACATACATTCTTCGATGTTGCTGCCCATTGTCTTTTTGGTATTCCTCTTCTTCTCTCACCTGGCGCTCTGCCATCTAGAATTAGCCTTTCAATACAATCATGATGATCAAGTTCCCAAAATACCGTAGCTTCCTTCTTATAATGGTATTTAGAATTGACCCTTCTTTTAGTTTCAGTAACTTCGAAATTTCAATGTTCTTCTTTTTCTCTGTCCATGACATTCGTAGAATCTTTCTGCAGTTCTTCATTTCAAATGAATTTGTTCTTTTGGATCTTGATTCTTGACTAGAAATTGTTTGGATATTGTGTTGTTTAAAGCCCAAGTCTCGCATCCATATCTTGCCACTGGAAAAACACATGATCTTGAAAGGGTTACTTTAGTGTCGTTATTACTACTTTGCTATAGCTTTCTCATTTGTATTAATTTGAGTGTTGCAATTTTGAGTCCTCTTCAAATCTCGATAGAATAATCTCTAGAACTGTTTATATTCGCTCCAAGATATTCGAATTTGTTTACACATTCTAGTTCTATATTGTATAGGGCCTATGTTGATTATTGGTTTGATCTTTGTTTTATCTGTTGTCATAATTTCTGTTCTCGTGCATTTAAATTTAGATTTTAGATCTCGATGTATTTCTTTGCTGTTGTGATTACCTATTTCAGTCCCTCATAATGTATAGTAAGGAGGACTGTATCACCTGCATATCTTATTTCTGGATTCTTGTATCCACTGATATTTATTGGATGTAACATTTTCCTCTAGTTCTTCTCATACATTTCGCATTATATTCTGCATAGATGTTAAAATGATAATGGGATAGAGTGCACCTCTGTCTCACTCCACTTTGAACAGCGAACCACTCAGCTGTTTCACCCTCCACTCTTACTGCTGCTTGTTGTTCGTGATATAGTGTGTCCATAAGATGTATTAGATGTTCATCAAATATGTGCAGAACATCTTATATATCATCATCATGTGTCAAGAACTGCCTGCTCAAAGTTAAACGGATGATTTCATCATCATCATGTGTCATCGTCTACCTGCTCAGTTAATGGAAATATTTCATCATCATCACGTGTCAGGACCTACCTGCTCATAGCTAAAGGGATTCTTTTATTTCATCATCATCTGTACAATCTACAGCACTTTAATTTTTAGGTAGTTGTATGAACACTGATGATTTTAGGTCTTTAGGTATGTGACCTGTTTCGTATATGTCATTGCAAAGTTGTGTGATAGTTTTCACACCAGATTCATCTAATGTTTTTAATATGTCTAATGTTATGTTGTCAACGCCACAGTCTTTCGATATTTTATTAATATATTCCCTTTATTACTTCTAATTTTAGTATTACTGGACTATCACTAATTGTATTGTCATTTCTCGCTTTGTTGGTCTCCACACAGATCTATCACATATGCCAAGCTTGTCATTATTTCTGTTTTATCAATTATAACTTATCCTCTGTTATTTCTCATGCAGCAAAACCTGATTATATTACTGTTATTATTTATGATTTGTCTTACTTCCTTGTATATTTCTTTGGTCTAGAGTTAAAGAGGTATCTACTCTGTTTTCCTGCATTGTGTTCCCGACCATGTTCTATTTTGATTCTGCGCGTGTGACGTATTAATCTGTATAGCAATTAATATTTTGGGGTTTTCTGGCTTTATTTCTTTCTGAAATTTTACCTCTTATTTGCTCTGTCATCCATTAGTTTGTCTATTGCTTTTCTCTATGGTTTTTTTTTTTTGTTATATTAATATGTTTTTCCCATTTGATATCCTACTTATTGTCTATTTTTTGCTTATTGGTTCTACCTTCTGTGTTACTTCATACACTCGATCTTTAGATGTGCATATCTTTTGTATCTCATGATCTCTAAACATCATGTTTTTGTATATCTGATTGTTTCTGCGCTCATACTTGTGCATCTTGATTTCTTGTATGCTTTGTCTTCTTAAGCTTTACAGATATTTTATATTAGGCGGACACAGAAAATCCTGGATTAATAACATCAATGAATGGCCGGGACATGATTTTTCTACACCCCTCCGAATGGCTGAGGATAGAAATGATGGAGGGATTTTTTAGCTTATCTCAAGTTCAAAAGGGTTCAAAAGTCGTAGAAGATTGACTTCACTGTACTCAGTATCCCATATGTACTCCGTCACTCTCAACAAAGCGGCACGCCGCATGCCGAACAGTCGAGGGTCGAAGAAGGAGGTAAGAGAAAATTCGGGATTGATAAAAACAAGAATGGTCTAAGCATTTTTTTCAGACTCCTTTGAATCGCTGAGGATATAGTTGTTTAAAGATAATTTTGTGCTGATGTATGCAGTGTGACATCACTGACAACTATAGATCTTATTATTATTATTATAATTATTATTTTTATTATTATTTTTATTATTATTATTATTATTATAAAGTACTGTATGAATATGGCGCTATACAGATCTAGATAAACAGTCAGCATAAATAGATAGATGGATGGATGGGTATATATATATATATATATATATATATATATATATATATATATATATATATATATATATATATATATATATATATATATATACACACAGAGAGAGAGAGAGAGATACACAGACAGCGATAAAGATATTTATATTGCAAATAACATCGATAAGTGCAATGACAACAATATAGATAAATGAAACAGATCTCAAGACCAAATCTGATTTATTGATATCAAAGATTGAAATCAATTTATTATGTCATTTATTTCGAAGAGATAGCAAGGTATATGGAAACGCTGTACCATACGTTTTCCCAAAAAACCACAAATCCGTAGAATGCTCTTCGTGACAGAAATGATGCCACGGTAATTAAACCGATGTCAGCAGCTACTTCCAGTGAATACCTAAAACTTGCATGTGAGGTGGAAAATTCATTATTCTGCCAAAAGCCAACCTGTAATGCTCCATTAAGGATAAACACAACAAAAGTGTCAGAAAGATAATTGATAAAATAGGTTATATCTTGGTCAACAGTAATTTGAAGTACTGCATCAACTGATGTGAATGACCTGGCGTAAAGTTGCTCAACTTGTTTGTAGCCTGAGACCGAACCAACCTGTAATGATATAAATAAGAGACTAAACATTACAAAAATGTGACATGTCGATGGGATTATTCTTTTCTACTTATTTGTCTCCCCATGTGACTGCTATTTATTCTGCTATTGGTCTTGTATAGAATGTTTTATTATAGATCGTTGTTAAGTTTCACATAACTCGATTAACAGAGATGCAACACTTGTATGGCAGATTGGTTATTGATCTGATTATAACCTACAACAATGGAAACATTCCGATACCATCACAACCACTCCAGGTCTATATGTCAAGATCTTCTTTAGACAAGTGACATCCACTAAACTATAACAATTCAGATATATGACTTTCTATGTTCGTTCTCAAACTCCTGCTGGTTTACGGGATGTAGTCAGTAGAACAGTATGTGATGTGGCATGGTTTACAGCTTGACTGCGATATGTCTACATCTTTCCGCTACATTCGACATCCGTATGGATGATCTGGAACTTTGATATATGTGGTAGGACAGACTTCACCAAAACCTCCTTAGTTGTGTCTTATGACACGCGTTGCAGTTAAAAGTGTTGTTATTCTTCCTGGTATTGTAACACATAAGAGATTTAAGATATGAAGAATTGAAACATTCAGATATACGTTGCGTAAATAAATATATTACACTGGGCGCATAGAGACCAAAAGTACAACTATAACCAGTGTGGACTCGAGTCTATGAACGAAAAGGGCGTGACTTCAATTGTAAAAAATAAGAGGAATTCAATTATCCCGTATCAAACAATTACAAACAAAGAAATGGTTTGAGGAATAATGGGTTAAAATGTGAGGACACAATACTCACTATTTTCTTTGCAATAGATTGTCAAGAATAATTTCTTTAAAATAAATGCTCAATCGTTCAACGAATTCGTTAGTTGAATTCTTTAATCTTGAGTACTCCAGTACTCAGAACATTGCCAATAATGATATTTTTGTAATGAAGATTATATTTGTCAATAATTACTTATGTGCCTCATAATATTCTCAAGAATGAAGTCTTTGAAATAGAGATCTGATCGTTCAACAACTATTGCAGACTCGTAACACTGTCAAGAATGATATCTTTGTAAGGGGTTATCCACAAACTATGTCAACAATTCGTGGAAAAGGATATGAGAAATGTTGATGTTAACGAAACAGGTTTTTATAAACCACTTAAATTATGTGAATTTGATCAACATTTCTAGAAATATGATAATATTATGTCGTCTTTTCGCACTATTTCAGACCATTCTTGGACGGGTGTCGGGGCATATGCTGGGGGCTGGGAGAATGTTATTGACATAATTTAAGACAGGGGTCTCTGAATTACTGACAAGCTGTTGACAGGGGGGAGGGAGAGGAGTCAAAGATTGTCAAAAAATTGCTGACGTAATTTATGGACAACCCTCTAATAAAGATTAGATTACATAACATGATCAAGAATGAAGTCTTTGAAATAAAGATGTGATCTTTCAACAACCGCTTCTGCTGCTCATAACATGGTCAAGAATGAAGTCTTTGAAATAAAGATGTGATCTTTCAACAACTGCTTCTGCAGCTCATAACATGGTCAAGAATAAAATCTTTGAAATAAAGATGTGATCTTTCAACAACTGCTTCTGTAGCTCATAACATGGTCAAGAATGAAGTCTTTGAAATAAAGATGTGATCTTTCAACAACTACTTCTGCTGATCATAACATGTGAAGAATGAAGTCTTTGAAATAAAGATGTGATCTTTCAACAACTGCTTCTGCTGCTCATAACATGGTCAAGAATGAAGTCTTTGAAATAAAGATGTGATCTTTCAACAACTGCTTATGCAGCTCATAACATGGTCAAGAATGAAGTCTTTGAAATAAAGATGCGATCTTTCAACAACTGCTTATACAGCTCATAACATGGTCAAGAATGAAGTCTTTGAAATAAAGATGTGATCTTTCAACAACTGCTTATACAGCTCATAACATGGTCAAGAATGAAGTCTTTGAAATAAAGATGTGATCTTTCAACAACTGCTTCTGCTGCTCATAACATCGTCAAGAATGAAGTCTTTGAAATAAAGATGTGATCTTTCAACAACTGCTTCTGCTGCTCATAACATGGTCAAGAATGACGTCTTTGTAATGGGTATTTTATTGTTCACTCACAACTACACCGTCTCATTAAGTTGTTTATATTGAAGGTATTGTACCGTCTGTGAGGAAATAAAATAGGGTTTTCCCGGAGCGTTATTTGATCATAAATACAAAATGTTGCTAAATTGTCAAGTAAAAAATGCTGGTCATACTAAATGTGATAGCCGCACAAGTAAAGTTAAATTGAAAATATGGGTCCTACTAGCATTGATAGTCGCACAAGTAAACAATGAGATGGTATATTTGAAAAAGTCATATAATTAAAGGTCACATAATTAAATGTTATAGCAGGTATTTACAAGGTTTAGGAGGTTTGTGGACTATTAAAGGTTGAATTTTTTGGGAGTTATTTTCGGTGTTTTCGGGCTTGCGGTTAGGATTAGACTACACTACTAGTAGAGTAAGTGGTTAGGGTTAGGATTGGAGACAAACATTAAAAGAGTTAGGACTAGGCAATTTGAGTTGTAAGATGAACTGTTGGAGGTTAGAGTAAATACGGTAGAATAAGGGTTATGGTTAGTGTTAGGGTAAGCGTTATGGTTAGGGTTAGACTCTGTAGGTGGCCAATATTAGACAATGCGACGCTACTATAAGTATACATTTTTTATAGTAGGATTATGGTTAGGATTAGAGATAAAACTAAAAGGGTTCGGGTAAGGATAAGTATGTATTAGTTGTAGAAACAACTATTATGGTTAGCTTTAGACTTATATAGATGGTCATTATTGGACAATATCTTGAGATTGGTGTTGAGAGGGTTCGAATCTTGAGTTATGTTTAGATTGTTGCCACAAGAATTCGTACATGTATGTTCGCAGCTTATGTCGGTGTGTACTGTTCTGATTTATGTTGCGTTATTTTAAGAATGGCATGCAAAATGCCAAATTATTGGAACAAACAGATTACAAATGTTTCTTTGTCGTCAAGAAGGCGAATAAACTGTTGAAAATTATCTGTTGCAGACATATTTTTTTCATAATGTCGTCGTTTCTAAAAGCGCACAAAAATTAGGCCAATTTGTTGGCACGTGAAAGTAGCCCCAATACTATATCTAGAGTGTACATGCGTGCAATGGTGTCATATTTAGAATATAGGAGATCTGTGGTCGTCAGAACTCGTAATACCAAATATTGTAATGTGTCTTGTCTTGTCCTATCCATGTGTACCTCTAAGCGTCATGGGGAGCGGAAGTCTTCTTTCTTTAGCTGTGATACCGCTGTCATAGTACAGCTTTAGTGTTCTAGTATTTTTCTAATGTTATATATTCATCTTCGTCTGGGTCTTCTCCTGTTTCTCTTTCCAGATAATCTTTTATTGAAGGTCATCTATTGAATACAATATGGTTCCATTTTGATTAGGTGACCGAATCATTTAATCTTCTGTGTGTCTATGTATTTGCACGGCATTGTTTTCATCAGATTTCTTATGGTGTTTTTGCTTATTCTGTCTATTTTTGTTACCCCAGTGCTGTTCTCAGGCACGTCTTTTCGCATACCGCGAGTTTTTATTCTAGTTTCTCTGTCAGGGTTCAGGTATGGCATTAGTAACACAGTGTAGTCATGAACACTGTGTTTTTTCTGGAGATCATGTCGATGTTTTGGTGTTTCAGCAGTGGTGCTAATTGACACAAAACTTCATTTGTTTTCTGACATCTTGTCTCTATATCTCTATCTATTCTACCGTCTTCCGAGAACACGCTACCTAGATACTTAAATTCCTTGACTTGGTTGAGTTTTGTGCTGGCTATGTATATTTCTAGTGGGGATTGATTTCTGCATATCTTTAATGTTTCTGATTTTGGTTTGTTGATTTTCATGTTTTTGTTTTCATGATGGATATTTAATGTTTTTATGAGTTTTTGCAGCTCAGATATATCGTTGTATATCAACGCCTGATCGTCTGCGAATAGCAATTCGTTAATGATGTTACTGTTTTCTTTGCCTCCGTTTTCTTGTACATGTTGGATTTCCTGTTCTATTGCGCTTAAGGTTTCTTTGATTATTTTGTTTATATAGATGTTAAATGGGAGCAGAGATATTACGCATCCCTGTCTGACTCCAGATGTTATTATGAATGTTTCTGTCATTCCTTCTGGTGGTTTTACTCTTGCTTCGCATCTCTAATATACTGGTTGATGTTTTCGAGGAGTTGGCCGTGGATCCCGAATTTTTCAAAGTAGATCCACAGTATGTCTCTGTTAACGCTGTCCAATGCCTTTTCTTGGACGATAAATGTGATGTTCAGTTGATTGTTGTATTCTATTTTCTGTTTTAGGATACATCTAGTATACGATTGTTGAATATAGGCACTGCTATAAATGATACATCTAGGATACGATTGTTGATTGTAGACATTACTAAAGATGATACATCTAGGATACGATTGTTGAATGTAGACATTACTATAAATGATACATCTAGGATACGATTGTTGATTGAAGACATTACTATAAATGATACATCTAGGATACGATTGTTGATTGAAGACATTACTATAGATGATACATCTAGGATACGATTGTTGATTGAAGACATTATTATAAATGATACATCTAGGATACGATTGTTGAATATAGGCACTACTATAAATGATACATCTAGGATACGATTGTTGAATGTAGGCACTACTATAAATGATACATCTAGGATACGATTGTTGAATGTAGAGATTATTATAGATGATACATCTAGGATACGATTGTTGAATGTATGTAAAACTATAGATGATGCATTTAGGATACGATTGTTGAATGTAGAAATTATTATAGATGATACATCTAGGATACGATTGTTGAATGTAGACATTACTATAGATGATTTTAGATGATACATTTAGGATACGATTGTTGAATGTAGGTAAAACTATAGATTGATGCATCTAGATTATGAATGTTGTTTTGTATGTCTGTGCGTTCGTCCATCACAAGTGATGATGACAATTTTTTACATCCACTTTTGAAAATTAAGTTATAATGACCATTCATAATAGTTCGTAGAGGACTTATGATCCCTATTCGAGCTGTAAATGTTATTGGACAGTTTGGATATGGAATGACCACTGTAGGCGGATTTTGGTCTATCCGTGACTTTCTAGCTACTCTCCGCTGTTCAGCTTTTCTCATCTTTTCAGCTTATGCGCTCTTTTTGACTGTAGATCGTCATGTAGATCTATTTTGTGCAAGATCTTCCCTTGTGTCTTGGTCTATTTCAAACGCTTTCAGTGAAGTCTTTAGCGACTCCTTGTAGCGCTTCTTTTGGCCACCTTGAGATCTTTTACCCTTCTCCAGCTCGAGAAGTATCTTTGGCAGGCGATAGTCTGGCATATAAATGTATGTACTACTATAGATGATACATCTAAAATACGAATGAAGAATTTGGTATTCAATTTTGCATGTGTAGGACTGGCATCTGAGGGACAGATATAGGAATGTGTTCAACCAGTGAACCATGGAACCATCAGCTGGTATTACACTTTGATATTTTCTTGAACAGAATAAGCAATTATGTGTTTGTCCGGAATGCAGTAACATCGTCTTATAATCAATGTGAAATATTTCAGAAGACAACAGGCGGGCTTTTTTCTAAAAAGTCTGCTAACAGTATAATACTTTATATCAAATATTTGTCGTATCAAATTAATGATGAAGAAATTTTATTCTACTGGCAGCATCAACAAATGTTGGAAAGTTAATAAAAGAAAATTAGGATCATGTCAATGCAATAGTTGTAAATATTTTCAGAAATAATAACTTCACTTACCATACAGTGGCAGCCATATTGGTTTTAAAATAATGGAAGTCCAATTGGTATTTTCATGTAGGTAATCTGTTTATGGAATTACAAATATATTCTAAACTAAGAAAATTTGGTTCATTACGGAAAGACGTGTCTACTTTTCCACAATATATGGTATTCATTTTCTTTTGCTGGAAGAAATTAGCAATATTGTATGTAGAACCCTTTACTACCCGGTTAAGACCCCGGTGCAATAATCTCTAGACTATCCCCGTTTAAAATTAGAGGAATGTTTGCTGGAAGAAATATTTGAAGACTGGAATGTTGTTCTTCTTCATGAATTCTCACTCACCAGCTGTTTAACAGGATATTGTCTGAATAAGAGAATACATTTTGTCTTCGCTTTCAGCTTGATTTCGATTGATGCATCTTTCGCTACAACACATCTGATTTCAGTATGACTTTCCAACCTCATAAAGGCGTTATTAAAGGCTTTGGCTTCCATCTCGATTGTATTTGGTACTAACAACATATGCGGCGCAACAAGCTGCCCTGCTTAGTCCCACTCTTGATAAATGTCCATTTTCAAACTGTCGCACAACATCATGTGTCTATATGAATGCCGATGTTAAGAAAGATACTCAACAGTCTGTGCGTGTATGAATGGCTATCTTAAGATAGACACACATCAATTCTCTACCTGATTGAATGCTTATGTAAAGAAATATAAACAATAGTCTGTGCCAGAATATAATGCTCATGTTAAGATAGATACACAAGTAGGAATATACCTGTATGTATGTAATATACCTGTATGTATGTAATATACCTGTATGTATGTAATATACCTGTATGTATGTAATATACCTGTAGGAATGCCCATGTTAACATGTCCGTACATTTATGAACAGTCGTTACATGTATGAACAGTCGGTACATGTATGAACAGTCGGTACATGTATGAATATCCATATGCTAAGAGATAAACAACAGTCTGCACCCATATTCAGAAAATATAAAAGATACTAGTTCCTGTGTGAATATCCACAAAATGAAAGGTACAAACAGGCTGCACTGTGGATTAAACATCGACTATTTATGTTCAAACACAGGACACTGCCAAACAATAAACATTACCACAAATACAGAAGAACAAACAACGCTTATACTCACTAAGGCAAGACAGGCAATGGTGAGAAGTACAATTCCGTTCATGTTTCTAGATCTGTCTGTGCGAGTAGATTACTGAATCTGTGCAAGTAGACTGCTGAATCTGGATAAAACTAAGCTGAAATACCGAGCTTTTTATACACGTTCGTCTAAATGAAAGCTAATTCTTCGTCTACAGATGTGTCATTGTAAATCATAGTTAACAATGCTTAAAGTCAGATATATTTGACACATGTTTCACGCTTGACAATTATCTGTTTTATGTTGTGTTGATATTTTCTTGTTTACCGAGTACACAAAATCTTGTGCGACAGTTTGCTCACATTCTTCGATTTCATTATCTATCTCTACGTCGTCTTCTGAAACAGGGATTCTGAATTCTGTAAACTCGGACTCATTGAGTTTTTATCAAAAGTTGTCGGTCAAATAGTGGTTTTTGAAAGGACGTGAAATGTATTATAAGTGCAATTTAGGGGATCTCAGTTTCGCAGAAGTTGAGCTTTTGTATTGTGTTCAAAAGGTATCTGGTTGGATTAAGAGCTGTGATATCTTGTTCTAGAGGTACCGGTTTGGATAAAGAACCGTGATGTCTTGTGTTCAACAGGTACCGGTTTGGATAAAGAGCTGTGATATCTTGTGTTCAACAGGCATCCGGTTTGGATAAAGAACCGTGATGTCTTGTGTTCAGGAGGTATGTACCATAAGACCTACGGTCATGTTGGTCATGTTGGACCTATAGTTAGGTTGGTTATGTCTGACCTACGGGTATGTTGCTCCTGTCATACATACGGTCATTTTTGTCCTGTCAGATCTACGGTTATGTTGGCCCTGTCAGACGTACGGTCATGTTGGTGCTGTTATTGTAGAACATGACTGTAGTTTATTCTCTTGTATTTTTGTCATCTTTCATGTTTCCGAGACATATATTATTATTGTTATTCCATTTGTATGACAGATCCTAAACCATATGTGTTTGTCGATATCCTTCGCTCTACAAATGTTTAGTTTCAAAACAAATCCCCCCTCCCCTGTGGGGCGTGGATCCAATGTTAGGAAACATTGCATACATGGTCGTCCCACATGGTCCATTAAATAGTACTTCCTCTCTGTACCTCCATTTTTTATCCAATCTATCACATTGTGGACAAGAGACAATCCTGTAGTAATCTAGTTCTTATTTGAAAACTTTCAGTTAGCTTACAATCATGCACTACATTGCATGTACTTACACCATACATAGCTTTCAATAGGTTGAGGCATTTGTGTGTGATGTTATAGTGCTTCAAGTCTCCATACTATTTTCAGATCTACACCGTCGAAATGATCTCTCATGGTGCACACAAGTAATAAACAAAATGTACCCAAGTGTTTTTTCCACTGACTGTTGCAATACGTGTGACAGTGTAAATATATAGTTTTATAATTATTATTATTATTAATATTATTAATATTATTATTATTATTATTATTATTATTATTATTATTATTATTATTATTATTATTATTATTATTATTATTATTATTATTATTAATATTATTATTATTATTATTATTATTATTATTATTATTAATATTATTATTATTATTATTATTATTATTATTATTATTATTATTATTATTATTATTATTATTATTATTATTATTATTATTATTATTATTATTAATATTATTATTATTATTATTATTATTATTATTATTATTATTATTATTATTATTATTATTATTATTCTTATTATTATTATTATTATTATTATTATTATTATTATTATTATTATTATTAATGCTAGTGTTATTTATTACTACTAATATTATTTTACCACGTGTCTGGATGACCCAAAAGGGGAGCACGAATAATAAAATTGCCTCATATCATAAAATTAGTAAGAGTAGAAAGATGCCGTTAAGGGAGGGGGGGGGAATTCGGTTTAATAACCGACTCTATGATCTCCTCTGTAATGAATCGTATTAAAGACACATTCCTGAACCGCTTGGAGGGGGTAAACTCTTTCATCATGAAGCTTGCCTGGAGGTTGTAAGTCACAGTAACATTCCCTACAGAGTAGAAGATTCTAGTATATCGCATTGCATCCTACAGCCACATTAAGTCAAAGAGTCATCTGGGACTTGCAGAAACTCCAGGAAACCATATTAACAAGACTGTAAAAGACACACTATATAGATATGAAAGTAAAACTAAACCGCTTGTCATAGAGAACAAGAATGGCACAGTCATACTCCATAGGGTTTCTACCATTATTATTATTATTATTATTTCCACAATTATTCGACATGAGCAGGTTATACATGTGACTTGTGAGTTATGTCTGTGATACAACTAGTTACAAGATATCATCTACTTCAAATTTGTGGCAAGGGATCACTGATACAACTAGTTACAAGATATCATCTACTTCAAATTTGTGGCAAGGGATCACTGATACAACTAGTTACAAGATATCATCTACTTCAAACTTGTGGCAAGGGATCACTGATACATCTACGTACAAAATATCATCTACTTCCACTTGTGGTAAGGGATCACTGATACAACAAGTTACAAGATATCATCTACTTCAAACTTGTGGCAAGGAGTCCCTGACGCATCTACGTACAAAGTATCATCTACTTCAAACTTGTGGCAAGGAATCCCTGATGCATCTACGTACAAAATATCATCTACTTCAACTTGTGGCAAGGGATCTCAGATACAACTAGTTAGAAGATATCGTCTACTTCAACGTGTGGCAAGGGATCATTGAGAATTGTGTAAATGAGTCCCTTAGTAAACTTCCAAATAACAGCCAACACTAAGCAATGTTCACTATCAAGTCCGTAGATAAAGGGTAGGGGTTCCAACTCCTTTCCACTTACAAGGTCAGAATGTAACACTGAGCACGAGACAACAAACGATACCAGCGGGTAAATTCGTACCACACCCCTTGCTGGCTCTACCACAAACAGTAATACAAAATGCCACATAACCGATGAAAAGTTCTGTTTTAGTGAAACCCCCTTCCCTACCGAATCCCCCGTCCTTTCTTTATAAGACAATACATCAGCCAAGTTGTATACAAACATTGACACATGAAACAAAGAAGTTCGAACCGACGTGAACTCTATCTCACAACACCTGGTTCTTCACTAGTATTCTCAAGTCTTAATCCTGTTCTGATTTGATCTGTACGCGTGACTCAGGAATCTTGTTACAATTTATTCTAACCAGTGGCGTAACTACTGATCGGAAACCATGCTATAATCAAATAAGTCTTCGATATGGAGGAGACAATATAAAATCCTTCTTCTTCTAGTCCATACCATGTAGCCTTGGTTATCATGTCTTTCATCAGCCTTCACTCTCGTGTGCTGTCAATCATTTCCAGAAACCGATGTTCTGCCATGTCACAAAGCTAGGTTTTCAAGCATCTTCTCTCTTGGTCTTGCCCTACTCACTTGCTCTTTAACTTAACTGTTGTTACAATGTGTTCAATCTTTTCGTTTCTTATGATGTCTCAAAAACATGCGGACTGTCTCTTTCTGATGCGGATAAGAATATGTCATTTTTTAATATTACCTTCTTTCAAAATATTGTTATTCGCTTTATTATCTGCCACGGTGTTCTTAATATTCTTCTATAAAAACACATATCTGCTGTTTCTATATAATTTTTCACTATTCTGCTGATTGTCCAAAGTCGACTTCCATACATCAGAACTGGTTCTGACAAAGATATAGTACAGAGGATGGTCTTCATCCTGTGAAATGTTAACTTTTACCTGGACTATTCTACATTTGACTTCTTTAATACATCTTCCAACTGATGTTACTAATAAACCTAAATATTTGAATATGTTGATTTGTTTCAGACTAGTACTATCTACTTTGGTGTTTCATTCTGGATGACATTTATTCTTTGTTATTACCATTACCTCAGTTTTTCTGTTATTCAGACTGAGTCCTTTGTTTTTACTTTCTGTTGCAATGATATTCATCAATTTTTGTAATTGAGTTTTATTTTCTACTATCAAAACTGTATAATTATCATATCACAGGTTGTTTATATTATGCCTTCCAACAGGTATTCCTGCATATCTTGTATTGATCTCATCATTATTTCACTGTATAAATTTCACAGATCAGATGACAGCACTTAACTTTGTCTAACCCCTTGTTTGATGTGTTGAAGTGTTTCTGTTTGGTTCTTACCTATAGTACTTACGTAAAAAACAAGAGGATTTTCAATATTACATAATACACGAGTGTGTTTTCGGGGATGAAATAAAATTTAAAAATAGCAAGACTGAGACATGTCATGCAAGTAGTAGGAGGCAGCTGAGGTAGTTTGAGGGCTGATATGAATATCGCATCCCATAAGTCAAAATAACCGAAATAGAACAAGAACAAGATGGGAAGATTCAATCAGAGAGATTGTTAAAATACAACGGCCTAACCATGACACACACGTGCATCAAAGATGGCCAAAGGCAGAAAACTTCAACTCCCAACTACGCCTAAGAGCATTATGGAAAAGACAATAAATATATATATTCTTTTACAGATAAAGTGGTTTTTACATGCTTAGCATACTACCATCAGATAGTGTCCCTAAAATACATTGCTATACAGACACAATGGATACAAAGCCAGGGGCAGACTATGCATAAGATGGTTTACAGAAATAAAACAATCAACGAGAACAAACAATAGCAAGCACACAAAAAGGCCATCACAAGAGAACCTTTCTACCTCTGAAGCTGCAATACACATTGTTTATTGTCCATTCCCAAGTGAATGATAGTTATCTGTCTGACTATCTATCTATCTATCTATCTATCTATCTATCTATCTATCTATCTATCTATCTATCTATCTATCTATCTATCTATCTATCTATCTATCTATCTATCTATCTATCTATCTATCTATCTATCTATCTATCTATCTATCTATCTATCTATCTATCTATCTATCTATCTATCTATCTATCTATCTATCTATCTATCTATCTATCTATCTATCTATCTATCTATCTATCTATCTATCTATCTATCTATCTATCTATCTATCTATCTATCTATCTATCTATCTATCTATCTATCTATCTATCTATCTATCTATCTATCTATCTATCTATCTATCTATCTATCTATCTATCTATCTATCTATCTATCTATCTATCTATCTATCTATCTATCTATCTATCTATCTATCTATCTATCTATCTATCTATCTATCTATCTATCTATCTATCTATCTATCTATCTATCTATCTATCTATCTATCTATCTATCTATCTATCTATCTATCTATCTATCTATCTATCTATCTATCTATCTATCTATCTATCTATCTATCTATCTATCTATCTATCTATCTATCTATCTATCTATCTATCTATCTATCTATCTATCTATCTATCTATCTATCTATCTATCTATCTATCTATCTATCTATCTATCTATCTATCTATCTATCTATCTATCTATCTATCTATCTATCTATCTATCTATCTATCTATCTATCTATCTATCTATCTATCTATCTATCTATCTATCTATCTATCTATCTATCTATCTATCTATCTATCTATCTATCTATCTATCTATCTATCTATCTATCTATCTATCTATCTATCTATCTATCTATCTATCTATCTATCTATCTATCTATCTATCTATCTATCTATCTATCTATCTATCTATCTATCTATCTATCTATCTATCTATCTATCTATCTATCTATCTATCTATCTATCTATCTATCTATCTATCTATCTATCTATCTATCTATCTATCTATCTATCTATCTATCTATCTATCTATCTATCTATCTATCTATCTATCTATCTATCTATCTATCTATCTATCTATCTATCTATCTATCTATCTATCTATCTATCTATCTATCTATCTATCTATCTATCTATCTATCTATCTATCTATCTATCTATCTATCTATCTATCATTTGTCTATCTGTCTGTCTATTTATCTTAGTTCCTTCAGCGCCGAATACGATGCGTAAGGCAGAAACAATAGCTCTCCAGTTCGAGCGATGTGATGCTACTGTATGTAATTGTTGTATGTTGTTGAGACCCATAGACATAGGCCTACCTCTTTGATGGTTGTTCTGCGAAGAGTCTCTTGGTCTTCCTCTTTTTCTTTTGCTATATGGTACCCATATGGTACCCATTTTAATGCTTGTAGTAACAGGCTATTTTTATTCATTATAAGTACATTTATGTCCGATATAAGTACATCGATAAAATTCATGGAGGTGTATAAAGCGAAAATAATTTTTGTAAACACATCCACGCCACGAAGAAACAAAACGTGAAAACTATGTAAAATCGGTGTAGACAAATTTTCAAAGTAGTACGGTGTTACTTTAAGAACACACATCTGCATTTTCAGCGCATGTTGTTTGCATTTGTTTTGAAATGTTTTTATTTGTATTCTTATATATTGTATGATTATATTCTTATGAAGTAATTGTCCTCATGTATAATCTCACAAACTTTAGTTGGAAATTCCTTGTGTTAAAAATGTGTACACTCATTAATAGTGCGGGCTGTCGTAGCGTATTGAAATTGATAATATATAATACAGTTTTCTAATAAAAAAAGAAAATTATAATACGCTCGTTATATAAAGAAACAAATCCCAATCTTTAATTGAATATTTCAAACAGCAGCAAGACCAGGGTGGCGCGATTTTGAACTGTTGCCAATGTTAAGCGCGCTGGAAACAATTTCCAAGAGAACAGTAAGCGATTTCCAAGAGAACAGTTTTGCCCCGGGCGTTAAAACTTATAGTTTTTGCACTGCTTCCAAATGTTTACGAAACGATAATCTAGCCTCTAGCCCATATGAACATCTTTATTGAGCAAGCTTTGGGAGACTTAATAGCGACGTAAAAGAAATCGTTCTATACATGAACATTATTGGAATAGTCGGAATAGACGATAGTAACGGATCGAAGAAGAACATGAAAATTAAAATAAATATAATTTTATATAGACAGAATAATCTAGCTGCATATAGAGATACACAAGCTAACTAAATATTTTATTGAACGTACTTGCAACTACGCCTCTGGTTATGAATATTGATTGGAGATCTATTTTCTGGCTGTTATCGTAGCGAATTTTATCACTTTCTTGTTACACTCATCTTCCTAATTATCAACATAGTCATCTTAAACTTTACTCTGTTGATCAGTGATTCTTTAAAAATCTTGTAATATGAACCTCTTCGAAAGTCTGACAAAATCTAGAGAAAAACTTTAGATGTTTCGTCAATTGCTTGACCTTTGTAAGCAGCATGATGATGTCGGCTAATGTCTTTTGAAGACTATAACAGATTCTTTTATATTTACAAGTCATTTATATGAGCCCACTTGGTAAAGTTCATGAAACCATTTGAAAACATCGAGGACCATGTCTGAAAGTCTGACTAAACTTATACATCGCGTCGAAGTTTGAGGAAATTTTTCAATCGTGTCGAATAGTGACAATGCTCTCATCCGGATTATACATTTTATGAAATTCATCAACTGCGTTAGAAATGTGTTGAATCATTAGCACGAAAACCTGTTGAATGTTATCCTCAATATCAGAAGTATTAGTAGCGTTCTTATAGTCCATGTCATGTGGGGATTGTTGTTATATTTATCCATAGCGGTCTGTCTCGAGTACTACACAACAAAGAAGAATATTCTTTCGAAGACAATCATGTAAGACATATATTGAAGACACTTTTTATATGATATTCCTGAAGGACATATATTTGTGTCGATGACAGCTCTATATTACATATATTTGTGTCGATTACAGCTCTATATTACATATATTTGTGTCGATGACAGCTCTATATTACATATATTTGTGTCGATGACAGCTCTATATTACATATATTTCATGTTTTCATTCCACGACAGGCATATAGGACATATATTTTACATATTTGCTTTCGATGACAGTTATGTATGGCAATATTTTATATATTATTTTGTTTTCGATGACAATGTCCTATGGGACATATATTTACATTTAGTAGGACAACGCTGTAACGTAATAGTTCCGAAATTAAATTATTGCCTGAAGATATGGAGTAGCTTGCTCTTAGTAGTAATCTTGACTTGCGGCTTGCAGTTCTATTGAGAGGGACGGTGTACAATTGGGGAACCAAAATACAGTGAAAATAATCCTTAAAGTCATTTTATTTTTATTTTTTTAAATTGCTGCAAGCTTTCCGATTTACCATTTGAGGACATAGTCTTGTAGCCTTTGCCATCTGCTGAAAAAGATGAAACGGCCTTTGTAGACCTTCGAGGGCTGCATGTCTGACACACAGCACGCGATGGCACAAGTGGGCTTGTGATTCCTTGTACATACTGTGGGAGACTCTTTGTGGCTGGGTTTGTCTTGTTAATCACATCCGTCATCGTCGTGGATCGTAGATTAGATGTCTTATAGGACAACAATAATACTATGATCTGAAAAGATGGGAAGATGTCTACCTATTAAATCTTTATTGCAAATACAATCAATCATTTACAAGGAGAACAAAGAATTTTAAGCCGCGTGTTATGTTCTCCTATCTTACTCTGAGGGTAACCACCGGACGTCTTGGTTTTACTTCTGGTCAAGGATGGAAACCTGTTGGTGCCAAGTTTCGGAAATAAGATACTGATAAAAATCGGATGTCCTATGTGATGCTCGAATTTGTATCGTGTAAAAACTTAGTCCCAATACAAGACAATGACCTTACACAAGCATTTCTTTAATTTATTATCACTTCCGTTAATTATAGGGGGTGGGGATAGGGTGCGACCAACACTTGCAGGCGCAGCAGTACAGAATAAAATGATGATAACAGACATATCTTGCCAGATTTAAACTTCCCACCAGAGTAGAATCACCAGTTCGTGACACTTCACCCAATACCAGATTCAGTGAAACTGTTATCTTGGTCGGACTTGGACCAAGATCTGAAAAAAGCATCTATAAAACAGAATATCAAAGAAATATTATTCTTGTGCAGCAGATGTCCACGGCCTTGTATAGGAAACACGTGATAAATTCGTACTTACGGGTTACATCATCATCTCATGACCATCATCATTATCATAATCATCATTAGCGTCATCACTAGCATCATCATCATCATCATCCTCATCATTAGCATCATCATTAGCATCATCATCATTAGCATCATCATCATCATCATCATCATCATTAGTAGCGTCATCATTAGTACCATCATCATTATCATAATCATCATTAGCGTCATCACTAGCATCATCATCATCATCCTCATCATCAACTTCATCACCACCATCGTCATCATTAGCATTATCATCATCATTAGCATCATCATCATCATTAGCATCATCATCATTAGCGTAATCATGAGCACCATTATCATTAGAGTCATCATTAGCATCATCATCATTAGCATCATCATCATTAGCATCATCATCATTAGCATCATCATCATTAGCATCATCATCATCATTAGAGTCATCATTAGCATCATCATCATTAGAGTCATCATTAGCATCATCATCATTAGCATCATCATCATTTGCATCATCATCATTAGCATCATCATCATTAGAGTCATCATTAGCATCGACATCATTAGCATCATCATCATTAGAGTCATCATTAGCATCGACATCATTAGCATCATCATCATTAGCATCATCATCATTAGCATCATCATCATTGGTTCCCCGTCCTGCCCAGTTGCAGAGCTACCACTTATATCGGTGACTATCAATTCCTTACTTATTCTAGTCTAACGAACATCAATATAGCAACAATGACGTCTACATTCCGACTCCCCTCCTGAAATATTGATATATACACACAATAGAACATACACAAGGCACTTTCTACGGTTACATTACAAATTATTCCAAGATAAAATTTATCGGACATAATGTCATAATGTCCCGGACAAAATATACCCCCAAAAAATATCGCAGACAAAATATACCTAGACAGAATATCCCAGACAAAAATTCCTAGACAAAATATACTCAGACAAAATGTTCCAAGACAAAATATCCCTACATAGCCAAAAATTAGGAAAACAGTTATAGTAATAGAAACAGAAAAATTGCTGAAGTAATTTATTTCAATCCCCTAGGAGATGACACGTTTTATGCAAACATAAGATGGAGGTATGACATCTTGTATACAAACGTACCGAGGAGAGATACGGAGTGCCTAAGGCTATGAAAATAACACCTTTATTGTTCAAATTAGTGTGTTTTCACAAACTAGAAAATTAAAATAACAAAGATAGGCTAGATTCCGAAGTGTCACTAGACTAAGTTCATCTCTTATGTAAACATATTACCTTGACATTTGTGTGGTCATTATGTGCCTCTAAGATAGGCAATATGAGGGTCTCGGGAACAACCAAGGAACAAACAAGAAACAAGGAACGAGCATTGTAAGGAAAAAACAACAACCAAACTCACGAAATGAATGGTTCAGGGGTAAGATATAAGGAAGATAATAGTTGGCTTTAGGTTCTTAGTTCAGCGGTTCTTAATCAGTAGTGCATTTTATTCGAGTAGTATTTAAGTTTAGAGATTTCTAGTATGGTGCCATACTATGTGGACATTTTAGTTAAGTGATTCCAAGGATTTTCAAGATATTCGTAAGTAGTTGAGAGATTTGAAGGACTTCCAAGCCATTCGTGAGTTATAAATTCGTTCATATTTAGAATTATTTATTGGGTGACTTTGTCCATCGAAGCTAGTGGCCAGCTGCCACGTGTTACATTAACATTTTAGCGTTACATTTTTGTGAAGGTTTTCTATAAAAATGGCAACATTTATTACATAGCAGAAAGGTTGTAGTAAATTTGTTTTAGGGGAGTTTATGTTTGTGAAACACAGATCTGAAGCTGGTGGGAAAGAGATCTGGTGGAAATGTGTGATATACAATTATTGAAACTCTTGGTGATAATATAGTTTTAGAGCAAGGTGAACATGATCATGCACCTGTACATGGCAAAGTTTCAAAATGGTAAAAATGGAGCAACGTGCTGAAAACACAGAAGACGTTACCAGGAACACTGTGCAACACGTTTTAAGACAAGTATCAAGCCAGCATGAACATCATCTAACTCAACAAGAATATTTAACTAGAGATATTTGCAGACATTGTCATCGAAATGGAATCAATGATCAACACATTGACGAATATAGAAACGTAATAGACGAAAGTCTGTTTTTGCGTGTGAAAAGGTCAGATTTCATTGTTCGCAGCACTGGAATATGTTGATTTTCTTTCTCAGAGCAGATATTGGTTTGCTGATGGAACATTTCGAGTTACCCCAGATAGATTCGATCAACTGTATACGATCCATGCATTTGAGAATGGTCAAATAAAACCCATGTGTGTATGCACTATTGTCTATTGGAAGTGAAGCAATGTACCCTTGCCAGTTTCAGCATATCATAGAACTGGGATATAACAGAAATGTAGCTCCAACTTCAATAGTTATTGATTTCGAATTAGCTGCAATTAAAGCATTTGAATGTGCATTTCCACGAGCTCAAGTATCAGGATGTTATTTTCACTTTGGACAGAACGTTTGACGAAAACTACAGTCTGAGGGTAAAAAGGCGTTGTAGTTTAACTCTGATGAAATTATTCAATAAATGTCAAACAACTTATGACTTTGACATTAGTACCAGGAACATATGTGATTACTGTTTTCGAACAACTCACCAATATTGATAGTTTTTCAGATCTGTAATTCCTCATTGATTACTTCGAAGATTTCTAGATTTGACGGTTTCGTCGTGGGCGCCTTTCGCAGCCTCGATTTCCAGTGAGCCTTTGGAATCAACACAATCGTGTCATGAATCAATTGCCAAGAAGCAACAACGCTGTTGAAGGTTGGCACAATGCATTTAATTCAATGGTGAACGCATCTCAACAAACGGCATCAAGACTTGACCGGAAAGTTACTGCAACAACAACATAGATCTGCACTGTTGAGAAGTCAGATTGCCACTGGTAAACCAACAACAAAGAAACGAAAAGTTTACCAACGTGTTGAGGATGCTATTAAAACAATTATCAAGTGAAGACCAAAGATATATTACATCTGATATTCTTCATCGTGTGGAATGTTGTCTGTTCCTGGGCAATTCTACATTTGACTTCTTTAATGCATCTCCAATCGAATGTTATTACTATACCCATTTGAATATGTTGACTTGCTTCAGACTGATACCATCTACATTGATGTTGCATTCTGGGTGACATTTATTCTTTGATACTAACATTATTTCAGTTTTTCTGTTATCCAGACTAAGGTCTTTGTTTTCACTTTCTTTTGCAATAGTATTCATCATTTCTTGTAACTGTGTTTCATTTTCGGCTATCAAAACTGTATCAAAGTCGTTTATGGTAAAGATCTGAGAATAATAAGGAATACATATTGGTAACATAGAGCAGCCATACGAATAGATAACTAAACGGGATCATTTCAACACACCAAACAGGGTTGTGTACTGTCACCCGATCTGTTCAATGTATACAGTAAAATAATATTGAGATCCATACATGATATGCCAGGAATAATAGTTATATATCAAGTGACATATTCTTTCTAGAACGTTGTCTTCGTCGTGGATACTCTAAACCTCTCTGTCAAGGGTGAGCAAGCCTGAATTGGCCAGAGACATATACATACATTCTTCGATGTTGCTGCCCATTGTCTTTTTGGTATTCCTCTTCTTCTCTCACCTGGCGCTCTGCCATCTAGAATTAGCCTTTCAATACAATCATGATGATCAAGTTCCCAAAATACCGTAGCTTCCTTCTTATAATGGTATTTAGAATTGACCCTTCTTTTAGTTTCAGTAACTTCGAAATTTCAATGTTCTTCTTTTTCTCTGTCCATGACATTCGTAGAATCTTTCTGCAGTTCTTCATTTCAAATGAATTTGTTCTTTTGGATCTTGATTCTTGACTAGAAATTGTTTGGATATTGTGTTGTTTAAAGCCCAAGTCTCGCATCCATATCTTGCCACTGGAAAAACACATGATCTTGAAAGGGTTACTTTAGTGTCGTTATTACTACTTTGCTATAGCTTTCTCATTTGTATTAATTTGAGTGTTGCAATTTTGAGTCCTCTTCAAATCTCGATAGAATAATCTCTAGAACTGTTTATATTCGCTCCAAGATATTCGAATTTGTTTACACATTCTAGTTCTATATTGTATAGGGCCTATGTTGATTATTGGTTTGATCTTTGTTTTATCTGTTGTCATAATTTCTGTTCTCGTGCATTTAAATTTAGATTTTAGATCTCGATGTATTTCTTTGCTGTTGTGATTACCTATTTCAGTCCCTCATAATGTATAGTAAGGAGGACTGTATCACCTGCATATCTTATTTCTGGATTCTTGTATCCACTGATATTTATTGGATGTAACATTTTCCTCTAGTTCTTCTCATACATTTCGCATTATATTCTGCATAGATGTTAAAATGATAATGGGATAGAGTGCACCTCTGTCTCACTCCACTTTGAACAGCGAACCACTCAGCTGTTTCACCCTCCACTCTTACTGCTGCTTGTTGTTCGTGATATAGTGTGTCCATAAGATGTATTAGATGTTCATCAAATATGTGCAGAACATCTTATATATCATCATCATGTGTCAAGAACTGCCTGCTCAAAGTTAAACGGATGATTTCATCATCATCATGTGTCATCGTCTACCTGCTCAGTTAATGGAAATATTTCATCATCATCACGTGTCAGGACCTACCTGCTCATAGCTAAAGGGATTCTTTTATTTCATCATCATCTGTACAATCTACAGCACTTTAATTTTTAGGTAGTTGTATGAACACTGATGATTTTAGGTCTTTAGGTATGTGACCTGTTTCGTATATGTCATTGCAAAGTTGTGTGATAGTTTTCACACCAGATTCATCTAATGTTTTTAATATGTCTAATGTTATGTTGTCAACGCCACAGTCTTTCGATATTTTATTAATATATTCCCTTTATTACTTCTAATTTTAGTATTACTGGACTATCACTAATTGTATTGTCATTTCTCGCTTTGTTGGTCTCCACACAGATCTATCACATATGCCAAGCTTGTCATTATTTCTGTTTTATCAATTATAACTTATCCTCTGTTATTTCTCATGCAGCAAAACCTGATTATATTACTGTTATTATTTATGATTTGTCTTACTTCCTTGTATATTTCTTTGGTCTAGAGTTAAAGAGGTATCTACTCTGTTTTCCTGCATTGTGTTCCCGACCATGTTCTATTTTGATTCTGCGCGTGTGACGTATTAATCTGTATAGCAATTAATATTTTGGGGTTTTCTGGCTTTATTTCTTTCTGAAATTTTACCTCTTATTTGCTCTGTCATCCATTAGTTTGTCTATTGCTTTTCTCTATGATTTTTTATTTGTTATATTAATATGTTTTTCCCATTTGATATCCTACTTATTGTCTATTTTTTGCTTATTGGTTCTACCTTCTGTGTTACTTCATACACTCGATCTTTAGATGTGCATATCTTTTGTATCTCATGATCTCTAAACATCATGTTTTTGTATATCTGATTGTTTCTGCGCTCATACTTGTGCATCTTGATTTCTTGTATGCTTTGTCTTCTTAAGCTTTACAGATATTTTATATTAGGCGGACACAGAAAATCCTGGATTAATAACATCAATGAATGGCCGGGACATGATTTTTCTACACCCCTCCGAATGGCTGAGGATAGAAATGATGGAGGGATTTTTTAGCTTATCTCAAGTTCAAAAGGGTTCAAAAGTCGTAGAAGATTGACTTCACTGTACTCAGTATCCCATATGTACTCCGTCACTCTCAACAAAGCGGCACGCCGCATGCCGAACAGTCGAGGGTCGAAGAAGGAGGTAAGAGAAAATTCGGGATTGATAAAAACAAGAATGGTCTAAGCATTTTTTTCAGACTCCTTTGAATCGCTGAGGATATAGTTGTTTAAAGATAATTTTGTGCTGATGTATGCAGTGTGACATCACTGACAACTATAGATCTTATTATTATTATTATAATTATTATTTTTATTATTATTTTTATTATTATTATTATTATTATAAAGTACTGTATGAATATGGCGCTATACAGATCTAGATAAACAGTCAGCATAAATAGATAGATGGATGGATGGGTATATATATATATATATATATATATATATACACACAGAGAGAGAGAGAGAAAGAGAGAGAGATACACAGACAGCGATAAAGATATTTATATTGCAAATAACATCGATAAGTGCAATGACAACAATATAGATAAATGAAACAGATCTCAAGACCAAATCTGATTTATTGATATCAAAGATTGAAATCAATTTATTATGTCATTTATTTCGAAGAGATAGCAAGGTATATGGAAACGCTGTACCATACGTTTTCCCAAAAAACCACAAATCCGTAGAATGCTCTTCGTGACAGAAATGATGCCACGGTAATTAAACCGATGTCAGCAGCTACTTCCAGTGAATACCTAAAACTTGCATGTGAGGTGGAAAATTCATTATTCTGCCAAAAGCCAACCTGTAGTGCTCCATTAAGGATAAACACAACAAAAGTGTCAGAAAGATAATTGATAAAATAGGTTATATCTTGGTCAACAGTAATTTGAAGTACTGCATCAACTGATGTGAATGACCTGGCGTAAAGTTGCTCAACTTGTTTGTAGCCTGAGACCGAACCAACCTGTAATGATATAAATAAGAGACTAAACATTACAAAAATGTGACATGTCGATGGGATTATTCTTTTCTACTTATTTGTCTCCCCATGTGACTGCTATTTATTCTGCTATTGGTCTTGTATAGAATGTTTTATTATAGATCGTTGTTAAGTTTCACATAACTCGATTAACAGAGAGGCAACACTTGTATGGCAGATTGGTTATTGATCTGATTATAACCTACAACAATGGAAACATTCCGATACCATCACAACTACTCCAGGTCTATATGTCAAGATCTTCTTTAGACAAGTGACATCCACTAAACTATAACAATTCAGATATATGACTTTCTATGTTCGTTCTCAAACTCCTGCTGGTTTACGGGATGTAGTCAGTAGAACAGTATGTGATGTGGCATGGTTTACAGCTTGACTGCGATATGTCTACATCTTTCCGCTACATTCGACATCCGTATGGATGATCTGGAACTTTGATATATGTGGTAGGACAGACTTCACCAAAACCTCCTTAGTTGTGTCTTATGACATGCGTTGCAGTTAAAAGTGTTGTTATTCTTCCTGGTATTGTAACACATAAGAGATTTAAGATATGAAGAATTGAAACATTCAGATATACGTTGCGTAAATAAATATATTACACTGGGCGCATAGAGACCAAAAGTACAACTATAACCAGTGTGGACTCGAGTCTATGAACGAAAAGGGCGTGACTTCAATTGTAAAAAATAAGAGGAATTCAATTATCCCGTATCAAACAATTACAAACAAAGAAATTGTTTGAGGAATAATGGGTTAAAATGTGAGGACACAATACTCATTATTTTCTTTGCAATAGATTGTCAAGAATAATTTCTTTAAAATAAATGCTCAATCGTTCAACGAATTCGTTAGTTGAATTCTTTAATCTTGAGTACTCCAGTACTCAGAACATTGCCAATAATGATATTTTTGTAATGAAGATTATATTTGTCAATAATTACTTATGTGCCTCATAATATTCTCAAGAATGAAGTCTTTGAAATAGAGATCTGATCGTTCAACAACTATTGCAGACTCGTAACACTGTCAATAATGATATCTTTGTAAGGGGTTATCCACAAACTATGTCAACAATTCGTGGAAAAGGATATGAGAAATGTTGATGTTAACGAAACAGGTTTTTATAAACCACTTAAATTATGTGAATTTGATCAACATTTCTAGAAATATGAGAATATTATGTCGTCTTTTCGCACTATTTCAGACCATTCTTGGACGGGTGTCGGGGCATATGCTGGGGGCTGGGAGAATGTTATTGACATAATTTAAGACAGGGGTCTCTGAATTACTGACAAGCTGTTGACAGGGGGGAGGGAGAGGAGTCAAAGATTGTCAAAAAATTGCTGACGTAATTTATGGACAACCCTCTAATAAAGATTAGATTACATAACATGATCAAGAATGAAGTCTATGAAATAAAGATGTGATCTTTCAACAACTGCTTCTGCAGCTCATAACATGGTCAAGAATGAAGTCTTTGAAATAAAGATGTGATCTTTCAACAACCGCTTCTGCTGCTCATAACATGGTCAAGAATGAAGTCTTTGAAATAAAGATGTGATCTTTCAACAACTGCTTCTGCAGCTCATAACATGGTCAAGAATGAAGTCTTCGAAATAAAGATGTGATCTTTCAACAACTGCTTATGCAGCTCATAACATGGTCAAGAATGAAGTCTTTGAAATAAAGATGTGATCTTTCAACAACTGCTTCTGCAGCTTATAACATGGTCAAGAATGAAGTCTTTGAAATAAAGATGTGATCTTTCAACAACTGCTTCTGTAGCTCATAACATGGCCAAGAATGAAGTCTTTGAAATAAAGATGTGATCTTTCAACAACTGCTTATGAAGCTCATAACATGGTCAAGAATGAAGTAATTGAAATAAAGATGTGATCTTTCAACAACCGCTTCTGCTGCTCATAACATGGTCAAGAATGAAGTCTTTGAAATAAAGATGTGATCTTTCAACAACTGCTTCTGCAGCTCATAACATGGTCAAGAATGAAGTCTTTGAAATAAAGATGTGATCTTTCAACAACTACTTCTGCTGATCATAACATTTGAAGAATGAAGTCTTTGAAATAAAGATGTGATCTTTCAACAACTGCTTCTGCTGATCATAACATTTGAAGAATGAAGTCTTTGAAATAAAGATGTGATCTTTCAACAACCGCTTCTGCTGCTCATAATTCAATTTCAAGATTGAAGCTTTTGAAATAAAGTTGTGATCTTTCAACAACTGCTTCTGCAGCTCATAACATGGTCAAGAATGAAGTCTTTGAAATAAAGATGTGATCTTTCAAGAATTGCTTCTGCAGTTCATAACATGGTCAAGAATGAAGTCTTTGAAATAAAGATGTGATCTTTCAACAACTGCTTATGTAGCTCATAACATGGTCATAAATGAAGTCTTTGAAATAAAGATGTGATCTTTCAACAACTGCTTCCGCAGCTCATAACATGGTCAAGAATGAAGTCTTTGAAATAAAGATGTGATCTTTCAACAACTGCTTCTGTAGCTCATAACATGGCCAAGAATGAAGTCTTTGAAATAAAGATGTGATCTTTCAACAACTGCTTATGCAGCTCATAACATGGTCAAGAATTAAGTAATTGAAATAAAGATGTGATCTTTCAACAACCGCTTCTGCTGCTCATAACATGGTCAAGAATGAAGTCTTTGAAATAAAGATGTGATCTTTCAACAACTGCTTCTGCATCTCATAACATGGTCAAGAATGAAGTCTTTGAAATAAAGATGTGATCTTTCAACAACTACTTCTGCTGATCATAACATTTGAAGAATGAAGTCTTTGAAATAAAGATGTGATCTTTCAACAACTGCTTCTGCTGATCATAACATTTGAAGAATGAAGTCTTTGAAATAAAGATGTGATCTTTCAACAACCGCTTCTGCTGCTCATAATTCAATTTCAAGATTGAAGCTTTTGAAATAAAGTTGTGATCTTTCAACAACTGCTTCTGCAGCTCATAACATGGTCAAGAATGAAGTCTTTGAAATAAAGATGTGATCTTTCAAGAATTGCTTCTGCAGTTCATAACATGGTCAAGAATGAAGTCTTTGAAATAAAGATGTGATCTTTCAACAACTGCTTATGTAGCTCATAACATGGTCATAAATGAAGTCTTTGAAATAAAGATGTGATCTTTCAACAACTGCTTATGTAGCTCATAACATGGTCAAAAATGAAGTCTTTGAAATAAAGATGTGATCTTTCAACAACTGCTTCCGCAGCTCATAACATGGTCAAGAATGAAGTCTTTGAAATAAAGATGTGATCTTTCAACAACTGCTTCTGTAGCTCATAACATGGCCAAGAATGAAGTCTTTGAAATAAAGATGTGATCTTTCAACAACTGCTTATGCAGCTCATAACATGGTCAAGAATGAAGTAATTGAAATAAAGATGTGATCTTTCAACAACCGCTTCTGCTGCTCATAACATGGTCAAGAATGAAGTCTTTGAAATAAAGATGTGATCTTTCAACAACTGCTTCTGCATCTCATAACATGGTCAAGAATGAAGTCTTTGAAATAAAGATGTGATCTTTCAACAACTACTTCTGCTGATCATAACATTTGAAGAATGAAGTCTTTGAAATAAAGATGTGATCTTTCAACAACTGCTTCTGCTGATCATAACATTTGAAGAATGAAGTCTTTGAAATAAAGATGTGATCTTTCAACAACCGCTTCTGCTGCTCATAATTCAATTTCAAGATTGAAGTTTTTGAAATAAAGTTGTGATCTTTCAACAACTGCTTCTGCAGCTCATAACATGGTCAAGAATGAAGTCTTTGAAATAAAGATGTGATCTTTCAACAACTGCTTATACAGCTCATAACATGGTCAAGAATGAAGTCTTTGAAATAAAGATGTGATCTTTCAACAACTGCTTCTGCTGCTCATAACATGGTCAAGAATGAAGTCTTTGTAATGGGTATTTTATTGTTCACTCACAACTACACCGTCTCATTAAGTTGTTTATATTGAAGGTATTGTACCGTCTGTGAGGAAATAAAATAGGGTTTTCCCGGAGCGTTATTTGATCATAAATACAAAATGTTGCTAAATTGTCAAGTAAAAAATGCGGGTCATACTAAATGTGATAGCCGCACAAGTAAAGTTAAATTGAAAATATGGGTCCAACTAGCATTGATAGTCGCACAAGTAAACAATGAGATGGTATATTGAAAAAGTCATATAATTAAAGGTCACATAATTAAATGTTATAGCAGGTATTTAGAAGGTTTAGGAGGTTTGTGGACTATTAAAGGTTGAATTTTTTGGGAGTTATTTTCGGTGTTTTCGGGCTTGCGGTTAGGATTAGACTACACTACTAGTAGAATAAGTGGTTAGGGTTAGGATTGGAGATAAACATTAAAAGAGTTAGGACTAGGCAATTTGAGTTGTAAGATGAACTGTTGGAGGTTAGAGTAAATACGGTAGAATAAGAGTTATGGTTAGTGTTAGGGTAAGCGTTATGGTTAGGGTTAGACTCTGTAGGTGGCCAATATTAGACAATGCGACGCTACTATAAGTATACATTTTTTATAGTAGGATTATGGTTAGGATTAGAGATAAAACTAAAAGGGTTCGGGTAAGGATAAGTATGTATTAGTTGTAGAAACAACTATTATGGTTAGCTTTAGACTTATATAGATGGTCATTATTGGACAATATCTTGAGATTGGTGTTGAGAGGGTTCGAATCTTGAGTTATGTTTAGATTGTTGCCACAAGAATTCGTACATGTATGTTCACAGCTTATGTCGGTGTGTACTGTTCTGATTTATGTTGCGTTATTTTAAGAATGGCATGCAAAATGCCAAATTATTGGAACAAACAGATTACAAATGTTTCTTTGTCGTCAAGAAGGCGAATAAACTGTTGAAAATTATCTGTTGCAGACATATTTTTTTCATAATGTCGTCGTTTCTAAAAGCGCACAAAAATTAGGCCAATTTGTTGGCACGTGAAAGTAGCCCCAATACTATATCTAGAGTGTACATGCGTGCAATGGTGTCATATTTAGAATATAGGAGATCTGTGGTCGTCAGAACTCGTAATACCAAATATTGTAATGTGTCTTGTCTTGTCCTATCCATGTGTACCTCTAAGCGTCATGGGGAGCGGAAGTCTTCTTTCTTTAGCTGTGATACCGCTGTCATAGTACAGCTTTAGTGTTCTAGTATTTTTCTAATGTTATATATTCATCTTCGTCTGGGTCTTCTCCTGTTTCTCTTTCCAGATAATCTTTTATTGAAGGTCATCTATTGAATACAATATGGTTCCATTTTGATTAGGTGACCGAATCATTTAATCTTCTGTGTGTCTATGTATTTGCACGGCATTGTTTTCATCAGATTTCTTATGGTGTTTTTGCTTATTCTGTCTATTTTTGTTACCCCAGTGCTGTTCTCAGGCACGTCTTTTCGCATACCGCGAGTTTTTATTCTAGTTTCTCTGTCAGGGTTCAGGTATGGCATTAGTAACACAGTGTAGTCATGAACACTGTGTTTTTTCTGGAGATCATGTCGATGTTTTGGTGTTTCAGCAGTGGTGCTAATTGACACAAAACTTCATTTGTTTTCTGACATCTTGTCTCTATATCTCTATCTATTCTACCGTCTTCCGAGAACACGCTACCTAGATACTTAAATTCCTTGACTTGGTTGAGTTTTATGCTGGCTATGTATATTTCTAGTGGGGATTGATTTCTGCATATCTTTAATGTTTCTGATTTTGGTTTGTTGATTTTCATGTTTTTGTTTTCATGATGGATATTTAATGTTTTTATGAGTTTTTGCAGCTCAGATATATCGTTGTATATCAACGCCTGATCGTCTGCGAATAGCAATTCGTTAATGATGTTACTGTTTTCTTTGCCTCCGTTTTCTTGTACATGTTGGATTTCCTGTTCTATTGCGCTTAAGGTTTCTTTGATTATTTTGTTTATATAGATGTTAAATGGGAGCAGAGATATTACGCATCCCTGTCTGACTCCAGATGTTATTATGAATGTTTCTGTCATTCCTTCTGGTGGTTTTACTCTTGCTTCGCATCTCTAATATACTGGTTGATGTTTTCGAGGAGTTGGCCGTGGATCCCGAATTTTTCAAAGTAGATCCACAGTATGTCTCTGTTAACGCTGTCCAATGCCTTTTCTTGGACGATAAATGTGATGTTCAGTTGATTGTTGTATTCTATTTTCTGTTTTAGGATACATCTAGTATACGATTGTTGAATATAGGCACTGCTATAAATGATACATCTAGGATACGATTGTTGATTGTAGACATTACTAAAGATGATACATCTAGGATACGATTGTTGAATGTAGACATTACTATAAATGATACATCTAGGATACGATTGTTGATTGAAGACATTACTATAAATGATACATCTAGGATACGATTGTTGATTGAAGACATTACTATAGATGATACATCTAGGATACGATTGTTGATTGAAGACATTATTATAAATGATACATCTAGGATACGATTGTTGAATATAGGCACTACTATAAATGATACATCTAGGATACGATTGTTTAATGTAGGCACTACTATAAATGATACATCTAGGATACGATTGTTGAATGTAGAAATTATTATAGATGATACATCTAGGATACGATTGTTGAATGTATGTAAAACTATAGATGATGCATTTAGGATACGATTGTTGAATGTAGAGATTATTATAGATGATACATCTAGGATACGATTGTTGAATGTAGACATTACTATAGATGATTGTAGCATTATTAGGGATACGATTGTTGAATGTAGGTAAAACTATAGATGATGCATCTAGAATATGAATGTTGTTTTGTATGTCTGTGCGTTCGTCCATCACAAGTGATGATGACAATTTTTTACATCCACTTTTGAAAATTAAGTTATAATGACCATTCATAATAGTTCGTAGAGGACTCATGATCCCTATTCGAGCTGTAAATGTTATTGGACAGTTTGGATATGGAATGACCACTGTAGGCGGATTTTGGTCTATCCGTGACTTTCTAGCTACTCTCCGCTGTTCAGCTGTTCTCATCTTTTCAGCTTATGCGCTCTTTTTGACTGTAGATCGTCATGTAGATCTATTTTGTGCAAGATCGTCCCTTGTGTCTTGGTCTATTTCAAACGCTTTCAGTGAAGTCTTTAGCGACTCCTTGTAGCGCTTCTTTTGGCCACCTTGAGATCTTTTACCCTTCTCCAGCTCGAGAAGTATCTTTGGCAGGCGATAGTCTGGCATATAAATGTATGTACTACTATAGATGATACATCTAGAATACGAATGAAGAATTTGGTATTCAATTTTGCATGTGTAGGACTGGCATCTGAGGGACAGATATAGGAATGTGTTCAACCAGTGAACCATGGAACCATCAGCTGGTATTACACTTTGATATTTTCTTGAACAGAATAAGCAATTATGTGTTTGTCCGGAATGCAGTAACATCGTCTTATAATCAATATGAAATATTTCAGAAGCCAACAGGCGGGCTTTTTTTCTAAAAAGTCTGCTAACAGTATAATACTTTATATCAAATATTTGTCGTATCACATTAATGATGAAGAAATTTTATTCTACTGGCAGCATCAACAAATGTTGGAAAGTTAATAAAAGAAAATTAGGATCATGTCAATGCAATAGTTGTAAATATTTTCAGAAATAATAACTTCACTTACCATACAGTGGCAGCCATATTGGTTTTAAAATAATGGAAGTCCAATTGGTATTTTCATGTAGGTAATCTGTTTATGGAATTACAAATATATTCTAAACTAAGAAAATTTGGTTCATTACGGCAAGACGTGTCTACTTTTCCACAATATATGGTATTCATTTTCTTTTGCTGGAAGAAATTAGCAATATTGTATGTAGAACCCTTTACTACCCGGTTAAGACCCCGGTGCAATAAGCTCTAGACTATCCCCGTTTAAAATTAGAGGAATGTTTGCTGGAAGAAATATTTGAAGACTGAGATGTTGTTCTTCTTCATGAATTATCACTCACCAGCTGTTTAACAGGATATTGTCTGAATAAGAGAATACATTTTGTCTTCGCTTTCAGCTTGATTTCGATTGATGCATCTTTCGCTACAACACATCTGATTTCAGTATGACTTTCCAACCTCATAAAGGCGTTATTAAAGGCTTTGGCTTCCATCTCGATTGTATTTGGTACTAACAACATATGCGGCGCAACAAGCTGCCCTGCTTAGTCCCACTCCTGATAAATGTCCATTTTCAAACTGTCGCACAACATCATGTGTCTATATGAATGCCGATGTTAAGAAAGATACTCAACAGTCTGTGCGTGTATGAATGGCTATCTTAAGATAGACACACATCAATTCTCTACCTGATTGAATGCTTATGTAAAGAAATATAAACAATAGTCTGTGCCAGAATATAATACTCATCTTAAGATAGATACACAAGTAGGAATATACATGTATGTATGTAATATACCTGTATGTATGTAATATACCTGTATGTATGTAATATACCTGTATGTATGTAATATACCTGTATGTATGTAATATACCTGTATGTATGTAATATACCTGTAGGAATGTCCATGTTAACATGTCCGTACATTTATGAACAGTCGTTACATGTATGAACAGTCGGTACATGTATGAACAGTCGGTACATGTATGAATATCCATATGCTAAGAGATAAACAACAGTCTGCACCCATATTCAGAAAATATAAAAGATACTAGTTCCTGTGTGAATATCCACAAAATGAAAGGTACAAACAGGCTGCACTGTGGATTAAACATCGACTATTTATGTTCAAACACAGGACACTGCCAAACAATAAACATTACCACAAATACAGAAGAACAAACAACGCTTATACTCACTAAGGCAAGACAGGCAATGGTGAGAAGTACAATTCCGTTCATGTTTCTAGATCTGTCTGTGCGAGTAGATTACTGAATCTGTGCAAGTAGACTGCTGAATCTGGATAAAACTAAGCTGAAATACCGAGCTTTTTATACACGTTCGTCTAAATGAAAGCTAATTCTTCGTCTACAGATGTGTCATTGTAAATCATAGTTAACAATGCTTAAAGTCAGATATATTTGACACATGTTTCACGCTTGACAATTATCTGTTTTATGTTGTGTTGATATTTTCTTGTTTACCGAGTACACAAAATCTTGTGCGACAGTTTGCTCACATTCTTCGATTTCATTATCTATCTCTACGTCGTCTTCTGAAACAGGGATTCTGAATTCTGTAAACTCGGACTCATTGAGTTTTTATCAAAAGTTGTCGGTCAAATAGTGGTTTTTGAAAGGACGTGAAATGTATTATAAGTGCAATTTAGGGGATCTCAGTGTCGCAGAAGTTGAGCTTTTGTATTGTGTTCAAAAGGTATCTGGTTGGATTAAGAGCTGTGATATCTTGTTCTAGAGGTACCGGTTTGGATAAAGAACCGTGATGTCTTGTGTTCAACAGGTACCGGTTTGGATAAAGAGCTGTGATATCTTGTGTTCAACAGGTACCGGTTTGGATAAAGAACCGTGATGTCTTGTGTTCAGGAGGTATGTACCATAAGACCTACGGTCATGTTGGTCATGTCGGACCTATAGTTAGGTTGGTTATGTCTGACCTACGGGTATGTTGCTCCTGTCATACATACGGTCATTTTTGTCCTGTCAGATCTACGGTTATGTTGGCCCTGTCAGACGTACGGTCATGTTGGTGCTGTTATTGTAGAACATGACTGTAGTTTATTCTCTTGTATTTTTGTCATCTTTCATGTTTCCGAGACATATATTATTATTGTTATTCCATTTGTATGACAGATCCTAAACCATATGTGTTTGTCGATATCCTTCGCTCTACAAATGTTTAGTTTCAAAACAAATCCCCCCTCCCCTGTGGGGCGTGGATCCAATGTTAGGAAACATTGCATACATGGTCGTCCCACATGGTCCATTAAATAGTACTTCCTCTCTGTACCTCCATTTTTTATCCAATCTATCACATTGTGGACAAGAGACAATCCTGTAGTAATCTAGTTCTTATTTGAAAACTTTCAGTTAGCTTACAATCATGCACTACATTGCATGTACTTACACCATACAAAGCTTTCAATAGGTTGAGGCGTTTGTGTGTGATGTTATAGTGCTTCAAGTCTCCATACTATTTTCAGATCTACACCGTCGAAATGATCTCTCATGGTGCACACAAGTAATAAACAAAATGTACCCAAGTGTTTTTCCACTGACTGTTGCAATACGTGTGACAGTGTAAATATATAGTTTTATTATTATTATTATTATTATTATTATTATTATTATTATTATTATTATTAATATTATTATTAATGCTAGTGTTATTTATTACTACTAATATTATTTTACCACGTGTCTGGATGACCCAAAAGGGTAGCACGAATAATAAAATTGCCTCATATCATACAATTAGTAAGAGTAGAAAGATGCCGTTAAGGGAGGGGGGGGGGGGGGGAATTCGGTTTAATAACCGACTCTATGATCTCCTCTGTAATGAATCGTATTAAAGACACATTCCTGAACCGCTTGGAGGGGGTAAACTCTTTCATCATGAAGCTTGCCTGGAGGTTGTAAGTCACAGTAACATTCCCTACAGAGTAGAAGATTCTAGTATATCGCATTGCATCCTACAGCCACATTAAGTCAAAGAGTCATCTGGGACTTGCAGAAACTCCAGGAAACCATATTAACAAGACTGTAAAAGACACACTATATAGATATGAAAGTAAAACTAAACCGCTTGTCATAGAGAACAAGAATGGCACAGTCATACTCCATAGGGTTTCTACCATTATTATTATTATTATTATTTCCACAATTATTCGACATGAGCAGGTTATACATGTGACTTGTGAGTTATGTCTGTGATACAACTAGTTACAAGATATCATCTACTTCAAATTTGTGGCAAGGGATCACTGATACAACTAGTTACAAGATATCATCTACTTCAAATTTGTGGCAAGGGATCACTGATACAACTAGTTACAAGATATCATCTACTTCAAACTTGTGGCAAGGGATCACTGATACATCTACGTACAAAATATCATCTACTTCCACTTGTGGTAAGGGATCACTGATACAACAAGTTACAAGATATCATCTACTTCAAACTTGTGGCAAGGAGTCCCTGACGCATCTACGTACAAAGTATCATCTACTTCAAACTTGTGGCAAGGAATCCCTGATGCATCTACGTACAAAATATCATCTACTTCAACTTGTGGCAAGGGATCTCAGATACAACTAGTTAGAAGATATCGTCTACTTCAACGTGTGGCAAGGGATCATTGAGAATTGTGTAAATGAGTCCCTTAGTAAACTTCCAAATAACAGCCAACACTAAGCAATGTTCACTATCAAGTCCGTAGATAAAGGGTAGGGGTTCCAACTCCTTTCCACTTACAAGGTCAGAATGTAACACTGAGCACGAGACAACAAACGATACCAGCGGGTAAATTCGTACCACACCCCTTGCTGGCTCTACCAAAAACAGTAATACAAAATGCCACATAACCGATGAAAAGTTCTGTTTTAGTGAAACCCCCTTCCCTACCGAATCCACCGTCCTTTCTTTATAAGACAATGCATCAGCCAAGTTGTATACAAACATTGACACATGAAACAAAGAAGTTCGAACCGACGTGAACTCTATCTCACAACACCTGGTTCTTCACTAGTATTCTCAAGTCTTAATCCTGTTCTGATTTGATCTGTACGCGTGACTCAGGAATCTTGTTACAATTTATTCTAACCAGTGGCGTAACTACTGATCGGAAACCATGCTATAATCAAATAAGTCTTCGATATGGAGGAGACAATATAAAATCCTTCTTCTTCTATTCCATACCATGTAGCCTTGGTTATCATGTCTTTCCACAGCCTTCACTCTCGTGTGCTGTCAATCATTTCCAGAAACCAATGTTCTGCCATGCCACAAAGCTAGGTTTTCAAGCATCTTCTCTCTTGGTCTTGCCCTACTCACTTGCTCTTTAACTTACCTGTTGTTACAATGTGTTCAATCTTTTCGTTTCTTATGATGTCTCAAAAACATGCGGAATGTCTCTTTCTGATGCGGATAAGAATATGTCATTTTTTAATATTACCTTCTTTTAAAATATTGTTATTTGCTTTATTATCTGCCACTGTGTTCTTAATATTCTTCTATAAAAACACATATCTGCTGTTTCTATATAATTTTTCAGTATTCTGCTGATTGTCCAAGGTCGACTTCCATACATCAGTACTGGTTCTGACAACGATATAGTACAGAGGATGGTCTTCATCCTGTGAAATGTTAACTTTTACCTGGACTATTCTACATTTGACTTCTTTAATACATCTTCCAACCGATGTTACTAATAAACCTAAATATTTGAATATGTTGATGTGTTTCAGACTAGTACTATCTACTTTGGTGTTGCATTCTGGATGACATTTATTCTTTGATATTACCATTACCTCAGTTTTTCTGTTATTCAGACTGAGTCCTTTGTTTTTACTTTCTGTTGCAATGATATTCATCAATTTTTGTAATTGAGTTTTATTTTCTACTATCAAAACTGTATAATTATCATATCACAGGTTGTTTATATTACGCCTTCCAACAGGTATTCCTGCATATCTTGTATTGATCTCATCATTATTTCACTGTATAAATTTCACAGATCGAATGACAGCACTTAACTTGTCTAACACCTTGTTTAATGTGTTGAAGTGTTTCTGTTTGGTTCTTACCTATAGCACTTACGTAGAAAACAAGAGGATTTTCAATATTACATAATACACGAGTGTGTTTTCGGGGATGAAATAAAATTTAAAAATAGCAAGACTGAGACATGTCATGCAAGTAGTAGGAGGCAGCTGAGGTAGTTTGAGGGCTGATATAAATATCGCATCCCATATGTCAAAATAACCGAAATAGAACAAGAACAAGATGGGAAGATTCAATCAGAGAGATTGTTAAAATACCACGGCCTAACCATGACACACATGTGCATCAAAGATGGCCAAAGGCAGAAAACTTCAACTCCCAACTACGCCTAAGAGCATTATGGAAAAGACAATAAATATATATATTCTTTTACAGATAAAATGGTTTTTACATGCTTAGCATACTACCATCAGATAGTGTCCCTAAAAATACATTGCTATACAGACACAATGGATACAAAACCAGGGGCAGACTATACATAAGATGGTTTACAGAAATAAAACAATCAACGAGAACAAACAATAGCAAGCACACAAAAAGGCCATCACCAGAGAACATTTCTACCTCTGAAGCTGCAATACACATTGTTTATTGTCCATTCCCAAGTGAATGATAGTTATCTGTCTGACTATCTATCTTCCTAATTACCTACCTGCCTACCTACATACATACATACCTACATATCTGCCTATCTGTCTGTCTGTCTGTCTGTCTGTCTGTCTGTCTGTCTGTCTGTCTGTCTGCCTGCCTGCCTGCCTGCCTGTCTGTCTGTCTGTCTGTCTATCTATCTATCTATCTATCTATCTATCTATCTATCTATCTATCTATCTATCTATCTATCTATCTATCTATCTATCTATCTATCTATCTATCTATCTATCTATCTATCGATCTATCTATCTATCTATCTATCTATCTATCTATCTATCTATCTATCTATCTGTCTGTCTGTCTGTCTGTCTGTCTGTCTGTCTGTCTGTCTGTCTGTCTGTCTGTCTGTCTGTCTGTCTGTCTGTCTGTCTGTCTGTCTGTCTGTCTGTCTGTCTGTCTGTCTGTCTGTCTGTCTGTCTGTCTGTCTGTCTGTCTGTCTGTCTGTCTGTCTGTCTGTCTGTCTGTCTGTCTGTCTGTCTGTCTGTCTGTCTGTCTGTCTGTCTGTCTGTCTGTCTGTCTGTCTGTCTGTCTGTCTGTCTGTCTGTCTGTCTGTCTGTCTGTCTGTCTGTCTGTCTGTCTGTCTGTCTGTCTGTCTGTCTGTCTGTCTGTCTGTCTGTCTGTCTGTCTGTCTGTCTGTCTGTCTGTCTGTCTGTCTGTCTGTCTGTCTGTCTGTCTGTCTGTCTGTCTGTCTGTCTGTCTGTCTGTCTGTCTGTCTGTCTGTCTGTCTGTCTGTCTGTCTGTCTGTCTGTCTGTCTGTCTGTCTGTCTGTCTGTCTGTCTGTCTGTCTGTCTGTCTGTCTGTCTGTCTGTCTGTCTGTCTGTCTGTCTGTCTGTCTGTCTGTCTATCTATCTATCTATCTATCTATCTATCTATCTATCTATCTATCTATCTATCTATCATTTGTCTGTCTGTCTGTCTATTTATCTATGTTCCTTCAGCGCCGAATACCATGCGTAAAGCAGAAACAATAGCTCTCCAGTTCGAGCGATGTGATGCTACTGTATGTAATTGTTGTATGTTGTTGAGACCCATAGACATAGGCCTACCTCTTTGATGGTTGTTCTGCGAAGAGTCTCTTGGTCTTCCTCTTTTTCTTTTGCTATATGGTACCCATATGGTACCCATTTTAATGCTTGTAGTAACAGGCTATTTTTATTCATTCTAAGTATATGTCCGATATAAGTACATCGATAAAATTCAAAAAACTAATTTTTGTAAACACATCCACGCCACGAAGAAACAAAACTTGAAAACTATGTAAAATCGGTGTAGACAAATTTTCAAAGTAGTACGGTGTTACTTTAAGAACACACATCTGCATTTTCAGCGCATGTTGTTTGCATTTGTTTTGAAATGTTTTTATTTGTATTCTTATATATTGTATGATTATATTCTTATGAAGTAATTGTCCTCATGTATAATCTCACAAACTTTAGTTGGAAATTCCTTGTGTTAAAATTGTGTACACTCATTAATAGTGCGGACTGTCGTAGCGTATTGAAATTGATAATATATAAAGTTTTCTAATAAAAAAAAGAAAATTATAATACGCTCGTTATATAAAGAAACACATCCCAATCATTAATTGAATATTTCAAACAGCAGCAAGACCAGGGTGGCGCGATTTTGAACTTTTGCCAATGTTAAGAGCGCTGTAAGCAATTTCCAAGAGAACAGTAAGCGAAATGAATGAATTTTATATAAACAGACGTACTGGAGTAAGTTTGCCCCGGGCGTTAAAACTTATAGTTTTTGCACTGCTTCCAAATGTTTACGAAACAATAATCTAGCCTCTAGCCCATATGAACATCTTTATTGAGCAAGCTTTGGGAGACTTAATAGCGACGTAAAAGAAATCGTTCTATACATGAACATTATTGGAATAGTCGGAATAGACGATAGTAACGGATCGAAGAAGAACAAGAAAATTAAAATAAATATAATTTTATATAGACATAATAATCTAGCTGCATATAGAGATACACAAGCTAACTAAATATTTTATTGAACGTACTTGCAACTACGCCTCTGGTTATGAATATTGATTGGAGATCTATTTTCTGGCTGTTATCGTAGCGAATTTTATCACTTTCTTGTTACACTCATCTTCCTAATTATCAACATAGTCATCTTAAACTTTACTCTGTTGATGAGTGATTCTTTAAAAATCTTGTAATATGAACCTCTTCGAAAGTCTGACAAAATCTAGAGAAAAACTTTAGATGTTTCGTCAATTGCTTGACCTTTGTAAGCAGCATGATGATGTCGGCTAATGTCTTTTGAAGACTATAACAGATTCTTTTATATTTACAAGTCATTTATATGAGCCCACTTGGTAAAGTTCATGAAACCATTTGAAAACATCGAGGACCATGTCTGAAAGTCTGACTAAACTTATACATCGCGTCGAAGTTTGAGGAAATTTTTCAATCGTGTCGAATAGTGACAATGCTCTCATCCGGATTATACATTTTATGAAATTCATCAACTGCGTTAGAAATGTGTTGAATCATTAGCACCAAAACCTGTTGAATGTTATCGTCAATATCAGAAGTATTAGTAGCGTTCTTATAGTCCATGTCATGTGGGGATTGTTGTTATATTTATCCATAGCGGTCTGTCTCGAGTACTACACAACAAAGAAGAATATTCTTTCGAAGACAATCATGTAAGACATATATTGAAGACACTTTTTATATGATATTCCTGAAGGACATATATTTGTGTCGATGACAGGTCTATATTACATATATTTGTGTCGATGACAGCTCTATATTACATATATTTGTGTCGATGACAGCTCTATATTACATATATTTGTGTCGATGACAGCTCTATATTACATATATTTGTGTCGATGACAGCTCTATATTACATATATTTGTGTTGATGACAGCTCTATATTACATATATTTGTGTCGATGACAGCTCTATATTACATATATTTGTGTCGATGACAGCTCTATATTACATATATTTGTGTCGATGACAGCTCTATATTACATATATTTGTGTCGATGACAGCTCTATATTACATATATTTGTGTCGATGACAGCTCTATATTACATATATTTGTGTCGATGACAGCTCTATATTACATATATTTGTGTCGATGACAGCTCTATATTACATATATTTGTGTCGATGACAGCTCTATATTACATATATTTCACGTTTTCATTCCACGACAGGCATATAGGACATATATTTTACATATTTGCTTTCGATGACAGTTATGTATGGCAATATTTTATATATTATTTTGTTTTCGAGGACAATGTCCTATGGGACATATATTTACATTTAGTAGGACAACGCTGTAACGTAATAGTTCCGAAATTAAATTATTGCCTGAAGATATGGAGTAGCTTGCTCTTAGTAGTAATCTTGACTGGCGGCTTGCAGTTCTATTGAGAGGGACGGTGTACAATTGGGGAACCAAAATACAGTGAAAATAATCCTTAAAGTCATTTTATTTTTATTTTTTTAAATTGCTGCAAGCTTTCCGATTTACCATTTGAGGACATAGTCTTGTAGCCTTTGCCATCTGCTGAAAAAGATGAAACGGCCTTTGTAGACCTTCGAGGGCTGCATGTCTGACACACAGTACGCGATGGTACAAGTGGGCTTGTGATTCCTTGTACATACTGTGGGAGACTCTTTGTGGCTGGGTTTGTCTTGTTAATCACATCCGTCATCGTCGTGGATCGTAGATTAGATGTCTTATAGGACAACAATAATACTATGATCTGAAAAGATGGGAAGATGTCTACCTACTAAATCTTTATTGCAAATACAATCAATCATTTACAAGGAGAACAAAGAATGTTAAGCCGCGTGTTATGCTCTCCTATCTTACTCTGAGGGTAACCACCGGACGTCTTGGTTTTACTTCTGGTCAAGGATGGAAACCTGTCGGTGCCAAGTTTCGGAAATAGGATACTGATAAATATCGGATGTCCTATGTGATGCTCCAATTTGTATCGTGTCAAAAACTTAGTCCCAATACAAGACAATGACCTTACACAAGCATTTCTTTAATTTATTATCACTTCCGTTAATTATAGGGGTGGGGATAGGGTGCGACCAACACTTGCAGGCGCAGCAGTACAGAATAAAATGATGATAACAGACATATCTTGCCAGATTTAAACTTCCCACCAGAGTAGAATCACCAGTTCGTGACACTTCACCCAATACCAGATTCAGTGAAACTGTTATCTTGGTCGGACTTGGACCAAGATCTGAAAAAAGCATCTATAAAACAGAATATCAAAGAAATATCATTTTTGTGCAGCAGATGTCCATGGCCTTGTATAGGAAACACGTGATAAATTCGTACTTACGGGTTACGTCATCATCTCATTACCATCATCTTTATCATAATCATCATTAGCGTCATCACTAGCATCATCATCATCATCATCCTCATCATTAGCATCATCATTAGCATCATCATCATTAGCATCATCATCATTAGCATCATCATCATCATCATCATTAGCAGCGTCATCATTAGCATCATCATTAGCATCATCATCATTAGCATCATCATCATTAGCATCATCATCATCATCATCATTAGCAGCGTCATCATTAGTATCATCATTAGCATCATCATCATCATCATCATTAGCGTCATCACTAGCATCATCATCATCAACATTAGCATCATCATTAGCATCATCATTATCATTAGCATCATCATCATCATTAGCATCATCATTATCATTAGCATCATCATCATCATTAGCATCATCATTATCATTAGCATCATCATCAACATTAGCATCATCATTATCATTAGCATCATCATCATCATTAGTAGCGTCATCACTAGCATCATCATCATCATCATCATCATTAGCATCATCATCATCGTCATCATTAGCGTCATCATCATTAGCATCATCATCATCATCATCATTAGCATCATCATCATCATCATTAGCATCATCATCATCATCATTAGCATCATCATCATCATCATCATCATTAGCATCATCATCATCATCATTAGCATCATCATCATCATCATTAGCATCATCATCATCATCTTCATTAGCATCAATCATCATCAGAATCAATCATCATCATCATCAAATTCATCACCACCATCATCTTCATTAAGATCATCATCAACATTAGTATCATCATCATTAGCATCATCATTAGCACCATCATCATTAGCATCACCTCATCATCAACTTCATCACCACCATCTTCATCATTAGCATCATCATCATCATTACCATGATCATCATTAGCATCATCATCATTAGCGTTACCATTAGCATCATCATCATCATAAGCATCATCATCATTAGCATCATCATCATTAGAGTCATCATTAGCATCATCATCATCAGTGTCATAATTAGCATCATAATCATTAGTCATCATTAGCATCATCATTATTAGCGTAATCATTAGCATCATCATCATTAGCATCATCATCATTAGCGTAATCATTAGCATCAACATTGTTAGCATCATCAACATTAGCGTCATCATGAGCATCATCATTAGTGTCATAATTAGCATCATAATCATTAGAGTCATCATTAGCATCATCATCATTAGAGTCATCATTAGCATCATCATCATTAGCATCATCATCATTAGAGTCATCATTAGCATCATCATAATTAGCATCATCATCATTAGCATCATCATCATTAGCATCATCATTAGCATCATCATCATTAGCATCATCATCATTAGAGTCATCATTAGCATCATCATCATTATCATCATCATCATTAGAGTCATCATTAGCATCATCATCATTAGCATCATCATCATTAGAGTCATCATTAGCATCATCATCATTAGAGTCATCATTAGCATCATCATCATTAGAGTCATCATTAGCATCATCATACTTAGAGTCATCATTAGCATCATCATCATTAGAGTCATCATTAGCATCATCATCATTAGAGTCATCATTAGCATCATCATCATTAGAGTCATCATTAGCATCATCATCATTAGAGTCATCATTAGCATCATCATCATTAGCATCATCATCATTAGCATCATCATCATTAGCATCATCATCATTAGCATCATCATTAGCATCATCATCATTAGCATCATCACCATTAGAGTCATCATTAGCATCATCATCATTAGTCATCATTAGCATCATCATCATTAGCGTCATCATTAGCATCATCATTATTAGCATCATCATCATTAGCATCATCATCATTAGAGTCATCATTAGCATCATCATCATTAGAGTCATCATTAGCATCATCATCATTAGAGTCATCATTAGCATCATCATCATTAGAGTCATCATTAGCATCATCATCATTAGAGTCATCATTAGCATCATCATCATTAGCATCATCATCATTAGCATCATCATCATTAGCATCATCATCATTAGCATCATCATTAGCATCATCATCATTAGCATCATCATTATTAGAGTCATCATTCGCATCATCGTCATTAGAGTCATCATTAGCATCCTCATCATTAGAGTCATCATTAGCATCATCATCATTAGAGTCATCATTAGCATCATCATCATTAGCATCATCATCATTAGCATCATCATTAGCATCGTCATCATTAGCATCATCATCATTAGCATCATCATTAGCATCATCATCATTAGCATCATCATCATTAGAGTCATCATTAGCATCATCATCATTAGCATCATCATCATTAGAGTCATCATTAGCATCATCATCATTAGCATCATCATCATTAGCATCATCATCATTAGAGTCATCATTAGCATCATCATCATTAGCATCATCATCATTAGCATCATCATCATTAGCATCATCATCATTAGCATCATCATCATTAGAGTCATCATTAGCATCATCATCATTTGCATCATCATCATTAGAGTCATCATTAGCATCATCATCATTAGCATCATCATCATTAGCATCATCATCATTAGAGTCATCATTCGCATCATCATCATTAGAGTCATCATTAGCATCCTCATCATTAGAGTCATCATTAGCATCATCATCATTAGAGTCATCATTAGCATCATCATCATTAGAGTAATCATTAGCATCATCATCATTAGCATCATCATCATTAGCATCATCATCATTAGCATCGTCATCATTAGCATCATCATCATTAGCATCATCATTAGCATCATCATCATTAGAGTCATCATTAGCATCATCATCATTAGCATCATCATCATTAGAGTCATCATTAGCATCATCATCATTAGCATCATCATCATTAGCATCATCATCATTAGAGTCATCATTAGCATCATCATCATTAGCATCATCATCATTAGCATCATCATCATTAGCATCATCATCATTAGCATCATCATCATTAGAGTCATCATTAGCATCATCATCATCATTTGCATCATCATCATTAGAGTCATCATTAGCATCATCATCATTAGCATCGTCATCATTAGCATCATCATCATTAGAGTCATCATTAGCATCGACATCATTAGCATCATCATCATTAGAGTCATCATTAGCATCGACATCATTAGCATCATCATCATTAGAGTCATCATTATCATCGACATCATTAGCATCATCATTATTAGCATCATCATCATTAGCATCATCATCATTGGTGCCCCGCCCTGCCCAGTTGCAGAGCTACCACTTATATCGGTGACTATCAATTCCTTACTTATTCTAGTCTAACGAACATCAATATAGCAACAATGACGTCTACATTCCGACTCCCCTCCTGAAATATTAATATATACACACAATAGAACATACACAAGGCACTTTATACGGTTACATTAAAAAATTATTCCAAGATAAAATTTACCAGACATAATGTCATAATGCCCCGACAAAATATACCCCCAAAAAATATCGCAGACAAAATATACATAGACAGAATATCCCAGACAAAAATTCCTAGACAAAATATACTCAGACAAAATGTTCCAAGACAAAATATCCCTACATAGCCAAAAATTAGGAAAACAGTTATAGTAATAGTAACAGAAAAATTGCTGAAGTAGTTTATGACAATCCCCTAGGAGATGACACGTTTTATGCAAACATAAGATGGAGATATGACATCTTGTATACAAACGTACCGAGGAGAGATACCGAGTGTCTAAGGCTATGAAAATAACACCTTTATTGTTCAAATTATTGTGTTTTCACAAACTAGAAAATTAAAATAACAAAGATAGGCTAGATTCGAAGTGTCACTAGACTAAGTTCATCTCTTATGTAAACATATTACCTTGACATTTGTGTGGTCATTATGTGCTTCTAAGATGAGCAACATGAGGGTCTCTGGAACAACCAAGGAACAAACAAGAAACAAGGAACGACCATTGTAAGGAAAAAACAACAACCAAACTCACGCAATGAATGGTGCAGGGGTAAAATATAAGGAAGATAATATTTGGCTCTAGGTTGTTAGTTCAGCGGTTCTTAATCAGTAGTGCATTGTATTCGAGTAGTATTTCAGTTTAGAGATTTCTAGTATGGTGTCATACTATGTGGACATTTTAGTTAAGTGATTCGAAGGACTTCCAAGATATTCGTAAGTAGTTGAGAGATTTGAAGGACTTCCAAGCCATTCGTGAGTTATAAATTCGTTCATATTTAGAATTATTTATTGGGTGACTTTGTCCATCGAAGCTAGTGGCCAGCTGCCACGTGTTACATTAACATTTTAGCGTTACATTTTTGTGAAGGTTTTCTATGAAAATGGCAACATTTATTACATAGCAGAAAGGTTGTAGTAAATTTGTTTTAGGGGAGTTTATGTTTGTGAAACACAGATCTGAAGCTGGTGGGAAAGAGATCTGGTGGAAATGTGTGATATAAAATTATTGAAACTCTTGGTGATAATATAGTTTTAGAGCAAGGTGAACATGATCATGCACCTGTACATGGCAAAGTTTCAAAATGGTAAAAATGGAGCAACGTGCTGAAAACACAGAAGACGTTACCAGGAACACTGTGCAACATGCTTTAAAACAAGTATCAAGCCAGCATGAACATCATCTAACTCAACAAGAATATTTAACTAGAGATATTTGCAGACATTGTCACCGAAATGGAATCAATGATCAACACATTGACGAATATAGAAACGTAATAGACGAAAGTCTGTTTTTGCGTGTGAAATGGTCAGATTTCATTGTTCGCAGCACTGGAATATGGTGATTTTCTTTCTCAGAGCAGACATTGGATTGCTGATGGAACATTCCGAGTTACCCCAGATAGATTCGATCAACTGTGTGCGATCCATGCATTTGAGAATGGTCAAATAATCCCATGTGTGTATCCCATGTGTCTATTGGAAGCGAAGCAATGTACCGTCGCCAGCTTCAGCATATCATAGAACTGGGACATAACAGAAATGTAGCTCCATCTTCAATAGTTCTTGATTTCGAATTAGCTGCAATTAAAGCGCTTGAATATGCATTTCCACGAGCTCAAGTATCAGGGTGTTATTTTCACTTTATCGAAAACGTTTGACGAAAACTACAATCTGAGGGTAAAAAGGCGTTGTAGTTTAACTCTGATGAAATTATTCAATAAATGTCAAACAACTTATGACTTTGACATTAGTACCAGGAACATATGTGATTACTGTTTTCGAACAACTCACCAATATTGATAGTTTTTCAGATCTGTAATTCCTCATTGATTACTTCGAAGATTTCTAGATTGGACGGTTTCGTCGTGGGCGCCTGTCGCAGCCTCGATTTCCAGTGAGCCTTTGGCATCAACACAATCGTGACATGAATCAACTGTCAAGAAGCAACAATACCGTTGAAGGTTGGCACATTGCATTTAATTCAATGGTGAACGTATCTCATCAAACGGCATCAAGACTTGACCGGAAAGTTACTGCAACAACAACATACATCTGCACTGTTGAGAAGTCCGATTGCCACTGGTAAACCAACAACAAAGAAACGAAAAGTTTACCAACGTGTTGAGGATACTATTAAAACAATGGTTGAACGATACGATCCAGCAGAGCCTATCAACTTCTGAAAAATCATAGTACGTGTTTTGGTTAACTCAATCAAAGACCTTACATTCAAGTCTATCATATATGAGACAATAAATATCATTTGAAGACTTTATTTTAGACTCGATGAGCATGATTGTGAAAGTTCAGGCGGGATACATTCGGGAATAGTGGCTGGATGCAGTGAAGAATTCAAGTTTGCGTAAAGTGACTTCCATGTTTGTGCCGGGACATGCTGGAGTCTGGGGTAATGAGAGAGCAGATAGGTTGGCCGCACACGCTGCTACTACGGCTGTTGGTGGAGCGATGGATCGGGCAGAAATTTTGAACGCCCTACGGGAAAACTCACAGGCAAATGACTGTATAAGCGACGATGACTCTTGTTCCATGACTAGAATAAAGGAATTTGGTTTGAAATGTGGTGTCGCTAGAACTGAGCGGTTTCGTGGGCAAGAAAGAATGATGGTCAATCAACTGCTTACTTGGGACCATCAGTCAACGTGTAATGGCGGCTACACTCAAGGAGAGATCTGTGCACCTATGGACTTGTCCGGAGTGCAGTGACGAAGATCTATCGACTAACTAACTAACTATTATAATTATTTACTAGTTTTATTGTTTATTAATGTTTATTACATCTTGTTATGAAATATTTTATATATTATCTTTATGTTTAGTCTTGGGTATATCTTGTATGGTATAATTTGTCTAGGAATATTTTGTCTTGGAATATTTTGTCCGGTATATTTTGTCTGGGAATATCGTATCCTAGGAATATTTTGTCTGGGTGTACTTTGTCCGGTTTATTGTGTCATGTGAATATTTTGTATGGTTATTGTTGTCCGGAATATTTTGTCTGGTTACACTTTCTACACATTCCAGTTGTTAGAAATTCACTTTTAAATAATACACAATACAAAAGAAAAAAATCTCAATAGATATAGATAAAGATATATTAAATCGGATATTCTTCATCGTGTGGAATGTTGCATGTGCCTGGGCAATTATACATTTGACTTCTTTAATACACCTCCCCTCGGATGTTATTACTATACCCATTTGAATATGTTGACTTGCTTGAGACTGATACCATCTACTTTGATGTTGCATTCTGGGTGACATTTATTCTTTGATATTACCATTATTTTAGTTTTTCTGTTATCCAGACTAAGGTCTTTGTTTTCACTTTCTTTTGCAATAGTATTCATCATTTCTTGTAACTGTGTTTCATTTTCGGCTATCAAAACTGTATCAAAGTCGTTTATGGTAAAGATCTGAGAATAATAAGGAATACATATTGGTAACATAGAGCAGCCATACGAATAGATAACTAAACGGGATCATTTCAACACACCAAACGGGGTTGTGTACTGTCACCCGATCTGTTCAATGTATACAGTAAAATAATAATGAGATCCATACATGATATGCCAGGAATAATAGTTATATATCAAGTGACATATTCTTTCCAGAACGTTGTCTTCGTCGTGGATACTCTATAAACCTCTCTCTGTCAAGGGTGAGTAAGCCTGCATTGGCCAGAGACATATACATGCATTCTTCGATGTTGCTGCCCATTGTCTTTTTGGTCTTCCTCTTCTTCTCTCGCCTGGCGCTCTGCCATCTAGAATTAGCCTTTCAATACAATCATGATGATCAAGTTCCCAAAATACCATAGCTTCCTTCTTATAATGGTATTTAGAATTGACCCTTCTTTTAGTTTCAGTAACTTCGAAATTTCAATGTTCTTCTTTTTCTCTGTCCATGATATTCGTAGAATCTTTCTGCAGTTCTTCATTTCAAATGAATTTGTTCTTTTGGATCTTGATTCTTGACTAGAAATTGTTTGGATATTGTCTTGTTTAAAGCCCAAGTCTCGCATCCATATCTTGCCACTGGAAAAACACATGATCTTGAAAGGGTTACTTTAGTGTCGTTATTACTACTTTGCTATAGCTTTCTCATTTGTATTAATTTGAGTGTTGCAATTTTGAGTCCTCTTCAAATCTCGATAGAATAATCTCCAGAACTGTTTATATTCGCTCCAAGATATTCGAATTTGTTTACACATTCTAGTTCTATATTGTATAGGGCCTATGTTGATTATTGGTTTGATCTTTGTTTTATCTGTTGTCATAATTTCTGTTCTCGTGCATTTAAATTTAGATTTTAGATCTCGATGTATTTCTTTGCTGTTGTGATTACCTATTTCAGTCCCTCATAATGTATAGTAAGGAGGACTGTATCACCTGCATATCTTATTTCTGGATTCTTGTATCCACTGATATTTATTGGATGTAACTCATTTTCCTCTAGTTCTACTCATACATTTCGCATTATATTCTGCATAGATGTTAAAATGATAATGGGATAGAGTGCACCTCTGTCTCACTCCACTTTGAACAGCGAACCACTCAGCTGTTTCACCCTCCACTCTTACTGCTGCTTGTTGTTCGTGATATAGTGTGTCCATAAGATGTATTAGATGTTCATCAAATATGTGCAGAACATCTTATATATCATCATCATGTGTCAAGAACTGCCTGCTCAAAGTTAAACGGATGATTTCATCATCATCATGTGTCATCGTCTACCTGCTCAGTTAATGGAAATATTTCATCATCATCACGTGTCAGGATCTACCTGCTCATAGCTAAAGGGATTCTTTTATTTCATCATCATCTGTACAATCTACAGCACTTTAATTTTTAGGTAGTTGTATGAACACTGATGATTTTAGGTCTTTAGGTATGTGACCTGTTTCGTATATGTCATTGCAAAGTTGTGTGATAGTTTTCACACCAGATTCATCTAATGTTTTTAATATGTCTAATGTTATGTTGTCAACGCCACAGTCTTTCGATATTTTATTAATATATTCCCTTTATTACTTCTAATTTTAGTATTACTGGACTATCACTAATTGTATTGTCATTTCTCGCTTTGTTGGTCTCCACACAGATCTATCACATATGCCAAGCTTGTCATTATTTCTGTTTTATCAATTATAACTTATCCTCTGTTATTTCTCATGCAGCAAAACCTGATTATATTACTGTTATTATTTATGATTTGTCTTACTTCCTTGTATATTTCTTTGGTCTAGAGTTAAAGAGGTATCTACTCTGTTTTCCTGCATTGTGTTCCCGACCATGTTCTATTGTGATTCTGCGCGTGTGACGTATTAATCTGTATAGCAATTAATATTTTGGGGTTTTCTGGCTTTATGTCTTTCTGAAATTTTACCTCTTATTTGCTCTGCCATCCGTTAGTTTGTCTATTGCTTTTCTCTATGATTTTTTATTTGCTATATTAATATGTTTTTCCCATTTGATATCCTACTTATTGTCTAGTTTTTTTCTTATTGGTTCTCCCTTCTGTGTTACTTCATGCACTCGATCTTTAAATGTGTATATCTTTTGTATCTCATGATCTCTAAACATCATGTTTTTGTATATCTGATTGTTTCTGCGCTCATACTTGTGCATCTTGATTTCTTGTATGCTTTGTCTTCTTAAGCTTTACAAATATTTTATATTAGGCGGACACAGAAAATCCTGGATTAATAACATCAATGAATGGCCGGGACATGATTTTTCTACACCCCTCCGAATGGCTGAGGATAGAAATGATGGAGGGATTTTTTTAGCTTATCTCAAGCTCAAAAGGGTTCAAAAGTCGTAGAAGATTGACTTCACTGTACTCAGTATCCCATATGTACTCCGTCACTCTCAACAAAGCGGCACGCCGCATTCCGAGAGTACAACTCATAGCACGTAACTCCGTAGCTTCAAGTGATCATCCCCAGGGATCGTCGAAAAATCCACCTTGTAAATAAGACGACACTAGGCGGATTCGAACTCATGACCTCTTGAACACAATTTCTGATATCTCAAGTGTGATACCCTACGATTACCCTATTATTGGTATTATTATTATTGTAATTATTATTATTATTATAATATTCTACATATCACTGAATTGTGGTCAGATCTGATCGTGTGTCTTAGATTTCTTTACATTATTTCTAAATCTCTTGTTGATCATGATACAATCTCTGATTCCTCTTTCTGTCTTCAGGGTTTTTTCGTGTATATTTTTGTATGTTTTCTTATTTTAAAACAACGTGTCACATACAGTACAAATTACTCTCCTCACAGATGTGTATGTCTTACTCCTCTGAAAGTTCTTGTACATAGTCCAATCTTTCATACTATGTTTTTGTATCTTTCTTTGGTTACTTTCACATTAATGTCTCACATCACTATCAGAATGTATGTTGATTTTACTGGTTTAAGTAGATGTTCTAGTTCTACGTATTAGTTTTCTAATTCTTATTCAGTTTTGTCTTTAGTTGGTGCATATGTTTGTATAATGACTTCAATAGTTTCATTGTTCAGATGGTTTGTATTTGATCTTTTTACTTTCATTATTCTAACAATGTCTAATGACATTTCATTACTGCGGCTCCCAAGAAATACCACCTATCGGTCGCAACAACTAAACACAGAAACACTGCATCACTAATATAGTAAAGTGATGATGGCAACTCGGAAAATAAGATTAAGCGAAGACTCGAGATGGCGATGGCTCCATGGCAAAGTTGAATATGATTTGGAAAGGAAAGATCAGTATTACAGTAAAGATCAATCTATTCAGATCGCTAGTGTTAAGTCTAATTTTATACGGATGTGAACGTTGGACACTCAATCCAGACATAGAAAGAAGGATAAAACCTTTGAATACAGGTGCTCCAAACTCTTGTTAAGAATTACTTATATAGAACACAAGACAAATATATTTACCCGGCAACAAATAAACAAACTTGCAGGATATCAGAAGCCACTTTTGGCAGTGGTGAAAAGGCGTACACTTGCTTAGTGTGGACATGTAACGAGACACGACACGCTTTCTAAAATTATTTTGCAAAGAACAGTCGAGGGTCGAAGAAGGAGGTAAGAGAAAATTCGGGATTGATAAAAACAAGAATGGTCTAAGCATTTTTTTCAGACTCCTTTGAATCGCTGAGGATATAGTTGTTTAAAGATAATTTTGTGCTGATGTATGCAGTGTGACATCACTGACAACTATAGATCTTATTATTATTATTATTATAATTATTATTATTATTATAAAGTACTGTATGAATATGGCGCTATACAGATCTAGATAAACAGTCAGCATAAATAGATAGATGGATGGATGGGTATATATATATATATATATATATATATATATATATATATATATATATATATATATATATATATATATATATAGCGAGAGAGAGAGAAAGAGAGAGAGATACACAGACAGCGATAAAGATATTTATATTGCAAATAACATCGATAAGTGCAATGACAACAATATAGATAAATGAAACAGATCTCAAGACCAAATCTGATTTATTGATATCAAAGATTGAAATCAATTTATTATGTCATTTATTTCGAAGAGATAGCAAGGTATATGGAAACGCTGTACCATACGTTTTCCCAAAAAACCACAAATCCGTAGAATGCTCTTCGTGACAGAAATGATGCCACGGTAGTTAAACCGATGTCAGCAGCTACTTCCAGTGAATACCTAAAACTTGCATGTGAGGTGGAAAATTCATTATTCTGCCAAAAGCCAACCTGTAATGCTCCATTAAGGATAAACACAACAAAAGTGTCAGAAAGATAATTGATAAAATAGGTTATATCTTGGTCAACAGTAATTTGAAGTACTGCATCAACTGATGTGAATGACCTGGCGTAATATTGCTGAACTTGTTCGTTGCCTGAGACCGAACCAACCTGTAATGATATAAATAAGAGACTAAACATTACAAAAATGTGACATGTCGATGGGATTATTCTTTCTACTTATTTGTCTCCCCATGTGACTGCTATTTATTCTGCTATTGATCATGTATAGAATGTTTTATTATAGATCGTTGTTAAGTTTCACATAACTCGATTAACAGAGATGCAACACTTGTATGGCAGATTGGTTATTGATCTGATTATAACCTACAACAATGGAAACATTCCGATACCATCACAACTACTCCAGGTCTATATGTCAAGATCTTCTTTAGACAAGTGACATCCACTAAACTATAACAATTCAGATATATGACTTTCTATGTTCGTTCTCAAACTCCTGCTGGTTTACGGGATGTAGTCAGTAGAACAGTATGTGATGTGGCATGGTTTACAGCTTGACTGCGATATGTCTACATCTTTCCGCCCGATACATTCGACATCCGTATGGATGATCTGGAACTTTGATATATGTGGTAGGACAGACTTCACCAAAACCTCCTTAGTTGTGTCTTATGACATGCGTTGCAGTTAAAAGTGTTGTTATTCTTCCTGGTATTGTAACACATAAGAGATTTAAGATATGAAGAATTGAAATATTCAGATATACGTTGCGTAAATAAATATATTACACTGGGCGCATAGAGACCAAAAGTACAACTATAACCAGTGTGGACTCGAGTCTATGAACGAAAAGGGCGTGACTTCAATTGTAAAAAATAAGAGGAATTCAATTATCCCGTATCAAACAATTACAAACAAAGAAATTGTTTGAGGAATAATGGGTTAAAATGTGAGGACACAATACTCATTATTTTCTTTGCAATAGATTGTCAAGAATAATTTCTTTAAAATAAATGCTCAATCGTTCAACGAATTCGTTAGTTGAATTCTTTAATCTTGAGTACTCCAGTACTCAGAACATTGCCAATAATGATATTTTTGTAATGAAGATTATATGTGTCAATAATTACTTATGTGCCTCATAATATTCTCAAGAATGAAGTCTTTGAAATAGAGATCTGATCGTTCAACAACTATTGCAGACTCGTAACACTGTCAAGAATGATATCTTTGTAAGGGGTTATCCACAAACTATGTCAACAATTCGTGGAAAAGGATATGAGAAATGTTGATGTTAACGAAACAGGTTTTTATAAACCACTTAAATTATGTGAATTTGATCAACATTTCTAGAAATATGATAATATTATGTCGTCTTTTCGCACTATTACAGGGGTCTCTGAATTACTGACAAGCTGTTGACAGGGGGGAGGGAGAGGAGTCAAAGATTGTCAAAAAATTGCTGACGTAATTTATGGACAACCCTCTAATAAAGATTAGATTACATAACATGATCAAGAATGAAGTCTATGAAATAAAGATGTGATCTTTCAACAACTGCTTCTGCAGCTCATAACATGGTCAAGAATGAAGTCTTTGAAATAAAGATGTGATCTTTCAACAACCGCTTCTGCTGCTCATAACATGGTCAAGAATGAAGTCTTTGAAATAAAGATGTGATCTTTCAGCAACTGCTTCTGCAGCTCATAACATGTTCAAGAATGAAGTCTTTGAAATAAAGATGTGATCTTTCAACAACTGCTTATGCAGCTCATAACATGGTCAAGAATGAAGTCTTTGAAATAAAGATGTGATCTTTCAACAACTGCTTCCGCAGCTCATAACATGGTCAAGAATGAAGTCTTTGAAATAAAGATGTGATCTTTCAACAACTGCTTCTGTAGCTCATAACATGGTCAAGAATGAAGTCTTTGAAATAAAGATGTGATCTTTCAACAACTACTTCTGCTGATCATAACATGTGAAGAATGAAGTCTTTGAAATAAAGATGTGATCTTTCAACAACTACTTCTGCTGCTCATAATTCAATTTCAAGATTGAAGTTTTTGAAATAAAGTTGTGATCTTTGAACAACTGCTTCTGCTTCTCATAACATGGTCAAGAATGAAGTCTTTGAAATAAAGATGTGATCTTTCAACAACTGCTTATGCAGCTCATAACATGGTCAAGAATGAAGTCTTTGAAATAAAGATGCGATCTTTCAACAACTGCTTATACAGCTCATAACATGGTCAAGAATGAAGTCTTTGAAATAAAGATGTGATCTTTCAACAACTGCTTATACAGCTCATAACATGGTCAAGAATGAAGTCTTTGAAATAAAGATGTGATCTTTCAACAACTGCTTCTGCTGCTCATAACATCGTCAAGAATGAAGTCTTTGAAATAAAAATGTGATCTTTCAACAACTGCTTCTGCTGCTCATAACATGGTCAAGAATGACGTCTTTGTAATGGGTATTTTATTGTTCACTCACAACTACACCGTCTCATTAAGTTGTTTATATTGAAGGTATTGTACCGTCTGTGAGGAAATAAAATAGGGTTTTCCCGGAGCGTTATTTGATCATAAATACAAAATGTTGCTAAATTGTCAAGTAAAAAATGGGGGTCATACTAAATGTGATAGCCGCACAAGTAAAGTTAAATTGAAAATATGGGTCCTACTAGAATTGATAGTCGCACAAGTAAACAATGAGATGGTATATTTGAAAAAGTCATATAATTAAAGGTCACATAATTAAATGTTATAGCAGGTATTTACAAGGTTTAGGAGGTTTGTGGACTATTAAAGGGTGAATTTTTTGGGAGTTATTTTCGGTGTTTTCGGGCTTGCGGTTAGGATTAGACTACACTACTAGTAGAATAAGTGGTTAGGGTTAGGATTGGAGATAAACATTAAAAGAGTTAGGACTAGGCAATTTGAGTTGTAAGATGAACTGTTGGAGGTTAGAGTAAATACGGTAGAATAAGGGTTATGGTTAGTGTTAGGGTAAGCGTTATGGTTAGGGTTAGACTCTGTAGGTGGCCAATATTAGACAATGCGACGCTACTATAAGTATACATTTTTTATAGTAGGATTATGTTTAGGATTAGAGATAAAACTAAATGGGTTCGGGTAAGGATAAGTATGTATTAGTTGTAGAAACAACTATTATGGTTAGCTTTAGACTTATATAGATGGTCATTATTGGACAATATCTTGAGATTGGTGTTGAGAGGGTTCGAATCTTGAGTTATGTTTAGATTGTTGCCACAAGAATTCGTACATGTATGTTCGCAGCTTATGTCGGTGTGTACTGTTCTGATTTATGTTGCGTTATTTTAAGAATGGCATGCAAAATGCCAAATTATTGGAACAAACAGATTACAAATGTTTCTTTGTCGTCAAGAAGGCGAATAAACTGTTGAAAATTATCTGTTGCAGACATATTTTTTTCATAATGTCGTCGTTTCTAAAAGCGCACAAAAATTACGCCAATTTGTTGGCACGTGAAAGTAGCCCCAATACTATATCTAGAGTGTACATGCGTGCAATGGTGTCATATTTAGAATATAGGAGATCTGTGGTCGTCAGAACTCGTAATACCAAATATTGTAATGTGTCTTGTCTTGTCCTATCCATGTGTACCTCTAAGCGTCATGGGGAGCGGAAGTCTTCTTTCTTTAGCTGTGATACCGCTGTCATAGTACAGCTTTAGTGTTCTAGTATTTTTCTAATGTTATATATTCATCTTCGTCTGGGTCTTCTCCTGTTTCTCTTTCCAGATAATCTTTTATTGAAGGTCATCTATTGAATACAATATGGTTCCATTTTGATTAGGTGACCGAATCATTTAATCTTCTGTGTGTCTATGTATTTGCACGGCATTGTTTTCATCAGATTTCTTATGGTGTTTTTGCTTATTCTGTCTATTTTTGTTACCCCAGTGCTGTTCTCAGGCACGTCTTTTCGCATACCGCGAGTTTTTATTCTAGTTTCTCTGTCAGGGTTCAGGTATGGCATTAGTAACACAGTGTAGTCATGAACACTGTGTTTTTTCTGGAGATCATGTCGATGTTTTGGTGTTTCAGCAGTGGTGCTAATTGACACAAAACTTCATTTGTTTTCTGACATCTTGTCTCTATATCTCTATCTATTCTACCGTCTTCCGAGAACACGCTACCTAGATACTTAAATTCCTTGACTTGGTTGAGTTTTATGCTGGCTATGTATATTTCTAGTGGGGATTGATTTCTGCATATCTTTAATGTTTCTGATTTTGGTTTGTTGATTTTCATGTTTTTGTTTTCATGATGGATATTTAATGTTTTTATGAGTTTTTGCAGCTCAGATATATCGTTGTATATCAACGCCTGATCGTCTGCGAATAGCAATTCGTTAATGATGTTACTGTTTTCTTTGCCTCCGTTTTCTTGTACATGTTGGATTTCCTGTTCTATTGCGCTTAAGGTTTCTTTGATTATTTTGTTTATATAGATGTTAAATGGGAGCAGAGATATTACGGATCCCTGTCTGACTCCAGATGTTATTATGAATGTTTCTGTCATTCCTTCTGGTGGTTTTACTCTTGCTTCGCATCTCTAATATACTGGTTGATGTTTTCGAGGAGTTGGCCGTGGATCCCGAATTTTTCAAAGTAGATCCACAGTATGTCTCTGTTAACGCTGTCCAATGCCTTTTCTTGGACGATAAATGTGATGTTCAGTTGATTGTTGTATTCTATTTTCTGTTTTAGGATACATCTAGTATACGATTGTTGAATATAGGCACTGCTATAAATGATACATCTAGGATACGATTGTTGATTGTAGACATTACTAAAGATGATACATCTAGGATACGATTGTTGAATGTAGACATTACTATAAATGATACATCTAGGATACGATTGTTGATTGAAGACATTACTATAAATGATACATCTAGGATACGATTGTTGATTGAAGACATTACTATAGATGATACATCTAGGATACGATTGTTGATTGAAGACATTATTATAAATGATACATCTAGGATACGATTGTTGAATATAGACACTACTATAAATGATACATCTAGGATATGATTGTTGAATGTAGGCACTACTATAAATGATACATCTAGGATACGATTGTTGAATGTAGAGATTATTATAGATGATACATCTAGGATACGATTGTTGAATGTATGTAAAACTATAGATGATGCATTTAGGATACGATTGTTGAATGTAGAGATTATTATAGATGATACATCTAGGATACGATTGTTGAATGTAGACATTACTATAGATGATTTTAGATGATACATTTAGGATACGATTGTTGAATGTAGGTAAAACTATAGATGATGCATCTAGAATATGAATGTTGTTTTGTATGTCTGTGCGTTCGTCCATCACAAGTGATGATGACAATTTTTTACATCCACTTTTGAAAATTAAGTTATAATGACCATTCATAATAGTTCGTAGAGTACTCATGATCCCTATTCGAGCTGTAAATGTTATTGGACAGTTTGGATATGGAATGACCACTGTAGGCGGATTTTGGTCTATCCGTGACTTTCTAGCTACTCTCCGCTGTTCAGCTGTTCTCATCTTTTCAGCTTATGCGCTCTTTTTGACTGTAGATCGTCATGTAGATCTATTTTGTGCAAGATCTTCCCTTGTGTCTTGGTCTATTTCAAACGCTTTCAGTGAAGTCTTTAGCGACTCCTTGTAGCGCTTCTTTTGGCCACCTTGAGATCTTTTACCCTTCTCCAGCTCGAGAAGTATCTTTGGCAGGCGATAGTCTGGCATATAAATGTATGTACTACTATAGATGATACATCTAGAATACGAATGAATAATTTGGTATTCAATTTTGCATGTGTAGGACTGGCATCTGAGGGACAGATATAGGAATGTGTTCAACCAGTGAACCATGGAACCATCAGCTGGTATTACACTTTGATATTTTCTTGAACAGAATAAGCAATTATGTGTTTGTCCGGAATGCAGTAACATCGTCTTATAATCAATATGAAATATTTCAGAAGACAACAGGCGGGCTTTTTTCTAAAAAGTCTGCTAACAGTATAATACTTTATATCAAATATTTGTCGTATCAAATTAATGATGAAGAAATTTTATTCTACTGGCAGCATCAACAAATGTTGGAAAGTTAATAAAAGAAAATTAGGATCATGTCAATGCAATAGTTGTAAATATTTTCAGAAATAATAACTTCACTTACCATACAGTGGCAGCCATATTGGTTTTAAAATAATGGAAGTCCAATTGGTATTTTCATGTAGGTAATCTGTTTATGGAATTACAAATATATTCTAAACTAAGAAAATTTGGTTCATTACGGCAAGACGTGTCTACTTTTCCACAATATATGGTATTCATTTTCTTTTGCTGGAAGAAATTAGCAATATTGTATGTAGAACCCTTTACTACCCGGTTAAGACCCCGGTGCAATAAGCTCTAGACTATCCCCGTTTAAAATTAGAGGAATATTTGCTGGAAGAAATATTTGAAGACTGAGATGTTGTTCTTCTTCATGAATTATCACTCTCCAGCTGTTTAACAGGATATTGTCTGAATAAGAGAATACATTTTGTCTTCGCTTTCAGCTTGATTTCGATTGATTCATCTTTCGCTACAACACATCTGATTTCAGTATGACTTTCCAACCTCATAAAGGCGTTATTAAAGGCTTTGGCTTCCATCTCGATTGTATTTGGTACTAACAACATATGCGGCGCAACAAGCTGCCCTGCTTAGTCCCACTCCTGATAAATGTCCATGTTCAAACTGTCGCACAACATCATGTGTCTATATGAATGCCGATGTTAAGAAAGATACTCAACAGTCTGTGCGTGTATGAATGGCTATCTTAAGATAGACACACATCAATTCTCTACCTGAATGAATGCTTATGTAAAGAAATATAAACAATAGTCTGTGCCAGAATATAATTCTCATGTTAAGATAGATACACAAGTAGGAATATACCTGTATGTATGTAATATACCTGTATGTATGTAATATACCTGTATGTATGTAATATACCTGTATGTATGTAATATACCTGTATGTATGTAATATACCTGTAGGAATGTCCATGTTAACATGTCCGTACATTTATGAACAGTCGTTACATGTATGAACAGTCGGTACATGTATGAACAGTCGGTACATGTATGAATATCCATATGCTAAGAGATAAACAACAGTCTGCACCCATATTCAGAAAATATAAAAGATACTAGTTCCTGTGTGAATATCCACAAAATGAAAGGTACAAACAGGCTGCACCGTGGATTAAACATCGACTATTTATGTTCAAACACAGGACACTGCCAAACAATAAACATTACCACAAATACAGAAGAACAAACAACGCTTATACTCACTAAGGCAAGACAGGCAATGGTGAGAAGTACAATTCCGTTCATGTTTCTAGATCTGTCTGTGCGAGTAGATTACTGAATCTGTGCAAGTAGACTGCTGAATCTGGATAAAACTAAGCTGAAATACCGAGCTTTTTATACACGTTCGTCTAAATGAAAGCTAATTCTTCGTCTACAGATGTGTCATTGTAAATCATAGTTAACAATGCTTAAAGTCAGATATATTTGACACATGTTTCACGCTTGACAATTATCTGTTTTATGTTGTGTTGATATTTTCTTGTTTACCTAGTACACAAAATCTTGTGCGACAGTTTGCTCACATTCTTCGATTTCATTATCTATCTCTACGTCGTCTTCTGAAACAGGGATTCTGAATTCTGTAAACTCGGACTCATTGAGTTTTTATCAAAAGTTGTCGGTCAAATAGTGGTTTTTGAAAGGACGTGAAATGTATTATAAGTGCAATTTAGGGGATCTCAGTGTCGCAGAAGTTGAGCTTTTGTATTGTGTTCAAAAGGTATCTGGTTGGATTAAGAGCTGTGATATCTTGTTCTAGAGGTACCGGTTTGGATAAAGAACCGTGATGTCTTGTGTTCAACAGGCATCCGGTTTGGATAAAGAACCGTGATGTCTTGTGTTCAGGAGGTATGTACCATAAGACCTACGGTCATGTTGGTCATGTCGGACCTATAGTTAGGTTGGTTATGTCTGACCTACGGGTATGTTGCTCCTGTCATACATACGGTCATTTTTGTCCTGTCAGATCTACGGTTATGTTGGCCCTGTCAGACGTACGGTCATGTTGGTGCTGTTATTGTAGAACATGACTGTAGTTTATTCTCTTGTATTTTTGTCATCTTTCATGTTTCCGAGACATATATTATTATTGTTATTCCATTTGTATGACAGATCCTAAACCATATGTGTTTGTCGATATCCTTCGCTCTACAAATGTTTAGTTTCAAAACAAATCCCCCCTCCCCTGTGGGGCGTGGATCCAATGTTAGGAAACATTGCATACATGGTCGTCCCACATGGTCCATTAAATAGTACTTCCTCTCTGTACCTCCATTTTTTATCCAATCTATCACATTGTGGACAAGAGACAATCCTGTGGTAATCTAGTTCTTATTTGAAAACTTTCAGTTAGCTTACAATCATGCACTACATTGCATGTACTTACACCATACAAAGCTTTCAATAGGTTGAGGCGTTTGTGTGTGATGTTATAGTGATTCAAGTCTCCATACTATTTTCAGATCTACACCGTCGAAATGATCTCTCATGGTGCACACAAGTAATAAACAAAATGTACCCAAGTGTTTTTCCACTGACTGTTGCAATACGTGTGACAGTGTAAATATATAGTTTTATTATTATTATTATTATTATTATTATTATTATTATTATTATTATTATTATTATTATTATTATTATTATTATTATTATTATTATTATTATTATTATTATTAATGCTAGTGTTATTTATTACTACTAATATTATTTTACCACGTGTCTGGATGACCCAAAAGGGGAGCACGAATAATGAAATTGCCTCATACCATACAATTAGTAAGAGTAGAAAGATGCCGTTAAGGGAGGGGGGGGGGGAAATTCGGTTTAATAACCGACTCTATGATCTCCTCTGTAATGAACCGTATTAAAGACACATTCCTGAACCGCTTGGAGGGGGTCAACTCTTTCATCATGAAGCTTGCCTGGAGGTTGTGAGTAAGTCACAGTAACATTCCCTACAGAGTAGAAGATTCTAGTATATCGCATTGCATCCTACAGCCACATTAAGTCAAAGAGTCATCTGGGACTTGCAGAAACTCCAGGAAACCATATTAACAAGACTGTAAAAGACACACTATATAGATATGAAAGTAAAACTAAACCGCTTGTCATAGAGAACAAGAATGGCACAGTCATACCCCATAGGGTTTCTACCATTATTATTATTATTATTATTTCCACAATTATTCGACATGAGCAGGTTATACATGTGACTTTTGAGTTATGTCTGTGATACACCTAGTTACAAGATATCATCTACTTCAACTTGTGGCAAGGGATCACTGATACAACTAGTTACAAGATATCATCTACTTCAAATTTGTGGCAAGGGATCACTGATACAACTAGTTACAAGATATCATCTACTTCAAATTTGTGGCAAGGGATCACTGATACAACTAGTTACAAGATATCATCTACTTCAAACTTGTGGCAAGGGATCACTGATACAATTAGTTACAAGATATCATCTACTTCAAATTTGTGGTAAGGGATCACTGATACATCTACGTACAAAATATCATCTACTTCCACTTGTGGTAAGGGATCACTGATACAACAAGTTACAAGATATCATCTACTTCAAACTTGTGGCAAGGAGTCCCTGACGCATCTACGTACAAAGTATCATCTACTTCAAACTTGTGGCAAGGAATCCCTGATGCATCTACGTACAAAATATCATCTACTTCAACTTGTGGCAAGGGATCTCAGATACAACTAGTTAGAAGATATCGTCTACTTCAACGTGTGGCAAGGGATCATTGAGAATTGTGTAAATGAGTCCCTTAGTAAACTTCCAAATAACAGCCAACACTAAGCAATGTTCACTATCAAGTCCGTAGATAAAGGGTAGGGGTTCCAACTCCTTTCCACTTACAAGGTCAGAATGTAACACTGAGCACGAGACAACAAACGATACCAGCGGGTAAATTCGTACCACACCCCTTGCTGGCTCTACCAAAAACAGTATTACAAAATGCCACATAACCGATGAAAAGTTCCGTTTTAGTGAAACCCCCTTCCCTACCGAATCCCCCGTCCTTTCTTTATAAGACAATACATCAGCCAAGTTGTATACAAACATTGACACATGAAACAAAGAAGTTCGAACCGACGTGAACTCTATCTCACAACACCTGGTTCTTCACTAGTATTCTCAAGTCTTAATCCTGTTCTGATTTGATCTGTACGCGTGACTCAGGAATCTTGTTACAATTTATTCTAACCAGTGGCGTAACTACTGATCGGAAACCATGCTATAATCAAATAAGTCTTCGATATGGAGGAGACAATATAAAATCCTTCTTCTTCTAGTCCATACCATGTAGCCTTGGTTATCATGTCTTTCCACAGCCTTCACTCTCGTGTGCTGTCAATCATTTCCAGAAACCAATGTTCTGCCATGCCACAAAGCTAGGTTTTCAAGCATCTTCTCTCTTGGTCTTGCCCTACTCACTTGCTCTTTAACTTACCTGTTGTTACAATGTGTTCAATCTTTTCGTTTCTTATGATGTCTCAAAAACATGCGGACTGTCTCTTTCTGATGCGGATAAGAATATGTCATTTTTTAATATTACCTTCTTTCAAAATATTGTTATTCGCTTTATTATCTGCCACGGTGTTCTTAATATTCTTCTATAAAAACACATATCTGCTGTTTCTATATAATTTTTCACTATTCTGCTGATTGTCCAAAGTCGACTTCCATACATCAGAACTGGTTCTGACAAAGATATAGTACAGAGGATGGTCTTCATCCTGTGAAATGTTAACTTTTACATGGACTATTCTACATTTGACTTCTTTAATACATCTTCCAACTGATGTTACTAATAAACCTAAATATTTGAATATGTTGATTTGTTTCAGACTAGTACTATCTACTTTGGTGTTTCATTCTGGATGACATTTATTCTTTGATATTACCATTACCTCAGTTTTTCTGTTATTCAGACTGAGTCCTTTGTTTTTACTTTCTGTTGCAATGATATTCATCAATTTTTGTAATTGAGTTTTATTTTCTACTATCAAAACTGTATAATTATCATATCACAGGTTGTTTATATTACGCCTTCCAACAGGTATTCCTGCATATCTTGTATTGATCTCATCATTATTTCACTGTATAAATTTCACAGATCGAATGACAGCACTTAACTTGTCTAACCCCTTGTTTAATGTGTTGAAGTGTTTCTGTTTGGTTCTTACCTATATCACTTACGTAGAAAACAAGAGGATTTTCAATATTACATAATACACGAGTGTGTTTTCGGGGATGAAATAAAATTTAAAAATAGCAAGACTGAGACATGTCATGCAAGTAGTAGGAGGCAGCTGAGGTAGTTTGAGGGCTGATATGAATATCGCATCCCATAAGTCAAAATAACCGAAATAGAACAAGAACAAGATGGGAAGATTCAATCAGAGAGATTGTTAAAATACCACGGCCTAACCATGACACACATGTGCATCAAAGATGGCCAAAGGCAGAAAACTTCAACTCCCAACTACGCCTAAGAGCATTATGGAAAAGACAATAAATATATATATTCTTTTACAGATAAAATGGTTTTTACATGCTTAGCATACTACCATCAGATAGTGTCCCTAAAAATACATTGCTATACAGACACAATGGATACAAAGCCAGGGGCAGACTATGCATAAGATGGTTTACAGAAATAAAACAATCAACGAGAACAAACAATAGCAAGCACACAAAAAGGCCATCACCAGAGAACATTTCTACCTCTGAAGCTGCAATACACATTGTTTATTGTCCATTCCCAAGTGAATGATAGTTATCTGTCTGACTATCTATCTTCCTAATTACCTACCTGCCTACCTACATACATACATACCTACATATCTGCCTATCTGTCTGTCTGTCTGTCTGTCTGTCTGTCTGTCTGTCTGTCTGTCTGTCTGTCTGTCTGTCTGTCTGCCTGCCTGCCTGCCTGCCTGTCTGTCTGTCTGTCTGTCTGTCTGTCTGTCTGTCTGTCTGTCTGTCTGTCTGTCTGTCTGTCTGTCTGTCTGTCTATCTATCTATCTATCTATCCATCTATCTATCTATCTATCTATCTATCTATCTATCTATCTATCTATCTATCTATCTATCTATCTATCTATCTATCTATCTATCTATCTATCTATCTATCTATCTATCTATCTATCTATCTATCTATCTATCTATCTATCTATCTATCTATCTATCTATCTATCTATCTATCTATCTATCTATCTATCTGTCTGTCTGTCTGTCTGTCTGTCTGTCTGTCTGTCTGTCTGTCTGTCTGTCTGTCTGTCTGTCTGTCTGTCTGTCTATCTATCTATCTATCTATCTATCTATCTATCTATCTATCTATCTATCTATCATTTGTCTGTCTGTCTGTCTATTTATCTATGTTCCTTCAGCGCCGAATACCATGCGTAAAGCAGAAACAATAGCTCTCCAGTTCGAGCGATGTGATGCTACTGTATGTAATTGTTGTATGTTGTTGAGACCCATAGACATAGGCCTACCTCTTTGATGGTTGTTCTGCGAAGAGTCTCTTGGTCTTCCTCTTTTTCTTTTGCTATATGGTACCCATATGGTACCCATTTTAATGCTTGTAGTAACAGGCTATTTTTATTCATTCTAAGTATATGTTCGATATAAGTACATCGATAAAATTCAAAAAACTAATTTTTGTAAACACATCCACGCCACGAAGAAACAAAACTTGAAAACTATGTAAAATCGGTGTAGACAAATTTTCAAAGTAGTACGGTGTTACTTTAAGAACACACATCTGCATTTTCAGCGCATGTTGTTTGCATTTGTTTTGAAATGTTTTTATTTGTATTCTTATATATTGTATGATTATATTCTTATGAAGTAATTGTCCTCATGTATAATCTCACAAACTTTTGTTGGAAATTCCTTGTGTTAAAATTGTGTACACTCATTAATAGTGCGGACTGTCGTAGCGTATTGAAATTGATAATATATAAAGTTTTCTAATAAAAAAAAGAAAATTATAGTACGCTCGTTATATAAAGAAACACATCCCAATCATTAATTGAATATTTCAAACAGCAGCAAGACCAGGGTGGCGCGATTTTGAACTTTTGCCAATGTTAAGAGCGCTGTAAGCAATTTCCAAGAGAACAGTAAGCGAAATGAATGAATTTTATATAAAAAGACGTACTGGAGTAAGTTTGCCCCGGGCGTTAAAACTTATAGTTTTTGCACTGCTTCCAAATGTTTACGAAACAATAATCTAGCCTCTAGCCCATATGAACATCTTTATTGAGCAAGCTTTGCGAGACTTATAGCGACGTAAAAGAAATCGTTCTATACATGAACATTATCGGAATAGTCGGAATAGACGATAGTAACGGATCGAAGAAGAACATGAAAATTAAAATAAATATAATTTTATATAGACATAATAATCTAGCTGCATATAGAGATACACAAGCTAACTAAATATTTTATTGAACGTACTTGCAACTACGCCTCTGGTTATGAATATTGATTGGAGATCTATTTTCTGGCTGTTATCGTAGCGAATTTTATCACTTTCTTGTTACACTCATCTTCCTAATTATCAACATAGTCATCTTAAACTTTACTCTGTTGATCAGTGATTCTTTAAAAATCTTGTAATATGAACCTCTTCGAAAGTCTGACAAAATCTAGAGAAAAACTTTAGATGTTTCGTCAATTGCTTGACCTTTGTAAGCAGCATGATGATGTCGGCTAATGTCTTTTGAAGACTATAACAGATTCTTTTATATTTACAAGTCATTTATATGAGCCTACTTGGTAAAGTTCATGAAACCATTTGAAAACATCGAGGACCATGTCTGAAAGTCTGACTAAACTTACACATCGCGTCGAAGTTTGAGGAAATTTTTCAATCGTGTCGAATAGTGACAATTCTCTCATCCGGATTATACATTTTATGAAATTCATCAACTGCGTTAGAAATGTGTTGAATCATTAGCACCAAAACTTGTTGAATGTTATCCTCAATATCAGAAGTATTAGTAGCGTTCTTATAGTCCATGGTCATGTGGGGATTGTTGTTATATTTATCCATAGCGGTCTGTCTCGAGTACTACACAACAAAGAAGAATATTCTTTCGAAGACAATCATGTAAGACATATATTGAAGACACTTTTTATATGATATTCCTGAAGGACATATATTTGTGTCGATGACAGCTCTATATTACATATATTTGTGTCGATGACAGCTCTATATTACATATATTTGTGTCGATGACAGCTCTATATTACATATATTTGTGTCGATGACAGCTCTATATTACATATATTTGTGTCGATGACAGCTCTATATTACATATATTTGTGTCGATGACAGCTCTATATTACATATATTTGTGTCGATGACAGCTCTATATTACATATATTTGTGTCGATGACAGCTCTATATTACATATATTTGTGTCGATGACAGCTCTATATTACATATATTTGTGTCGATGACAGCTCTATATTACATATATTTCACGTTTTCATTCCACGACAGGCATATAGGACATATATGTTACATATTTGCTTTCGATGACAGTTATGTATGGCAATATTTTATATATTATTTTGTTTTCGAGGACAATGTCCTATGGGACATATATTTACATTTAGTAGGACAACGCTGTAACGTAATAGTTCCGAAATTAAATTATTGCCTGAAGATATGGAGTAGCTTGCTCTTAGTAGTAATCTTGACTGGCGGCTTGCAGTTCTATTGAGAGGGACGGTGTACAATTGGGGAACCAAAATACAGTGAAAATAATCCTTAAAGTCATTTTATTTTTATTTTTTTAAATTGCTGCAAGCTTTCCCATTTACCATTTGAGGACATAGTCTTGTAGCCTTTGCCATCTGCTGAAAAAGATGAAACGGCCTTTGTAGACCTTCGAGGGCTGCATGTCTGACACACAGCACGCGATGGCACAAGTGGGCTTGTGATTCCTTGTACATACTGTGGGAGACTCTTTGTGGCTGGGTTTGTCTTTTTAATCACATCCGTCATCGTCGTGGATCGTAGATTAGATGTCTTATAGGACAACAATAATACTATGATCTGAAAAGATGGGAAGATGTCTACCTATTAAATCTTTATTGCAAATACAATCAATCATTTACAAGGAGAACAAAGAATTTTAAGCCGCGTGTTATGCTCTCCTATCTTACTCTGAGGGTAACCACCGGACGTCTTGGTTTTACTTCTGGTCAAGGATGGAAACCTGTTGGTGCCAAGTTTCGGAAATAGGATACTGATAAATATCGGATGTCCTATGTGATGCTCCAATTTGTATCGTGTCAAAAACTTAGTCCCAATACAAGACAATGACCTTACACAAGCATTTCTTTAATTTATTATCACTTCCGTTAATTATAGGGGGTGGGGATAGGGTGCGACCAACACTTGCAGGCGCAGCAGTACACAATAAAATGATGATAACGGACACATCTTGCCAGATTTAAACTTCCCACCAGAGTAGAATCACCAGTTCGTGACACTTCACCCAATACCAGATTCAGTGAAACTGTTATCTTGGACTCGGACCAAGATCTGAAAAAAGCATCTATAAAACAGAATATCAAAGAAATATCATTCTTGTGCAGCAGATGTCCACGGCCTTGTATAGGAAACACGTGATAAATTCGTACTTACGGGTTACATCATCATCTCATGACCATCATCATTATCATAATCATCATCATCATCATCATCATCATCATCATCATCATCATCATCATCATTAGTAGCGTCATCATTAGTACCATCATCATTATCATAATCATCATTAGCGTCATCACTAGCATCATCATCATCATCCTCATCATCAACTTCATCACCACCATCGTCATCATTAGCATTATCATCATCATTACCATGATCATCATTAGCATCATCATCATCATTAGCATCATCATCATTAGCGTAATCATTAGCATCAACATTGTTAGCATCATCATCATTAGCGTCATCATGAGCACCATTATCATTAGAGTCATCATTAGCATCATCATCATTAGCATCATCATCATTAGCATCATCATCATTAGCATCATCATCATCATTAGAGTCATCATTAGCATCATCATCATTAGCATCATCATCATTATTAGAGTCATCATTAGCATCATCATCATTAGCATCATCATCAACGTTAGATTCATCATTAGCATCATCATCATTAGCATCATCATCATTAGCATCATCATCATTAGCATCATCATCATTAGCATAATCATCATTAGCATCATCATCATCATTAGAGTCATCATTAGCATCATCATCATTAGCATCATCATCATTAGAGTCATCATTAGCATCATCATCATTAGCATCATCATCATTTGCATCATCATCATTAGCATCATCATCATTTGCATCATCATCATTAGCATCATCATTATTAGAGTCATCATTAGCATCGACATCATTAGCATCATCATCATTAGAGTCATCATTAGCATCGACATCATTAGCATCATCATCATTAGCATCATCATCATTGGTTCCCCGTCCTGCCCAGTTGCAGAGCTACCACTTATATCGGTGACTATCAATTCCTTACTTATTCTAGTCTAACGAACATCAATATAGCAACAATGACGTCTACATTCCGACTCCCCTCCTGAAATATTGATATATACACACAATAGAACATACACAAGGCACTTTCTACGGTTACATTACAAATTATTCCAAGATAAAATTTATCGGACATAATGTCATAATGTCCCAGACAAAATATACCCCCAAAAAATATCGCAGACAAAATATACCTAGACAGAATATCCCAGACAAAAATTCCTAGACAAAATATACTCAGACAAAATGTTCCAAGACAAAATATCCCTACATAGCCAAAAATTAGGAAAACAGTTATAGTAATAGTAACAGAAAAATTGCTGAAGTAATTTATTTCAATCCCCTAGGAGATGACACGTTTTATGCAAACATAAGATGGAGATATGACATCTTGTATACAAACGTACCGAGGAGAGATACGGAGTGCCTAAGGCTATGAAAATAACACCTTTATTGTTCAAATTAGTGTGTTTTCACAAACTAGAAAATTAAAATAACAAAGATAGGCTAGATTCCGAAGTGTCACTAGACTAAGTTCATCTCTTATGTAAACATATTACCTTGACATTTGTGTGGTCATTATGTGCCTCTAAGATAGGCAATATGAGGGTCTCGGGAACAACCAAGGAACAAACAAGAAACAAGGAACGAGCATTGTAAGGAAAAAACAACAACCAAACTCACGCAATGAAAGGTTCAGGGGTAAGATATAAGGAAGATAATAGTTGGCTTTAGGTTCTTAGTTCAGCGGTTCTTAATCAGTAGTGCATTTTATTCGAGTAGTATTTAAGTTTAGAGATTTCTAGTATGGTGCCATACTATGTGGACATTTTAGTTAAGTGATTCCAAGGATTTTCAAGATATTCGTAAGTAGTTGAGAGATTTGAAGGACTTCCAAGCCATTCGTGAGTTATAAATTCGTTCATATTTAGAATTATTTATTGGGTGACTTTGTCCATCGAAGCTAGTGGCCAGCTGCCACGTGTTACATTAACATTTTAGCGTTACATTTTTGTGAAGGTTTTCTATAAAAATGGCAACATTTATTACATAGCAGAAAGGTTGTAGTAAATTTGTTTTAGGGGAGTTTATGTTTGTGAAACACAGATCTGAAGCTGGTGGGAAAGAGATCTGGTGGAAATGTGTGATATACAATTATTGAAACTCTTGGTGATAATATAGTTTTAGAGCAAGGTGAACATGATCATGCACCTGTATATGGCAAAGTTTCAAAATGGTAAAAATGGAGCAACGTGCTGAAAACACAGAAGACGTTACCAGGAACACTGTGCAACACGTTTTAAGACAAGTATCAAGCCAGCATGAACATCATCTAACTCAACAAGAATATTTAACTAGAGATATTTGCAGACATTGTCATCGAAATGGAATCAATGATCAACACATTGACGAATATAGAAACGTAATAGACGAAAGTCTGTTTTTGCGTGTGAAAAGGTCAGATTTCATTGTTCGCAGCACTGGAATATGTTGATTTTCTTTCTCAGAGCAGATATTGGTTTGCTGATGGAACATTTCGAGTTACCCCAGATAGATTCGATCAACTGTATACGATCCATGCATTTGAGAATGGTCAAATAAAACCCATGTGTGTATGCACTATTGTCTTTTGGAAATGAAGCAATGTACCCTTGCCAGTTTCAGCATATCATAGAACTGGGATATAACAGAAATGTAGCTCCAACTTCAATAGTTATTGATTTCGAATTAGCTGCAATTAAAGCATTTGAATGTGCATTTCCACGAGCTCAAGTATCAGGATGTTATTTTCACTTTGGACAGAACGTTTGACGAAAACTACAGTCTGAGGGTAAAAAGGCGTTGTAGTTTAACTCTGATGAAATTATTCAATAAATGTCAAACAACTTATGACTTTGACATTAGTACCAGGAACATATGTGATTACTGTTTTCGAACAACTCACCAATATTGATAGTTTTTCAGATCTGTAATTCCTCATTGATTACTTCGAAGATTTCTAGATTGGACGGTTTCGTCGTGGGCGCCTTTCGCAGCCTCGATTTCCAGTGAGCCTTTGGAATCAACACAATCGTGTCATGAATCAATTGCCAAGAAGCAACAACGCTGTTGAAGGTTGGCACAATGCATTTAATTCAATGGTGAACGCATCTCAACAAACGGCATCAAGACTTGACCGGGAAGTTACTGCAACAACAACATAGATCTGCACTGTTGAGAAGTCAGATTGCCACTGGTAAACCAACAACAAAGAAACGAAAAGTTTACCAACGTGTTGAGGATGCTATTAAAACAATTATCAAGTGAAGACCAAAGATATATTACATCTGATATTCTTCATCGTGTGGAATGTTGTCTGTTCCTGGGCAATTCTACATTTGACTTCTTTAATGCATCTCCAATCGAATGTTATTACTATACCCATTTGAATATGTTGACTTGCTTCAGACTGATACCATCTACATTGATGTTGCATTCTGGGTGACATTTATTCTTTGATACTAACATTATTTCAGTTTTTCTGTTATCCAGACTAAGGTCTTTGTTTTCACTTTCTTTTGCAATAGTATTCATCATTTCTTGTAACTGTGTTTCATTTTCGGCTATCAAAACTGTATCAAAGTCGTTTATGGTAAAGATCTGAGAATAATAAGGAATACATATTGGTAACATAGAGCAGCCATACGAATAGATAACTAAACGGGATCATTTCAACACACCAAACAGGGTTGTGTACTGTCACCCGATCTGTTCAATGTATACAGTAAAATAATATTGAGATCCATACATGATATGCCAGGAATAATAGTTATATATCAAGTGACATATTCTTTCCAGAACGTTGTCTTCGTCGTGGATACTCTAAACCTCTCTGTCAAGGGTGAGCAAGCCTGAATTGGCCAGAGACATATACATACATTCTTCGATGTTGCTGCCCATTGTCTTTTTGGTATTCCTCTTCTTCTCTCACCTGGCGCTCTGCCATCTAGAATTAGCCTTTCAATACAATCATGATGATCAAGTTCCCAAAATACCGTAGCTTCCTTCTTATAATGGTATTTAGAATTGACCCTTCTTTTAGTTTCAGTAACTTCGAAATTTCAATGTTCTTCTTTTTCTCTGTCCATGACATTCGTAGAATCTTTCTGCAGTTCTTCATTTCAAATGAATTTGTTCTTTTGGATCTTGATTCTTGACTAGAAATTGTTTGGATATTGTGTTGTTTAAAGCCCAAGTCTCGCATCCATATCTTGCCACTGGAAAAACACATGATCTTGAAAGGGTTACTTTAGTGTCGTTATTACTACTTTGCTATAGCTTTCTCATTTGTATTAATTTGAGTGTTGCAATTTTGAGTCCTCTTCAAATCTCGATAGAATAATCTCTAGAACTGTTTATATTCGCTCCAAGATATTCGAATTTGTTTACACATTCTAGTTCTATATTGTATAGGGCCTATGTTGATTATTGGTTTGATCTTTGTTTTATCTGTTGTCATAATTTCTGTTCTCGTGCATTTAAATTTAGATTTTAGATCTCGATGTATTTCTTTGCTGTTGTGATTACCTATTTCAGTCCCTCATAATGTATAGTAAGGAGGACTGTATCACCTGCATATCTTATTTCTGGATTCTTGTATCCACTGATATTTATTGGATGTAACATTTTCCTCTAGTTCTTCTCATACATTTCGCATTATATTCTGCATAGATGTTAAAATGATAATGGGATAGAGTGCACCTCTGTCTCACTCCACTTTGAACAGCGAACCACTCAGCTGTTTCACCCTCCACTCTTACTGCTGCTTGTTGTTCGTGATATAGTGTGTCCATAAGATGTATTAGATGTTCATCAAATATGTGCAGAACATCTTATATATCATCATCATGTGTCAAGAACTGCCTGCTCAAAGTTAAACGGATGATTTCATCATCATCATGTGTCATCGTCTACCTGCTCAGTTAATGGAAATATTTCATCATCATCACGTGTCAGGACCTACCTGCTCATAGCTAAAGGGATTCTTTTATTTCATCATCATCTGTACAATCTACAGCACTTTAATTTTTAGGTAGTTGTATGAACACTGATGATTTTAGGTCTTTAGGTATGTGACCTGTTTCGTATATGTCATTGCAAAGTTGTGTGATAGTTTTCACACCAGATTCATCTAATGTTTTTAATATGTCTAATGTTATGTTGTCAACGCCACAGTCTTTCGATATTTTATTAATATATTCCCTTTATTACTTCTAATTTTAGTATTACTGGACTATCACTAATTGTATTGTCATTTCTCGCTTTGTTGGTCTCCACACAGATCTATCACATATGCCAAGCTTGTCATTATTTCTGTTTTATCAATTATAACTTATCCTCTGTTATTTCTCATGCAGCAAAACCTGATTATATTACTGTTATTATTTATGATTTGTCTTACTTCCTTGTATATTTCTTTGGTCTAGAGTTAAAGAGGTATCTACTCTGTTTTCCTGCATTGTGTTCCCGACCATGTTCTATTTTGATTCTGCGCGTGTGACGTATTAATCTGTATAGCAATTAATATTTTGGGGTTTTCTGGCTTTATTTCTTTCTGAAATTTTACCTCTTATTTGCTCTGTCATCCATTAGTTTGTCTATTGCTTTTCTCTATGATTTTTTATTTGTTATATTAATATGTTTTTCCCATTTGATATCCTACTTATTGTCTATTTTTTGCTTATTGGTTCTACCTTCTGTGTTACTTCATACACTCGATCTTTAGATGTGCATATCTTTTGTATCTCATGATCTCTAAACATCATGTTTTTGTATATCTGATTGTTTCTGCGCTCATACTTGTGCATCTTGATTTCTTGTATGCTTTGTCTTCTTAAGCTTTACAGATATTTTATATTAGGCGGACACAGAAAATCCTGGATTAATAACATCAATGAATGGCCGGGACATGATTTTTCTACACCCCTCCGAATGGCTGAGGATAGAAATGATGGAGGGATTTTTTAGCTTATCTCAAGTTCAAAAGGGTTCAAAAGTCGTAGAAGATTGACTTCACTGTACTCAGTATCCCATATGTACTCCGTCACTCTCAACAAAGCGGCACGCCGCATGCCGAACAGTCGAGGGTCGAAGAAGGAGGTAAGAGAAAATTCGGGATTGATAAAAACAAGAATGGTCTAAGCATTTTTTTCAGACTCCTTTGAATCGCTGAGGATATAGTTGTTTAAAGATAATTTTGTGCTGATGTATGCAGTGTGACATCACTGACAACTATAGATCTTATTATTATTATTATAATTATTATTTTTATTATTATTTTTATTATTATTATTATTATTATTATAAAGTACTGTATGAATATGGCGCTATACAGATCTAGATAAACAGTCAGCATAAATAGATAGATGGATGGATGGGTATATATATATATATATATATATATACACAGAGAGAGAGAGAGAAAGAGAGAGAGATACACAGACAGCGATAAAGATATTTATATTGCAAATAACATCGATAAGTGCAATGACAACAATATAGATAAATGAAACAGATCTCAAGACCAAATCTGATTTATTGATATCAAAGATTGAAATCAATTTATTATGTCATTTATTTCGAAGAGATAGCAAGGTATATGGAAACGCTGTACCATACGTTTTCCCAAAAAACCACAAATCCGTAGAATGCTCTTCGTGACAGAAATGATGCCACGGTAGTTAAACCGATGTCAGCAGCTACTTCCAGTGAATACCTAAAACTTGCATGTGAGGTGGAAAATTCATTATTCTGCCAAAAGCCAACCTGTAATGCTCCATTAAGGATAAACACAACAAAAGTGTCAGAAAGATAATTGATAAAATAGGTTATATCTTGGTCAACAGTAATTTGAAGTACTGCATCAACTGATGTGAATGAACTGGCGTAATATTGCTGAACTTGTTCGTTGCCTGAGACCGAACCAACCTGTAATGATATAAATAAGAGACTAAACATTACAAAAATGTGACATGTCGATGGGATTATTATTTTCTACTTATTTGTCTCCCCATGTGACTGCTATTTATTCTGCTATTGGTCTTGTATAGAATGTTTTATTATAGATCGTTGTTAAGTTTCACATAACTTGATTAACAGAGAGGCAACACTTGTATGGCAGATTGGTTATTGATCTGATTATAACCTACAACAATGGAAACATTCCGATACCATCACAACTACTCCAGGTCTATATGTCAAGATCTTCTTTAGACTAGTGACATCCACTAAACTATAACAATTCAGATATATGACTTTCTATGTTCGTTCTCAAACTCCTGCTGGTTTACGGGATGTAGTCAGTAGAACAGTATGTGATGTGGCATGGTTTACAGCTTGACTGCGATATGTCTACATCTTTCCGCTACATTCGACATCCGTATGGATGATCTGGAACTTTGATATATGTGGTAGGACAGACTTCACCAAAACCTCCTTAGTTGTGTCTTATGACATGCGTTGCAGTTAAAAGTGTTGTTATTCTTCCTGGTATTGTAACACATAAGAGATTTAAGATATGAAGAATTGAAACATTCAGATATACGTTGCGTAAATAAATATATTACACTGGGCGCATAGAGACCAAAAGTACAACTATAACCAGTGTGGACTCGAGTCTATGAACGAAAAGGGCGTGACTTCAATTGTAAAAAATAAGAGGAATTCAATTATCCCGTATCAAACAATTACAAACAAAGAAATTGTTTGAGGAATAATGGGTTAAAATGTGAGGACACAATACTCATTATTTTCTTTGCAATAGATTGTCAAGAATAATTTCTTTAAAATAAATGCTCAATCGTTCAACGAATTCGTTAGTTGAATTCTTTAATCTTGAGTACTCCAGTACTCAGAACATTGCCAATAATGATATTTTTGTAATGAAGATTATATTTGTCAATAATTACTTATGTGCCTCATAATATTCTCAAGAATGAAGTCTTTGAAATAGAGATCTGATCGTTCAACAACTATTGCAGACTCGTAACACTGTCAATAATGATATCTTTGTAAGGGGTTATCCACAAACTATGTCAACAATTCGTGGAAAAGGATATGAGAAATGTTGATGTTAACGAAACAGGTTTTTATAAACCACTTAAATTATGTGAATTTGATCAACATTTCTAGAAATATGAGAATATTATGTCGTCTTTTCGCACTATTTCAGACCATTCTTGGACGGGTGTCGGGGCATATGCTGGGGGCTGGGAGAATGTTATTGACATAATTTAAGACAGGGGTCTCTGAATTACTGACAAGCTGTTGACAGGGGGGAGGGAGAGGAGTCAAAGATTGTCAAAAAATTGCTGACGTAATTTATGGACAACCCTCTAATAAAGATTAGATTACATAACATGATCAAGAATGAAGTCTATGAAATAAAGATGTGATCTTTCAACAACTGCTTCTGCAGCTCATAACATGGTCAAGAATGAAGTCTTTGAAATAAAGATGTGATCTTTCAACAACCGCTTCTGCTGCTCATAACATGGTCAAGAATGAAGTCTTTGAAATAAAGATGTGATCTTTCAACAACCGCTTCTGCTGCTCATAACATGGTCAAGAATGAAGTCTTTGAAATAAAGATGTGATCTTTCAACAACTGCTTCTGCAGCTCATAACATGGTCAAGAATGAAGTCTTCGAAATAAAGATGTGATCTTTCAACAACTGCTTATGCAGCTCATAACATGGTCAAGAATGAAGTCTTTGAAATAAAGATGTGATCTTTCAACAACTGCTTCCGCAGCTTATAACATGGTCAAGAATGAAGTCTTTGAAATAAAGATGTGATCTTTCAACAACTGCTTCTGTAGCTCATAACATGGCCAAGAATGAAGTCTTTGAAATAAAGATGTGATCTTTCAACAACTGCTTATGCAGCTCATAACATGGTCAAGAATGAAGTAATTGAAATAAAGATGTGATCTTTCAACAACCGCTTCTGCTGCTCATAACATGGTCAAGAATGAAGTCTTTGAAATAAAGATGTGATCTTTCAACAACTGCTTCTGCAGCTCATAACATGGTCAAGAATGAAGTCTTTGAAATAAAGATGTGATCTTTCAACAACTACTTCTGCTGATCATAAAATTTGAAGAATGAAGTCTTTGAAATAAAGATGTGATCTTTCAACAACTGCTTCTGCTGATCATAACATTTGAAGAATGAAGTCTTTGAAATAAAGATGTGATCTTTCAACAACCGCTTCTGCTGCTCATAATTCAATTTCAAGATTGAAGTTTTTGAAATAAAGTTGTGATCTTTCAACAACTGCTTCTGCAGCTCATAACATGGTCAAGAATGAAGTCTTTGAAATAAAGATGTGATCTTTCAACAACTGTTTCTGCAGCTCATAACATGGTCAAGAATGAAGTCTTTGAAATAAAGATGTGATCGTTCAACAACTGCTTCTGCTGATCATAACATGTGAAGAATTAAGTCTTTGAAATAAAGATGTGATCTTTCAACAACCGCTTCTGCTGCTCATAATTCAATTTCAAGATTGAAGTTTTTGAAATAAAGTTGTGATCTTTGAACAACTGCTTCTGCTTCTCATAACATAGTCAAGAATGAAGTCTTTGAAATAAAGATGTGATCTTTCAAGAATTGCTTCTGCAGTTCATAACATGGTCAAGAATGAAGTCTTTGAAATAAAGATGTGATCTTTCAACAACTGCTTATGTAGCTCATAACATGGTCAAAAATGAAGTCTTTGAAATAAAGATGTGATCTTTCAACAACTGTTTCCGCAGCTCATAACATGGTCAAGAATGAAGTCTTTGAAATAAAGATGTGATCTTTCAACAACTGCTTCTGTAGCTCATAACATGGCCAAGAATGAAGTCTTTGAAATAAAGATGTGATCTTTCAACAACTGCTTATGCAGCTCATAACATGGTCAAGAATGAAGTAATTGAAATAAAGATGTGATCTTTCAACAACCGCTTCTGCTGCTCATAACATGGTCAAGAATGAAGTCTTTGAAATAAAGATGTGATCTTTCAACAACTGCTTCTGCATCTCATAACATGGTCAAGAATGAAGTCTTTGAAATAAAGATGTGATCTTTCAACAACTACTTCTGCTGATCATAACATTTGAAGAATGAAGTCTTTGAAATAAAGATGTGATCTTTCAACAACTGCTTCTGCTGATCATAACATTTGAAGAATGAAGTCTTTGAAATAAAGATGTGATCTTTCAACAACCGCTTCTGCTGCTCATAATTCAATTTCAAGATTGAAGTTTTTGAAATAAAGTTGTGATCTTTCAACAACTGCTTCTGCAGCTCATAACATGGTCAAGAATGAAGTCTTTGAAATAAAGATGTGATCTTTCAACAACTGTTTCTGCAGCTCATAACATGGTCAAGAATGAAGTCTTTGAAATAAAGATGTGATCTTTCAACAACTGCTTCTGCTGATCATAACATGTGAAGAATGAAGTCTTTGAAATAAAGATGTGATCTTTCAACAACTGCTTATACAGCTCATAACATGGTCAAGAATGAAGTCTTTGAAATAAAGATGAGATCTTTCAACAACTGCTTCTGCTGCTCATAACATGGTCAAGAATGAAGTCTTTGAAATAAAGATGTGATCTTTCAACAACTGCTTATACAGCTCATAACATGGTCAAGAATGAAGTCTTTGAAATAAAGATGTGATCTTTCAACAACTGCTTCTGCTGCTCATAACATCGTCAAGAATGAAGTCTTTGAAATAAAGATGTGATCTTTCAACAACTGCTTCTGCTGCTCATAACATGGTCAAGAATGACGTCTTTGTAATGGGTATTTTATTGTTCACTCACAACTACACCGTCTCATTAAGTTGTTTATATTGAAGGTATTGTACCGTCTGTGAGGAAATAAAATAGGGTTTTCCCGGAGCGTTATTTGATCATAAATACAAAATGTTGCTAAATTGTCAAGTAAAAAATGGGGGTCATACTAAATGTGATAGCCGCACAAGTAAAGTTAAATTGAAAATATGGGTCCTACTAGCATTGATAGTCGCACAAGTAAACAATGAGATGGTATATTTGAAAAAGTCATATAATTAAAGGTCACATAATTAAATGTTATAGCAGGTATTTACAAGGTTTAGGAGGTTTGTGGACTATTAAAGGTTGAATTTTTTGGGAGTTATTTTCGGTGTTTTCGGGCTTGCGGTTAGGATTAGACTACACTACTAGTAGAGTAAGTGGTTAGGGTTAGGATTGGAGACAAACATTAAAAGAGTTAGGACTAGGCAATTTGAGTTGTAAGATGAACTGTTGGAGGTTAGAGTAAATACGGTAGAATAAGGGTTATGGTTAGTGTTAGGGTAAGCGTTATGGTTAGGGTTAGACTCTGTAGGTGGCCAATATTAGACAATGCGACGCTACTATAAGTATACATTTTTTATAGTAGGATTATGGTTAGGATTAGAGATAAAACTAAAAGGGTTCGGGTAAGGATAAGTATGTATTAGTTGTAGAAACAACTATTATGGTTAGCTTTAGACTTATATAGATGGTCATTATTGGACAATATCTTGAGATTGGTGTTGAGAGGGTTCGAATCTTGAGTTATGTTTAGATTGTTGCCACAAGAATTCGTACATGTATGTTCACAGCTTATGTCGGTGTGTACTGTTCTGATTTATGTTGCGTTATTTTAAGAATGGCATGCAAAATGCCAAATTATTGGAACAAACAGATTAAAAATGTTTCTTTGTCGTCAAGAAGGCGAATAAACTGTTGAAAATTATCTGTTGCAGACATATTTTTTTCATAATGTCGTCGTTTCTAAAAGCGCACACACATTAGGCCAATTTATTGGCACGTGAAAGTAGCCCCAATACTATATCTAGAGTGTACATGCGTGCAATGGTGTCATATTTAGAATATAGGAGATCTGTGGTCGTCAGAACTCGTAATACCAAATATTGTAATGTGTCTTGTCTTGTCCTATCCATGTGTACCTCTAAGCGTCATGGGGAGCGGAAGTCTTCTTTCTTTAGCTGTGATACCGCTGTCATAGTACAGCTTTAGTGTTCTAGTATTTTTCTAATGTTATATATTCATCTTCGTCTGGGTCTTCTCCTGTTTCTCTTTCCAGATAATCTTTTATTGAAGGTCATTTATTGAATACAATATGGTTCCATTTTGATTAGGTGACCGAATCATTTAATCTTCTGTGTGTCTATGTATTTGCACGGCATTGTTTTCATCAGATTTCTTATGGTGTTTTTGCTTATTCTGTCTATTTTTGTTACCCCAGTGCTGTTCTCAGGCACGTCTTTTCGCATACCGCGAGTTTTTATTCTAGTTTCTCTGTCAGGGTTTAGGTATGGCATTAGTAACACAGTGTAGTCATGAACACTGTGTTTTTTCTGGAGATCATGTCGATGTTTTGGTGTTTCAGCAGTGGTGCTAATTGACACAAAACTTCATTTGTTTTCTGACATCTTGTCTCTATATCTCTATCTATTCTACCGTCTTCCGAGAACACGCTACCTAGATACTTAAATTCCTTGACTTGGTTGAGTTTTGTGCTGGCTATGTATATTTCTAGTGGGGATTGCTTTCTGCATATCTTTAATGTTTCTGATTTTGGTTTGTTGATTTTCATGTTTTTGTTTTCATGATGGATATTTAATGTTTTTATGAGTTTTTGCAGCTCAGATATATCGTTGTATATCAACGCCTGATCGTCTGCGAATAGCAATTCGTTAATGATGTTACTGTTTTCTTTGCCTCCGTTTTCTTGTACATGTTGGATTTCCTGTTCTATTGCGCTTAAGGTTTCTTTGATTATTTTGTTTATATAGATGTTAAATGGGAGCAGAGATATTACGCATCCCTGTCTGACTCCAGATGTTATTATGAATGTTTCTGTCATTCCTTCTGGTGGTTTTACTCTTGCTTCGCATCTCTAATATACTGGTTGATGTTTTCGAGGAGTTGGCCGTGGATCCCGAATTTTTCAAAGTAGATCCACAGTATGTCTCTGTTAACGCTGTCCAATGCCTTTTCTTGGACGATAAATGTGATGTTCAGTTGATTGTTGTATTCTATTTTCTGTTTTAGGATACATCTAGGATACGATTGTTGAATATAGGCACTACTATAAATGATACATCTAGGATACGATTGTTGAATGTAGACATTACTATAAATGATACATCTAGGATACGATTGTTGATTGAAGACATTACTATAAATGATACATCTAGGATACGATTGTTGATTGAAGACATTACTATAAATGATACATCTAGGATACGATTGTTGATTGAAGACATTACTATAAATGATACATCTAGGATACGATTGTTGAATATAGGCACTACTATAAATGATACATCTAGGATACGATTGTTGATTGAAGACATTACTATAGATGATACATCTAGGATACGATTGTTGAATGTAGAGATTATTATAGATGATACATCTAGGATACGATTGTTGAATGTATGTAAAACTATAGATGATGCATTTAGGATACGATTGTTGAATGTAGAGATTATTATAGATGATACATCTAGGATACGATTGTTGAATGTAGACATTACTATAGATGATTTTAGATGATACATTTAGGATACGATTGTTGAATGTAGGTAAAACTATAGATGATGCATCTAGAATATGAATGTTGTTTTGTATGTCTGTGCGTTCGTCCATCACAAGTGATGATGACAATTTTTTACATCCACTTTTGAAAATTAAGTTATAATGACCATTCATAATAGTTCGTAGAGGACTCATGATCCCTATTCGAGCTGTAAATGTTATTGGACAGTTTGGATATGGAATGACCACTGTAGGCGGATTTTGGTCTATCCGTGACTTTCTAGCTACTCTCCGCTGTTCAGCTTTTCTCATCTTTTCAGCTTATGCGCTCTTTTTGACTGTAGATCGTCATGTAGATCTATTTTGTGCAAGATCTTCCCTTGTGTCTTGGTCTATTTCAAACGCTTTCAGTGAAGTCTTTAGCGACTCCTTGTAGCGCTTCTTTTGGCCACCTTGAGATCTTTTACCCTTCTCCAGCTCGAGAAGTATCTTTGGCAGGCGATAGTCTGGCATATAAATGTATGTACTACTATAGATGATACATCTAGAATACGAATGAAGAATTTGGTATTCAATTTTGCATATGTAGGACTGGCATCTGAGGGACAGATATAGGAATGTGTTCAACCAGTGAACCATGGACCCATCAGCTGGTATTACACTTTGATATTTTCTTGAACAGAATAAGCAATTATGTGTTTGTCCGGAATGCAGTAACATCGTCTTATAATCAATATGAAATATTTCAGAAGACAACAGGCGGGCTTTTTTCTAAAAAGTCTGCTAACAGTATAATACTTTATATCAAATATTTGTCGTATCAAATTAATGATGAAGAAATTTTATTCTACTGGCAGCATCAACAAATGTTGGAAAGTTAATAAAAGAAAATTAGGATCATGTCAATGCAATAGTTGTAAATATTTTCAGAAATAATAACTTCACTTACCATACAGTGGCAGCCATATTGGTTTTAAAATAATGGAAGTCCAATTGGTATTTTCATGTAGGTAATCTGTTTATGGAATTACAAATATATTCTAAACTAAGAAAATTTGGTTCATTACGGCAAGACGTGTCTACTTTTCCACAATATATGGTATTCATTTTCTTTTGCTGGAAGAAATTAGCAATATTGTATGTAGAACCCTTTACTACCCGGTTAAGACCCCGGTGCAATAAGCTCTAGAATATCCCCGTTTAAAATTAGAGGAATGTTTGCTGGAAGAAATATTTGAAGACTGAGATGTTGTTCTTCTTCATGAATTATCACTCTCCAGCTGTTTAACAGGATATTGTCTGAATAAGAGAATACATTTTGTCTTCGCTTTCAGCTTGATTTCGATTGATTCATCTTTCGCTACAACACATCTGATTTCAGTATGACTTTCCAACCTCATAAAGGCGTTATTAAAGGCTTTGGCTTCCATCTCGATTGTATTTGGTACTAACAACATATGCGGCGCAACAAGCTGCCCTGCTTAGTCCCACTCCTGATAAATGTCCATTTTCAAACTGTCGCACAACATCATGTGTCTATATGAATGCCGATGTTAAGAAAGATACTCAACAGTCTGTGCGTGTATGAATGGCTATCTTAAGATAGACACACATCAATTCTCTACCTGATTGAATGCTTATGTAAAGAAATATAAACAATAGTCTGTGCCAGAATATAATTCTCATGTTAAGATAGATACACAAGTAGGAATATACCTGTATGTATGTAATATACCTGTATGTATGTAATATACCTGTATGTATGTAATATACCTGTAGGAATGTCCATGTTAACATGTCCGTACATTTATGAACAGTCGTTACATGTATGAACAGTCGGTACATGTATGAACAGTCGGTACATGTATGAATATCCATATGCTAAGAGATAAACAACAGTCTGCACCCATATTCAGAAAATATAAAAGATATTAGCTCCTGTGTGAATATCCACAAAATGAAAGGTACAAACAGGCTGCACTGTGGATTAAACATCGACTATTTATGTTCAAACACAGGACACTGCCAAACAATAAACATTACCACAAATACAGAAGAACAAACAACGCTTATACTCACTAAGGCAAGACAGGCAATAGTGAGAAGTACAATTCCGTTCATGTTTCTAGATCTGTCTGTGCGAGTAGATTACTGAATCTGTGCAAGTAGACTGCTGAATCTGGATAAAACTAAGCTGAAATACCGAGCTTTTTATACACGTTCGTCTAAATGAAAGCTAATTCTTCGTCTACAGATGTGTCATTGTAAATCATAGTTAACAATGCTTAAAGTCAGATATATTTGACACATGTTTCACGCTTGACAATTATCTGTTTTATGTTGTGTTGATATTTTCTTGTTTACCGAGTACACAAAATCTTGTGCGACAGTTTGCTCACATTCTTCGATTTCATTATCTATCTCTACGTCGTCTTCTGAAACAGGGATTCTGAATTCTGTAAACTCGGACTCATTGAGTTTTTATCAAAAGTTGTCGGTCAAATAGTGGTTTTTGAAAGAACGTGAAATGTATTATAAGTGCAATTTAGGGGATCTCAGTGTCGCAGAAGTTGAGCTTTTGTATTGTGTTCAAAAGGTATCTGGTTGGATTAAGAGCTGTGATATCTTGTTCTAGAGGTACCGGTTTGGATAAAGAACCGTGATGTCTTGTGTTCAACAGGTACCGGTTTGGATAAAGAGCTGTGATATCTTGTGTTCAACAGGCATCCGGTTTGGATAAAGAACCGTGATGTCTTGTGTTCAGGAGGTATGTACCATAAGACCTACGGTCATGTTGGTCATGTCGGACCTATAGTTAGGTTGGTTATGTCTGACCTACGGGTATGTTGCTCCTGTCATACATACGGTCATTTTTGTCCTGTCAGATCTACGGTTATGTTGGCCCTGTCAGACGTACGGTCATGTTGGTGCTGTTATTGTAGAACATGACTGTAGTTTATTCTCTTGTATTTTTGTCATCTTTCATGTTTCCGAGACATATATTATTATTGTTATTCCATTTGTATGACAGATCCTAAACCATATGTGTTTGTCGATATCCTTCGCTCTACAAATGTTTAGTTTCAAAACAAATCCCCCCTCCCCTGTGGGGCGTGGATCCAATGTTAGGAAACATTGCATACATGGTCGTCCCACATGGTCCATTAAATAGTACTCCTCTGTGTACCTCCATTTTTTATCCAATCTATCACATTGTGGACAAGAGACAATCCTGTGGTAATCTAGTTCTTATTTGAAAACTTTCAGTTAGCTTACAATCATGCACTACATTGCATGTACTTACACCATACATAGCTTTCAATAGGTTGAGGCGTTTGTGTGTGATGTTATAGTGCTTCAAGTCTCCATACTATTTTCAGATCTACACCGTCGAAATGATCTCTCATGGTGCACACAAGTAATAAACAAAATGTACCAAAGTGTTTTTCCACTGACTGTTGCAATACGTGTGACAGTGTAAATATATAGTTTTATTATTATTATTATTATTATTATTATTATTATTATTATTATTAATGCTAGTGTTATTTATTACTACTAATATTATTTTACCACGTGTCTGGATGACCCAAAAGGGGAGCACGAATAATGCAATTGCCTCATACCATACAATTAGTAAGAGTAGAAAGATGCCGTTAAGGGAGGGGGGGGGGAATTCGGTTTAATAACCGACTCTATGATCTCCTCTGTAATGAATCGTATTAAAGACACATTCCTGAACCGCTTGGAGGGGGTAAACTCTTTCATCATGAAGCTTGCCTGGAGGTTGTAAGTCACAGTAACATTCCCTACAGAGTAGAAGATTCTAGTATATCGCATTGCATCCTACAGCCACATTAAGTCAAAGAGTCATCTGGGACTTGCAGAAACTCCAGGAAACCATATTAACAAGACTGTAAAAGACACACTATATAGATATGAAAGTAAAACTAAACCGCTTGTCATAGAGAACAAGAATGGCACAGTCATACTCCATAGGGTTTCTACCATTATTATTATTATTATTATTTCCACAATTATTCGACATGAGCAGGTTATACATGTGACTTGTGAGTTATGTCTGTGATACACCTAGTTACAAGATATCATCTACTTCAAATTTGTGGCAAGGGATCACTGATACAACTAGTTACAAGATATCATCTACTTCAAATTTGTGGCAAGGGATCACTGATACAACTAGTTACAAGATATCATCTACTTCAAACTTGTGGCAAGGGATCACTGATACATCTACGTACAAAATATCATCTACTTCCACTTGTGGTAAGGGATCACTGATACAACAAGTTACAAGATATCATCTACTTCAAACTTGTGGCAAGGAGTCCCTGACGCATCTACGTACAAAGTATCATCTACTTCAAACTTGTGGCAAGGAATCCCTGATGCATCTACGTACAAAATATCATCTACTTCAACTTGTGGCAAGGGATCTCAGATACAACTAGTTAGAAGATATCGTCTACTTCAACGTGTGGCAAGGGATCATTGAGAATTGTGTAAATGAGTCCCTTAGTAAACTTCCAAATAACAGCCAACACTAAGCAATGTTCACTATCAAGTCCGTAGATAAAGGGTAGGGGTTCCAACTCCTTTCCACTTACAAGGTCAGAATGTAACACTGAGCACGAGACAACAAACGATACCAGCGGGTAAATTCGTACCACACTCCTTGCTGGCTCTACCAAAAACAGTAATACAAAATGCCACATAACCGATGAAAAGTTCTGTTTTAGTGAAACCCCCTTCCCTACCGAATCCCCCGTCCTTTCTTTATAAGACAATACATCAGCCAAGTTGTATACAAACATTGACACATGAAACAAAGAAGTTCGAACCGACGTGAACTCTATCTCACAACACCTGGTTCTTCACTAGTATTCTCAAGTCTTAATCCTGTTCTGATTTGATCTGTACGCGTGACTCAGGAATCTTGTTACAATTTATTCTAACCAGTGGCGTAACTACTGATCGGAAACCATGCTATAATCAAATAAGTCTTCGATATGGAGGAGACAATATAAAATCCTTCTTCTTCTATTCCATACCATGTAGCCTTGGTTATCATGTCTTTCCACAGCCTTCACTCTCGTGTGCTGTCAATCATTTCCAGAAACCAATGTTCTGCCATGCCACAAAGCTAGGTTTTCAAGCATCTTCTCTCTTGGTCTTGCCCTACTCACTTGCTCTTTAACTTACCTGTTGTTACAATGTGTTCAATCTTTTCGTTTCTTATGATGTCTCAAAAACATGCGGAATGTCTCTTTCTGATGCGGATAAGAATATGTCATTTTTTAATATTACCTTCTTTTAAAATATTGTTATTTGCTTTATTATCTGCCACTGTGTTCTTAATATTCTTCTATAAAAACACATATCTGCTGTTTCTATATAATTTTTCAGTATTCTGCTGATTGTCCAAGGTCGACTTCCATACATCAGTACTGGTTCTGACAACGATATAGTACAGAGGATGGTCTTCATCCTGTGAAATGTTAACTTTTACCTGGACTATTCTACATTTGACTTCTTTAATACATCTTCCAACCGATGTTACTAATAAACCTAAATATTTGAATATGTTGATGTGTTTCAGACTAGTACTATCTACTTTGGTGTTGCATTCTGGATGACATTTATTCTTTGATATTACCATTACCTCAGTTTTTCTGTTATTCAGACTGAGTCCTTTGTTTTTACTTTCTGTTGCAATGATATTCATCAATTTTTGTAATTGAGTTTTATTTTCTACTATCAAAACTGTATAATTATCATATCACAGGTTGTTTATATTACGCCTTCCAACAGGTATTCCTGCATATCTTGTATTGATCTCATCATTATTTCACTGTATAAATTTCACAGATCGAATGACAGCACTTAACTTGTCTAACCCCTTGTTTAATGTGTTGAAGTGTTTCTGTTTGGTTCTTACCTATAGCACTTACGTAGAAAACAAGAGGATTTTCAATATTACATAATACACGAGTGTGTTTTCGGGGATGAAATAAAATTTAAAAATAGCAAGACTGAGACATGTCATGCAAGTAGTAGGAGGCAGCTGAGGTAGTTTGAGGGCTGATATGAATATCGCATCCCATAAGTCAAAATAACCGAAATAGAACAAGAACAAGATGGGAAGATTCAATCAGAGAGATTGTTAAAATACCACGGCCTAACCATGACACACATGTGCATCAAAGATGGCCAAAGGCAGAAAACTTCAACTCCCAACTACGCCTAAGAGCATTATGGAAAAGACAATAAATATATATATTCTTTTACAGATAAAATGGTTTTTACATGCTTAGCATACTACCATCAGATAGTGTCCCTAAAAATACATTGCTATACAGACACAATGGATACAAAGCCAGGGGCAGACTATGCATAAGATGGTTTACAGAAATAAAACAATCAACGAGAACAAACAATAGCAAGCACACAAAAAGGCCATCACCAGAGAACATTTCTACCTCTGAAGCTGCAATACACATTGTTTATTGTCCATTCCCAAGTGAATGATAGTTATCTGTCTGACTATCTATCTTCCTAATTACCTACCTGCCTACCTACATACATACATACCTACATATCTGCCTATCTGTCTGTCTGTCTGTCTGTCTGTCTGTCTGTCTGCCTGCCTGCCTGCCTGCCTGCCTGCCTGCCTGTCTGTCTGTCTGTCTGTCTGTCTGTCTGTCTGTCTGTCTGTCTGTCTGTCTGTCTGTCTATCTATCTATCTATCTATCTATCTATCTATCTATCTATCTATCTATCTATCTATCTATCTATCTATCTATCTATCTATCTATCTATCTATCTATCTATATCTATCTATCTATCTATCTATCTATCTATCTATCTATCTATCTATCTATCTATCTATCTATCTATCTATCTATCTATCTATCTATCTATCTATCTATCTATCTATCTATCTATCTATCTATCTATCTATCTATCTATCTATCTATCTATCTATCTATCTATCTATCTATCTATCTATCTATCTATATATCTATCTATCTATCTATCTATCTATCTATCTATCTATCTATCTGTCTGTCTGTCTGTCTGTCTGTCTGTCTGTCTGTCTGTCTGTCTGTCTGTCTGTCTGTCTGTCTGTCTGTCTGTCTGTCTGTCTATCTATCTATCTATCTATCTATCTATCTATCATTTGTCTGTCTGTCTGTCTATTTATCTATGTTCCTTCAGCGCCGAATACCATGCGTAAAGCAGAAACAATAGCTCTCCAGTTCGAGCGATGTGATGCTACTGTATGTAATTGTTGTATGTTGTTGAGACCCATAGACATAGGCCTATCTCTTTGATGGTTGTTCTGCGAAGAGTCTCTTGGTCTTCCTCTTTTTCTTTTGCTATATGGTACCCATATGGTACCCATTTTAATGCTTGTAGTAACAGGCTATTTTTATTCATTCTAAGTATATGTCCGATATAAGTACATCGTAAAAATTCAAAAAACTAATTTTTGTAAACACATCCACGCCACGAAGAAACAAAACTTGAAAACTATGTAAAATCGGTGTAGACAAATTTTCAAAGTAGTACGGTGTTACTTTAAGAACACACATCTGCATTTTCAGCGCATGTTGTTTGCATTTGTTTTGAAATGTTTTTATTTGTATTCTTATATATTGTATGATTATATTCTTATGAAGTAATTGTCCTCATGTATAATCTCACAAACTTTAGTTGGAAATTCCTTGTGTTAAAATTGTGTACACTCATTAATAGTGCGGACTGTCGTAGCGTATTGAAATTGATAATATATAAAGTTTTCTAATAAAAAAAAGAAAATTATAATACGCTCGTTATATAAAGAAACACATCCCAATCATTAATTGAATATTTCAAACAGCAGCAAGACCAGGGTGGCGAGATTTTGAACTTTTGCCAATGTTAAGAGCGCTGTAAGCAATTTCCAAGAGAACAGTAAGCGAAATGAATGAATTTTATATAAAAAGACGTACTGGAGTAAGTTTGCCCCGGGCGTTAAAACTTATAGTTTTTGCACTGCTTCCAAATGTTTACGAAACAATAATCTAGCCTCTAGCCCATATGAACATCTTTATTGAGCAAGCTTTGCGAGACTTATAGCGACGTAAAAGAAATCGTTCTATACATGAACATTATTGGAATAGTCGGAATAGACGATAGTAACGGATCGAAGAAGAACATGAAAATTAAAATAAATATAATTTTATATAGACATAATAATCTAGCTGCATATAGAGATACACAAGCTAACTAAATATTTTATTGAACGTACTTGCAACTACGCCTCTGGTTATGAATATTGATTGGAGATCTATTTTCTGGCTGTTATCGTAGCGAATTTTATCACTTTCTTGTTACACTCATCTTCCTAATTATCAACATAGTCATCTTAAACTTTACTCTGTTGATCAGTGATTCTTTAAAAATCTTGTAATATGAACCTCTTCGAAAGTCTGACAAAATCTAGAGAAAAACTTTAGATGTTTCGTCAATTGCTTGACCTTTGTAAGCAGCATGATGATGTCGGCTAATGTCTTTTGAAGACTATAACAGATTCTTTTATATTTACAAGTCATTTATATGAGCCCACTTGGTAAAGTTCATGAAACCATTTGAAAACATCGAGGACCATGTCTGAAAGTCTGACTAAACTTATACATCGCGTCGAAGTTTGAGGAAATTTTTCAATCGTGTCGAATAGTGACAATGCTCTCATCCGGATTATACATTTTATGAAATTCATCAACTGCGTTAGAAATGTGTTGAATCATTAGCACCAAAACCTGTTGAATGTTATCGTCAATATCAGAAGTATTAGTAGCGTTCTTATAGTCCATGTCATGTGGGGATTGTTGTTATATTTATCCATAGCGGTCTGTCTCGAGTACTACACAACAAAGAAGAATATTCTTTCGAAGACAATCATGTAAGACATATATTGAAGACACTTTTTATATGATATTCCTGAAGGACATATATTTGTGTCGATGACAGCTCTATATTACATATATTTGTGTCGATGACAGCTCTATATTACATATATTTGTGTCGATGACAGCTCTATATTACATATATTTGTGTCGATGACAGCTCTATATTACATATATTTGTGTCGATGACAGCTCTATATTACATATATTTGTGTCGATGACAGCTCTATATTACATATATTTGTGTCGATGACAGCTCTATATTACATATATTTGTGTCGATGACAGCTCTATATTACATATATTTGTGTCGATGACAGCTCTATATTACATATATTTGTGTCGATGACAGCTCTATATTACATATATTTGTGTCGATGACAGCTCTATATTACATATATTTCACGTTTTCATTCCACGACAGGCATATAGGACATATATTTTACATATTTGCTTTCGATGACAGTTATGTATGGCAATATTTTATATATTATTTTGTTTTCGAGGACAATGTCCTATGGGACATATATTTACATTTAGTAGGACAACGCTGTAACGTAATAGTTCCGAAATTAAATTATTGCCTGAAGATATGGAGTAGCTTGCTCTTAGTAGTAATCTTGACTGGCGGCTTGCAGTTCTATTGAGAGGGACGGTGTACAATTGGGGAACCAAAATACAGTGAAAATAATCCTTAAAGTCATTTTATTTTTATTTTTTTAAATTGCTGCAAGCTTTCCCATTTACCATTTGAGGACATAGTCTTGTAGCCTTTGCCATCTGCTGAAAAAGATGAAACGGCCTTTGTAGACCTTCGAGGGCTGCATGTCTGACACACAGTACGCGATGGCACAAGTGGGCTTGTGATTCCTTGTACATACTGTGGGAGACTCTTTGTGACTGGGTTTGTCTTGTTAATCACATCCGTCATCGTCGTGGATCGTAGATTAGATGTCTTATAGGACAACAATAATACTATGATCTGAAAAGATGGGAAGATGTCTACCTATTAAATCTTTATTGCAAATACAATCAATCATTTACAAGGAGAACAAAGAATGTTAAGCCGCGTGTTATGCTCTCCTATCTTACTCTGAGGGTAACCACCGGACGTCTTGGTTTTACTTCTGGTCAAGGATGGAAACCTGGTGGTGCCAAGTTTCGGAAATAGGATACTGATAAATATCGGATGTCCTATGTGATGCTCCAATTTGTATCGTGTCAAAAACTTAGTCCCAATACAAGACAATGACCTTACACAAGCATTTCTTTAATTTATTATCACTTCCGTTAATTATAGGGGGTGGGGATAGGGTGCGACCAACACTTGCAGGCGCAGCAGTACAGAATAAAATGATGATAACAGACACATCTTGCCAGATTTAAACTTCCCACCAGAGTAGAATCACCAGTTCGTGACACTTCACCCAATACCAGATTCAGTGAAACTGTTATCTTGGTCGGACTTGGACCAAGATCTGAAAAAAGCATCTATAAAACAGAATATCAAAGAAATATCATTTTTGTGCAGCAGATGTCCACGGCCTTGTATAGGAAACACGTGATAAATTCGTACTTACGGGTTACATCATCATCTCATGACCATAATCTTTATCATAATCATCATTAGCGTCATCACTAGCATCATCATCATCATTAGCAGCGTCATCATTAGTATCATCATTAGCATCATCATCATCATCATCATTAGCAGCGTCATCATTAGTATCATCATTAGCATCATCATCATCATCATCATTAGCAGCGTCATCATTAGTATCATCATTAGCATCATCATCATCATCATCATTAGCGTCATCACTAGCATCATCATCATCAACATTAGCATCATCATTAGCATCATCATTATCATTAGCATCATCATCATCATTAGCATCATCATTATCATTAGCATCATCATCATCATTAGCATCATCATTATCATTAGCATCATCATCAACATTAGCATCATCATTATCATTAGCATCATCATCATCATTAGTAGCGTCATCACTAGCATCATCATCATCATCATCATCATCATCATTAGCATCATCATCATCGTCATCATTAGCGTCATCATCATTAGCATCATCATCATCATCATCATTATCATCATCATCATCATCATTAGCATCATCATCATCATCATTAGCATCATCATCATCATCATCATCATTAGCATCATCATCATCATCATTAGCATCATCATCATCATCATTAGCATCATCATCATCATCATCTTCATTAGCATCAATCATCATCAGAATCAATCATCATCATCATCAAATTCATCACCACCATCATCTTCATTAAGATCATCATCAACATTAGTATCATCATCATTAGCGTCATCATTAGCACCATCATCATTAGCATCACCTCATCATCAACTTCATCACCACCATCTTCATCATTAGCATCATCATCATCATTACCATGATCATCATTAGCATCATCATCATTAGCGTTACCATTAGCATCATCATCATCATAAGCATCATCATCATTAGCATCATCATCATTAGAGTCATCATTAGCATCATCATCATCAGTGTCATAATTAGCATCATAATCATTAGTCATCATTAGCATCATCATTATTAGCGTAATCATTAGCATCATCATCATTAGCATCATCATCATTAGCGTAATCATTAGCATCAACATTGTTAGCATCATCAACATTAGCGTCATCATGAGCATCATCATTAGTGTCATAATTAGCATCATAATCATTAGAGTCATCATTAGCATCATCATCATTAGAGTCATCATTAGCATCATCATCATTAGCATCATCATCATTAGAGTCATCATTAGCATCATCATAATTAGCATCATCATCATTAGCATCATCATCATTAGCATCATCATTAGCATCATCATCATTAGAGTCATCATTAGCATCATCATCATTATCATCATCATCATTAGAGTCATCATTAGCATCATCATCATTAGCATCATCATCATTAGAGTCATCATTAGCATCATCATCATTAGAGTCATCATTAGCATCATCATCATTAGAGTCATCATTAGCATCATCATACTTAGAGTCATCATTAGCATCATCATCATTAGAGTCATCATTAGCATCATCATCATTAGAGTCATCATTAGCATCATCATCATTAGAGTCATCATTAGCATCATCATCATTAGAGTCATCATTAGCATCATCATCATTAGCATCATCATCATTAGCATCATCATCATTAGCATCATCATCATTAGCATCATCATTAGCATCATCATCATTAGCATCATCACCATTAGAGTCATCATTAGCATCATCATCATTAGAGTCATCATTAGCATCATCATCATTAGCGTCATCATTAGCATCATCATTATTAGCATCATCATCATTAGCATCATCATCATTAGAGTCATCATTAGCATCATCATCATTAGAGTCATCATTAGCATCATCATCATTAGAGTCATCATTAGCATCATCATCATTAGAGTCATCATTAGCATCATCATCATTAGAGTCATCATTAGCATCATCATCATTAGCATCATCATCATTAGCATCATCATCATTAGCATCATCATCATTAGCATCATCATTAGCATCATCATCATTAGCATCATCATTATTAGAGTCATCATTCGCATCATCGTCATTAGAGTCATCATTAGCATCCTCATCATTAGAGTCATCATTAGCATCATCATCATTAGAGTCATCATTAGCATCATCATCATTAGAGTCATCATTAGCATCATCATCATTAGCATCATCATCATTAGCATCATCATTAGCATCGTCATCATTAGCATCATCATCATTAGCATCATCATTAGCATCATCATCATTAGCATCATCATCATTAGAGTCATCATTAGCATCATCATCATTAGCATCATCATCATTAGAGTCATCATTAGCATCATCATCATTAGCATCATCATCATTAGCATCATCATCATTAGAGTCATCATTAGCATCATCATCATTAGCATCATCATCATTAGCATCATCATCATTAGCATCATCATCATTAGCATCATCATCATTAGAGTCATCATTAGCATCATCATCATTTGCATCATCATCATTAGAGTCATCATTAGCATCATCATCATTAGCATCATCATCATTAGCATCATCATCATTAGAGTCATCATTCGCATCATCATCATTAGAGTCATCATTAGCATCCTCATCATTAGAGTCATCATTAGCATCATCATCATTAGAGTCATCATTAGCATCATCATCATTAGAGTAATCATTAGCATCATCATCATTAGCATCATCATCATTAGCATCATCATAATTAGCATCGTCATCATTAGCATCATCATCATTAGCATCATCATTAGCATCATCATCATTAGAGTCATCATTAGCATCATCATCATTAGCATCATCATCATTAGAGTCATCATTAGCATCATCATCATTAGCATCATCATCATTAGCATCATCATCATTAGAGTCATCATTAGCATCATCATCATTAGCATCATCATCATTAGCATCATCATCATTAGCATCATCATCATTAGCATCATCATCATTAGAGTCATCATTAGCATCATCATCATCATTTGCATCATCATCATTAGAGTCATCATTAGCATCATCATCATTAGCATCATCATCATTAGCATCATCATCATTAGAGTCATCATTAGCATCGACATCATTAGCATCATCATCATTAGAGTCATCATTAGCATCGACATCATTAGCATCATCATCATTAGAGTCATCATTATCATCGACATCATTAGCATCATCATTATTAGCATCATCATCATTAGCATCATCATCATTGGTGCCCCGCCCTGCCCAGTTGCAGAGCTACCACTTATATCGGTGACTATCAATTCCTTACTTATTCTAGTCTAACGAACATCAATATAGCAACAATGACGTCTACATTCCGACTCCCCTCCTGAAATATTAATATATACACACAATAGAACATACACAAGGCACTTTATACGGTTACATTAAAAAATTATTCCAAGATAAAATTTACCAGACATAATGTCATAATGCCCCGACAAAATATACCCCCAAAAAATATCGCAGACAAAATATACATAGACAGAATATCCCAGACAAAAATTCCTAGACAAAATATACTCAGACAAAATGTTCCAAGACAAAATATCCCTACATAGCCAAAAATTAGGAAAACAGTTATAGTAATAGTAACAGAAAAATTGCTGAAGTAGTTTATGACAATCCCCTAGGAGATGACACGTTTTATGCAAACATAAGATGGAGATATGACATCTTGTATACAAACGTACCGAGGAGAGATACCGAGTGCCTAAGGCTATGAAAATAACACCTTTATTGTTCAAATTATTGTGTTTTCACAAACTAGAAAATTAAAATAACAAAGATAGGCTAGATTCGAAGTGTCACTAGACTAAGTTCATCTCTTATGTAAACATATTACCTTGACATTTGTGTGGTCATTATGTGCTTCTAAGATGAGCAACATGAGGGTCTCTGGAACAACCAAGGAACAAACAAGAAACAAGGAACGACCATTGTAAGGAAAAAACAACAACCAAACTCACGCAATGAATGGTGCAGGGGTAAAATATAAGGAAGATAATATTTGGCTCTAGGTTGTTAGTTCAGCGGTTCTTAATCAGTAGTGCATTGTATTCGAGTAGTATTTCAGTTTAGAGATTTCTAGTATGGTGTCATACTATGTGGACATTTTAGTTAAGTGATTCGAAGGACTTCCAAGATATTCGTAAGTAGTTGAGAGATTTGAAGGACTTCCACGCCATTCGTGAGTTATAAATTCGTTCATATTTAGAATTATTTATTGGGTGACTTTGTCCATCGAAGCTAGTGGCCAGCTGCCACGTGTTACATTAACATTTTAGCGTTACATTTTTGTGAAGGTTTTCTATGAAAATGGCAACATTTATTACATAGCAGAAAGGTTGTAGTAAATTTGTTTTAGGGGAGTTTATGTTTGTGAAACACAGATCTGAAGCTGGTGGGAAAGAGATCTGGTGGAAATGTGTGATATAAAATTATTGAAACTCTTGGTGATAATATAGTTTTAGAGCAAGGTGAACATGATCATGCACCTGTACATGGCAAAGTTTCAAAATGGTAAAAATGGAGCAACGTGCTGAAAACACAGAAGACGTTACCAGGAACACTGTGCAACATGCTTTAAAACAAGTATCAAGCCAGCATGAACATCATCTAACTCAACAAGAATATTTAACTAGAGATATTTGCAGACATTGTCACCGAAATGGAATCAATGATCAACACATTGACGAATATAGAAACGTAATAGACAAAAGTCTGTTTTTGCGTGTGAAATGGTCAGATTTCATTGTTCGCAGCACTGGAATATGGTGATTTTCTTTCTCAGAGCAGACATTGGATTGCTGATGGAACATTCCGAGTTACCCCAGATAGATTCGATCAACTGTGTGCGATCCATGCATTTGAGAATGGTCAAATAATCCCATGTGTGTATCCCATGTGTCTATTGGAAGCGAAGCAATGTACCGTCGCCAGCTTCAGCATATCATAGAACTGGGACATAACAGAAATGTAGCTCCATCTTCAATAGTTCTTGATTTCGAATTAGCTGCAATTAAAGCGCTTGAATATGCATTTCCACGAGCTCAAGTATCAGGGTGTTATTTTCACTTTATCGAAAACGTTTGACGAAAACTACAATCTGAGGGTAAAAAGGCGTTGTAGTTTAACTCTGATGAAATTATTCAATAAATGTCAAACAACTTATGACTTTGACATTAGTACCAGGAACATATGTGATTACTGTTTTCGAACAACTCACCAATATTGATAGTTTTTCAGATCTGTAATTCCTCATTGATTACTTCGAAGATTTCTAGATTGGACGGTTTCGTCGTGGGCGCCTGTCGCAGCCTCGATTTCCAGTGAGCCTTTGGCATCAACACAATCGTGACATGAATCAACTGTCAAGAAGCAACAATACCGTTGAAGGTTGGCACATTGCATTTAATTCAATGGTGAACGTATCTCATCAAACGGCATCAAGACTTGACCGGAAAGTTACTGCAACAACAACATACATCTGCACTGTTGAGAAGTCCGATTGCCACTGGTAAACCAACAACAAAGAAACGAAAAGTTTACCAACGTGTTGAGGATACTATTAAAACAATGGTTGAACGATACGATCCAGCAGAGCCTATCAACTTCTGAAAAATCATAGTACGTGTTTTGGTTAACTCAATCAAAGACCTTACATTCAAGTCTATCATATATGAGACAATAAATATCATTTGAAGACTTTATTTTAGACTCGATGAGCATGATTGTGAAAGTTCAGGCGGGATACATTCGGGAATAGTGGCTGGATGCAGTGAAGAATTCAAGTTTGCGTAAAGTGACTTCCATGTTTGTGCCGGGACATGCTGGAGTCTGGGGTAATGAGAGAGCAGATAGGTTGGCCGCACACGCTGCTACTACGGCTGTTGGTGGAGCGATGGATCGGGCAGAAATTTTGAACGCCCTACGGGAAAACTCACAGGCAAATGACTGTATAAGCGACGATGACTCTTGTTCCATGACTAGAATAAAGGAATTTGGTTTGAAATGTGGTGTCGCTAGAACTGAGCGGTTTCGTGGGCAAGAAAGAATGATGGTCAATCAACTGCTTACTTGGGACCATCAGTCAACGTGTAATGGCGGCTACACTCAAGGAGAGATCTGTGCACCTATGGACTTGTCCGGAGTGCAGTGACGAAGATCTATCGACTAACTAACTAACTATTATAATTATTTACTAGTTTTATTGTTTATTAATGTTTATTACATCTTGTTATGAAATATTTTATATATTATCTTTATGTTTAGTCTTGGGTATATCTTGTATGGTATAATTTGTCTAGGAATATTTTGTCTTGGAATATTTTGTCCGGTATATTTTGTCTGGGAATATTGTATCCTAGGAATATTTTGTCTGGGTGTACTTTGTCCGGTTTATTGTGTCATGTGAATATTTTGTCTGGTTATTGTTGTCCGGAATATTTTGTCTGGTTACACTTTCTACACATTCCAGTTGTTAGAAATTCACTTTTAAATAATACACAATACAAAAGAAAAAAATCTCAATAGATATAGATAAAGATATATTAAATCGGATATTCTTCATCGTGTGGAATGTTGCATGTGCCTGGGCAATTATACATTTGACTTCTTTAATACACCTCCCCTCGGATGTTATTACTATACCCATTTGAATATGTTGACTTGCTTGAGACTGATACCATCTACTTTGATGTTGCATTCTGGGTGACATTTATTCTTTGATATTACCATTATTTTAGTTTTTCTGTTATCCAGACTAAGGTCTTTGTTTTCACTTTCTTTTGCAATAGTATTCATCATTTCTTGTAACTGTGTTTCATTTTCGGCTATCAAAACTGTATCAAAGTCGTTTATGGTAAAGATCTGAGAATAATAAGGAATACATATTGGTAACATAGAGCAGCCATACGAATAGATAACTAAACGGGATCATTTCAACACACCAAACGGGGTTGTGTACTGTCACCCGATCTGTTCAATGTATACAGTAAAATAATAATGAGATCCATACATGATATGCCAGGAATAATAGTTATATATCAAGTGACATATTCTTTCCAGAACGTTGTCTTCGTCGTGGATACTCTATAAACCTCTCTCTGTCAAGGGTGAGTAAGCCTGCATTGGCCAGAGACATATACATGCATTCTTCGATGTTGCTGCCCATTGTCTTTTTGGTCTACCTCTTCTTCTCTCGCCTGGCGCTCTGCCATCTAGAATTAGCCTTTCAATACAATCATGATGATCAAGTTCCCAAAATACCATAGCTTCCTTCTTATAATGGTATTTAGAATTGACCCTTCTTTTAGTTTCAGTAACTTCGAAATTTCAATGTTCTTCTTTTTCTCTGTCCATGATATTCGTAGAATCTTTCTGCAGTTCTTCATTTCAAATGAATTTGTTCTTTTGGATCTTGATTCTTGACTAGAAATTGTTTGGATATTGTCTTGTTTAAAGCCCAAGTCTCGCATCCATATCTTGCCACTGGAAAAACACATGATCTTGAAAGGGTTACTTTAGTGTCGTTATTACTACTTTGCTATAGCTTTCTCATTTGTATTAATTTGAGTGTTGCAATTTTGAGTCCTCTTCAAATCTCGATAGAATAATCTCCAGAACTGTTTATATTCGCTCCAAGATATTCGAATTTGTTTACACATTCTAGTTCTATATTGTATAGGGCCTATGTTGATTATTGGTTTGATCTTTGTTTTATCTGTTGTCATAATTTCTGTTCTCGTGCATTTAAATTTAGATTTTAGATCTCGATGTATTTCTTTGCTGTTGTGATTACCTATTTCAGTCCCTCATAATGTATAGTAAGGAGGACTGTATCACCTGCATATCTTATTTCTGGATTCTTGTATCCACTGATATTTATTGGATGTAACTCATTTTCCTCTAGTTCTACTCATACATTTCGCATTATATTCTGCATAGATGTTAAAATGATAATGGGATAGAGTGCACCTCTGTCTCACTCCACTTTGAACAGCGAACCACTCAGCTGTTTCACCCTCCACTCTTACTGCTGCTTGTTGTTCGTGATATAGTGTGTCCATAAGATGTATTAGATGTTCATCAAATATGTGCAGAACATCTTATATATCATCATCATGTGTCAAGAACTGCCTGCTCAAAGTTAAACGGATGATTTCATCATCATCATGTGTCATCGTCTACCTGCTCAGTTAATGGAAATATTTCATCATCATCACGTGTCAGGATCTACCTGCTCATAGCTAAAGGGATTCTTTTATTTCATCATCATCTGTACAATCTACAGCACTTTAATTTTTTAGATAGTTGTATGAACACTGATGATTTTAGGTCTTTAGGTATGTGACCTGTTTCGTATATGTCATTGCAAAGTTGTGTGATAGTTTTCACACCAGATTCATCTAATGTTTTTAATATGTCTAATGTTATGTTGTCAACGCCACAGTCTTTCGATATTTTATTAATATATTCCCTTTATTACTTCTAATTTTAGTATTACTGGACTATCACTAATTGTATTGTCATTTCTCGCTTTGTTGGTCTCCACACAGATCTATCACATATGCCAAGCTTGTCATTATTTCTGTTTTATCAATTATAACTTATCCTCTGTTATTTCTCATGCAGCAAAACCTGATTATATTACTGTTATTATTTATGATTTGTCTTACTTCCTTGTATATTTCTTTGGTCTAGAGTTAAAGAGGTATCTACTCTGTTTTCCTGCATTGTGTTCCCGACCATGTTCTATTGTGATTCTGCGCGTGTGACGTATTAATCTGTATAGCAATTAATATTTTGGGGTTTTCTGGCTTTATGTCTTTCTGAAATTTTACCTCTTATTTGCTCTGCCATCCGTTAGTTTGTCTATTGCTTTTCTCTATGATTTTTTATTTGCTATATTAATATGTTTTTCCCATTTGATATCCTACTTATTGTCTAGTTTTTTTCTTATTGGTTCTCCCTTCTGTGTTACTTCATGCACTCGATCTTTAAATGTGTATATCTTTTGTATCTCATGATCTCTAAACATCATGTTTTTGTATATCTGATTGTTTCTGCGCTCATACTTGTGCATCTTGATTTCTTGTATGCTTTGTCTTCTTAAGCTTTACAAATATTTTATATTAGGCGGACACAGAAAATCCTGGATTAATAACATCAATGAATGGCCGGGACATGATTTTTCTACACCCCTCCGAATGGCTGAGGATAGAAATGATGGAGGGATTTTTTTAGCTTATCTCAAGCTCAAAAGGGTTCAAAAGTCGTAGAAGATTGACTTCACTGTACTCAGTATCCCATATGTACTCCGTCACTCTCAACAAAGCGGCACGCCGCATTCCGAGAGTACAACTCATAGCACGTAACTCCGTAGCTTCAAGTGATCATCCCCAGGGATCGTCGAAAAATCCACCTTGTAAATAAGACGACACTAGGCGGATTCGAACTCATGACCTCTTGAACACAATTTCTGATATCTCAAGTGTGATACCCTACGATTACCCTATTATTGGTATTATTATTATTGTAATTATTATTATTATTATAATATTCTACATATCACTGAATTGTGGTCAGATCTGATCGTGTGTCTTAGATTTCTTTACATTATTTCTAAATCTCTTGTTGATCATGATACAATCTCTGATTCCTCTTTCTGTCTTCAGGGTTTTTTCGTGTATATTTTTGTATGTTTTCTTATTTTAAAACAACGTGTCACATACAGTACAAATTACTCTCCTCACAGATGTGTATGTCTTACTCCTCTGAAAGTTCTTGTACATAGTCCAATCTTTCATACTATGTTTTTGTATCTTTCTTTGGTTACTTTCACATTAATGTCTCACATCACTATCAGAATGTATGTTGATTTTACTGGTTTAAGTAGATGTTCTAGTTCTACGTATTAGTTTTCTAATTCTTATTCAGTTTTGTCTTTAGTTGGTGCATATGTTTGTATAATGACTTCAATAGTTTCATTGTTCAGATGGTTTGTATTTGATCTTTTTACTTTCATTATTCTAACAATGTCTAATGACATTTCATTACTGCGGCTCCCAAGAAATACCACCTATCGGTCGCAACAACTAAACACAGAAACACTGCATCACTAATATAGTAAAGTGATGATGGCAACTCGGAAAATAAGATTAAGCGAAGACTCGAGATGGCGATGGCTCCATGGCAAAGTTGAATATGATTTGGAAAGGAAAGATCAGTATTACAGTAAAGATCAATCTATTCAGATCGCTAGTGTTAAGTCTAATTTTATACGGATGTGAACGTTGGACACTCAATCCAGACATAGAAAGAAGGATAAAACCTTTGAATACAGGTGCTCCAAACTCTTGTTAAGAATTACTTATATAGAACACAAGACAAATATATTTACCCGGCAACAAATAAACAAACTTGCAGGATATCAAAAGCCACTTTTGGCAGTGGTGAAAAGGCGTACACTTGCTTAGTGTGGACATGTAACGAGACACGACACGCTTTCTAAAATTATTTTGCAAAGAACAGTCGAGGGTCGAAGAAGGAGGTAAGAGAAAATTCGGGATTGATAAAAACAAGAATGGTCTAAGCATTTTTTTCAGACTCCTTTGAATCGCTGAGGATATAGTTGTTTAAAGATAATTTTGTGCTGATGTATGCAGTGTGACATCACTGACAACTATAGATCTTATTATTATTATTATTATAATTATTATTATTATTATTATTATAAAGTACTGTATGAATATGGCGCTATACAGATCTAGATAAACAGTCAGCATAAATAGATAGATGGATGGATGGGTATATATATATATATATATATATATATATATATATATATATATATATATATATATATATATATATATATATATATATATATATATATATATATATATATATAGCGAGAGAGAGAGAGAAAGAGAGAGAGATACACAGACAGCGATAAAGATATTTATGTTGCAAATAACATCGATAAGTACAATGACAACAATATAGATAAATGAAACAGATCTCAAGACCAAATCTGATTTATTGATATCAAAGATTGAAATCAATTTATTATGTCATTTATTTCGAAGAGATAGCAAGGTATATGGAAACGCTGTACCATACGTTTTCCCAAAAAACCACAAATCCGTAGAATGCTCTTCGTGACAGAAATGATGCCACGGTAATTAAACCGATGTCAGCAGCTACTTCCAGTGAATAACTAAAACTTGCATGTGAGGTGGAAAATTCATTATTCTGCCAAAAGCCAACCTGTAATGCTCCATTAAGGATAAACACAACAAAAGTGTCAGAAAGATAATTGATAAAATAGGTTATATCTTGGTCAACAGTAATTTGAAGTACTGCATCACTTAATGCGAATGAACTGGCGTAATATTGCTGAACTTGTTCGTTGCCTGAGACCGAACCAACCTGTAATGAAATAAATAAGAGACTAAACATTACAAAAATGTGACATGTCGATGGGATTATTCTTTTCTACTTATTTGTCTCCCCATGTGACTGCTATTTATTCTGCTATTGGTCATGTATAGAATGTTTTATTATAGATCGTTGTTAAGTTTCACATAACTCGATTAACAGAGATGCAACACTTGTATGGCAGATTGGTTATTGATCTGATTATAACCTACAACAATGGAAACATTCCGATACCATCACAACTATTCCAGGTCTATATGTCAAGATCTTCTTTAGACAAGTGACATCCACTAAACTATAACAATTCAGATATATGACTTTCTATGTTCGTTCTCAAACTCCTGCTGGTTTACGGGATGTAGTCAGTAGAACAGTATGTGATGTGGCATGGTTTACAGCTTGACTGCGATATGTCTACATCTTTCCGCCCGATCTATTCGACATCCGTATGGATGATCTGGAACTTTGATATATGTGGTAGGACAGACTTCACCAAAACCTCCTTAGTTGTGTCTTATGACACGCGTTGCAGTTAAAAGTGTTGTTATTCTTCCTGGTATTGTAACACATAAGAGATTTAAGATATGCAGAATTGAAACATTCAGATATACGTTGCGTAAATATATTACACTGGGCGCATAGAGACCAAAAGTACAACTATAACCAGTGTGGACTCGAGTCTAGGAACGAAAAGGGCGTGACTTCAATTGTAAAAAATAAGAAGAATTCAATTGTCCCGTATCAAACAATTACAAACAAAGAAATTGTTTGAGGAATAATGGGTTAAAATGTGAGGACACAATACTCATTATTTTCTTTGCAATAGATTGTCAAGAATAAGTTCTTTAAAATAAATGCTGAATCGTTCAACGAATTCGTTAGTTGAATTCTTTAATCTTGAGTACTCCAGTACTCAGAACATTGCCAAGAATGATATTTTTGTAATGAAGATTATATTTGTCAATAATTACTTATGTGTCTCATAATATTCTCAAGAATGAAGTCTTTGAAATAGAGATCTGATCGTTCAACAACTATTGCAGACTCGTAACACTGTCAAGAATGATATCTTTGTAAGGGGTTATCCACAAACTATGTCAACAATTCGTGGAAAAGGATATGAGAAATGTTGATGTTAACGAAACAGGTTTTTATAAACCACTTAAATTATGTGAATTTGATCAACATTTCTAGAAATATAAGAATATTATGTCGTCTTTTCGAACTATTTCAGACCATTCTTGGACGGGTGTCGGGGATATGCTGGGGGCTCTGAATTACTGTCAAGCTGTTGACAGGGGGGAGGGAGAGGAGTCAAAGATTGTCAAAAAATTGCTGACGTAATTTATGGACAACCCTCTAATAAAGATTAGATTACATAACATGATCAAGAATGAAGTCTATGAAATAAAGATGTGATCTTTCAACAACTGCTTCTGCTGCTCATACCATGGTCAAGAATGAAGTCTATGAAATAAAGATGTGATCTTTCAACAACTGCTTCTGCTGCTCATAACATGGTCAAGAATGAAGTCTATGAAATAAAGATGTGATCTTTCAACAACTGCTTCTGCAGCTCATAACATGGTCAAGAATGAAGTCTTTGAAATAAAGATGTGATCTTTCAACAACTGCTTCCGGAGCTCATAACATGGTCAAGAATGAAGTCTTTGAAATAAAGATGTGATCTTTTAACAACTGCTTCTGCTGCTCATAACATGATCAAGAATGAAGTCTTTGAAATAAAGATGTGATCTTTCAACAACTGCTTATGCAGCTCATAACATGGTCAAGAATGAAGTCTGTGAAATTGGTACTTTATTGTTCACTCACAACTACACCGTCTCATTATGTTGTTTATTTTGAAGGTATTGTACCATCTGTGAGGAAATAAAATATCAACGCCTGATCGTCTGCGAATAGCAATTCGTTAATGAAGTTACTGTTTTCTTTGCCTCCGTTTTCTTGTACATGTTGGATTTCGTGTTCTATTGCGCTTAAGTTTTCTTTGATTATTTTGTTTATATAGATGTTAAATGGGAGCAGAGATATTACGGATCCCTGTCTGACTCCAGATGTTATTATGAATGTTTCTGTCATTCCTTCTGGTGGTTTTACTCTTGCTTCGCATCTCTAATATACTGGTTGATGTTTTCGAGGAGTTGGCCGTGGATCCCGAATTCTTCAAAGTAGATCCACAGTATGTCTCTGTTAACGCTGTCCAATGCCTTTTCTTGGACGATAAATGTGATGTTCAGTTGATTGTTGTATTCTATTTTCTGTTGTAGGATACATCTAGGATACGATTGTTGAATATAGGCACTGCTATAAATGATACATCTAGGATACGATTGTTGATTGTAGACATTACTAAAGATGATACATCTAGGATACGATTGTTGATTGAAGACATTATTATAGATGATACATCTAGGATACGATTGTTGAATATAGGCACTACTATACATTATACATCTAGGATACGATTGTTGAATATAGGCACTACTATAAATGATACATCTAGGATACGATTGTTGAATGTAGGCACTACTATAGATGATACATCTAGGATACGATAGTTGAATATAGGCACTACTATAAATGATACATCTAGGATACGATTGTTGATTGAAGACATTACTATAAATGATACATCTAGGATACGATTGTTGAATATAGGCACTACTATACATGATACATCTAGGATACGATTGTTGAATATAGGCACTACTATAAATGATACATCTAGGATACGATTGTTGAATGTAGGCACTACTATAGATGATACATCTAGGATACAATTGTTGAATGTAGAGATTATTATAGATGATACATCTAGGATACGATTGTTGAATGTAGGTAAAACTATAGATGATGCATTTAGGATACGATTGTTGAATGTAGACATTACTATAGATTATTTTAGATGATACATCTAGGATACGATTGTTGAATGTAGACATTACTATAGATGATTTAGATGATACATTTAGGATACGATTGTTGAATGTAGGTAAAACTATAGATGATGCATCTAGAATATGAATGTTGTTTTGTATGTCTGTGCGTTCGTCCATCACAAGTGATGATGTCAATTTTTTACATCCACTTTTGAAAATTAAGTTATAATGACCATTCATAATAGTTCGTAGATGGCTCATGATCCCTATTCGAGCTGTAAATGTTATTGGACAGTTTGGATATGGAATGACCACTGTAGGCGGATTTTGGTCTATCCGTGACTTTCTAGCTACTCTCCGCTGTTGGGCTGCAGCATTTCTCATCTTTTCAGCTGATGCGCTCTTTTTGACTGTAGAGCGTCATGTAGATCTATTTTGTGCAAGTTCTTCCCATGTGTCTTGGTCTATTTCAAACGCTTTCAGTGAAGTCTTTAACGACTCCTTGTAGCGCTTATTTTGGCCACCTTGAGATCTTTTACCCTTCTCCAGTTGGAGAAGTATCTTTGGCAGGCGATAGTCTGGCATATAAATGTATGTACTACTATAGATGATACATCTAGAATACGAATGAAGAATTTGGTATTCAATTTTGCATGTGTAGGACTGGCATCTGAGAGACAGATATAGGAATGTGTTCAACCAGTGAACCATGGAACCATCAGCAGGTATTACACTTTGATGTTTTCTTGAACATAATAAGCAATTATGTGTTTGACCGGAATGCAGTAACGTCGTCTTATAATCAATATGAAATGTTTCAGAAGACAACAGGTGGGCTTTTTTCTTCTTCAACATTGACTCTCAACTCCCGTTGGAGTTCATTTGTAACAGGACAATGGTCTTACAAGATTTCCAAGTGGATGTAGTCGAGAGAATGGAAATGCGTTGTGTTGCCGTGTTAATTGCGCCAATAGACCAACACATCAGTCTTCGGTGGTAGACGGGATTTGAACCCAGTACATTCAGCTGGACCCTATTCACCTCGCAATTTAGTCAACACATTTTCTGTATTCGAACAATCTGCATGTTTATTCATTATATTATCAATGTTTTGCAATATGTTTACAGTATATAATAATTACCATTGTCACTATCGTAATTTATTGGGATCGAAAAAAACAAGTCTTCATGCATGTATTTTCAGTATCTGATAAAGTCTAAAATGTCTGCTAACAGTATAATACTTTATATCAAATATTTGTCGTATCAAATTAATGATGAAGAAATTTTATTCTACTGGCAGCATCAACAAATGTTGGAAAGTTAATAAAAGAAAATTATGATCATGTCACCGCAATAGTTGTAAATATTTTCAGAAATAATAACTTCACTTACTATACAGTGGCAGCCATATTGGTTTTAAAATAATGGAAGTCCAATTGGTATTTTCATGTAGGTAATCTGTTTATGGAATTACAAATATATTCTAAACTAAGAAAATTTGGTTCATTACGGCAAGACGTGTCTACTTTTCCACAATATATGGTATTCATTTTCTTTTGCTGGAAGAACTTAGCAATATTGTATGTAGAACCCTTTACTACCCGGTTAAGACCCCGGTGCAATAAGCTCTAGACTATCCCCGTTTAAAATTAGAGGAATATTTGCTGGAAGAAATATTTGAAGACTGAGATGTTGTTCTTCTTCATGAATTATCACTCTCCAGCTGTTTAACAGGATATTGTCTGAATAAGAGAATACATTTTGTCTTCGCTTTCAGCTTGATTTCGATTGATGCATCTTTCGCTACAACACATCTGATTTCAGTATGACTTTCCAACATCATAAAGGCGTTATTAAAGGCTTTGGCTTCCATCTCGATTGTATTTGGTACTAACAACATATGCGGCGCAACAAGCTGCCCTGCTTAGTCCCACTCCTGATAAATGTCCATTTTCAAACTGTCGCACAACATCATGTGTCTATATGAATGCCGATGTTAAGAAAGATACTCAACAGTCTGTGCGTGTATGAATGGCTATCTTAAGATAGACACACATCAATTCTCTACCTGAATGAATGCTTATGTAAAGAAATATAAACAATAGTCTGTGCCAGAATATAATACTCATCTTAAGATAGATACACAAGTAGGAATATACATGTATGTATGTAATATACCTGAATGTATGTAATATACCTGTAGGAATGTCCATGTTAACATGTCCGTACATTTATGAACAGTCGTTACATGTATGAACAGTCGGTACATGTATGAACAGTCGGTACATGTATGAATATCCATATGCTAAGAGATAAACAACAGTCTGCACCCATATTCAGAAAATATAAAAGATACTAGTTCCTGTGTGAATATCCACAAAATGAAAGGTACAAACAGGCTGCACCGTGGATTAAACATCGACTATTTATGTTCAAACACAGGACACTGCCAAACAATAAACATTACCACAAATACAGAAGAACAAACAACGCTTATACTCACTAAGGCAAGACAGGCAATGGTGAGAAGTACAATTCCGTTCATGTTTCTAGATCTGTCTGTGCGAGTAGATTACTGAATCTGTGCAAGTAGACTGCTGAATCTGGATAAAACTAAGCTGAAATACCGAGCTTTTTATACACGTTCGTCTAAATGAAAGCTAATTCTTCGTCTACAGATGTGTCATTGTAAATCATAGTTAACAATGCTTAAAGTCAGATATATTTGACACATGTTTCACGCTTGACAATTATCTGTTTTATGTTGTGTTGATATTTTCTTGTTTACCTAGTACACAAAATCTTGTGCGACAGTTTGCTCACATTCTTCGATTTCATTATCTATCTCTACGTCGTCTTCTGAAACAGGGATTCTGAATTCTGTAAACTCGGACTCATTGAGTTTTTATCAAAAGTTGTCGGTCAAATAGTGGTTTTTGAAAGGACGTGAAATGTATTATAAGTGCAATTTAGGGGATCTCAGTGTCGCAGAAGTTGAGCTTTTGTATTGTGTTCAAAAGGTATCTGGTTGGATTAAGAGCTGTGATATCTTGTTCTAGAGGTACCGGTTTGGATAAAGAACCGTGATGTCTTGTGTTCAACAGGCATCCGGTTTGGATAAAGAACCGTGATGTCTTGTGTTCAGGAGGTATGTACCATAAGACCTACGGTCATGTTGGTCATGTCGGACCTATAGTTAGGTTGGTTATGTCTGACCTACGGGTATGTTGCTCCTGTCATACATACGGTCATTTTTGTCCTGTCAGATCTACGGTTATGTTGGCCCTGTCAGACGTACGGTCATGTTGGTGCTGTTATTGTAGAACATGACTGTAGTTTATTCTCTTGTATTTTTGTCATCTTTCATGTTTCCGAGACATATATTATTATTGTTATTCCATTTGTATGACAGATCCTAAACCATATGTGTTTGTCGATATCCTTCGCTCTACAAATGTTTAGTTTCAAAACAAATCCCCCCTCCCCTGTGGGGCGTGGATCCAATGTTAGGAAACATTGCATACATGGTCGTCCCACATGGTCCATTAAATAGTACTTCCTCTCTGTACCTCCATTTTTTATCCAATCTATCACATTGTGGACAAGAGACAATCCTGTGGTAATCTAGTTCTTATTTGAAAACTTTCAGTTAGCTTACAATCATGCACTACATTGCATGTACTTACACCATACAAAGCTTTCAATAGGTTGAGGCGTTTGTGTGTGATGTTATAGTGATTCAAGTCTCCATACTATTTTCAGATCTACACCGTCGAAATGATCTCTCATGGTGCACACAAGTAATAAACAAAATGTACCCAAGTGTTTTTCCACTGACTGTTGCAATACGTGTGACAGTGTAAATATATAGTTTTATTATTATTATTATTATTATTATTATTATTATTATTATTATTATTATTATTATTATTATTATTATTATTATTATTATTATTATTATTATTATTATTATTAATGCTAGTGTTATTTATTACTACTAATATTATTTTACCACGTGTCTGGATGACCCAAAAGGGGAGCACGAATAATGAAATTGCCTCATACCATACAATTAGTAAGAGTAGAAAGATGCCGTTAAGGGAGGGGGGGGGGAAATTCGGTTTAATAACCGACTCTATGATCTCCTCTGTAATGAACCGTATTAAAGACACATTCCTGAACCGCTTGGAGGGGGTCAACTCTTTCATCATGAAGCTTGCCTGGAGGTTGTGAGTAAGTCACAGTAACATTCCCTACAGAGTAGAAGATTCTAGTATATCGCATTGCATCCTACAGCCACATTAAGTCAAAGAGTCATCTGGGACTTGCAGAAACTCCAGGAAACCATATTAACAAGACTGTAAAAGACACACTATATAGATATGAAAGTAAAACTAAACCGCTTGTCATAGAGAACAAGAATGGCACAGTCATACCCCATAGGGTTTCTACCATTATTATTATTATTATTATTTCCACAATTATTCGACATGAGCAGGTTATACATGTGACTTTTGAGTTATGTCTGTGATACACCTAGTTACAAGATATCATCTACTTCAACTTGTGGCAAGGGATCACTGATACAACTAGTTACAAGATATCATCTACTTCAAATTTGTGGCAAGGGATCACTGATACAACTAGTTACAAGATATCATCTACTTCAAATTTGTGGCAAGGGATCACTGATACAACTAGTTACAAGATATCATCTACTTCAAACTTGTGGCAAGGGATCACTGATACAATTAGTTACAAGATATCATCTACTTCAAATTTGTGGTAAGGGATCACTGATACATCTACGTACAAAATATCATCTACTTCCACTTGTGGTAAGGGATCACTGATACAACAAGTTACAAGATATCATCTACTTCAAACTTGTGGCAAGGAGTCCCTGACGCATCTACGTACAAAGTATCATCTACTTCAAACTTGTGGCAAGGAATCCCTGATGCATCTACGTACAAAATATCATCTACTTCAACTTGTGGCAAGGGATCTCAGATACAACTAGTTAGAAGATATCGTCTACTTCAACGTGTGGCAAGGGATCATTGAGAATTGTGTAAATGAGTCCCTTAGTAAACTTCCAAATAACAGCCAACACTAAGCAATGTTCACTATCAAGTCCGTAGATAAAGGGTAGGGGTTCCAACTCCTTTCCACTTACAAGGTCAGAATGTAACACTGAGCACGAGACAACAAACGATACCAGCGGGTAAATTCGTACCACACCCCTTGCTGGCTCTACCAAAAACAGTATTACAAAATGCCACATAACCGATGAAAAGTTCCGTTTTAGTGAAACCCCCTTCCCTACCGAATCCCCCGTCCTTTCTTTATAAGACAATACATCAGCCAAGTTGTATACAAACATTGACACATGAAACAAAGAAGTTCGAACCGACGTGAACTCTATCTCACAACACCTGGTTCTTCACTAGTATTCTCAAGTCTTAATCCTGTTCTGATTTGATCTGTACGCGTGACTCAGGAATCTTGTTACAATTTATTCTAACCAGTGGCGTAACTACTGATCGGAAACCATGCTATAATCAAATAAGTCTTCGATATGGAGGAGACAATATAAAATCCTTCTTCTTCTAGTCCATACCATGTAGCCTTGGTTATCATGTCTTTCCACAGCCTTCACTCTCGTGTGCTGTCAATCATTTCCAGAAACCAATGTTCTGCCATGCCACAAAGCTAGGTTTTCAAGCATCTTCTCTCTTGGTCTTGCCCTACTCACTTGCTCTTTAACTTACCTGTTGTTACAATGTGTTCAATCTTTTCGTTTCTTATGATGTCTCAAAAACATGCGGACTGTCTCTTTCTGATGCGGATAAGAATATGTCATTTTTTAATATTACCTTCTTTCAAAATATTGTTATTCGCTTTATTATCTGCCACGGTGTTCTTAATATTCTTCTATAAAAACACATATCTGCTGTTTCTATATAATTTTTCACTATTCTGCTGATTGTCCAAAGTCGACTTCCATACATCAGAACTGGTTCTGACAAAGATATAGTACAGAGGATGGTCTTCATCCTGTGAAATGTTAACTTTTACATGGACTATTCTACATTTGACTTCTTTAATACATCTTCCAACTGATGTTACTAATAAACCTAAATATTTGAATATGTTGATTTGTTTCAGACTAGTACTATCTACTTTGGTGTTTCATTCTGGATGACATTTATTCTTTGATATTACCATTACCTCAGTTTTTCTGTTATTCAGACTGAGTCCTTTGTTTTTACTTTCTGTTGCAATGATATTCATCAATTTTTGTAATTGAGTTTTATTTTCTACTATCAAAACTGTATAATTATCATATCACAGGTTGTTTATATTACGCCTTCCAACAGGTATTCCTGCATATCTTGTATTGATCTCATCATTATTTCACTGTATAAATTTCACAGATCGAATGACAGCACTTAACTTGTCTAACCCCTTGTTTAATGTGTTGAAGTGTTTCTGTTTGGTTCTTACCTATATCACTTACGTAGAAAACAAGAGGATTTTCAATATTACATAATACACGAGTGTGTTTTCGGGGATGAAATAAAATTTAAAAATAGCAAGACTGAGACATGTCATGCAAGTAGTAGGAGGCAGCTGAGGTAGTTTGAGGGCTGATATGAATATCGCATCCCATAAGTCAAAATAACCGAAATAGAACAAGAACAAGATGGGAAGATTCAATCAGAGAGATTGTTAAAATACCACGGCCTAACCATGACACACATGTGCATCAAAGATGGCCAAAGGCAGAAAACTTCAACTCCCAACTACGCCTAAGAGCATTATGGAAAAGACAATAAATATATATATTCTTTTACAGATAAAATGGTTTTTACATGCTTAGCATACTACCATCAGATAGTGTCCCTAAAAATACATTGCTATACAGACACAATGGATACAAAGCCAGGGGCAGACTATGCATAAGATGGTTTACAGAAATAAAACAATCAACGAGAACAAACAATAGCAAGCACACAAAAAGGCCATCACCAGAGAACATTTCTACCTCTGAAGCTGCAATACACATTGTTTATTGTCCATTCCCAAGTGAATGATAGTTATCTGTCTGACTATCTATCTTCCTAATTACCTACCTGCCTACCTACATACATACATACCTACATATCTGCCTATCTGTCTGTCTGTCTGTCTGTCTGTCTGTCTGTCTGTCTGTCTGTCTGTCTGTCTGCCTGCCTGCCTGCCTGCCTGCCTGCCTGCCTGCCTGTCTGTCTGTCTGTCTGTCTGTCTGTCTGTCTGTCTGTCTGTCTGTCTGTCTGTCTGTCTGTCTGTCTGTCTGTCTGTCTGTCTATCTATCTATCTATCTATCCATCTATCTATCTATCTATCTATCTATCTATCTATCTATCTATCTATCTATCTATCTATCTATCTATCTATCTATCTATCTATCTATCTATCTATCTATCTATCTATCTATCTATCTATCTATCTATCTATCTATCTATCTATCTATCTATCTATCTATCTATCTATCTATCTATCTATCTATCTATCTATCTATCTATCTATCTATCTATCTATCTGTCTGTCTGTCTGTCTGTCTGTCTGTCTGTCTGTCTGTCTGTCTGTCTGTCTGTCTGTCTGTCTGTCTGTCTGTCTGTCTGTCTGTCTGTCTGTCTATCTATCTATCTATCTATCTATCTATCTATCTATCATTTGTCTGTCTGTCTGTCTATTTATCTATGTTCCTTCAGCGCCGAATACCATGCGTAAAGCAGAAACAATAGCTCTCCAGTTCGAGCGATGTGATGCTACTGTATGTAATTGTTGTATGTTGTTGAGACCCATAGACATAGGCCTACCTCTTTGATGGTTGTTCTGCGAAGAGTCTCTTGGTCTTCCTCTTTTTCTTTTGCTATATGGTACCCATATGGTACCCATTTTAATGCTTGTAGTAACAGGCTATTTTTATTCATTCTAAGTATATGTTCGATATAAGTACATCGATAAAATTCAAAAAACTAATTTTTGTAAACACATCCACGCCACGAAGAAACAAAACTTGAAAACTATGTAAAATCGGTGTAGACAAATTTTCAAAGTAGTACGGTGTTACTTTAAGAACACACATCTGCATTTTCAGCGCATGTTGTTTGCATTTGTTTTGAAATGTTTTTATTTGTATTCTTATATATTGTATGATTATATTCTTATGAAGTAATTGTCCTCATGTATAATCTCACAAACTTTTGTTGGAAATTCCTTGTGTTAAAATTGTGTACACTCATTAATAGTGCGGACTGTCGTAGCGTATTGAAATTGATAATATATAAAGTTTTCTAATAAAAAAAAGAAAATTATAGTACGCTCGTTATATAAAGAAACACATCCCAATCATTAATTGAATATTTCAAACAGCAGCAAGACCAGGGTGGCGCGATTTTGAACTTTTGCCAATGTTAAGAGCGCTGTAAGCAATTTCCAAGAGAACAGTAAGCGAAATGAATGAATTTTATATAAAAAGACGTACTGGAGTAAGTTTGCCCCGGGCGTTAAAACTTATAGTTTTTGCACTGCTTCCAAATGTTTACGAAACAATAATCTAGCCTCTAGCCCATATGAACATCTTTATTGAGCAAGCTTTGCGAGACTTATAGCGACGTAAAAGAAATCGTTCTATACATGAACATTATCGGAATAGTCGGAATAGACGATAGTAACGGATCGAAGAAGAACATGAAAATTAAAATAAATATAATTTTATATAGACATAATAATCTAGCTGCATATAGAGATACACAAGCTAACTAAATATTTTATTGAACGTACTTGCAACTACGCCTCTGGTTATGAATATTGATTGGAGATCTATTTTCTGGCTGTTATCGTAGCGAATTTTATCACTTTCTTGTTACACTCATCTTCCTAATTATCAACATAGTCATCTTAAACTTTACTCTGTTGATCAGTGATTCTTTAAAAATCTTGTAATATGAACCTCTTCGAAAGTCTGACAAAATCTAGAGAAAAACTTTAGATGTTTCGTCAATTGCTTGACCTTTGTAAGCAGCATGATGATGTCGGCTAATGTCTTTTGAAGACTATAACAGATTCTTTTATATTTACAAGTCATTTATATGAGCCTACTTGGTAAAGTTCATGAAACCATTTGAAAACATCGAGGACCATGTCTGAAAGTCTGACTAAACTTACACATCGCGTCGAAGTTTGAGGAAATTTTTCAATCGTGTCGAATAGTGACAATTCTCTCATCCGGATTATACATTTTATGAAATTCATCAACTGCGTTAGAAATGTGTTGAATCATTAGCACCAAAACCTGTTGAATGTTATCCTCAATATCAGAAGTATTAGTAGCGTTCTTATAGTCCATGGTCATGTGGGGATTGTTGTTATATTTATCCATAGCGGTCTGTCTCGAGTACTACACAACAAAGAAGAATATTCTTTCGAAGACAATCATGTAAGACATATATTGAAGACACTTTTTATATGATATTCCTGAAGGACATATATTTGTGTCGATGACAGCTCTATATTACATATATTTGTGTCGATGACAGCTCTATATTACATATATTTGTGTCGATGACAGCTCTATATTACATATATTTGTGTCGATGACAGCTCTATATTACATATATTTGTGTCGATGACAGCTCTATATTACATATATTTGTGTCGATGACAGCTCTATATTACATATATTTGTGTCGATGACAGCTCTATATTACATATATTTGTGTCGATGACAGCTCTATATTACATATATTTGTGTCGATGACAGCTCTATATTACATATATTTGTGTCGATGACAGCTCTATATTACATATATTTCACGTTTTCATTCCACGACAGGCATATAGGACATATATGTTACATATTTGCTTTCGATGACAGTTATGTATGGCAATATTTTATATATTATTTTGTTTTCGAGGACAATGTCCTATGGGACATATATTTACATTTAGTAGGACAACGCTGTAACGTAATAGTTCCGAAATTAAATTATTGCCTGAAGATATGGAGTAGCTTGCTCTTAGTAGTAATCTTGACTGGCGGCTTGCAGTTCTATTGAGAGGGACGGTGTACAATTGGGGAACCAAAATACAGTGAAAATAATCCTTAAAGTCATTTTATTTTTATTTTTTTAAATTGCTGCAAGCTTTCCCATTTACCATTTGAGGACATAGTCTTGTAGCCTTTGCCATCTGCTGAAAAAGATGAAACGGCCTTTGTAGACCTTCGAGGGCTGCATGTCTGACACACAGCACGCGATGGCACAAGTGGGCTTGTGATTCCTTGTACATACTGTGGGAGACTCTTTGTGGCTGGGTTTGTCTTTTTAATCACATCCGTCATCGTCGTGGATCGTAGATTAGATGTCTTATAGGACAACAATAATACTATGATCTGAAAAGATGGGAAGATGTCTACCTATTAAATCTTTATTGCAAATACAATCAATCATTTACAAGGAGAACAAAGAATTTTAAGCCGCGTGTTATGCTCTCCTATCTTACTCTGAGGGTAACCACCGGACGTCTTGGTTTTACTTCTGGTCAAGGATGGAAACCTGTTGGTGCCAAGTTTCGGAAATAGGATACTGATAAATATCGGATGTCCTATGTGATGCTCCAATTTGTATCGTGTCAAAAACTTAGTCCCAATACAAGACAATGACCTTACACAAGCATTTCTTTAATTTATTATCACTTCCGTTAATTATAGGGGGTGGGGATAGGGTGCGACCAACACTTGCAGGCGCAGCAGTACACAATAAAATGATGATAACGGACACATCTTGCCAGATTTAAACTTCCCACCAGAGTAGAATCACCAGTTCGTGACACTTCACCCAATACCAGATTCAGTGAAACTGTTATCTTGGACTCGGACCAAGATCTGAAAAAAGCATCTATAAAACAGAATATCAAAGAAATATCATTCTTGTGCAGCAGATGTCCACGGCCTTGTATAGGAAACACGTGATAAATTCGTACTTACGGGTTACATCATCATCTCATGACCATCATCATTATCATAATCATCATCATCATCATCATCATCATCATCATCATCATCATCATCATTAGTAGCGTCATCATTAGTACCATCATCATTATCATAATCATCATTAGCGTCATCACTAGCATCATCATCATCATCCTCATCATCAACTTCATCACCACCATCGTCATCATTAGCATTATCATCATCATTACCATGATCATCATTAGCATCATCATCATCATTAGCATCATCATCATTAGCGTAATCATTAGCATCAACATTGTTAGCATCATCATCATTAGCGTCATCATGAGCACCATTATCATTAGAGTCATCATTAGCATCATCATCATTAGCATCATCATCATTAGCATCATCATCATTAGCATCATCATCATCATTAGAGTCATCATTAGCATCATCATCATTAGCATCATCATCATTATTAGAGTCATCATTAGCATCATCATCATTAGCATCATCATCAACGTTAGATTCATCATTAGCATCATCATCATTAGCATCATCATCATTAGCATCATCATCATTAGCATCATCATCATTAGCATAATCATCATTAGCATCATCATCATCATTAGAGTCATCATTAGCATCATCATCATTAGCATCATCATCATTAGAGTCATCATTAGCATCATCATCATTAGCATCATCATCATTTGCATCATCATCATTAGCATCATCATCATTTGCATCATCATCATTAGCATCATCATTATTAGAGTCATCATTAGCATCGACATCATTAGCATCATCATCATTAGAGTCATCATTAGCATCGACATCATTAGCATCATCATCATTAGCATCATCATCATTGGTTCCCCGTCCTGCCCAGTTGCAGAGCTACCACTTATATCGGTGACTATCAATTCCTTACTTATTCTAGTCTAACGAACATCAATATAGCAACAATGACGTCTACATTCCGACTCCCCTCCTGAAATATTGATATATACACACAATAGAACATACACAAGGCACTTTCTACGGTTACATTACAAATTATTCCAAGATAAAATTTATCGGACATAATGTCATAATGTCCCAGACAAAATATACCCCCAAAAAATATCGCAGACAAAATATACCTAGACAGAATATCCCAGACAAAAATTCCTAGACAAAATATACTCAGACAAAATGTTCCAAGACAAAATATCCCTACATAGCCAAAAATTAGGAAAACAGTTATAGTAATAGTAACAGAAAAATTGCTGAAGTAATTTATTTCAATCCCCTAGGAGATGACACGTTTTATGCAAACATAAGATGGAGATATGACATCTTGTATACAAACGTACCGAGGAGAGATACGGAGTGCCTAAGGCTATGAAAATAACACCTTTATTGTTCAAATTAGTGTGTTTTCACAAACTAGAAAATTAAAATAACAAAGATAGGCTAGATTCCGAAGTGTCACTAGACTAAGTTCATCTCTTATGTAAACATATTACCTTGACATTTGTGTGGTCATTATGTGCCTCTAAGATAGGCAATATGAGGGTCTCGGGAACAACCAAGGAACAAACAAGAAACAAGGAACGAGCATTGTAAGGAAAAAACAACAACCAAACTCACGCAATGAAAGGTTCAGGGGTAAGATATAAGGAAGATAATAGTTGGCTTTAGGTTCTTAGTTCAGCGGTTCTTAATCAGTAGTGCATTTTATTCGAGTAGTATTTAAGTTTAGAGATTTCTAGTATGGTGCCATACTATGTGGACATTTTAGTTAAGTGATTCCAAGGATTTTCAAGATATTCGTAAGTAGTTGAGAGATTTGAAGGACTTCCAAGCCATTCGTGAGTTATAAATTCGTTCATATTTAGAATTATTTATTGGGTGACTTTGTCCATCGAAGCTAGTGGCCAGCTGCCACGTGTTACATTAACATTTTAGCGTTACATTTTTGTGAAGGTTTTCTATAAAAATGGCAACATTTATTACATAGCAGAAAGGTTGTAGTAAATTTGTTTTAGGGGAGTTTATGTTTGTGAAACACAGATCTGAAGCTGGTGGGAAAGAGATCTGGTGGAAATGTGTGATATACAATTATTGAAACTCTTGGTGATAATATAGTTTTAGAGCAAGGTGAACATGATCATGCACCTGTATATGGCAAAGTTTCAAAATGGTAAAAATGGAGCAACGTGCTGAAAACACAGAAGACGTTACCAGGAACACTGTGCAACACGTTTTAAGACAAGTATAAAGCCAGCATGAACATCATCTAACTCAACAAGAATATTTAACTAGAGATATTTGCAGACATTGTCATCGAAATGGAATCAATGATCAACACATTGACGAATATAGAAACGTAATAGACGAAAGTCTGTTTTTGCGTGTGAAAAGGTCAGATTTCATTGTTCGCAGCACTGGAATATGTTGATTTTCTTTCTCAGAGCAGATATTGGTTTGCTGATGGAACATTTCGAGTTACCCCAGATAGATTCGATCAACTGTATACGATCCATGCATTTGAGAATGGTCAAATAAAACCCATGTGTGTATGCACTATTGTCTTTTGGAAATGAAGCAATGTACCCTTGCCAGTTTCAGCATATCATAGAACTGGGATATAACAGAAATGTAGCTCCAACTTCAATAGTTATTGATTTCGAATTAGCTGCAATTAAAGCATTTGAATGTGCATTTCCACGAGCTCAAGTATCAGGATGTTATTTTCACTTTGGACAGAACGTTTGACGAAAACTACAGTCTGAGGGTAAAAAGGCGTTGTAGTTTAACTCTGATGAAATTATTCAATAAATGTCAAACAACTTATGACTTTGACATTAGTACCAGGAACATATGTGATTACTGTTTTCGAACAACTCACCAATATTGATAGTTTTTCAGATCTGTAATTCCTCATTGATTACTTCGAAGATTTCTAGATTGGACGGTTTCGTCGTGGGCGCCTTTCGCAGCCTCGATTTCCAGTGAGCCTTTGGAATCAACACAATCGTGTCATGAATCAATTGCCAAGAAGCAACAACGCTGTTGAAGGTTGGCACAATGCATTTAATTCAATGGTGAACGCATCTCAACAAACGGCATCAAGACTTGACCGGGAAGTTACTGCAACAACAACATAGATCTGCACTGTTGAGAAGTCAGATTGCCACTGGTAAACCAACAACAAAGAAACGAAAAGTTTACCAACGTGTTGAGGATGCTATTAAAACAATTATCAAGTGAAGACCAAAGATATATTACATCTGATATTCTTCATCGTGTGGAATGTTGTCTGTTCCTGGGCAATTCTACATTTGACTTCTTTAATGCATCTCCAATCGAATGTTATTACTATACCCATTTGAATATGTTGACTTGCTTCAGACTGATACCATCTACATTGATGTTGCATTCTGGGTGACATTTATTCTTTGATACTAACATTATTTCAGTTTTTCTGTTATCCAGACTAAGGTCTTTGTTTTCACTTTCTTTTGCAATAGTATTCATCATTTCTTGTAACTGTGTTTCATTTTCGGCTATCAAAACTGTATCAAAGTCGTTTATGGTAAAGATCTGAGAATAATAAGGAATACATATTGGTAACATAGAGCAGCCATACGAATAGATAACTAAACGGGATCATTTCAACACACCAAACAGGGTTGTGTACTGTCACCCGATCTGTTCAATGTATACAGTAAAATAATATTGAGATCCATACATGATATGCCAGGAATAATAGTTATATATCAAGTGACATATTCTTTCCAGAACGTTGTCTTCGTCGTGGATACTCTAAACCTCTCTGTCAAGGGTGAGCAAGCCTGAATTGGCCAGAGACATATACATACATTCTTCGATGTTGCTGCCCATTGTCTTTTTGGTATTCCTCTTCTTCTCTCACCTGGCGCTCTGCCATCTAGAATTAGCCTTTCAATACAATCATGATGATCAAGTTCCCAAAATACCGTAGCTTCATTCTTATAATGGTATTTAGAATTGACCCTTCTTTTAGTTTCAGTAACTTCGAAATTTCAATGTTCTTCTTTTTCTCTGTCCATGACATTCGTAGAATCTTTCTGCAGTTCTTCATTTCAAATGAATTTGTTCTTTTGGATCTTGATTCTTGACTAGAAATTGTTTGGATATTGTGTTGTTTAAAGCCCAAGTCTCGCATCCATATCTTGCCACTGGAAAAACACATGATCTTGAAAGGGTTACTTTAGTGTCGTTATTACTACTTTGCTATAGCTTTCTCATTTGTATTAATTTGAGTGTTGCAATTTTGAGTCCTCTTCAAATCTCGATAGAATAATCTCTAGAACTGTTTATATTCGCTCCAAGATATTCGAATTTGTTTACACATTCTAGTTCTATATTGTATAGGGCCTATGTTGATTATTGGTTTGATCTTTGTTTTATCTGTTGTCATAATTTCTGTTCTCGTGCATTTAAATTTAGATTTTAGATCTCGATGTATTTCTTTGCTGTTGTGATTACCTATTTCAGTCCCTCATAATGTATAGTAAGGAGGACTGTATCACCTGCATATCTTATTTCTGGATTCTTGTATCCACTGATATTTATTGGATGTAACATTTTCCTCTAGTTCTTCTCATACATTTCGCATTATATTCTGCATAGATGTTAAAATGATAATGGGATAGAGTGCACCTCTGTCTCACTCCACTTTGAACAGCGAACCACTCAGCTGTTTCACCCTCCACTCTTACTGCTGCTTGTTGTTCGTGATATAGTGTGTCCATAAGATGTATTAGATGTTCATCAAATATGTGCAGAACATCTTATATATCATCATCATGTGTCAAGAACTGCCTGCTCAAAGTTAAACGGATGATTTCATCATCATCATGTGTCATCGTCTACCTGCTCAGTTAATGGAAATATTTCATCATCATCACGTGTCAGGACCTACCTGCTCATAGCTAAAGGGATTCTTTTATTTCATCATCATCTGTACAATCTACAGCACTTTAATTTTTAGGTAGTTGTATGAACACTGATGATTTTAGGTCTTTAGGTATGTGACCTGTTTCGTATATGTCATTGCAAAGTTGTGTGATAGTTTTCACACCAGATTCATCTAATGTTTTTAATATGTCTAATGTTATGTTGTCAACGCCACAGTCTTTCGATATTTTATTAATATATTCCCTTTATTACTTCTAATTTTAGTATTACTGGACTATCACTAATTGTATTGTCATTTCTCGCTTTGTTGGTCTCCACACAGATCTATCACATATGCCAAGCTTGTCATTATTTCTGTTTTATCAATTATAACTTATCCTCTGTTATTTCTCATGCAGCAAAACCTGATTATATTACTGTTATTATTTATGATTTGTCTTACTTCCTTGTATATTTCTTTGGTCTAGAGTTAAAGAGGTATCTACTCTGTTTTCCTGCATTGTGTTCCCGACCATGTTCTATTTTGATTCTGCGCGTGTGACGTATTAATCTGTATAGCAATTAATATTTTGGGGTTTTCTGGCTTTATTTCTTTCTGAAATTTTACCTCTTATTTGCTCTGTCATCCATTAGTTTGTCTATTGCTTTTCTCTATGATTTTTTATTTGTTATATTAATATGTTTTTCCCATTTGATATCCTACTTATTGTCTATTTTTTGCTTATTGGTTCTACCTTCTGTGTTACTTCATACACTCGATCTTTAGATGTGCATATCTTTTGTATCTCATGATCTCTAAACATCATGTTTTTGTATATCTGATTGTTTCTGCGCTCATACTTGTGCATCTTGATTTCTTGTATGCTTTGTCTTCTTAAGCTTTACAGATATTTTATATTAGGCGGACACAGAAAATCCTGGATTAATAACATCAATGAATGGCCGGGACATGATTTTTCTACACCCCTCCGAATGGCTGAGGATAGAAATGATGGAGGGATTTTTTAGCTTATCTCAAGTTCAAAAGGGTTCAAAAGTCGTAGAAGATTGACTTCACTGTACTCAGTATCCCATATGTACTCCGTCACTCTCAACAAAGCGGCACGCCGCATGCCGAACAGTCGAGGGTCGAAGAAGGAGGTAAGAGAAAATTCGGGATTGATAAAAACAAGAATGGTCTAAGCATTTTTTTCAGACTCCTTTGAATCGCTGAGGATATAGTTGTTTAAAGATAATTTTGTGCTGATGTATGCAGTGTGACATCACTGACAACTATAGATCTTATTATTATTATTATAATTATTATTTTTATTATTATTTTTATTATTATTATTATTATTATTATAAAGTACTGTATGAATATGGCGCTATACAGATCTAGATAAACAGTCAGCATAAATAGATAGATGGATGGATGGGTATATATATATATATATATATATATACACAGAGAGAGAGAGAGAAAGAGAGAGAGATACACAGACAGCGATAAAGATATTTATATTGCAAATAACATCGATAAGTGCAATGACAACAATATAGATAAATGAAACAGATCTCAAGACCAAATCTGATTTATTGATATCAAAGATTGAAATCAATTTATTATGTCATTTATTTCGAAGAGATAGCAAGGTATATGGAAACGCTGTACCATACGTTTTCCCAAAAAACCACAAATCCGTAGAATGCTCTTCGTGACAGAAATGATGCCACGGTAATTAAACCGATGTCAGCAGCTACTTCCAGTGAATACCTAAAACTTGCATGTGAGGTGGAAAATTCATTATTCTGCCAAAAGCCAACCTGTAATGCTCCATTAAGGATAAACACAACAAAAGTGTCAGAAAGATAATTGATAAAATAGGTTATATCTTGGTCAACAGTAATTTGAAGTACTGCATCAACTGATGTGAATGAACTGGCGTAATATTGCTGAACTTGTTCGTTGCCTGAGACCGAACCAACCTGTAATGATATAAATAAGAGACTAAACATTACAAAAATGTGACATGTCGATGGGATTATTATTTTCTACTTATTTGTCTCCCCATGTGACTGCTATTTATTCTGCTATTGGTCTTGTATAGAATGTTTTATTATAGATCGTTGTTAAGTTTCACATAACTTGATTAACAGAGAGGCAACACTTGTATGGCAGATTGGTTATTGATCTGATTATAACCTACAACAATGGAAACATTCCGATACCATCACAACTACTCCAGGTCTATATGTCAAGATCTTCTTTAGACTAGTGACATCCACTAAACTATAACAATTCAGATATATGACTTTCTATGTTCGTTCTCAAACTCCTGCTGGTTTACGGGATGTAGTCAGTAGAACAGTATGTGATGTGGCATGGTTTACAGCTTGACTGCGATATGTCTACATCTTTCCGCTACATTCGACATCCGTATGGATGATCTGGAACTTTGATATATGTGGTAGGACAGACTTCACCAAAACCTCCTTAGTTGTGTCTTATGACATGCGTTGCAGTTAAAAGTGTTGTTATTCTTCCTGGTATTGTAACACATAAGAGATTTAAGATATGAAGAATTGAAACATTCAGATATACGTTGCGTAAATAAATATATTACACTGGGCGCATAGAGACCAAAAGTACAACTATAACCAGTGTGGACTCGAGTCTATGAACGAAAAGGGCGTGACTTCAATTGTAAAAAATAAGAGGAATTCAATTATCCCGTATCAAACAATTACAAACAAAGAAATTGTTTGAGGAATAATGGGTTAAAATGTGAGGACACAATACTCATTATTTTCTTTGCAATAGATTGTCAAGAATAATTTCTTTAAAATAAATGCTCAATCGTTCAACGAATTCGTTAGTTGAATTCTTTAATCTTGAGTACTCCAGTACTCAGAACATTGCCAATAATGATATTTTTGTAATGAAGATTATATTTGTCAATAATTACTTATGTGCCTCATAATATTCTCAAGAATGAAGTCTTTGAAATAGAGATCTGATCGTTCAACAACTATTGCAGACTCGTAACACTGTCAATAATGATATCTTTGTAAGGGGTTATCCACAAACTATGTCAACAATTCGTGGAAAAGGATATGAGAAATGTTGATGTTAACGAAACAGGTTTTTATAAACCACTTAAATTATGTGAATTTGATCAACATTTCTAGAAATATGAGAATATTATGTCGTCTTTTCGCACTATTTCAGACCATTCTTGGACGGGTGTCGGGGCATATGCTGGGGGCTGGGAGAATGTTATTGACATAATTTAAGACAGGGGTCTCTGAATTACTGACAAGCTGTTGACAGGGGGGAGGGAGAGGAGTCAAAGATTGTCAAAAAATTGCTGACGTAATTTATGGACAACCCTCTAATAAAGATTAGATTACATAACATGATCAAGAATGAAGTCTATGAAATAAAGATGTGATCTTTCAACAACTGCTTCTGCAGCTCATAACATGGTCAAGAATGAAGTCTTTGAAATAAAGATGTGATCTTTCAACAACCGCTTCTGCTGCTCATAACATGGTCAAGAATGAAGTCTTTGAAATAAAGATGTGATCTTTCAACAACTGCTTCTGCAGCTCATAACATGGTCAAGAATGAAGTCTTCGAAATAAAGATGTGATCTTTCAACAACTGCTTATGCAGCTCATAACATGGTCAAGAATGAAGTCTTTGAAATAAAGATGTGATCTTTCAACAACTGCTTCCGCAGCTTATAACATGGTCAAGAATGAAGTCTTTGAAATAAAGATGTGATCTTTCAACAACTGCTTCTGTAGCTCATAACATGGCCAAGAATGAAGTCTTTGAAATAAAGATGTGATCTTTCAACAACTGCTTATGCAGCTCATAACATGGTCAAGAATGAAGTAATTGAAATAAAGATGTGATCTTTCAACAACCGCTTCTGCTGCTCATAACATGGTCAAGAATGAAGTCTTTGAAATAAAGATGTGATCTTTCAACAACTGCTTCTGCAGCTCATAACATGGTCAAGAATGAAGTCTTTGAAATAAAGATGTGATCTTTCAACAACTACTTCTGCTGATCATAAAATTTGAAGAATGAAGTCTTTGAAATAAAGATGTGATCTTTCAACAACTGCTTCTGCTGATCATAACATTTGAAGAATGAAGTCTTTGAAATAAAGATGTGATCTTTCAACAACCGCTTCTGCTGCTCATAATTCAATTTCAAGATTGAAGTTTTTGAAATAAAGTTGTGATCTTTCAACAACTGCTTCTGCAGCTCATAACATGGTCAAGAATGAAGTCTTTGAAATAAAGATGTGATCTTTCAACAACTGTTTCTGCAGCTCATAACATGGTCAAGAATGAAGTCTTTGAAATAAAGATGTGATCGTTCAACAACTGCTTCTGCTGATCATAACATGTGAAGAATTAAGTCTTTGAAATAAAGATGTGATCTTTCAACAACCGCTTCTGCTGCTCATAATTCAATTTCAAGATTGAAGTTTTTGAAATAAAGTTGTGATCTTTGAACAACTGCTTCTGCTTCTCATAACATAGTCAAGAATGAAGTCTTTGAAATAAAGATGTGATCTTTCAAGAATTGCTTCTGCAGTTCATAACATGGTCAAGAATGAAGTCTTTGAAATAAAGATGTGATCTTTCAACAACTGCTTATGTAGCTCATAACATGGTCAAAAATGAAGTCTTTGAAATAAAGATGTGATCTTTCAACAACTGTTTCCGCAGCTCATAACATGGTCAAGAATGAAGTCTTTGAAATAAAGATGTGATCTTTCAACAACTGCTTCTGTAGCTCATAACATGGCCAAGAATGAAGTCTTTGAAATAAAGATGTGATCTTTCAACAACTGCTTATGCAGCTCATAACATGGTCAAGAATGAAGTAATTGAAATAAAGATGTGATCTTTCAACAACCGCTTCTGCTGCTCATAACATGGTCAAGAATGAAGTCTTTGAAATAAAGATGTGATCTTTCAACAACTGCTTCTGCATCTCATAACATGGTCAAGAATGAAGTCTTTGAAATAAAGATGTGATCTTTCAACAACTACTTCTGCTGATCATAACATTTGAAGAATGAAGTCTTTGAAATAAAGATGTGATCTTTCAACAACTGCTTCTGCTGATCATAACATTTGAAGAATGAAGTCTTTGAAATAAAGATGTGATCTTTCAACAACCGCTTCTGCTGCTCATAATTCAATTTCAAGATTGAAGTTTTTGAAATAAAGTTGTGATCTTTCAACAACTGCTTCTGCAGCTCATAACATGGTCAAGAATGAAGTCTTTGAAATAAAGATGTGATCTTTCAACAACTGTTTCTGCAGCTCATAACATGGTCAAGAATGAAGTCTTTGAAATAAAGATGTGATCTTTCAACAACTGCTTCTGCTGATCATAACATGTGAAGAATGAAGTCTTTGAAATAAAGATGTGATCTTTCAACAACTGCTTATACAGCTCATAACATGGTCAAGAATGAAGTCTTTGAAATAAAGATGAGATCTTTCAACAACTGCTTCTGCTGCTCATAACATGGTCAAGAATGAAGTCTTTGAAATAAAGATGTGATCTTTCAACAACTGCTTATACAGCTCATAACATGGTCAAGAATGAAGTCTTTGAAATAAAGATGTGATCTTTCAACAACTGCTTCTGCTGCTCATAACATCGTCAAGAATGAAGTCTTTGAAATAAAGATGTGATCTTTCAACAACTGCTTCTGCTGCTCATAACATGGTCAAGAATGACGTCTTTGTAATGGGTATTTTATTGTTCACTCACAACTACACCGTCTCATTAAGTTGTTTATATTGAAGGTATTGTACCGTCTGTGAGGAAATAAAATAGGGTTTTCCCGGAGCGTTATTTGATCATAAATACAAAATGTTGCTAAATTGTCAAGTAAAAAATGGGGGTCATACTAAATGTGATAGCCGCACAAGTAAAGTTAAATTGAAAATATGGGTCCTACTAGCATTGATAGTCGCACAAGTAAACAATGAGATGGTATATTTGAAAAAGTCATATAATTAAAGGTCACATAATTAAATGTTATAGCAGGTATTTACAAGGTTTAGGAGGTTTGTGGACTATTAAAGGTTGAATTTTTTGGGAGTTATTTTCGGTGTTTTCGGGCTTGCGGTTAGGATTAGACTACACTACTAGTAGAGTAAGTGGTTAGGGTTAGGATTGGAGACAAACATTAAAAGAGTTAGGACTAGGCAATTTGAGTTGTAAGATGAACTGTTGGAGGTTAGAGTAAATACGGTAGAATAAGGGTTATGGTTAGTGTTAGGGTAAGCGTTATGGTTAGGGTTAGACTCTGTAGGTGGCCAATATTAGACAATGCGACGCTACTATAAGTATACATTTTTTATAGTAGGATTATGGTTAGGATTAGAGATAAAACTAAAAGGGTTCGGGTAAGGATAAGTATGTATTAGTTGTAGAAACAACTATTATGGTTAGCTTTAGACTTATATAGATGGTCATTATTGGACAATATCTTGAGATTGGTGTTGAGAGGGTTCGAATCTTGAGTTATGTTTAGATTGTTGCCACAAGAATTCGTACATGTATGTTCACAGCTTATGTCGGTGTGTACTGTTCTGATTTATGTTGCGTTATTTTAAGAATGGCATGCAAAATGCCAAATTATTGGAACAAACAGATTAAAAATGTTTCTTTGTCGTCAAGAAGGCGAATAAACTGTTGAAAATTATCTGTTGCAGACATATTTTTTTCATAATGTCGTCGTTTCTAAAAGCGCACACACATTAGGCCAATTTATTGGCACGTGAAAGTAGCCCCAATACTATATCTAGAGTGTACATGCGTGCAATGGTGTCATATTTAGAATATAGGAGATCTGTGGTCGTCAGAACTCGTAATACCAAATATTGTAATGTGTCTTGTCTTGTCCTATCCATGTGTACCTCTAAGCGTCATGGGGAGCGGAAGTCTTCTTTCTTTAGCTGTGATACCGCTGTCATAGTACAGCTTTAGTGTTCTAGTATTTTTCTAATGTTATATATTCATCTTCGTCTGGGTCTTCTCCTGTTTCTCTTTCCAGATAATCTTTTATTGAAGGTCATTTATTGAATACAATATGGTTCCATTTTGATTAGGTGACCGAATCATTTAATCTTCTGTGTGTCTATGTATTTGCACGGCATTGTTTTCATCAGATTTCTTATGGTGTTTTTGCTTATTCTGTCTATTTTTGTTACCCCAGTGCTGTTCTCAGGCACGTCTTTTCGCATACCGCGAGTTTTTATTCTAGTTTCTCTGTCAGGGTTTAGGTATGGCATTAGTAACACAGTGTAGTCATGAACACTGTGTTTTTTCTGGAGATCATGTCGATGTTTTGGTGTTTCAGCAGTGGTGCTAATTGACACAAAACTTCATTTGTTTTCTGACATCTTGTCTCTATATCTCTATCTATTCTACCGTCTTCCGAGAACACGCTACCTAGATACTTAAATTCCTTGACTTGGTTGAGTTTTGTGCTGGCTATGTATATTTCTAGTGGGGATTGCTTTCTGCATATCTTTAATGTTTCTGATTTTGGTTTGTTGATTTTCATGTTTTTGTTTTCATGATGGATATTTAATGTTTTTATGAGTTTTTGCAGCTCAGATATATCGTTGTATATCAACGCCTGATCGTCTGCGAATAGCAATTCGTTAATGATGTTACTGTTTTCTTTGCCTCCGTTTTCTTGTACATGTTGGATTTCCTGTTCTATTGCGCTTAAGGTTTCTTTGATTATTTTGTTTATATAGATGTTAAATGGGAGCAGAGATATTACGCATCCCTGTCTGACTCCAGATGTTATTATGAATGTTTCTGTCATTCCTTCTGGTGGTTTTACTCTTGCTTCGCATCTCTAATATACTGGTTGATGTTTTCGAGGAGTTGGCCGTGGATCCCGAATTTTTCAAAGTAGATCCACAGTATGTCTCTGTTAACGCTGTCCAATGCCTTTTCTTGGACGATAAATGTGATGTTCAGTTGATTGTTGTATTCTATTTTCTGTTTTAGGATACATCTAGGATACGATTGTTGAATATAGGCACTACTATAAATGATACATCTAGGATACGATTGTTGAATGTAGACATTACTATAAATGATACATCTAGGATACGATTGTTGATTGAAGACATTACTATAAATGATACATCTAGGATACGATTGTTGATTGAAGACATTACTATAAATGATACATCTAGGATACGATTGTTGATTGAAGACATTACTATAAATGATACATCTAGGATACGATTGTTGAATATAGGCACTACTATAAATGATACATCTAGGATACGATTGTTGATTGAAGACATTACTATAGATGATACATCTAGGATACGATTGTTGAATGTAGAGATTATTATAGATGATACATCTAGGATACGATTGTTGAATGTATGTAAAACTATAGATGATGCATTTAGGATACGATTGTTGAATGTAGAGATTATTATAGATGATACATCTAGGATACGATTGTTGAATGTAGACATTACTATAGATGATTTTAGATGATACATTTAGGATACGATTGTTGAATGTAGGTAAAACTATAGATGATGCATCTAGAATATGAATGTTGTTTTGTATGTCTGTGCGTTCGTCCATCACAAGTGATGATGACAATTTTTTACATCCACTTTTGAAAATTAAGTTATAATGACCATTCATAATAGTTCGTAGAGGACTCATGATCCCTATTCGAGCTGTAAATGTTATTGGACAGTTTGGATATGGAATGACCACTGTAGGCGGATTTTGGTCTATCCGTGACTTTCTAGCTACTCTCCGCTGTTCAGCTTTTCTCATCTTTTCAGCTTATGCGCTCTTTTTGACTGTAGATCGTCATGTAGATCTATTTTGTGCAAGATCTTCCCTTGTGTCTTGGTCTATTTCAAACGCTTTCAGTGAAGTCTTTAGCGACTCCTTGTAGCGCTTCTTTTGGCCACCTTGAGATCTTTTACCCTTCTCCAGCTCGAGAAGTATCTTTGGCAGGCGATAGTCTGGCATATAAATGTATGTACTACTATAGATGATACATCTAGAATACGAATGAAGAATTTGGTATTCAATTTTGCATATGTAGGACTGGCATCTGAGGGACAGATATAGGAATGTGTTCAACCAGTGAACCATGGACCCATCAGCTGGTATTACACTTTGATATTTTCTTGAACAGAATAAGCAATTATGTGTTTGTCCGGAATGCAGTAACATCGTCTTATAATCAATATGAAATATTTCAGAAGACAACAGGCGGGCTTTTTTCTAAAAAGTCTGCTAACAGTATAATACTTTATATCAAATATTTGTCGTATCAAATTAATGATGAAGAAATTTTATTCTACTGGCAGCATCAACAAATGTTGGAAAGTTAATAAAAGAAAATTAGGATCATGTCAATGCAATAGTTGTAAATATTTTCAGAAATAATAACTTCACTTACCATACAGTGGCAGCCATATTGGTTTTAAAATAATGGAAGTCCAATTGGTATTTTCATGTAGGTAATCTGTTTATGGAATTACAAATATATTCTAAACTAAGAAAATTTGGTTCATTACGGCAAGACGTGTCTACTTTTCCACAATATATGGTATTCATTTTCTTTTGCTGGAAGAAATTAGCAATATTGTATGTAGAACCCTTTACTACCCGGTTAAGACCCCGGTGCAATAAGCTCTAGACTATCCCCGTTTAAAATTAGAGGAATGTTTGCTGGAAGAAATATTTGAAGACTGAGATGTTGTTCTTCTTCATGAATTATCACTCTCCAGCTGTTTAACAGGATATTGTCTGAATAAGAGAATACATTTTGTCTTCGCTTTCAGCTTGATTTCGATTGATGCATCTTTCGCTACAACACATCTGATTTCAGTATGACTTTCCAACCTCATAAAGGCGTTATTAAAGGCTTTGGCTTCCATCTCGATTGTATTTGGTACTAACAACATATGCGGCGCAACAAGCTGCCCTGCTTAGTCCCACTCCTGATAAATGTCCATTTTCAAACTGTCGCACAACATCATGTGTCTATATGAATGCCGATGTTAAGAAAGATACTCAACAGTCTGTGCGTGTATGAATGGCTATCTTAAGATAGACACACATCAATTCTCTACCTGATTGAATGCTTATGTAAAGAAATATAAACAATAGTCTGTGCCAGAATATAATTCTCATGTTAAGATAGATACACAAGTAGGAATATACCTGTATGTATGTAATATACCTGTATGTATGTAATATACCTGTATGTATGTAATATACCTGTAGGAATGTCCATGTTAACATGTCCGTACATTTATGAACAGTCGTTACATGTATGAACAGTCGGTACATGTATGAACAGTCGGTACATGTATGAATATCCATATGCTAAGAGATAAACAACAGTCTGCACCCATATTCAGAAAATATAAAAGATATTAGCTCCTGTGTGAATATCCACAAAATGAAAGGTACAAACAGGCTGCACTGTGGATTAAACATCGACTATTTATGTTCAAACACAGGACACTGCCAAACAATAAACATTACCACAAATACAGAAGAACAAACAACGCTTATACTCACTAAGGCAAGACAGGCAATAGTGAGAAGTACAATTCCGTTCATGTTTCTAGATCTGTCTGTGCGAGTAGATTACTGAATCTGTGCAAGTAGACTGCTGAATCTGGATAAAACTAAGCTGAAATACCGAGCTTTTTATACACGTTCGTCTAAATGAAAGCTAATTCTTCGTCTACAGATGTGTCATTGTAAATCATAGTTAACAATGCTTAAAGTCAGATATATTTGACACATGTTTCACGCTTGACAATTATCTGTTTTATGTTGTGTTGATATTTTCTTGTTTACCGAGTACACAAAATCTTGTGCGACTGTTTGCTCACATTCTTCGATTTCATTATCTATCTCTACGTCGTCTTCTGAAACAGGGATTCTGAATTCTGTAAACTCGGACTCATTGAGTTTTTATCAAAAGTTGTCGGTCAAATAGTGGTTTTTGAAAGAACGTGAAATGTATTATAAGTGCAATTTAGGGGATCTCAGTGTCGCAGAAGTTGAGCTTTTGTATTGTGTTCAAAAGGTATCTGGTTGGATTAAGAGCTGTGATATCTTGTTCTAGAGGTACCGGTTTGGATAAAGAACCGTGATGTCTTGTGTTCAACAGGTACCGGTTTGGATAAAGAGCTGTGATATCTTGTGTTCAACAGGCATCCGGTTTGGATAAAGAACCGTGATGTCTTGTGTTCAGGAGGTATGTACCATAAGACCTACGGTCATGTTGGTCATGTCGGACCTATAGTTAGGTTGGTTATGTCTGACCTACGGGTATGTTGCTCCTGTCATACATACGGTCATTTTTGTCCTGTCAGATCTACGGTTATGTTGGCCCTGTCAGACGTACGGTCATGTTGGTGCTGTTATTGTAGAACATGACTGTAGTTTATTCTCTTGTATTTTTGTCATCTTTCATGTTTCCGAGACATATATTATTATTGTTATTCCATTTGTATGACAGATCCTAAACCATATGTGTTTGTCGATATCCTTCGCTCTACAAATGTTTAGTTTCAAAACAAATCCCCCCTCCCCTGTGGGGCGTGGATCCAATGTTAGGAAACATTGCATACATGGTCGTCCCACATGGTCCATTAAATAGTACTCCTCTGTGTACCTCCATTTTTTATCCAATCTATCACATTGTGGACAAGAGACAATCCTGTGGTAATCTAGTTCTTATTTGAAAACTTTCAGTTAGCTTACAATCATGCACTACATTGCATGTACTTACACCATACATAGCTTTCAATAGGTTGAGGCGTTTGTGTGTGATGTTATAGTGCTTCAAGTCTCCATACTATTTTCAGATCTACACCGTCGAAATGATCTCTCATGGTGCACACAAGTAATAAACAAAATGTACCAAAGTGTTTTTCCACTGACTGTTGCAATACGTGTGACAGTGTAAATATATAGTTTTATTATTATTATTATTATTATTATTATTATTATTATTATTATTAATGCTAGTGTTATTTATTACTACTAATATTATTTTACCACGTGTCTGGATGACCCAAAAGGGGAGCACGAATAATGCAATTGCCTCATACCATACAATTAGTAAGAGTAGAAAGATGCCGTTAAGGGAGGGGGGGGGGGAATTCGGTTTAATAACCGACTCTATGATCTCCTCTGTAATGAATCGTATTAAAGACACATTCCTGAACCGCTTGGAGGGGGTAAACTCTTTCATCATGAAGCTTGCCTGGAGGTTGTAAGTCACAGTAACATTCCCTACAGAGTAGAAGATTCTAGTATATCGCATTGCATCCTACAGCCACATTAAGTCAAAGAGTCATCTGGGACTTGCAGAAACTCCAGGAAACCATATTAACAAGACTGTAAAAGACACACTATATAGATATGAAAGTAAAACTAAACCGCTTGTCATAGAGAACAAGAATGGCACAGTCATACTCCATAGGGTTTCTACCATTATTATTATTATTATTATTTCCACAATTATTCGACATGAGCAGGTTATACATGTGACTTGTGAGTTATGTCTGTGATACACCTAGTTACAAGATATCATCTACTTCAAATTTGTGGCAAGGGATCACTGATACAACTAGTTACAAGATATCATCTACTTCAAATTTGTGGCAAGGGATCACTGATACAACTAGTTACAAGATATCATCTACTTCAAACTTGTGGCAAGGGATCACTGATACATCTACGTACAAAATATCATCTACTTCCACTTGTGGTAAGGGATCACTGATACAACAAGTTACAAGATATCATCTACTTCAAACTTGTGGCAAGGAGTCCCTGACGCATCTACGTACAAAGTATCATCTACTTCAAACTTGTGGCAAGGAATCCCTGATGCATCTACGTACAAAATATCATCTACTTCAACTTGTGGCAAGGGATCTCAGATACAACTAGTTAGAAGATATCGTCTACTTCAACGTGTGGCAAGGGATCATTGAGAATTGTGTAAATGAGTCCCTTAGTAAACTTCCAAATAACAGCCAACACTAAGCAATGTTCACTATCAAGTCCGTAGATAAAGGGTAGGGGTTCCAACTCCTTTCCACTTACAAGGTCAGAATGTAACACTGAGCACGAGACAACAAACGATACCAGCGGGTAAATTCGTACCACACTCCTTGCTGGCTCTACCAAAAACAGTAATACAAAATGCCACATAACCGATGAAAAGTTCTGTTTTAGTGAAACCCCCTTCCCTACCGAATCCCCCGTCCTTTCTTTATAAGACAATACATCAGCCAAGTTGTATACAAACATTGACACATGAAACAAAGAAGTTCGAACCGACGTGAACTCTATCTCACAACACCTGGTTCTTCACTAGTATTCTCAAGTCTTAATCCTGTTCTGATTTGATCTGTACGCGTGACTCAGGAATCTTGTTACAATTTATTCTAACCAGTGGCGTAACTACTGATCGGAAACCATGCTATAATCAAATAAGTCTTCGATATGGAGGAGACAATATAAAATCCTTCTTCTTCTATTCCATACCATGTAGCCTTGGTTATCATGTCTTTCCACAGCCTTCACTCTCGTGTGCTGTCAATCATTTCCAGAAACCAATGTTCTGCCATGCCACAAAGCTAGGTTTTCAAGCATCTTCTCTCTTGGTCTTGCCCTACTCACTTGCTCTTTAACTTACCTGTTGTTACAATGTGTTCAATCTTTTCGTTTCTTATGATGTCTCAAAAACATGCGGAATGTCTCTTTCTGATGCGGATAAGAATATGTCATTTTTTAATATTACCTTCTTTTAAAATATTGTTATTTGCTTTATTATCTGCCACTGTGTTCTTAATATTCTTCTATAAAAACACATATCTGCTGTTTCTATATAATTTTTCAGTATTCTGCTGATTGTCCAAGGTCGACTTCCATACATCAGTACTGGTTCTGACAACGATATAGTACAGAGGATGGTCTTCATCCTGTGAAATGTTAACTTTTACCTGGACTATTCTACATTTGACTTCTTTAATACATCTTCCAACCGATGTTACTAATAAACCTAAATATTTGAATATGTTGATGTGTTTCAGACTAGTACTATCTACTTTGGTGTTGCATTCTGGATGACATTTATTCTTTGATATTACCATTACCTCAGTTTTTCTGTTATTCAGACTGAGTCCTTTGTTTTTACTTTCTGTTGCAATGATATTCATCAATTTTTGTAATTGAGTTTTATTTTCTACTATCAAAACTGTATAATTATCATATCACAGGTTGTTTATATTACGCCTTCCAACAGGTATTCCTGCATATCTTGTATTGATCTCATCATTATTTCACTGTATAAATTTCACAGATCGAATGACAGCACTTAACTTGTCTAACCCCTTGTTTAATGTGTTGAAGTGTTTCTGTTTGGTTCTTACCTATAGCACTTACGTAGAAAACAAGAGGATTTTCAATATTACATAATACACGAGTGTGTTTTCGGGGATGAAATAAAATTTAAAAATAGCAAGACTGAGACATGTCATGCAAGTAGTAGGAGGCAGCTGAGGTAGTTTGAGGGCTGATATGAATATCGCATCCCATAAGTCAAAATAACCGAAATAGAACAAGAACAAGATGGGAAGATTCAATCAGAGAGATTGTTAAAATACCACGGCCTAACCATGACACACATGTGCATCAAAGATGGCCAAAGGCAGAAAACTTCAACTCCCAACTACGCCTAAGAGCATTATGGAAAAGACAATAAATATATATATTCTTTTACAGATAAAATGGTTTTTACATGCTTAGCATACTACCATCAGATAGTGTCCCTAAAAATACATTGCTATACAGACACAATGGATACAAAGCCAGGGGCAGACTATGCATAAGATGGTTTACAGAAATAAAACAATCAACGAGAACAAACAATAGCAAGCACACAAAAAGGCCATCACCAGAGAACATTTCTACCTCTGAAGCTGCAATACACATTGTTTATTGTCCATTCCCAAGTGAATGATAGTTATCTGTCTGACTATCTATCTTCCTAATTACCTACCTGCCTACCTACATACATACATACCTACATATCTGCCTATCTGTCTGTCTGTCTGTCTGTCTGTCTGTCTGTCTGCCTGCCTGCCTGCCTGCCTGCCTGCCTGTCTGTCTGTCTGTCTGTCTGTCTGTCTGTCTGTCTGTCTGTCTGTCTGTCTGTCTGTCTATCTGTCTATCTATCTATCTATCTATCTATCTATCTATCTATCTATCTATCTATCTATCTATCTATCTATCTATCTATCTATCTATCTATCTATCTATCTATCTATATCTATCTATCTATCTATCTATCTATCTATCTATCTATCTATCTATCTATCTATCTATCTATCTATCTATCTATCTATCTATCTATCTATCTATCTATCTATCTATCTATCTATCTATCTATCTATCTATCTATCTATCTATCTATCTATCTATCTATCTATCTATCTATCTATCTATCTATCTATCTATCTATATATATATCTATCTATCTATCTATCTATCTATCTATCTGTCTGTCTGTCTGTCTGTCTGTCTGTCTGTCTGTCTGTCTGTCTGTCTGTCTGTCTGTCTGTCTGTCTGTCTGTCTGTCTGTCTGTCTGTCTGTCTGTCTATCTATCTATCTATCTATCTATCTATCTATCTATCATTTGTCTGTCTGTCTGTCTATTTATCTATGTTCCTTCAGCGCCGAATACCATGCGTAAAGCAGAAACAATAGCTCTCCAGTTCGAGCGATGTGATGCTACTGTATGTAATTGTTGTATGTTGTTGAGACCCATAGACATAGGCCTATCTCTTTGATGGTTGTTCTGCGAAGAGTCTCTTGGTCTTCCTCTTTTTCTTTTGCTATATGGTACCCATATGGTACCCATTTTAATGCTTGTAGTAACAGGCTATTTTTATTCATTCTAAGTATATGTCCGATATAAGTACATCGTAAAAATTCAAAAAACTAATTTTTGTAAACACATCCACGCCACGAAGAAACAAAACTTGAAAACTATGTAAAATCGGTGTAGACAAATTTTCAAAGTAGTACGGTGTTACTTTAAGAACACACATCTGCATTTTCAGCGCATGTTGTTTGCATTTGTTTTGAAATGTTTTTATTTGTATTCTTATATATTGTATGATTATATTCTTATGAAGTAATTGTCCTCATGTATAATCTCACAAACTTTAGTTGGAAATTCCTTGTGTTAAAATTGTGTACACTCATTAATAGTGCGGACTGTCGTAGCGTATTGAAATTGATAATATATAAAGTTTTCTAATAAAAAAAAGAAAATTATAATACGCTCGTTATATAAAGAAACACATCCCAATCATTAATTGAATATTTCAAACAGCAGCAAGACCAGGGTGGCGAGATTTTGAACTTTTGCCAATGTTAAGAGCGCTGTAAGCAATTTCCAAGAGAACAGTAAGCGAAATGAATGAATTTTATATAAAAAGACGTACTGGAGTAAGTTTGCCCCGGGCGTTAAAACTTATAGTTTTTGCACTGCTTCCAAATGTTTACGAAACAATAATCTAGCCTCTAGCCCATATGAACATCTTTATTGAGCAAGCTTTGCGAGACTTATAGCGACGTAAAAGAAATCGTTCTATACATGAACATTATTGGAATAGTCGGAATAGACGATAGTAACGGATCGAAGAAGAACATGAAAATTAAAATAAATATAATTTTATATAGACATAATAATCTAGCTGCATATAGAGATACACAAGCTAACTAAATATTTTATTGAACGTACTTGCAACTACGCCTCTGGTTATGAATATTGATTGGAGATCTATTTTCTGGCTGTTATCGTAGCGAATTTTATCACTTTCTTGTTACACTCATCTTCCTAATTATCAACATAGTCATCTTAAACTTTACTCTGTTGATCAGTGATTCTTTAAAAATCTTGTAATATGAACCTCTTCGAAAGTCTGACAAAATCTAGAGAAAAACTTTAGATGTTTCGTCAATTGCTTGACCTTTGTAAGCAGCATGATGATGTCGGCTAATGTCTTTTGAAGACTATAACAGATTCTTTTATATTTACAAGTCATTTATATGAGCCCACTTGGTAAAGTTCATGAAACCATTTGAAAACATCGAGGACCATGTCTGAAAGTCTGACTAAACTTATACATCGCGTCGAAGTTTGAGGAAATTTTTCAATCGTGTCGAATAGTGACAATGCTCTCATCCGGATTATACATTTTATGAAATTCATCAACTGCGTTAGAAATGTGTTGAATCATTAGCACCAAAACCTGTTGAATGTTATCGTCAATATCAGAAGTATTAGTAGCGTTCTTATAGTCCATGTCATGTGGGGATTGTTGTTATATTTATCCATAGCGGTCTGTCTCGAGTACTACACAACAAAGAAGAATATTCTTTCGAAGACAATCATGTAAGACATATATTGAAGACACTTTTTATATGATATTCCTGAAGGACATATATTTGTGTCGATGACAGCTCTATATTACATATATTTGTGTCGATGACAGCTCTATATTACATATATTTGTGTCGATGACAGCTCTATATTACATATATTTGTGTCGATGACAGCTCTATATTACATATATTTGTGTCGATGACAGCTCTATATTACATATATTTGTGTCGATGACAGCTCTATATTACATATATTTGTGTCGATGACAGCTCTATATTACATATATTTGTGTCGATGACAGCTCTATATTACATATATTTGTGTCGATGACAGCTCTATATTACATATATTTGTGTCGATGACAGCTCTATATTACATATATTTGTGTCGATGACAGCTCTATATTACATATATTTCACGTTTTCATTCCACGACAGGCATATAGGACATATATTTTACATATTTGCTTTCGATGACAGTTATGTATGGCAATATTTTATATATTATTTTGTTTTCGAGGACAATGTCCTATGGGACATATATTTACATTTAGTAGGACAACGCTGTAACGTAATAGTTCCGAAATTAAATTATTGCCTGAAGATATGGAGTAGCTTGCTCTTAGTAGTAATCTTGACTGGCGGCTTGCAGTTCTATTGAGAGGGACGGTGTACAATTGGGGAACCAAAATACAGTGAAAATAATCCTTAAAGTCATTTTATTTTTATTTTTTTAAATTGCTGCAAGCTTTCCCATTTACCATTTGAGGACATAGTCTTGTAGCCTTTGCCATCTGCTGAAAAAGATGAAACGGCCTTTGTAGACCTTCGAGGGCTGCATGTCTGACACACAGTACGCGATGGCACAAGTGGGCTTGTGATTCCTTGTACATACTGTGGGAGACTCTTTGTGACTGGGTTTGTCTTGTTAATCACATCCGTCATCGTCGTGGATCGTAGATTAGATGTCTTATAGGACAACAATAATACTATGATCTGAAAAGATGGGAAGATGTCTACCTATTAAATCTTTATTGCAAATACAATCAATCATTTACAAGGAGAACAAAGAATGTTAAGCCGCGTGTTATGCTCTCCTATCTTACTCTGAGGGTAACCACCGGACGTCTTGGTTTTACTTCTGGTCAAGGATGGAAACCTGGTGGTGCCAAGTTTCGGAAATAGGATACTGATAAATATCGGATGTCCTATGTGATGCTCCAATTTGTATCGTGTCAAAAACTTAGTCCCAATACAAGACAATGACCTTACACAAGCATTTCTTTAATTTATTATCACTTCCGTTAATTATAGGGGGTGGGGATAGGGTGCGACCAACACTTGCAGGCGCAGCAGTACAGAATAAAATGATGATAACAGACACATCTTGCCAGATTTAAACTTCCCACCAGAGTAGAATCACCAGTTCGTGACACTTCACCCAATACCAGATTCAGTGAAACTGTTATCTTGGTCGGACTTGGACCAAGATCTGAAAAAAGCATCTATAAAACAGAATATCAAAGAAATATCATTTTTGTGCAGCAGATGTCCACGGCCTTGTATAGGAAACACGTGATAAATTCGTACTTACGGGTTACATCATCATCTCATGACCATAATCTTTATCATAATCATCATTAGCGTCATCACTAGCATCATCATCATCATTAGCAGCGTCATCATTAGTATCATCATTAGCATCATCATCATCATCATCATTAGCAGCGTCATCATTAGTATCATCATTAGCATCATCATCATCATCATCATTAGCAGCGTCATCATTAGTATCATCATTAGCATCATCATCATCATCATCATTAGCGTCATCACTAGCATCATCATCATCAACATTAGCATCATCATTAGCATCATCATTATCATTAGCATCATCATCATCATTAGCATCATCATTATCATTAGCATCATCATCATCATTAGCATCATCATTATCATTAGCATCATCATCAACATTAGCATCATCATTATCATTAGCATCATCATCATCATTAGTAGCGTCATCACTAGCATCATCATCATCATCATCATCATCATCATTAGCATCATCATCATCGTCATCATTAGCGTCATCATCATTAGCATCATCATCATCATCATCATTATCATCATCATCATCATCATTAGCATCATCATCATCATCATTAGCATCATCATCATCATCATCATCATTAGCATCATCATCATCATCATTAGCATCATCATCATCATCATTAGCATCATCATCATCATCATCTTCATTAGCATCAATCATCATCAGAATCAATCATCATCATCATCAAATTCATCACCACCATCATCTTCATTAAGATCATCATCAACATTAGTATCATCATCATTAGCGTCATCATTAGCACCATCATCATTAGCATCACCTCATCATCAACTTCATCACCACCATCTTCATCATTAGCATCATCATCATCATTACCATGATCATCATTAGCATCATCATCATTAGCGTTACCATTAGCATCATCATCATCATAAGCATCATCATCATTAGCATCATCATCATTAGAGTCATCATTAGCATCATCATCATCAGTGTCATAATTAGCATCATAATCATTAGTCATCATTAGCATCATCATTATTAGCGTAATCATTAGCATCATCATCATTAGCATCATCATCATTAGCGTAATCATTAGCATCAACATTGTTAGCATCATCAACATTAGCGTCATCATGAGCATCATCATTAGTGTCATAATTAGCATCATAATCATTAGAGTCATCATTAGCATCATCATCATTAGAGTCATCATTAGCATCATCATCATTAGCATCATCATCATTAGAGTCATCATTAGCATCATCATAATTAGCATCATCATCATTAGCATCATCATCATTAGCATCATCATTAGCATCATCATCATTAGAGTCATCATTAGCATCATCATCATTATCATCATCATCATTAGAGTCATCATTAGCATCATCATCATTAGCATCATCATCATTAGAGTCATCATTAGCATCATCATCATTAGAGTCATCATTAGCATCATCATCATTAGAGTCATCATTAGCATCATCATACTTAGAGTCATCATTAGCATCATCATCATTAGAGTCATCATTAGCATCATCATCATTAGAGTCATCATTAGCATCATCATCATTAGAGTCATCATTAGCATCATCATCATTAGAGTCATCATTAGCATCATCATCATTAGCATCATCATCATTAGCATCATCATCATTAGCATCATCATCATTAGCATCATCATTAGCATCATCATCATTAGCATCATCACCATTAGAGTCATCATTAGCATCATCATCATTAGAGTCATCATTAGCATCATCATCATTAGCGTCATCATTAGCATCATCATTATTAGCATCATCATCATTAGCATCATCATCATTAGAGTCATCATTAGCATCATCATCATTAGAGTCATCATTAGCATCATCATCATTAGAGTCATCATTAGCATCATCATCATTAGAGTCATCATTAGCATCATCATCATTAGAGTCATCATTAGCATCATCATCATTAGCATCATCATCATTAGCATCATCATCATTAGCATCATCATCATTAGCATCATCATTAGCATCATCATCATTAGCATCATCATTATTAGAGTCATCATTCGCATCATCGTCATTAGAGTCATCATTAGCATCCTCATCATTAGAGTCATCATTAGCATCATCATCATTAGAGTCATCATTAGCATCATCATCATTAGAGTCATCATTAGCATCATCATCATTAGCATCATCATCATTAGCATCATCATTAGCATCGTCATCATTAGCATCATCATCATTAGCATCATCATTAGCATCATCATCATTAGCATCATCATCATTAGAGTCATCATTAGCATCATCATCATTAGCATCATCATCATTAGAGTCATCATTAGCATCATCATCATTAGCATCATCATCATTAGCATCATCATCATTAGAGTCATCATTAGCATCATCATCATTAGCATCATCATCATTAGCATCATCATCATTAGCATCATCATCATTAGCATCATCATCATTAGAGTCATCATTAGCATCATCATCATTTGCATCATCATCATTAGAGTCATCATTAGCATCATCATCATTAGCATCATCATCATTAGCATCATCATCATTAGAGTCATCATTCGCATCATCATCATTAGAGTCATCATTAGCATCCTCATCATTAGAGTCATCATTAGCATCATCATCATTAGAGTCATCATTAGCATCATCATCATTAGAGTAATCATTAGCATCATCATCATTAGCATCATCATCATTAGCATCATCATAATTAGCATCGTCATCATTAGCATCATCATCATTAGCATCATCATTAGCATCATCATCATTAGAGTCATCATTAGCATCATCATCATTAGCATCATCATCATTAGAGTCATCATTAGCATCATCATCATTAGCATCATCATCATTAGCATCATCATCATTAGAGTCATCATTAGCATCATCATCATTAGCATCATCATCATTAGCATCATCATCATTAGCATCATCATCATTAGCATCATCATCATTAGAGTCATCATTAGCATCATCATCATCATTTGCATCATCATCATTAGAGTCATCATTAGCATCATCATCATTAGCATCATCATCATTAGCATCATCATCATTAGAGTCATCATTAGCATCGACATCATTAGCATCATCATCATTAGAGTCATCATTAGCATCGACATCATTAGCATCATCATCATTAGAGTCATCATTATCATCGACATCATTAGCATCATCATTATTAGCATCATCATCATTAGCATCATCATCATTGGTGCCCCGCCCTGCCCAGTTGCAGAGCTACCACTTATATCGGTGACTATCAATTCCTTACTTATTCTAGTCTAACGAACATCAATATAGCAACAATGACGTCTACATTCCGACTCCCCTCCTGAAATATTAATATATACACACAATAGAACATACACAAGGCACTTTATACGGTTACATTAAAAAATTATTCCAAGATAAAATTTACCAGACATAATGTCATAATGCCCCGACAAAATATACCCCCAAAAAATATCGCAGACAAAATATACATAGACAGAATATCCCAGACAAAAATTCCTAGACAAAATATACTCAGACAAAATGTTCCAAGACAAAATATCCCTACATAGCCAAAAATTAGGAAAACAGTTATAGTAATAGTAACAGAAAAATTGCTGAAGTAGTTTATGACAATCCCCTAGGAGATGACACGTTTTATGCAAACATAAGATGGAGATATGACATCTTGTATACAAACGTACCGAGGAGAGATACCGAGTGCCTAAGGCTATGAAAATAACACCTTTATTGTTCAAATTATTGTGTTTTCACAAACTAGAAAATTAAAATAACAAAGATAGGCTAGATTCGAAGTGTCACTAGACTAAGTTCATCTCTTATGTAAACATATTACCTTGACATTTGTGTGGTCATTATGTGCTTCTAAGATGAGCAACATGAGGGTCTCTGGAACAACCAAGGAACAAACAAGAAACAAGGAACGACCATTGTAAGGAAAAAACAACAACCAAACTCACGCAATGAATGGTGCAGGGGTAAAATATAAGGAAGATAATATTTGGCTCTAGGTTGTTAGTTCAGCGGTTCTTAATCAGTAGTGCATTGTATTCGAGTAGTATTTCAGTTTAGAGATTTCTAGTATGGTGTCATACTATGTGGACATTTTAGTTAAGTGATTCGAAGGACTTCCAAGATATTCGTAAGTAGTTGAGAGATTTGAAGGACTTCCACGCCATTCGTGAGTTATAAATTCGTTCATATTTAGAATTATTTATTGGGTGACTTTGTCCATCGAAGCTAGTGGCCAGCTGCCACGTGTTACATTAACATTTTAGCGTTACATTTTTGTGAAGGTTTTCTATGAAAATGGCAACATTTATTACATAGCAGAAAGGTTGTAGTAAATTTGTTTTAGGGGAGTTTATGTTTGTGAAACACAGATCTGAAGCTGGTGGGAAAGAGATCTGGTGGAAATGTGTGATATAAAATTATTGAAACTCTTGGTGATAATATAGTTTTAGAGCAAGGTGAACATGATCATGCACCTGTACATGGCAAAGTTTCAAAATGGTAAAAATGGAGCAACGTGCTGAAAACACAGAAGACGTTACCAGGAACACTGTGCAACATGCTTTAAAACAAGTATCAAGCCAGCATGAACATCATCTAACTCAACAAGAATATTTAACTAGAGATATTTGCAGACATTGTCACCGAAATGGAATCAATGATCAACACATTGACGAATATAGAAACGTAATAGACAAAAGTCTGTTTTTGCGTGTGAAATGGTCAGATTTCATTGTTCGCAGCACTGGAATATGGTGATTTTCTTTCTCAGAGCAGACATTGGATTGCTGATGGAACATTCCGAGTTACCCCAGATAGATTCGATCAACTGTGTGCGATCCATGCATTTGAGAATGGTCAAATAATCCCATGTGTGTATCCCATGTGTCTATTGGAAGCGAAGCAATGTACCGTCGCCAGCTTCAGCATATCATAGAACTGGGACATAACAGAAATGTAGCTCCATCTTCAATAGTTCTTGATTTCGAATTAGCTGCAATTAAAGCGCTTGAATATGCATTTCCACGAGCTCAAGTATCAGGGTGTTATTTTCACTTTATCGAAAACGTTTGACGAAAACTACAATCTGAGGGTAAAAAGGCGTTGTAGTTTAACTCTGATGAAATTATTCAATAAATGTCAAACAACTTATGACTTTGACATTAGTACCAGGAACATATGTGATTACTGTTTTCGAACAACTCACCAATATTGATAGTTTTTCAGATCTGTAATTCCTCATTGATTACTTCGAAGATTTCTAGATTGGACGGTTTCGTCGTGGGCGCCTGTCGCAGCCTCGATTTCCAGTGAGCCTTTGGCATCAACACAATCGTGACATGAATCAACTGTCAAGAAGCAACAATACCGTTGAAGGTTGGCACATTGCATTTAATTCAATGGTGAACGTATCTCATCAAACGGCATCAAGACTTGACCGGAAAGTTACTGCAACAACAACATACATCTGCACTGTTGAGAAGTCCGATTGCCACTGGTAAACCAACAACAAAGAAACGAAAAGTTTACCAACGTGTTGAGGATACTATTAAAACAATGGTTGAACGATACGATCCAGCAGAGCCTATCAACTTCTGAAAAATCATAGTACGTGTTTTGGTTAACTCAATCAAAGACCTTACATTCAAGTCTATCATATATGAGACAATAAATATCATTTGAAGACTTTATTTTAGACTCGATGAGCATGATTGTGAAAGTTCAGGCGGGATACATTCGGGAATAGTGGCTGGATGCAGTGAAGAATTCAAGTTTGCGTAAAGTGACTTCCATGTTTGTGCCGGGACATGCTGGAGTCTGGGGTAATGAGAGAGCAGATAGGTTGGCCGCACACGCTGCTACTACGGCTGTTGGTGGAGCGATGGATCGGGCAGAAATTTTGAACGCCCTACGGGAAAACTCACAGGCAAATGACTGTATAAGCGACGATGACTCTTGTTCCATGACTAGAATAAAGGAATTTGGTTTGAAATGTGGTGTCGCTAGAACTGAGCGGTTTCGTGGGCAAGAAAGAATGATGGTCAATCAACTGCTTACTTGGGACCATCAGTCAACGTGTAATGGCGGCTACACTCAAGGAGAGATCTGTGCACCTATGGACTTGTCCGGAGTGCAGTGACGAAGATCTATCGACTAACTAACTAACTATTATAATTATTTACTAGTTTTATTGTTTATTAATGTTTATTACATCTTGTTATGAAATATTTTATATATTATCTTTATGTTTAGTCTTGGGTATATCTTGTATGGTATAATTTGTCTAGGAATATTTTGTCTTGGAATATTTTGTCCGGTATATTTTGTCTGGGAATATTGTATCCTAGGAATATTTTGTCTGGGTGTACTTTGTCCGGTTTATTGTGTCATGTGAATATTTTGTCTGGTTATTGTTGTCCGGAATATTTTGTCTGGTTACACTTTCTACACATTCCAGTTGTTAGAAATTCACTTTTAAATAATACACAATACAAAAGAAAAAAATCTCAATAGATATAGATAAAGATATATTAAATCGGATATTCTTCATCGTGTGGAATGTTGCATGTGCCTGGGCAATTATACATTTGACTTCTTTAATACACCTCCCCTCGGATGTTATTACTATACCCATTTGAATATGTTGACTTGCTTGAGACTGATACCATCTACTTTGATGTTGCATTCTGGGTGACATTTATTCTTTGATATTACCATTATTTTAGTTTTTCTGTTATCCAGACTAAGGTCTTTGTTTTCACTTTCTTTTGCAATAGTATTCATCATTTCTTGTAACTGTGTTTCATTTTCGGCTATCAAAACTGTATCAAAGTCGTTTATGGTAAAGATCTGAGAATAATAAGGAATACATATTGGTAACATAGAGCAGCCATACGAATAGATAACTAAACGGGATCATTTCAACACACCAAACGGGGTTGTGTACTGTCACCCGATCTGTTCAATGTATACAGTAAAATAATAATGAGATCCATACATGATATGCCAGGAATAATAGTTATATATCAAGTGACATATTCTTTCCAGAACGTTGTCTTCGTCGTGGATACTCTATAAACCTCTCTCTGTCAAGGGTGAGTAAGCCTGCATTGGCCAGAGACATATACATGCATTCTTCGATGTTGCTGCCCATTGTCTTTTTGGTCGCCCTCTTCTTCTCTCGCCTGGCGCTCTGCCATCTAGAATTAGCCTTTCAATACAATCATGATGATCAAGTTCCCAAAATACCATAGCTTCCTTCTTATAATGGTATTTAGAATTGACCCTTCTTTTAGTTTCAGTAACTTCGAAATTTCAATGTTCTTCTTTTTCTCTGTCCATGATATTCGTAGAATCTTTCTGCAGTTCTTCATTTCAAATGAATTTGTTCTTTTGGATCTTGATTCTTGACTAGAAATTGTTTGGATATTGTCTTGTTTAAAGCCCAAGTCTCGCATCCATATCTTGCCACTGGAAAAACACATGATCTTGAAAGGGTTACTTTAGTGTCGTTATTACTACTTTGCTATAGCTTTCTCATTTGTATTAATTTGAGTGTTGCAATTTTGAGTCCTCTTCAAATCTCGATAGAATAATCTCCAGAACTGTTTATATTCGCTCCAAGATATTCGAATTTGTTTACACATTCTAGTTCTATATTGTATAGGGCCTATGTTGATTATTGGTTTGATCTTTGTTTTATCTGTTGTCATAATTTCTGTTCTCGTGCATTTAAATTTAGATTTTAGATCTCGATGTATTTCTTTGCTGTTGTGATTACCTATTTCAGTCCCTCATAATGTATAGTAAGGAGGACTGTATCACCTGCATATCTTATTTCTGGATTCTTGTATCCACTGATATTTATTGGATGTAACTCATTTTCCTCTAGTTCTACTCATACATTTCGCATTATATTCTGCATAGATGTTAAAATGATAATGGGATAGAGTGCACCTCTGTCTCACTCCACTTTGAACAGCGAACCACTCAGCTGTTTCACCCTCCACTCTTACTGCTGCTTGTTGTTCGTGATATAGTGTGTCCATAAGATGTATTAGATGTTCATCAAATATGTGCAGAACATCTTATATATCATCATCATGTGTCAAGAACTGCCTGCTCAAAGTTAAACGGATGATTTCATCATCATCATGTGTCATCGTCTACCTGCTCAGTTAATGGAAATATTTCATCATCATCACGTGTCAGGATCTACCTGCTCATAGCTAAAGGGATTCTTTTATTTCATCATCATCTGTACAATCTACAGCACTTTAATTTTTTAGATAGTTGTATGAACACTGATGATTTTAGGTCTTTAGGTATGTGACCTGTTTCGTATATGTCATTGCAAAGTTGTGTGATAGTTTTCACACCAGATTCATCTAATGTTTTTAATATGTCTAATGTTATGTTGTCAACGCCACAGTCTTTCGATATTTTATTAATATATTCCCTTTATTACTTCTAATTTTAGTATTACTGGACTATCACTAATTGTATTGTCATTTCTCGCTTTGTTGGTCTCCACACAGATCTATCACATATGCCAAGCTTGTCATTATTTCTGTTTTATCAATTATAACTTATCCTCTGTTATTTCTCATGCAGCAAAACCTGATTATATTACTGTTATTATTTATGATTTGTCTTACTTCCTTGTATATTTCTTTGGTCTAGAGTTAAAGAGGTATCTACTCTGTTTTCCTGCATTGTGTTCCCGACCATGTTCTATTGTGATTCTGCGCGTGTGACGTATTAATCTGTATAGCAATTAATATTTTGGGGTTTTCTGGCTTTATGTCTTTCTGAAATTTTACCTCTTATTTGCTCTGCCATCCGTTAGTTTGTCTATTGCTTTTCTCTATGATTTTTTATTTGCTATATTAATATGTTTTTCCCATTTGATATCCTACTTATTGTCTAGTTTTTTTCTTATTGGTTCTCCCTTCTGTGTTACTTCATGCACTCGATCTTTAAATGTGTATATCTTTTGTATCTCATGATCTCTAAACATCATGTTTTTGTATATCTGATTGTTTCTGCGCTCATACTTGTGCATCTTGATTTCTTGTATGCTTTGTCTTCTTAAGCTTTACAAATATTTTATATTAGGCGGACACAGAAAATCCTGGATTAATAACATCAATGAATGGCCGGGACATGATTTTTCTACACCCCTCCGAATGGCTGAGGATAGAAATGATGGAGGGATTTTTTTAGCTTATCTCAAGCTCAAAAGGGTTCAAAAGTCGTAGAAGATTGACTTCACTGTACTCAGTATCCCATATGTACTCCGTCACTCTCAACAAAGCGGCACGCCGCATTCCGAGAGTACAACTCATAGCACGTAACTCCGTAGCTTCAAGTGATCATCCCCAGGGATCGTCGAAAAATCCACCTTGTAAATAAGACGACACTAGGCGGATTCGAACTCATGACCTCTTGAACACAATTTCTGATATCTCAAGTGTGATACCCTACGATTACCCTATTATTGGTATTATTATTATTGTAATTATTATTATTATTATAATATTCTACATATCACTGAATTGTGGTCAGATCTGATCGTGTGTCTTAGATTTCTTTACATTATTTCTAAATCTCTTGTTGATCATGATACAATCTCTGATTCCTCTTTCTGTCTTCAGGGTTTTTTCGTGTATATTTTTGTATGTTTTCTTATTTTAAAACAACGTGTCACATACAGTACAAATTACTCTCCTCACAGATGTGTATGTCTTACTCCTCTGAAAGTTCTTGTACATAGTCCAATCTTTCATACTATGTTTTTGTATCTTTCTTTGGTTACTTTCACATTAATGTCTCACATCACTATCAGAATGTATGTTGATTTTACTGGTTTAAGTAGATGTTCTAGTTCTACGTATTAGTTTTCTAATTCTTATTCAGTTTTGTCTTTAGTTGGTGCATATGTTTGTATAATGACTTCAATAGTTTCATTGTTCAGATGGTTTGTATTTGATCTTTTTACTTTCATTATTCTAACAATGTCTAATGACATTTCATTACTGCGGCTCCCAAGAAATACCACCTATCGGTCGCAACAACTAAACACAGAAACACTGCATCACTAATATAGTAAAGTGATGATGGCAACTCGGAAAATAAGATTAAGCGAAGACTCGAGATGGCGATGGCTCCATGGCAAAGTTGAATATGATTTGGAAAGGAAAGATCAGTATTACAGTAAAGATCAATCTATTCAGATCGCTAGTGTTAAGTCTAATTTTATACGGATGTGAACGTTGGACACTCAATCCAGACATAGAAAGAAGGATAAAACCTTTGAATACAGGTGCTCCAAACTCTTGTTAAGAATTACTTATATAGAACACAAGACAAATATATTTACCCGGCAACAAATAAACAAACTTGCAGGATATCAAAAGCCACTTTTGGCAGTGGTGAAAAGGCGTACACTTGCTTAGTGTGGACATGTAACGAGACACGACACGCTTTCTAAAATTATTTTGCAAAGAACAGTCGAGGGTCGAAGAAGGAGGTAAGAGAAAATTCGGGATTGATAAAAACAAGAATGGTCTAAGCATTTTTTTCAGACTCCTTTGAATCGCTGAGGATATAGTTGTTTAAAGATAATTTTGTGCTGATGTATGCAGTGTGACATCACTGACAACTATAGATCTTATTATTATTATTATTATAATTATTATTATTATTATTATTATAAAGTACTGTATGAATATGGCGCTATACAGATCTAGATAAACAGTCAGCATAAATAGATAGATGGATGGATGGGTATATATATATATATATATATATATATATATATATATATATATATATATATATATATATATATATATATATATATATATATATATATATATAGCGAGAGAGAGAGAGAAAGAGAGAGAGATACACAGACAGCGATAAAGATATTTATGTTGCAAATAACATCGATAAGTACAATGACAACAATATAGATAAATGAAACAGATCTCAAGACCAAATCTGATTTATTGATATCAAAGATTGAAATCAATTTATTATGTCATTTATTTCGAAGAGATAGCAAGGTATATGGAAACGCTGTACCATACGTTTTCCCAAAAAACCACAAATCCGTAGAATGCTCTTCGTGACAGAAATGATGCCACGGTAATTAAACCGATGTCAGCAGCTACTTCCAGTGAATAACTAAAACTTGCATGTGAGGTGGAAAATTCATTATTCTGCCAAAAGCCAACCTGTAATGCTCCATTAAGGATAAACACAACAAAAGTGTCAGAAAGATAATTGATAAAATAGGTTATATCTTGGTCAACAGTAATTTGAAGTACTGCATCACTTAATGCGAATGAACTGGCGTAATATTGCTGAACTTGTTCGTTGCCTGAGACCGAACCAACCTGTAATGAAATAAATAAGAGACTAAACATTACAAAAATGTGACATGTCGATGGGATTATTCTTTTCTACTTATTTGTCTCCCCATGTGACTGCTATTTATTCTGCTATTGGTCATGTATAGAATGTTTTATTATAGATCGTTGTTAAGTTTCACATAACTCGATTAACAGAGATGCAACACTTGTATGGCAGATTGGTTATTGATCTGATTATAACCTACAACAATGGAAACATTCCGATACCATCACAACTATTCCAGGTCTATATGTCAAGATCTTCTTTAGACAAGTGACATCCACTAAACTGTAACAATTCAGATATATGACTTTCTATGTTCGTTCTCAAACTCCTGCTGGTTTACGGGATGTAGTCAGTAGAACAGTATGTGATGTGGCATGGTTTACAGCTTGACTGCGATATGTCTACATCTTTCCGCCCGATCTATTCGACATCCGTATGGATGATCTGGAACTTTGATATATGTGGTAGGACAGACTTCACCAAAACCTCCTTAGTTGTGTCTTATGACACGCGTTGCAGTTAAAAGTGTTGTTATTCTTCCTGGTATTGTAACACATAAGAGATTTAAGATATGAAGAATTGAAACATTCAGATATACGTTGCGTAAATATATTACACTGGGCGCATAGAGACCAAAAGTACAACTATAACCAGTGTGGACTCGAGTCTAGGAACGAAAAGGGCGTGACTTCAATTGTAAAAAATAAGAAGAATTCAATTGTCCCGTATCAAACAATTACAAACAAAGAAATTGTTTGAGGAATAATGGGTTAAAATGTGAGGACACAATACTCATTATTTTCTTTGCAATAGATTGTCAAGAATAAGTTCTTTAAAATAAATGCTGAATCGTTCAACGAATTCGTTAGTTGAATTCTTTAATCTTGAGTACTCCAGTACTCAGAACATTGCCAAGAATGATATTTTTGTAATGAAGATTATATTTGTCAATAATTACTTATGTGTCTCATAATATTCTCAAGAATGAAGTCTTTGAAATAGAGATCTGATCGTTCAACAACTATTGCAGACTCGTAACACTGTCAAGAATGATATCTTTGTAAGGGGTTATCCACAAACTATGTCAACAATTCGTGGAAAAGGATATGAGAAATGTTGATGTTAACGAAACAGGTTTTTATAAACCACTTAAATTATGTGAATTTGATCAACATTTCTAGAAATATAAGAATATTATGTCGTCTTTTCGAACTATTTCAGACCATTCTTGGACGGGTGTCGGGGATATGCTGGGGGCTCTGAATTACTGTCAAGCTGTTGACAGGGGGGAGGGAGAGGAGTCAAAGATTGTCAAAAAATTGCTGACGTAATTTATGGACAACCCTCTAATAAAGATTAGATTACATAACATGATCAAGAATGAAGTCTATGAAATAAAGATGTGATCTTTCAACAACTGCTTCTGCTGCTCATACCATGGTCAAGAATGAAGTCTATGAAATAAAGATGTGATCTTTCAACAACTGCTTCTGCTGCTCATAACATGGTCAAGAATGAAGTCTATGAAATAAAGATGTGATCTTTCAACAACTGCTTCTGCAGCTCATAACATGGTCAAGAATGAAGTCTTTGAAATAAAGATGTGATCTTTCAACAACTGCTTCCGGAGCTCATAACATGGTCAAGAATGAAGTCTTTGAAATAAAGATGTGATCTTTTAACAACTGCTTCTGCTGCTCATAACATGATCAAGAATGAAGTCTTTGAAATAAAGATGTGATCTTTCAACAACTGCTTATGCAGCTCATAACATGGTCAAGAATGAAGTCTGTGAAATTGGTACTTTATTGTTCACTCACAACTACACCGTCTCATTATGTTGTTTATTTTGAAGGTATTGTACCATCTGTGAGGAAATAAAATATCAACGCCTGATCGTCTGCGAATAGCAATTCGTTAATGAAGTTACTGTTTTCTTTGCCTCCGTTTTCTTGTACATGTTGGATTTCGTGTTCTATTGCGCTTAAGTTTTCTTTGATTATTTTGTTTATATAGATGTTAAATGGGAGCAGAGATATTACGGATCCCTGTCTGACTCCAGATGTTATTATGAATGTTTCTGTCATTCCTTCTGGTGGTTTTACTCTTGCTTCGCATCTCTAATATACTGGTTGATGTTTTCGAGGAGTTGGCCGTGGATCCCGAATTCTTCAAAGTAGATCCACAGTATGTCTCTGTTAACGCTGTCCAATGCCTTTTCTTGGACGATAAATGTGATGTTCAGTTGATTGTTGTATTCTATTTTCTGTTGTAGGATACATCTAGGATACGATTGTTGAATATAGGCACTGCTATAAATGATACATCTAGGATACGATTGTTGATTGTAGACATTACTAAAGATGATACATCTAGGATACGATTGTTGATTGAAGACATTATTATAGATGATACATCTAGGATACGATTGTTGAATATAGGCACTACTATACATTATACATCTAGGATACGATTGTTGAATATAGGCACTACTATAAATGATACATCTAGGATACGATTGTTGAATGTAGGCACTACTATAGATGATACATCTAGGATACGATAGTTGAATATAGGCACTACTATAAATGATACATCTAGGATACGATTGTTGATTGAAGACATTACTATAAATGATACATCTAGGATACGATTGTTGAATATAGGCACTACTATACATGATACATCTAGGATACGATTGTTGAATATAGGCACTACTATAAATGATACATCTAGGATACGATTGTTGAATGTAGGCACTACTATAGATGATACATCTAGGATACAATTGTTGAATGTAGAGATTATTATAGATGATACATCTAGGATACGATTGTTGAATGTAGGTAAAACTATAGATGATGCATTTAGGATACGATTGTTGAATGTAGACATTACTATAGATTATTTTAGATGATACATCTAGGATACGATTGTTGAATGTAGACATTACTATAGATGATTTAGATGATACATTTAGGATACGATTGTTGAATGTAGGTAAAACTATAGATGATGCATCTAGAATATGAATGTTGTTTTGTATGTCTGTGCGTTCGTCCATCACAAGTGATGATGTCAATTTTTTACATCCACTTTTGAAAATTAAGTTATAATGACCATTCATAATAGTTCGTAGATGGCTCATGATCCCTATTCGAGCTGTAAATGTTATTGGACAGTTTGGATATGGAATGACCACTGTAGGCGGATTTTGGTCTATCCGTGACTTTCTAGCTACTCTCCGCTGTTGGGCTGCAGCATTTCTCATCTTTTCAGCTGATGCGCTCTTTTTGACTGTAGAGCGTCATGTAGATCTATTTTGTGCAAGTTCTTCCCATGTGTCTTGGTCTATTTCAAACGCTTTCAGTGAAGTCTTTAACGACTCCTTGTAGCGCTTATTTTGGCCACCTTGAGATCTTTTACCCTTCTCCAGTTGGAGAAGTATCTTTGGCAGGCGATAGTCTGGCATATAAATGTATGTACTACTATAGATGATACATCTAGAATACGAATGAAGAATTTGGTATTCAATTTTGCATGTGTAGGACTGGCATCTGAGAGACAGATATAGGAATGTGTTCAACCAGTGAACCATGGAACCATCAGCAGGTATTACACTTTGATGTTTTCTTGAACATAATAAGCAATTATGTGTTTGACCGGAATGCAGTAACGTCGTCTTATAATCAATATGAAATGTTTCAGAAGACAACAGGTGGGCTTTTTTCTTCTTCAACATTGACTCTCAACTCCCGTTGGAGTTCATTTGTAACAGGACAATGGTCTTACAAGATTTCCAAGTGGATGTAGTCGAGAGAATGGAAATGCGTTGTGTTGCCGTGTTAATTGCGCCAATAGACCAACACATCAGTCTTCGGTGGTAGACGGGATTTGAACCCAGTACATTCAGCTGGACCCTATTCACCTCGCAATTTAGTCAACACATTTTCTGTATTCGAACAATCTGCATGTTTATTCATTATATTATCAATGTTTTGCAATATGTTTACAGTATATAATAATTACCATTGTCACTATCGTAATTTATTGGGATCGAAAAAAACAAGTCTTCATGCATGTATTTTCAGTATCTGATAAAGTCTAAAATGTCTGCTAACAGTATAATACTTTATATCAAATATTTGTCGTATCAAATTAATGATGAAGAAATTTTATTCTACTGGCAGCATCAACAAATGTTGGAAAGTTAATAAAAGAAAATTATGATCATGTCACCGCAATAGTTGTAAATATTTTCAGAAATAATAACTTCACTTACTATACAGTGGCAGCCATATTGGTTTTAAAATAATGGAAGTCCAATTGGTATTTTCATGTAGGTAATCTGTTTATGGAATTACAAATATATTCTAAACTAAGAAAATTTGGTTCATTACGGCAAGACGTGTCTACTTTTCCACAATATATGGTATTCATTTTCTTTTGCTGGAAGAACTTAGCAATATTGTATGTAGAACCCTTTACTACCCGGTTAAGACCCCGGTGCAATAAGCTCTAGACTATCCCCGTTTAAAATTAGAGGAATATTTGCTGGAAGAAATATTTGAAGACTGAGATGTTGTTCTTCTTCATGAATTCTCACTCACCAGCTGTTTAACAGGATATTGTCTGAATAAGAGAATACATTTTGTCTTCGCTTTCAGCTTGGTTTCGATTGATGCATCTTTCGCTACAACACATCTGATTTCAGTATGACTTTCCAACCTCATAAAGGCGTTATTAAAGGCTTTGGCTTCCATCTCGATTGTATTTGGTACTAACAACATATGCGGCGCAACAAGCTGTCCTGCTTAGTCCCACTCTTGATAAATGTCCATTTTCAAACTGTCGCACAACATCATGTGTCTATATGAATGCCGATGTTAAGAAAGATACTCAACAGTCTGTGCGTGTATGAATGGCTATCTTAAGATAGACACACATCAATTCTCTACCTGAATGAATGCTTATGTAAAGAAATATAAACAATAGTCTGTGCCAGAATATAATGCTCATCTTAAGATAGATACACAAGTAGGAATATACATGTATGTATGTAATATACCTGAATGTATGTAATATACCTGTAGGAATGCCCATGTTAACATGTCCGTACATTTATGAACAGTCGGTACATGTATGAACAGTCGGTACATGTATGAACAGTCGGTACATGTATGAATATCCATATGCTAAGAGATAAACAACAGTCTGCACCCATATTCAGAAAATATAAAAGATACTAGTTCCTGTGTGAATATCCACAAAATGAGAGGTACAAACAGGTTGCACTGTGGATTAAACATCGACTATTTATGTTCAAACACAGGACACTGCCAAACAATAAACATTACCACAAATACAGATGAACAAACAACGCTTATACTCACTAAGGCAAGACAGGCAATGGTGAGAAGTACAATTCCGTTCATGTTTCTAGATCTGTCTGTGCGAGTAGATTACTGAATCTGTGCAAGTAGACTGCTGAATCTGGATAAAACTAAGCTGAAATACCCAGCTTTTTATACACGTTTGTCTAAATGAAAGCTAATTTTTCATCTACAGATGTGTCATTGTAAATCATAGTTAACAATGCTTAAAGTCAGATATATTTGACACATGTTTCACGCTTGACAATTATCTGTTTTATGTTGTGTTGATATTTTCTTGTTTACCGAGTACACAAAATCTTGTGCGACAGTTTGCTCACATTCTTCGATTTCATTATCTATCTCAACATCGTCTTCTGAAACAGGGATTCTGAATTCTGTAAACTCGGACTCATTGAGTTTTTATCAAAAGTTGTCAGTCAAATAGTGGTTTCTGAAAGGACGTGAAATGTATTATAAGTGCAATTTAGGGGATCTCAGTGTCGCAGAAGTTGAGCTATTGTATTGTGTTCAAAAGGTATCTGGTTGGATTAAGAGCTGTGATATCTTGTTCTAGAGGTATCGGGTTGGATAAAGAACCGTGATGTCTTGTGTTAAACAGGTACCGGTTTGGATAAAGAACCGTGATATCTTGTGTTCAGGAGGTATGTACCATAAGACCTACGGTCATGTTGGTCATGTCGGACCTATAGTTATGTTGGTTATGTCTGACCTACGGGTATGTTGCTCCTGTCAGACATACGGTCATTTTTGTCCTGTCAGATCTACGGTTATGTTGGCCCTGTCAGACGTACGGTCATGTTGGTGCTGTTATTGTAGAACATGACTGTAGTTTATTCTCTTGTATTTTTGTCATCTTTCATGTTTCCGAAACATATATTAGTATTTTTATTACATTTGTATGACAGATCCTAAACCGTATTTGTTTGTCGATATCCTTCGCTCTACACATGTTTAGTTTCAAAACAAATCCCCCTCCCCTGTGGGGCGTGGATCCAATGTTAGGAAACACTGCATACATGGTCGTCCCACATGGTCCATTAAATAGTACGTCCTCTCTGTACCTCCATTTTTTATCCAATCTATCACATTGTGGACAAGAGACAATCCTGTGGTAATCTAGTTCTTATTTGAAAACTTTCAGTTAGCTTACAATCATGCACTACATTACATGTACTTACACCATACATAGCTTTCAATAGGTTGAGGCGTTTGTGTGTGATGTTATAGTGCTTCAAGTCTCCATACTATTTTCAGATCTACACCGTCGAAATGATCTCTCATGGTGCACACAAGTAATAAACAAAATGTACCCAAGTGTTTTTTCACTGACTGTTGCAATACGTGTGACAGTGTAAATATATAGTTTTATTATTATTATTATTATTATTATTATTATTATTATTATTATTATTATTATTATTATTATTATTATTATTATTATTATTATTATTATTATTATTATTATTATTATTATTATTATTATTATTAATGCTAGTGTTATTTATTACTACTAATATTATTTTACCACGTGTCTGGATGACCCAAAAGGGGAGCACGAATAATAAAATTGCCTCATATCATAAAATTAGTAAGAGTAGAAAGATGCCGTTAAGGGAGGGGGGGGGGAATTCGGTTTAATAACCGACTCTATGATCTCCTCTGTAATGAATCGTATTAAAGACACATTCCTGAACCGCTTGGAGGGGGTAAACTCTTTCATCATGAAGCTTGCCTGGAGGTTGTAAGTCACAGTAACATTCCCTACAGAGTAGAAGATTCTAGTATATCGCATTGCATCCTACAGCTACATTAAGTCAAAGAGTCATCTGGGACTTGCAGAAACTCCAGGAAACCATATTAACAAGACTGTAAAAGACACACTATATAGATATGAAAGTAAAACTAAACCGCTTGTCATAGAGAACAAGAATGGCACAGTCATACTCCATAGGGTTTCTACCATTATTATTATTATTATTATTTCCACAATTATTCGACATGAGCAGGTTATACATGTGACTTGTGAGTTATGTCTGTGATACAACTAGTTACAAGATATCATCTACTTCAAATTTGTGGCAAGGGATCACTGATACAACTAGTTACAAGATATCATCTACTTCAAATTTGTGGCAAGGGATCACTGATACAACTAGTTACAAGATATCATCTACTTCAAACTTGTGGCAAGGGATCACTGATACATCTATGTACAAAATATCATCTACTTCCACTTGTGGTAAGGGATCACTGATACAACAAGTTACAAGATATCATCTACTTCAAACTTGTGGCAAGGAGTCCCTGACGCATCTACGTACAAAGTATCATCTACTTCAAACTTGTGGCAAGGAATCCCTGATGCATCTACGTACAAAATATCATCTACTTCAACTTGTGGCAAGGGATCTCAGATACAACTAGTTAGAAGATATCGTCTACTTCAACGTGTGGCAAGGGATCATTGAGAATTGTGTAAATGAGTCCCTTAGTAAACTTCCAAATAACAGCCAACACTAAGCAATGTTCACTATCAAGTCCGTAGATAAAGGGTAGGGGTTCCAACTCCTTTCCACTTACAAGGTCAGAATGTAACACTGAGCACGAGACAACAAACGATACCAGCGGGTAAATTCGTACCACACCCCTTGCTGGCTCTACCAAAAACAGTAATACAAAATGCCACATAACCGATGAAAAGTTCTGTTTTAGTGAAACCCCCTTCCCTACCGAATCCCCCGTCCTTTCTTTATAAGACAATACATCAGCCAAGTTGTATACAAACATTGACACATGAAACAAAGAAGTTCGAACCGACGTGAACTCTATCTCACAACACCTGGTTCTTCACTAGTATTCTCAAGTCTTAATCCTGTTCTGATTTGATCTGTACGCGTGACTCAGGAATCTTGTTACAATTTATTCTAACCAGTGGCGTAACTACTGATCGGAAACCATGCTATAATCAAATAAGTCTTCGATATGGAGGAGACAATATAAAATCCTTCTTCTTCTAGTCCATACCATGTAGCCGTGGTTATCATGTCTTTCCACAGCCTTCACTCTCGTGTGCTGTCAATCATTTCCAGAAACCAATGTTCTGCCATGCCACAAAGCTAGGTTTTCAAGCATCTTCTCTCTTGGTCTTGCCCTACTCACTTGCTCTTTAACTTACCTGTTGTTACAATGTGTTCAATCTTTTCGTTTCTTATGATGTCTCAAAAACATGCGGAATGTCTCTTTCTGATGCGGATAAGAATATGTCATTTTTTAATATTACCTTCTTTTAAAATATTGTTATTTGCTTTATTATCTGCCACGGTGTTCTTAATATTCTTCTATAAAAACACATATCTGCTGTTTCTATATAATTTTTCAGTATTCTGCTGATTGTCCAAGGTCGACTTCCATACATCAGTACTGGTTCTGACAACGATATAGTACAGAGGATGGTCTTCATCCTGTGAAATGTTAACTTTTACCTGGACTATTCTACATTTGACTTCTTTAATACATCTTCCAACCGATGTTACTAATAAACCTAAATATTTGAATATGTTGATGTGTTTCAGACTAGTACTATCTACTTTGGTGTTGCATTCTGGATGACATTTATTCTTTGATATTACCATTACCTCAGTTTTTCTGTTATTCAGACTGAGTCCTTTGTTTTTACTTTCTGTTGCAATGATATTCATCAATTTTTGTAATTGAGTTTTATTTTCTACTATCAAAACTGTATAATTATCATATCACAGGTTGTTTATATTACGCCTTCCAACAGGTATTCCTGCATATCTTGTATTGATCTCATCATTATTTCACTGTATAAATTTCACAGATCGAATGACAGCACTTAACTTGTCTAACCCCTTGTTTAATGTGTTGAAGTGTTTCTGTTTGGTTCTTACCTATAGCACTTACGTAGAAAACAAGAGGATTTTCAATATTACATAATACACGAGTGTGTTTTCGGGGATGAAATAAAATTTAAAAATAGCAAGACTGAGACATGTCATGCAAGTAGTAGGAGGCAGCTGAGGTAGTTTGAGGGCTGATATGAATATCGCATCCCATAAGTCAAAATAACCGAAATAGAACAAGAACAAGATGGGAAGATTCAATCAGAGAGATTGTTAAAATACCACGGCCTAACCATGACACACATGTGCATCAAAGATGGCCAAAGGCAGAAAACTTCAACTCCCAACTACGCCTAAGAGCATTATGGAAAAGACAATAAATATATATATTCTTTTACAGATAAAATGGTTTTTACATGCTTAGCATACTACCATCAGATAGTGTCCCTAAAAATACATTGCTATACAGACACAATGGATACAAAGCCAGGGGCAGACTATGCATAAGATGGTTTACAGAAATAAAACAATCAACGAGAACAAACAATAGCAAGCACACAAAAAGGCCATCACCAGAGAACATTTCTACCTCTGAAGCTGCAATACACATTGTTTATTGTCCATTCCCAAGTGAATGATAGTTATCTGTCTGACTATCTATCTTCCTAATTACCTACCTGCCTACCTACATACATACATACCTACATATCTGCCTATCTGTCTGTCTGTCTGTCTGTCTGTCTGTCTGTCTGTCTGTCTGTCTGTCTGCCTGCCTGCCTGCCTGCCTGCCTGCCTGTCTGTCTGTCTGTCTGTCTGTCTGTCTGTCTGTCTGTCTGTCTGTCTGTCTGTCTGTCTGTCTGTCTGTCTGTCTGTCTGTCTGTCTGTCTGTCTGTCTATCTATCTATCTATCTATCTATCTATCTATCTATCTATCTATCTATCTATCTATCTATCTATCTATCTATCTATCTATCTATCTATCTATCTATCTATCTATCTATCTATCTATCTATCTATCTATCTATCTATCTGTCTATCTGTCTATCTGTCTGTCTGTCTGTCTGTCTGTCTGTCTGTCTGTCTGTCTGTCTGTCTGTCTGTCTGTCTGTCTGTCTGTCTGTCTGTCTGTCTGTCTGTCTGTCTATCTATCTATCTATCTATCTATCTATCTATCATTTGTCTGTCTGTCTGTCTATTTATCTATGTTCCTTCAGCGCCGAATACCATGCGTAAAGCAGAACAATAGCTCTCCAGTTCGAGCGATGTGATGCTACTGTATGTAATTGTTGTATGTTGTTGAGACCCATAGACATAGGCCTACCTCTTTGATGGTTGTTCTGCGAAGAGTCTCTTGGTCTTCCTCTTTTTCTTTTGCTATATGGTACCCATATGGTACCCATTTTAATGCTTGTAGTAACAGGCTATTTTTATTCATTCTAAGTATATGTCCGATATAAGTACATCGATAAAATTCAAAAAACTAATTTTTGTAAACACATCCACGCCACGAAGAAACAAAACTTGAAAACTATGTAAAATCGGTGTAGACAAATTTTCAAAGTAGTACGGTGTTACTTTAAGAACACACATCTGCATTTTCAGCGCATGTTGTTTGCATTTGTTTTGAAATGTTTTTATTTGTATTCTTATATATTGTATGATTATATTCTTATGAAGTAATTGTCCTCATGTATAATCTCACAAACTTTAGTTGGAAATTCCTTGTGTTAAAATTGTGTACACTCATTAATAGTGCGGACTGTCGTAGCGTATTGAAATTGATAATATATAAAGTTTTCTAATAAAAAAAAGAAAATTATAATACGCTCGTTATATAAAGAAACACATCCCAATCATTAATTGAATATTTCAAACAGCAGCAAGACCAGGGTGGCGAGATTTTGAACTTTTGCCAATGTTAAGAGCGCTGTAAGCAATTTCCAAGAGAACAGTAAGCGAAATGAATGAATTTTATATAAAAAGACGTACTGGAGTAAGTTTGCCCCGGGCGTTAAAACTTATAGTTTTTGCACTGCTTCCAAATGTTTACGAAACAATAATCTAGCCTCTAGCCCATATGAACATCTTTATTGAGCAAGCTTTGGGAGACTTAATAGCGACGTAAAAGAAATCGTTCTATACATAAACATTATCGGAATAGTCGGAATAGACGATAGTAACGGATCGAAGAAGAACATGAAAATTAAAATAAATATAATTTTATATAGACATAATAATCTAGCTGCATATAGAGATACACAAGCTAACTAAATATTTTATTGAACGTACTTGCAACTACGCCTCTGGTTATGAATATTGATTGGAGATCTATTTTCTGGCTGTTATCGTAGCGAATTTTATCACTTTCTTGTTACACTCATCTTCCTAATTATCAACATAGTCATCTTAAACTTTACTCTGTTGATCAGTGATTCTTTAAAAATCTTGTAATATGAACCTCTTCGAAAGTCTGACAAAATCTAGAGAAAAACTTTAGATGTTTCGTCAATTGCTTGACCTTTGTAAGCAGCATGATGATGTCGGCTAATGTCTTTTGAAGACTATAACAGATTCTTTTATATTTACAAGTCATTTATATGAGCCCACTTGGTAAAGTTCATGAAACCATTTGAAAACATCGAGGACCATGTCTGAAAGTCTGACTAAACTTATACATCGCGTCGAAGTTTGAGGAAATTTTTCAATCGTGTCGAATAGTGACAATGCTCTCATCCGGATTATACATTTTATGAAATTCATCAACTGCGTTAGAAATGTGTTGAATCATTAGCACGAAAACCTGTTGAATGTTATCCTCAATATCAGAAGTATTAGTAGCGTTCTTATAGTCCATGTCATGTGGGGATTGTTGTTATATTTATCCATAGCGGTCTGTCTCGAGTACTACACAACAAAGAAGAATATTCTTTCGAAGACAATCATGTAAGACATATATTGAAGACACTTTTTATATGATATTCCTGAAGGACATATATTTGTGTCGATGACAGCTCTATATTACATATATTTGTGTCGATGACAGCTCTATATTACATATATTTGTGTCGATGACAGCTCTATATTACATATATTTGTGTCGATGACAGCTCTATATTACATATATTTGTGTCGATGACAGCTCTATATTACATATATTTGTGTCGATGACAGCTCTATATTACATATATTTGTGTCGATGACAGCTCTATATTACATATATTTGTGTCGATGACAGCTCTATATTACATATATTTGTGTCGATGACAGCTCTATATTACATATATTTGTGTCGATGACAGCTCTATATTACATATATTTCACGTTTTCATTCCACGACAGGCATATAGGACATATATTTTACATATTTGCTTTCGATGACAGTTATGTATGGCAATATTTTATATATTATTTTGTTTTCGAGGACAATGTCCTATGGGACATATATTTACATTTAGTAGGACAACGCTGTAACGTAATAGTTCCGAAATTAAATTATTGCCTGAAGATATGGAGTAGCTTGCTCTTAGTAGTAATCTTGACTGGCGGCTTGCAGTTCTATTGAGAGGGACGGTGTACAATTGGGGAACCAAAATACAGTGAAAATAATCCTTAAAGTCATTTTATTTTTATTTTTTTAAATTGCTGCAAGCTTTCCCATTTACCATTTGAGGACATAGTCTTGTAGCCTTTGCCATCTGCTGAAAAAGATGAAACGGCCTTTGTAGACCTTCGAGGGCTGCATGTCTGACACACAGTACGCGATGGTACAAGTGGGCTTGTGATTCCTTGTACATACTGTGGGAGACTCTTTGTGGCTGGGTTTGTCTTGTTAATCACATCCGTCATCGTCGTGGATCGTAGATTAGATGTCTTATAGGACAACAATAATACTATGATCTGAAAAGATGGGAAGATGTCTACCTATTAAATCTTTATTGCAAATACAATCAATCATTTACAAGGAGAACAAAGAATGTTAAGCCGCGTGTTATGCTCTCCTATCTTACTCTGAGGGTAACCACCGGACGTCTTGGTTTTACTTCTGGTCAAGGATGGAAACCTGTTGGTGCCAAGTTTCGGAAATAGGATACTGATAAATATCGGATGTCCTATGTGATGCTCCAATTTGTATCGTGTCAAAAACTTAGTCCCAATACAAGACAATGACCTTACACAAGCATTTCTTTAATTTATTATCACTTCCGTTAATTATAGGGGGTGGGGATAGGGTGCGACCAACACTTGCAGGCGCAGCAGTACAGAATAAAATGATGATAACAGACATATCTTGCCAGATTTAAACTTCCCACCAGAGTAGAATCACCAGTTCGTGACACTTCACCCAATACCAGATTCAGTGAAACTGTTATCTTGGTCGGACTTGGACCAAGATCTGAAAAAAGCATCTATAAAACAGAATATCAAAGAAATATCATTTTTGTGCAGCAGATGTCCACGGCCTTGTATAGGAAACACGTGATAAATTCGTACTTACGGGTTACATCATCATCTCATGACCATCATCTTTATCATAATCATCATTAGCGTCATCACTAGCATCATCATCATCATTAGCAGCGTCATCATTAGTATCATCATTAGCATCATCATCATCATCATCATTAGCAGCGTCATCATTAGTATCATCATTAGCATCATCATCATCATCATCATTAGCAGCGTCATCATTAGTATCATCATTAGCATCATCATCATCATCATCATTAGCGTCATCACTAGCATCATCATCATCAACATTAGCATCATCATTAGCATCATCATTATCATTAGCATCATCATCATCATTAGCATCATCATTATCATTAGCATCATCATCATCATTAGCATCATCCTTATCATTAGCATCATCATCAACATTAGCATCATCATTATCATTAGCATCATCATCATCATTAGTAGCGTCATCACTAGCATCATCATCATCATCATCATCATCATCATTAGCATCATCATCATCGTCATCATTAGCGTCATCATCATTAGCATCATCATCATCATCATCATTAGCATCATCATCATCATCATTAGCATCATCATCATTATCATTAGCATCATCATCATCATCTTCATTAGCATCAATCATCATCATCATTAGCATCATCATCATTATCATTAGCATCATCATCATCATCTTCATTAGCATCATCATCATCATCATCATTAGCATCATTAGTATCATCATCATCATCATCATTAGCATCATTAGCATCATCATCATCATCATCATTAGCATCATCATCATCATCATCATCATCATCATTAGCATCATCATCATCGTCATCATTAGCGTCATCATCATTAGCATCATCATCATCATCATCATTAGCATCATCATCATCATCATTAGCATCATCATCATTATCATTAGCATCATCATCATCATCTTCATTAGCATCAATCATCATCATCATTAGCATCATCATCATTATCATTAGCATCATCATCATCATCTTCATTAGCATCATCATCATCATCATTAGCATCATCATCATCATCATTAGCATCATCATCATTATCATTAGCATCATCATCATCATCTTCATTAGCATCATCATCATCATCATCATTAGCATCATCATCATCATCATCATCATCATCATCATCATCATTAGCATCATCATCATCATCATTAGCATCATCATCATCATCATTAGCATCATCATCATCATCTTCATTAGCATCAATCATCATCAGAATCAATCATCATCATCATCAAATTCATCACCACCATCATCTTCATTAAGATCATCATCAACATTAGTATCATCATCATTAGCGTCATCATTAGCACCATCATCATTAGCATCACCTCATCATCAACTTCATCACCACCATCTTCATCATTAGCATCATCATCATCATTACCATGATCATCATTAGCATCATCATCATTAGCGTTACCATTAGCATCATCATCATCATAAGCATCATCATCATTAGCATCATCATCATTAGCATCATCATCATCAGTGTCATAATTAGCATCATAATCATTAGTCATCATTAGCATCATCATTATTAGCGTAATCATTAGCATCATCATCATTAGCATCATCATCATTAGCGTAATCATTAGCATGAACATTGTTAGCATCATCAACATTAGCGTCATCATGAGCATCATCATTAGTGTCATAATTAGCATCATAATCATTAGAGTCATCATTAGCATCATCATCATTAGAGTCATCATTAGCATCATCATCATTAGCATCATCATCATTAGAGTCATCATTAGCATCATCATAATTAGCATCATCATCATTAGCATCATCATCATTAGCATCATCATTAGCATCATCATCATTAGCATCATCATCATTAGAGTCATCATTAGCATCATCATCATTATCATCATCATCATTAGAGTCATCATTAGCATCATCATCATTAGGATCATCATCATTAGAGTCATCATTAGCATCATCATCATTAGAGTCATCATTAGCATCATCATCATTAGAGTCATCATTAGCATCATCATCATTAGAGTCATCATTAGCATCATCATCATTAGAGTCATCATTAGCATCATCATCATTAGAGTCATCATTAGCATCATCATCATTAGCATCATCATCATTAGCATCATCATCATTAGCATCATCATCATTAGCATCATCATTAGCATCATCATCATTAGCATCATCACCATTAGAGTCATCATTAGCATCATCATCATTAGAGTCATCATTAGCATCATCATCATTAGCGTCATCATTAGCATCATCATTATTAGCATCATCATCATTAGCATCATCATCATTAGAGTCATCATTAGCATCATCATCATTAGAGTCATCATTAGCATCATCATCATTAGAGTCATCATTAGCATCATCATCATTAGAGTCATCATTAGCATCATCATCATTAGAGTCATCATTAGCATCATCATCATTAGCATCATCATCATTAGCATCATCATCATTAGCATCATCATCATTAGCATCATCATTAGCATCATCATCATTAGCATCATCATTATTAGAGTCATCATTCGCATCATCGTCATTAGAGTCATCATTAGCATCCTCATCATTAGAGTCATCATTAGCATCATCATCATTAGAGTCATCATTAGCATCATCATCATTAGAGTCATCATTAGCATCATCATCATTAGCATCATCATCATTAGCATCATCATTAGCATCGTCATCATTAGCATCATCATCATTAGCATCATCATTAGCATCATCATCATTAGCATCATCATCATTAGCATCATCATCATTAGAGTCATCATTAGCATCATCATCATTAGCATCATCATCATTAGCATCATCATCATTAGCATCATCATCATTAGCATCATCATCATTAGAGTCATCATTAGCATCATCATCATTTGCATCATCATCATTAGAGTCATCATTAGCATCATCATCATTAGCATCATCATCATTAGCATCATCATCATTAGAGTCATCATTCGCATCATCATCATTAGAGTCATCATTAGCATCCTCATCATTAGAGTCATCATTAGCATCATCATCATTAGAGTCATCATTAGCATCATCATCATTAGAGTAATCATTAGCATCATCATCATTAGCATCATCATCATTAGCATCATCATCATTAGCATCGTCATCATTAGCATCATCATCATTAGCATCATCATTAGCATCATCATCATTAGAGTCATCATTAGCATCATCATCATTAGCATCATCATCATTAGAGTCATCATTAGCATCATCATCATTAGCATCATCATCATTAGCATCATCATCATTAGAGTCATCATTAGCATCATCATCATTAGCATCATCATCATTAGCATCATCATCATTAGCATCATCATCATTAGCATCATCATCATTAGAGTCATCATTAGCATCATCATCATCATTTGCATCATCATCATTAGAGTCATCATTAGCATCATCATCATTAGCATCATCATCATTAGCATCATCATCATTAGAGTCATCATTAGCATCGACATCATTAGCATCATCATCATTAGAGTCATCATTAGCATCGACATCATTAGCATCATCATCATTAGAGTCATCATTATCATCGACATCATTAGCATCATCATTATTAGCATCATCATCATTAGCATCATCATCATTGGTGCCCCGCCCTGCCCAGTTGCAGAGCTACCACTTATATCGGTGACTATCAATTCCTTACTTATTCTAGTCTAACGAACATCAATATAGCAACAATGACGTCTACATTCCGACTCCCCTCCTGAAATATTAATATATACACACAATAGAACATACACAAGGCACTTTATACGGTTACATTAAAAAATTATTCCAAGATAAAATTTACCAGACATAATGTCATAATGCCCCGACAAAATATACCCCCAAAAAATATCGCAGACAAAATATACATAGACAGAATATCCCAGACAAAAATTCCTAGACAAAATATACTCAGACAAAATGTTCCAAGACAAAATATCCCTACATAGCCAAAAATTAGGAAAACAGTTATAGTAATAGTAACAGAAAAATTGCTGAAGTAGTTTATGACAATCCCCTAGGAGATGACACGTTTTATGCAAACATAAGATGGAGATATGACATCTTGTATACAAACGTACCGAGGAGAGATACCGAGTGCCTAAGGCTATGAAAATAACACCTTTATTGTTCAAATTATTGTGTTTTCACAAACTAGAAAATTAAAATAACAAAGATAGGCTAGATTCGAAGTGTCACTAGACTAAGTTCATCTCTTATGTAAACATATTACCTTGACATTTGTGTGGTCATTATGTGCTTCTAAGATGAGCAACATGAGGGTCTCTGGAACAACCAAGGAACAAACAAGAAACAAGGAACGACCATTGTAAGGAAAAAACAACAACCAAACTCACGCAATGAATGGTGCAGGGGTAAAATATAAGGAAGATAATATTTGGCTCTAGGTTGTTAGTTCAGCGGTTCTTAATCAGTAGTGCATTGTATTCGAGTAGTATTTCAGTTTAGAGATTTCTAGTATGGTGTCATACTATGTGGACATTTTAGTTAAGTGATTCGAAGGACTTCCAAGATATTCGTAAGTAGTTGAGAGATTTGAAGGACTTCCAAGCCATTCGTGAGTTATAAATTCGTTCATATTTAGAATTATTTATTGGGTGACTTTGTCCATCGAAGCTAGTGGCCAGCTGCCACGTGTTACATTAACATTTTAGCGTTACATTTTTGTGAAGGTTTTCTATGAAAATGGCAACATTTATTACATAGCAGAAAGGTTGTAGTAAATTTGTTTTAGGGGAGTTTATGTTTGTGAAACACAGATCTGAAGCTGGTGGGAAAGAGATGTGGTGGAAATGTGTGATATTACAAATTATTGAAACTCTTGGTGATAATATAGTTTTAGAGCAAGGTGAACATGATCATGCACCTGTACATGGCAAAGTTTCAAAATGGTAAAAATGGAGCAACGTGCTGAAAACACAGAAGACGTTACCAGGAACACTGTGCAACATGCTTTAAAACAAGTATCAAGCCAGCATGAACATCATCTAACTCAACAAGAATATTTAATTAGAGATATTTGCAGACATTGTCACCGAAATGGAATCAATGATCAACACATTGACGAATATAGAAACGTAATAGACGAAAGTCTGTTTTTGCGTGTGAAATGGTCAGATTTCATTGTTCGCAGCACTGGAATATGGTGATTTTCTTTCTCAGAGCAGACATTGGATTGCTGATGGAACATTCCGAGTTACCCCAGATAGATTCGATCAACTGTGTGCGATCCATGCATTTGAGAATGGTCAAATAATCCCATGTGTGTATCCCATGTGTCTATTGGAAGCGAAGCAATGTACCGTCGCCAGCTTCAGCATATCATAGAACTGGGACATAACAGAAATGTAGCTCCATCTTCAATAGTTCTTGATTTCGAATTAGCTGCAATTAAAGCGCTTGAATATGCATTTCCACGAGCTCAAGTATCAGGGTGTTATTTTCACTTTATCGAAAACGTTTGACGAAAACTACAATCTGAGGGTAAAAAGGCGTTGTAGTTTAACTCTGATGAAATTATTCAATAAATGTCAAACAACTTATGACTTTGACATTAGTACCAGGAACATATGTGATTACTGTTTTCGAACAACTCACCAATATTGATAGTTTTTCAGATCTGTAATTCCTCATTGATTACTTCGAAGATTTCTAGATTGGACGGTTTCGTCGTGGGCGCCTGTCGCAGCCTCGATTTCCAGTGAGCCTTTGGCATCAACACAATCGTGACATGAATCAACTGTCAAGAAGCAACAATACCGTTGAAGGTTGGCACATTGCATTTAATTCAATGGTGAACGTATCTCATCAAACGGCATCAAGACTTGACCGGAAAGTTACTGCAACAACAACATAGATCTGCACTGTTGAGAAGTCCGATTGCCACTGGTAAACCAACAACAAAGAAACGAAAAGTTTACCAACGTGTTGAGGATACTATTAAAACAATGGTTGAACGATACGATCCAGCAGAGCCTATCAACTTCTGAAAAATCATAGTACGTGTTTTGGTTAACTCAATCAAAGACCTTACATTCAAGTCTATCATATATGAGACAATAAATATCATTTGAAGACTTTATTTTAGACTCGATGAGCATGATTGTGAAAGTTCAGGCGGGATACATTCGGGAATAGTGGCTGGATGCAGTGAAGAATTCAAGTTTGCGTAAAGTGACTTCCATGTTTGTGCCGGGACATGCTGGAGTCTGGGGTAATGAGAGAGCAGATAGGTTGGCCGCACACGCTGCTACTACGGCTGTTGGTGGAGCGATGGATCGGGCAGAAATTTTGAACGCCCTACGGGAAAACTCACAGGCAAATGACTGTATAAGCGACGATGACTCTTGTTCCATGACTAGAATAAAGGAATTTGGTTTGAAATGTGGTGTCGCTAGAACTGAGCGGTTTCGTGGGCAAGAAAGAATGATGGTCAATCAACTGCTTACTTGGGACCATCAGTCAACGTGTAATGGCGGCTACACTCAAGGAGAGATCTGTGCACCTATGGACTTGTCCGGAGTGCAGTGACGAAGATCTATCGACTAACTAACTAACTATTATAATTATTTACTAGTTTTATTGTTTATTAATGTTTATTACATCTTGTTATGAAATATTTTATATATTATCTTTATGTTTAGTCTTGGGTATATCTTGTATGGTATAATTTGTCTAGGAATATTTTGTCTTGGAATATTTTGTCCGGTATATTTTGTCTGGGAATATTGTATCCTAGGAATATTTTGTCTGGGTGTACTTTGTCCGGTTTATTGTGTCATGTGAATATTTTGTCTGGTTATTGTTGTCCGGAATATTTTGTCTGGTTACACTTTCTACACATTCCAGTTGTTAGAAATTCACTTTTAAATAATACACAATACAAAAGAAAAAAATCTCAATAGATATAGATAAAGATATATTAAATCGGATATTCTTCATCGTGTGGAATGTTGCATGTGCCTGGGCAATTATACATTTGACTTCTTTAATACACCTCCCCTCGGATGTTATTACTATACCCATTTGAATATGTTGACTTGCTTGAGACTGATACCATCTACTTTGATGTTGCATTCTGGGTGACATTTATTCTTTGATATTACCATTATTTTAGTTTTTCTGTTATCCAGACTAAGGTCTTTGTTTTCACTTTCTTTTGCAATAGTATTCATCATTTCTTGTAACTGTGTTTCATTTTCGGCTATCAAAACTGTATCAAAGTCGTTTATGGTAAAGATCTGAGAATAATAAGGAATACATATTGGTAACATAGAGCAGCCATACGAATAGATAACTAAACGGGATCATTTCAACACACCAAACGGGGTTGTGTACTGTCACCCGATCTGTTCAATGTATACAGTAAAATAATAATGAGATCCATACATGATATGCCAGGAATAATAGTTATATATCAAGTGACATATTCTTTCCAGAACGTTGTCTTCGTCGTGGATACTCTATAAACCTCTCTCTGTCAAGGGTGAGTAAGCCTGCATTGGCCAGAGACATATACATGCATTCTTCGATGTTGCTGCCCATTGTCTTTTTGGTCTTCCTCTTCTTCTCTCGCCTGGCGCTCTGCCATCTAGAATTAGCCTTTCAATACAATCATGATGATCAAGTTCCCAAAATACCATAGCTTCCTTCTTATAATGGTATTTAGAATTGACCCTTCTTTTAGTTTCAGTAACTTCGAAATTTCAATGTTCTTCTTTTTCTCTGTCCATGATATTCGTAGAATCTTTCTGCAGTTCTTCATTTCAAATGAATTTGTTCTTTTGGATCTTGATTCTTGACTAGAAATTGTTTGGATATTGTCTTGTTTAAAGCCCAAGTCTCGCATCCATATCTTGCCACTGGAAAAACACATGATCTTGAAAGGGTTACTTTAGTGTCGTTATTACTACTTTGCTATAGCTTTCTCATTTGTATTAATTTGAGTGTTGCAATTTTGAGTCCTCTTCAAATCTCGATAGAATAATCTCCAGAACTGTTTATATTCGCTCCAAGATATTCGAATTTGTTTACACATTCTAGTTCTATATTGTATAGGGCCTATGTTGATTATTGGTTTGATCTTTGTTTTATCTGTTGTCATAATTTCTGTTCTCGTGCATTTAAATTTAGATTTTAGATCTCGACGTATTTCTTTGCTGTTGTGATTACCTATTTCAGTCCCTCATAATGTATAGTAAGGAGGACTGTATCACCTGCATATCTTATTTCTGGATTCTTGTATCCACTGATATTTATTGGATGTAACTCATTTTCCTCTAGTTCTACTCATACATTTCGCATTATATTCTGCATAGATGTTAAAATGATAATGGGATAGAGTGCACCTCTGTCTCACTCCACTTTGAACAGCGAACCACTCAGCTGTTTCACCCTCCACTCTTACTGCTGCTTGTTGTTCGTGATATAGTGTGTCCATAAGATGTATTAGATGTTCATCAAATATGTGCAGAACATCTTATATATCATCATCATGTGTCAAGAACTGCCTGCTCAAAGTTAAACGGATGATTTCATCATCATCATGTGTCATCGTCTACCTGCTCAGTTAATGGAAATATTTCATCATCATCACGTGTCAGGATCTACCTGCTCATAGCTAAAGGGATTCTTTTATTTCATCATCATCTGTACAATCTACAGCACTTTAATTTTTAGATAGTTGTATGAACACTGATGATTTTAGGTCTTTAGGTATGTGACCTGTTTCGTATATGTCATTGCAAAGTTGTGTGATAGTTTTCACACCAGATTCATCTAATGTTTTTAATATGTCTAATGTTATGTTGTCAACGCCACAGTCTTTCGATATTTTATTAATATATTCCCTTTATTACTTCTAATTTTAGTATTACTGGACTATCACTAATTGTATTGTCATTTCTCGCTTTGTTGGTCTCCACACAGATCTATCACATATGCCAAGCTTGTCATTATTTCTGTTTTATCAATTATAACTTATCCTCTGTTATTTCTCATGCAGCAAAACCTGATTATATTACTGTTATTATTTATGATTTGTCTTACTTCCTTGTATATTTCTTTGGTCTAGAGTTAAAGAGGTATCTACTCTGTTTTCCTGCATTGTGTTCCCGACCATGTTCTATTGTGATTCTGCGCGTGTGACGTATTAATCTGTATAGCAATTAATATTTTGGGGTTTTCTGGCTTTATGTCTTTCTGAAATTTTACCTCTTATTTGCTCTGCCATCCGTTAGTTTGTCTATTGCTTTTCTCTATGATTTTTTATTTGCTATATTAATATGTTTTTCCCATTTGATATCCTACTTATTGTCTAGTTTTTTTCTTATTGGTTCTCCCTTCTGTGTTACTTCATGCACTCGATTATTAAATGTGTATATCTTTTGTATCTCATGATCTCTAAACATCATGTTTTTGTATATCTGATTGTTTCTGCGCTCATACTTGTGCATCTTGATTTCTTGTATGCTTTGTCTTCTTAAGCTTTACAAATATTTTATATTAGGCGGACACAGAAAATCCTGGATTAATAACATCAATGAATGGCCGGGACATGATTTTTCTACACCCCTCCGAATGGCTGAGGATAGAAATGATGGAGGGATTTTTTTTAGCTTATCTCAAGCTCAAAAGGGTTCAAAAGTCGTAGAAGATTGACTTCACTGTACTCAGTATCCCATATGTACTCCGTCACTCTCAACAAAGCGGCACGCCGCATTCCGAGAGTACAACTCATAGCACGTAACTCCGTAGCTTCAAGTGATCATCCCCAGGGATCGTCGAAAAATCCACCTTGTAAATAAGACGACACTAGGCGGATTCGAACTCATGACCTCTTGAACACAATTTCTGATATCTCAAGTGTGATACCCTACGATTACCCTATTATTGGTATTATTATTATTGTAATTATTATTATTATTATAATATTCTACATATCACTGAATTGTGGTCAGATCTGATCGTGTGTCTTAGATTTCTTTACATTATTTCTAAATCTCTTGTTGATCATGATACAATCTCTGATTCCTCTTTCTGTCTTCAGGGTTTTTTCGTGTATATTTTTGTATGTTTTCTTATTTTAAAACAACGTGTCACATACAGTACAAATTACTCTCCTCACAGATGTGTATGTCTTACTCCTCTGAAAGTTCTTGTACATAGTCCAATCTTTCATACTATGTTTTTGTATCTTTCTTTGGTTACTTTCACATTAATGTCTCACATCACTATCAGAATGTATGTTGATTTTACTGGTTTAAGTAGATGTTCTAGTTCTACGTATTAGTTTTCTAATTCTTATTCAGTTTTGTCTTTAGTTGGTGCATATGTTTGTATAATGACTTCAATAGTTTCATTGTTCAGATGGTTTGTATTTGATCTTTTTACTTTCATTATTCTAACAATGTCTAATGACATTTCATTACTGCGGCTCCCAAGAAATACCACCTATCGGTCGCAACAACTAAACACAGAAACACTGCATCACTAATATAGTAAAGTGATGATGGCAACTCGGAAAATAAGATTAAGCGAAGACTCGAGATGGCGATGGCTCCATGGCAAAGTTGAATATGATTTGGAAAGGAAAGATCAGTATTACAGTAAAGATCAATCTATTCAGATCGCTAGTGTTAAGTCTAATTTTATACGGATGTGAACGTTGGACACTCAATCCAGACATAGAAAGAAGGATAAAACCTTTGAATACAGGTGCTCCAAACTCTTGTTAAGAATTACTTATATAGAACACAAGACAAATATATTTACCCGGCAACAAATAAACAAACTTGCAGGATATCAGAAGCCACTTTTGGCAGTGGTGAAAAGGCGTACACTTGCTTAGTGTGGACATGTAACGAGACACGACACGCTTTCTAAAATTATTTTGCAAAGAACAGTCGAGGGTCGAAGAAGGAGGTAAGAGAAAATTCGGGATTGATAAAAACAAGAATGGTCTAAGCATTTTTTTCAGACTCCTTTGAATCGCTGAGGATATAGTTGTTTAAAGATAATTTTGTGCTGATGTATGCAGTGTGACATCACTGACAACTATAGATCTTATTATTATTATTATTATTATAATTATTATTATTATTATTATTATAAAGTACTGTATGAATATGGCGCTATACAGATCTAGATAAACAGTCAGCATAAATAGATAGATGGATGGATGGGTATATATATATATATATATATATATATATATATATATATATATATATATATATATATATATATATATATAGCGAGAGAGAGAGAAAGAGAGAGAGATACACAGACAGCGATAAAGATATTTATATTGCAAATAACATCGATAAGTACAATGACAACAATATAGATAAATGAAACAGATCTCAAGACCAAATCTGATTTATTGATATCAAAGATTGAAATCAATTTATTATGTCATTTATTTCGAAGAGATAGCAAGGTATATGGAAACGCTGTACCATACGTTTTCCCAAAAAACCACAAATCCGTAGAATGCTCTTCGTGACAGAAATGATGCCACGGTAGTTAAACCGATGTCAGCAGCTACTTCCAGTGAATAACTAAAACTTGCATGTGAGGTGGAAAATTCATTATTCTGCCAAAAGCCAACCTGTAATGCTCCATTAAGGATAAACACAACAAAAGTGTCAGAAAGATAATTGATAAAATAGGTTATATCTTGGTCAACAGTAATTTGAAGTACTGCATCAACTGATGCGAATGAACTGGCGTAATATTGCTGAACTTGCTTGTTGCCTGAGACCGAACCAACCTGTAATGATATAAATAAGAGACTAAACATTACAAAAATGTGACATGTCGATGGGATTATTCTTTTCTACTTATTTGTCTCCCCATGTGACTGCTATTTATTCTGCTATTGGTCTTGTATAGAATGTTTTATTATAGATCGTTGTTAAGTTTCACATAACTCGATTAACAGAGATGCAACTCTTGTATGGCAGATTGGTTATTGATCTGATTATAACCTACAACAATGGAAACATTCCGATACCATCACAACTACTCCAGGTCTATATGTCAAGATCTTCTTTAGACAAGTGACATCCACTAAACTATAACAATTCAGATATATGACTTTCTATGTTCGTTCTCAAACTCCTGCTGGTTTACGGGATGTAGTCAGTAGAACAGTATGTGATGTGGCATGGTTTACAGCTTGACTGCGATATGTCTACATCTTTCCGCCCGATACATTCGACATCCGTATGGATGATCTGGAACTTTGATATATGTGGTAGGACAGACTTCACCAAAACCTCCTTAGTTGTGTCTTATGACATGCGTTGCAGTTAAAAGTGTTGTTATTCTTCCTGGTATTGTAACACATAAGAGATTTAAGATATGAAGAATTGAAACATTCAGATATACGTTGCGTAAATAAATATATTACACTGGGCGCATAGAGACCAAAAGTACAACTATAACCAGTGTGGACTCGAGTCTATGAACGAAAAGGGCGTGACTTCAATTGTAAAAAATAAGAGGAATTCAATTATCCCCATCAAACAATTACAAACAAAGAAATTGTTTGAGGAATAATGGGTTAAAATGTGAGGACACAATACTCATTATTTTCTTTGCAATAGATTGTCAAGAATAATTTCTTTAAAATAAATGCTCAATCGTTCAACGAATTCGTTAGTTGAATTCTTTAATTTTGAGTACTCCAGTACTCATAACATTGCCAATAATGATATTTTTGTTATGAAGATTATATTTGTCAATAATTACTTATGTGTCTCATAATATTCTCAAGAATGAAGTCTTTGAAATAGAGATCTGATCGTTCAACAACTATTGCAGACTCGTAACACTGTCAAGAATGATATCTTTGTAAGGGGTTATCCACAAACTATGTCAACAATTCGTGGAAAAGGATATGAGAAATGTTGATGTTAACGAAACAGGTTTTTATAAACCACTTAAATTATGTGAATTTGATCAACATTTCTAGAAATATGATAATATTATGTCGTCTTTTCGCACTATTTCAGACCATTCGTGGACGGGTGTCGGGGCATATTCTGGGGGCTGGGAGAATGTTATTGACATAATTTAAGACAGGGGTCTCTGAATTACTGACAAGCTGTTGACAGGGGGGAGGGAGAGGAGTCAAAGATTGTCAAAAAATTGCTGACGTAATTTATGGACAACCCTCTAATAAAGATTAGATTACATAACATGATCAAGAATGAAGTCTATGAAATAAAGATGTGATCTTTCAACAACTGCTTCTGCAGCTCATAACATGGTCAAGAATGAAGTCTTTGAAATAAAGATGTGATCTTTCAACAACCGCTTCTGCTGCTCATAACATGGTCAAGAATGAAGTCTTTGAAATAAAGATGTGATCTTTCAACAACTGCTTCTGCAGCTCATAACATGGTCAAGAATAAAGTCTTTGAAATAAAGATGTGATCTTTCAACAACTGCTTATGCAGCTCATAACATGGTCAAGAATGAAGTCTTTGAAATAAAGATGTGATCTTTCAACAACTGCTTCCGCAGCTCATAACATGGTCAAGAATGAAGTCTTTGAAATAAAGATGTGATCTTTCAACAACTGCTTCTGTAGCTCATAACATGGTCAAGAATGAAGTCTTTGAAATAAAGATGTGATCTTTCAACAACTACTTCTGCAGATCATAACATGTGAAGAATGAAGTCTTTGAAATAAAGATGTGATCTTTCAACAACTACTTCTGCTGCTCATAATTCAATTTCAAGATTGAAGTTTTTGAAATAAAGTTGTGATCTTTGAACAACTGCTTCTGCTTCTCATAACATAGTCAAGAATGAAGTCTTTGAAATAAAGATGTGATCTTTCAACAACTGCTTATGCAGCTCATAACATGGTCAAGAATGAAGTCTTTGAAATAAAGATGCGATCTTTCAACAACTGCTTATACAGCTCATAACATGGTCAAGAATGAAGTCTTTGAAATAAAGATGTGATCTTTCAACAACTGCTTATACAGCTCATAACATGGTCAAGAATGAAGTCTTTGAAATAAAGATGTGATCTTTCAACAACTGCTTCTGCTGCTCATAACATCGTCAAGAATGAAGTCTTTGAAATAAAGATGTGATCTTTCAACAACTGCTTCTGCTGCTCATAACATGGTCAAGAATGACGTCTTTGTAATGGGTATTTTATTGTTCACTCACAACTACACCGTCTCATTAAGTTGTTTATATTGAAGGTATTGTACCGTCTGTGAGGAAATAAAATAGGGTTTTCCCGGAGCGTTATTTGATCATAAATACAAAATGTTGCTAAATTGTCAAGTAAAAAATGGGGGTCATACTAAATGTGATAGCCGCACAAGTAAAGTTAAATTGAAAATATGGGTCCTACTAGCATTGATAGTCGCACAAGTAAACAATGAGATGGTATATTTGAAAAGTCATATAATTAAAGGTCACATAATTAAATGTTATAGCAGGTATTTACAAGGTTTAGGAGGTTTGTGGACTATTAAAGGTTGAATTTTTTGGGAGTTATTTTCGGTGTTTTCGGGCTTGCGGTTAGGATTAGACTACACTACTAGTAGAATAAGTGGTTAGGGTTAGGATTGGAGATAAACATTAAAAGAGTTAGGACTAGGCAATTTGAGTTGTAAGATGAACTGTTGGAGGTTAGAGTAAATACGGTAGAATAAGGGTTATGGTTAGTGTTAGGGTAAGCGTTATGGTTAGGGTTAGACTCTGTAGGTGGCCAATATTAGACAATGCGACGCTACTATAAGTATACATTTTTTATAGTAGGATTATGGTTAGGATTAGAGATAAAACTAAAAGGGTTCGGGTAAGGATAAGTATGTATTAGTTGTAGAAACAACTATTATGGTTAGCTTTAGACTTATATAGATGGTCATTATTGGACAATATCTTGAGATTGGTGTTGAGAGGGTTCGAATCTTGAGTTATGTTTAGATTGTTGCCACAAGAATTCGTACATGTATGTTCGCAGCTTATGTCGGTGTGTACTGTTCTGATTTATGTTGCGTTATTTTAAGAATGGCATGCAAAATGCCAAATTATTGGAACAAACAGATTACAAATGTTTCTTTGTCGTCAAGAAGGCGAATAAACTGTTGAAAATTATCTGTTGCAGACATATTTTTTTCATAATGTCGTCGTTTCTAAAAGCGCACAAAAATTAGGCCAATTTGTTGGCACGTGAAAGTAGCCCCAATACTATATCTAGAGTGTACATGCGTGCAATGGTGTCATATTTAGAATATAGGAGATCTGTGGTCGTCAGAACTCGTAATACCAAATATTGTAATGTGTCTTGTCTTGTCCTATCCATGTGTACCTCTAAGCGTCATGGGGAGCGGAAGTCTTCTTTCTTTAGCTGTGATACCGCTGTCATAGTACAGCTTTAGTGTTCTAGTATTTTTCTAATGTTATATATTCATCTTCGTCTGGGTCTTCTCCTGTTTCTCTTTCCAGATAATCTTTTATTGAAGGTCATCTATTGAATACAATATGGTTCCATTTTGATTAGGTGACCGAATCATTTAATCTTCTGTGTGTCTATGTATTTGCACGGCATTGTTTTCATCAGATTTCTTATGGTGTTTTTGCTTATTCTGTCTATTTTTGTTACCCCAGTGCTGTTCTCAGGCACGTCTTTTCGCATACCGCGAGTTTTTATTCTAGTTTCTCTGTCAGGGTTCAGGTATGGCATTAGTAACACAGTGTAGTCATGAACACTGTGTTTTTTCTGGAGATCATGTCGATGTTTTGGTGTTTCAGCAGTGGTGCTAATTGACACAAAACTTCATTTGTTTTCTGACATCTTGTCTCTATATCTCTATCTATTCTACCGTCTTCCGAGAACACGCTACCTAGATACTTAAATTCCTTGACTTGGTTGAGTTTTGTGCTGGCTATGTATATTTCTAGTGGGGATTGATTTCTGCATATCTTTAATGTTTCTGATTTTGGTTTGTTGATTTTCATGTTTTTGTTTTCATGATGGATATTTAATGTTTTTATGAGTTTTTGCAGCTCAGATATATCGTTGTATATCAACGCCTGATCGTCTGCGAATAGCAATTCGTTAATGATGTTACTGTTTTCTTTGCCTCCGTTTTCTTGTACATGTTGGATTTCCTGTTCTATTGCGCTTAAGGTTTCTTTGATTATTTTGTTTATATAGATGTTAAATGGGAGCAGAGATATTACGCATCCCTGTCTGACTCCAGATGTTATTATGAATGTTTCTGTCATTCCTTCTGGTGGTTTTACTCTTGCTTCGCATCTCTAATATACTGGTTGATGTTTTCGAGGAGTTGGCCGTGGATCCCGAATTTTTCAAAGTAGATCCACAGTATGTCTCTGTTAACGCTGTCCAATGCCTTTTCTTGGACGATAAATGTGATGTTCAGTTGATTGTTGTATTCTATTTTCTGTTTTAGGATACATCTAGTATACGATTGTTGAATATAGGCACTGCTATAAATGATACATCTAGGATACGATTGTTGATTGTAGACATTACTAAAGATGATACATCTAGGATACGATTGTTGAATGTAGACATTACTATAAATGATACATCTAGGATACGATTGTTGATTGAAGACATTACTATAAATGATACATCTAGGATACGATTGTTGATTGAAGACATTACTATAGATGATACATCTAGGATACGATTGTTGATTGAAGACATTATTATAAATGATACATCTAGGATACGATTGTTGAATATAGGCACTACTATAAATGATACATCTAGGATACGATTGTTGAATGTAGGCACTACTATAAATGATACATCTAGGATACGATTGTTGAATGTAGAGATTATTATAGATGATACATCTAGGATACGATTGTTGAATGTATGTAAAACTATAGATGATGCATTTAGGATACGATTGTTGAATGTAGAGATTATTATAGATGATACATCTAGGATACGATTGTTGAATGTAGACATTACTATAGATGATTTTAGATGATACATTTAGGATACGATTGTTGAATGTAGGTAAAACTATAGATGATGCATCTAGAATATGAATGTTGTTTTGTATGTCTGTGCGTTCGTCCATCACAAGTGATGATGACAATTTTTTACATCCACTTTTGAAAATTAAGTTATAATGACCATTCATAATAGTTCGTAGAGGACTCATGATCCCTATTCGAGCTGTAAATGTTATTGGACAGTTTGGATATGGAATGACCACTGTAGGCGGATTTTGGTCTATCCGTGACTTTCTAGCTACTCTCCGCTGTTCAGCTGTTCTCATCTTTTCAGCTTATGCGCTCTTTTTGACTGTAGATCGTCATGTAGATCTATTTTGTGCAAGATCTTCCCTTGTGTCTTGGTCTATTTCAAACGCTTTCAGTGAAGTCTTTAGCGACTCCTTGTAGCGCTTCTTTTGGCAACCTTGAGATCTTTTACCCTTCTCCAGCTCGAGAAGTATCTTTGGCAGGCGATAGTCTGGCATATAAATGTATGTACTACTATAGATGATACATCTAGAATACGAATGAAGAATTTGGTATTCAATTTTGCATGTGTAGGACTGGCATCTGAGGGACAGATATAGGAATGTGTTCAACCAGTGAACCATGGAACCATCAGCTGGTATTACACTTTGATATTTTCTTGAACAGAATAAGCAATTATGTGTTTGTCCGGAATGCAGTAACATCGTCTTATAATCAATATGAAATATTTCAGAAGACAACAGGCGGGCTTTTTTCTAAAAAGTCTGCTAACAGTATAATACTTTATATCAAATATTTGTCGTATCAAATTAATGATGAAGAAATTTTATTCTACTGGCAGCATCAACAAATGTTGGAAAGTTAATAAAAGAAAATTAGGATCATGTCAATGCAATAGTTGTAAATATTTTCAGAAATAATAACTTCACTTACCATACAGTGGCAGCCATATTGGTTTTAAAATAATGGAAGTCCAATTGGTATTTTCATGTAGGTAATCTGTTTATGGAATTACAAATATATTCTAAACTAAGAAAATTTGGTTCATTACGGCAAGACGTGTCTACTTTTCCACAATATATGGTATTCATTTTCTTTTGCTGGAAGAAATTAGCAATATTGTATGTAGAACCCTTTACTACCCGGTTAAGACCCGGTGCAATAAGCTCTAGACTATCCCCGTTTAAAATTAGAGGAATGTTTGCTGGAAGAAATATTTGAAGACTGAGATGTTGTTCTTCTTCATGAATTATCACTCTCCAGCTGTTTAACAGGATATTGTCTGAATAAGAGAATACATTTTGTCTTCGCTTTCAGCTTGATTTCGATTGATTCATCTTTCGCTACAACACATCTGATTTCAGTATGACTTTCCAACCTCATAAAGGCGTTATTAAAGGCTTTGGCTTCCATCTCGATTGTATTTGGTACTAACAACATATGCGGCGCAACAAGCTGCCCTGCTTAGTCCCACTCTTGATAAATGTCCATTTTCAAACTGTCGCACAACATCATGTGTCTATATGAATGCCGATGTTAAGAAAGATACTCAACAGTCTGTGCGTGTATGAATGGCTATCTTAAGATAGACACACATCAATTCTCTACCTGATTGAATGCTTATGTAAAGAAATATAAACAATAGTCTGTGCCAGAATATAATGCTCATGTTAAGATAGATACACAAGTAGGAATATACCTGTATGTATGTAATATACCTGTATGTATGTAATATACCTGTATGTATGTAATATACCTGTATGTATGTAATATACCTGTATGTATGTAATATACCTGTATGTATGTAATATACCTGTAGGAATGTCCATGTTAACATGTCCGTACATTTATGAACAGTCGTTACATGTATGAACAGTCGGTACATGTATGAACAGTCGGTACATGTATGAATATCCATATGCTAAGAGATAAACAACAGTCTGCACCCATATTCAGAAAATATAAAAGATACTAGTTCCTGTGTGAATATCCACAAAATGAAAGGTACAAACAGGCTGCACTGTGGATTAAACATCGACTATTTATGTTCAAACACAGGACACTGCCAAACAATAAACATTACCACAAATACAGAAGAACAAACAACGCTTATACTCACTAAGGCAAGACAGGCAATGGTGAGAAGTACAATTCCGTTCATGTTTCTAGATCTGTCTGTGCGAGTAGATTACTGAATCTGTGCAAGTAGACTGCTGAATCTGGATAAAACTAAGCTGAAATACCGAGCTTTTTATACACGTTCGTCTAAATGAAAGCTAATTCTTCGTCTACAGATGTGTCATTGTAAATCATAGTTAACAATGCTTAAAGTCAGATATATTTGACACATGTTTCACGCTTGACAATTATCTGTTTTATGTTGTGTTGATATTTTCTTGTTTACCGAGTACACAAAATCTTGTGCGACAGTTTGCTCACATTCTTCGATTTCATTATCTATCTCTACGTCGTCTTCTGAAACAGGGATTCTGAATTCTGTAAACTCGGACTCATTGAGTTTTTATCAAAAGTTGTCGGTCAAATAGTGGTTTTTGAAAGGACGTGAAATGTATTATAAGTGCAATTTAGGGGATCTCAGTGTCGCAGAAGTTGAGCTTTTGTATTGTGTTCAAAAGGTATCTGGTTGGATTAAGAGCTGTGATATCTTGTTCTAGAGGTACCGGTTTGGATAAAGAACCGTGATGTCTTGTGTTCAACAGGCATCCGGTTTGGATAAAGAACCGTGATGTCTTGTGTTCAGGAGGTATGTACCATAAGACCTACGGTCATGTTGGTCATGTCGGACCTATAGTTAGGTTGGTTATGTCTGACCTACGGGTATGTTGCTCCTGTCATACATACGGTCATTTTTGTCCTGTCAGATCTACGGTTATGTTGGCCCTGTCAGACGTACGGTCATGTTGGTGCTGTTATTGTAGAACATGACTGTAGTTTATTCTCTTGTATTTTTGTCATCTTTCATGTTTCCGAGACATATATTATTATTGTTATTCCATTTGTATGACAGATCCTAAACCATATGTGTTTGTCGATATCCTTCGCTCTACAAATGTTTAGTTTCAAAACAAATCCCCCCTCCCCTGTGGGGCGTGGATCCAATGTTAGGAAACATTGCATACATGGTCGTCCCACATGGTCCATTAAATAGTACTTCCTCTCTGTACCTCCATTTTTTATCCAATCTATCACATTGTGGACAAGAGACAATCCTGTGGTAATCTAGTTCTTATTTGAAAACTTTCAGTTAGCTTACAATCATGCACTACATTGCATGTACTTACACCATACAAAGCTTTCAATAGGTTGAGGCGTTTGTGTGTGATGTTATAGTGCTTCAAGTCTCCATACTATTTTCAGATCTACACCGTCGAAATGATCTCTCATGGTGCACACAAGTAATAAACAAAATGTACCCAAGTGTTTTTCCACTGACTGTTGCAATACGTGTGACAGTGTAAATATATAGTTTTATTATTATTATTATTATTATTATTATTATTATTATTATTATTATTATTATTAATGCTAGTGTTATTTATTACTACTAATATTATTTTACCACGTGTCTGGATGACCCAAAAGGGGAGCACGAATAATAAAATTGCCTCATATCATACAATTAGTAAGAGTAGAAAGATGCCGTTAAGGGAGGGGGGGGAATTCGGTTTAATAACCGACTCTATGATCTCCTCTGTAATGAATCGTATTAAAGACACATTCCTGAACCGCTTGGAGGGGGTAAACTCTTTCATCATGAAGCTTGCCTGGAGGTTGTGAGTAAGTCACAGTAACATTCCCTACAGAGTAGAAGATTCTAGTATATCGCATTGCATCCTACAGCCACATTAAGTCAAAGAGTCATCTGGGACTTGCAGAAACTCCAGGAAACCATATTAACAAGACTGTAAAAGACACACTATATAGATATGAAAGTAAAACTAAACCGCTTGTCATAGAGAACAAGAATGGCACAGTCATACCCCATAGGGTTTCTACCATTATTATTATTATTATTATTTCCACAATTATTCGACATGAGCAGGTTAAACATGTGACTTGCGAGTTATGTCTGTGATACAACTAGTTACAAGATATCATCTACTTCAACTTGTGGCAAGGGATCACTGATACAACTAGTTACAAGATATCATCTACTTCAAACTTGTGGTAAGGGATCACTGATACAACAAGTTACAAGATATCATCTACTTCAAACTTGTGGCAAGGAGTCCCTGACGCATCTACGTACAAAGTATCATCTACTTCAAACTTGTGGCAAGGAATCCCTGATGCATCTACGTACAAAATATCATCTACTTCAACTTGTGGCAAGGGATCTCAGATACAACTAGTTACAAGATATCATCTACTTCAAACTTGTGGCAAGGAATCCCTGATGCATATACGTACAAAATATCATCTACTTCAACGTGTGGCAAGGGATCATTGAGAATTGTGTAAATGAGTCCCTTAGTAAACTTCCAAATAACAGCCAACACTAAGCAATGTTCACTATCAAGTCCGTAGATAAAGGGTAGGGGTTCCAACTCCTTTCCACTTACAAGGTCAGAATGTAACACTGAGCACGAGACAACAAACGATACCAGCGGGTAAATTCGTACCACACCCCTTGCTGGCTCTACCAAAAACAGTAATACAAAATGCCACATAACCGATGAAAAGTTCTGTTTTAGTGAAACCCCCTTCCCTACCGAATCCCCCGTCCTTTCTTTATAAGACAATACATCAGCAAAGTTGTATACAAACATTGACACATGAAACAAAGAAGTTCGAACCGACGTGAACTCTATCTCACAACACCTGGTTCTTCACTAGTATTCACAAGTCTTAATCCTGTTCTGATTTGATCTGTACGCGTGACTCAGGAATCTTGTTACAATTTATTCTAACCAGTGGCGTAACTACTGATCGGAAACCATGCTAAATCAAATAAGTCTTCGATATGGAGGAGACAATATAAAATCCTTCTTCTTCTATTCCATACCATGTAGCCTTGGTTATCATGTCTTTCCACAGCCTTCACTCTCGTGTGCTGTCAATCATTTCCAGAAACCAATGTTCTGCCATGCCACAAAGCTAGGTTTTCAAGCATCTTCTCTCTTGGTCTTGCCCTACTCACTTGCTCTTTAACTTACCTGTTGTTACAATGTGTTCAATCTTTTCGTTTCTTATGATGTCTCAAAAACATGCGGAATGTCTCTTTCTGATGCGGATAAGAATATGTCATTTTTTAATATTACCTTCTTTTAAAATATTGTTATTTGCTTTATTATCTGCCACTGTGTTCTTAATATTCTTCTATAAAAACACATATCTGCTGTTTCTATATAATTTTTCAGTATTCTGCTGATTGTCCAAGGTCGACTTCCATACATCAGTACTGGTTCTGACAACGATATAGTACAGAGGATGGTCTTCATCCTGTGAAATGTTAACTTTTACCTGGACTATTCTACATTTGACTTCTTTAATACATCTTCCAACCGATGTTACTAATAAACCTAAATATTTGAATATGTTGATGTGTTTCAGACTAGTACTATCTACTTTGGTGTTGCATTCTGGATGACATTTATTCTTTGATATTACCATTACCTCAGTTTTTCTGTTATTCAGACTGAGTCCTTTGTTTTTACTTTCTGTTGCAATGATATTCATCAATTTTTGTAATTGAGTTTTATTTTCTACTATCAAAACTGTATAATTATCATATCACAGGTTGTTTATATTACGCCTTCCAACAGGTATTCCTGCATATCTTGTATTGATCTCATCATTATTTCACTGTATAAATTTCACAGATCGAATGACAGCACTTAACTTGTCTAACACCTTGTTTAATGTGTTGAAGTGTTTCTGTTTGGTTCTTACCTATAGCACTTACGTAGAAAACAAGAGGATTTTCAATATTACATAATACACGAGTGTGTTTTCGGGGATGAAATAAAATTTAAAAATAGCAAGACTGAGACATGTCATGCAAGTAGTAGGAGGCAGCTGAGGTAGTTTGAGGGCTGATATAAATATCGCATCCCATAAGTCAAAATAACCGAAATAGAACAAGAACAAGATGGGAAGATTCAATCAGAGAGATTGTTAAAATACCACGGCCTAACCATGACACACATGTGCATCAAAGATGGCCAAAGGCAGAAAACTTCAACTCCCAACTACGCCTAAGAGCATTATGGAAAAGACAATAAATATATATATTCTTTTACAGATAAAATGGTTTTTACATGCTTAGCATACTACCATCAGATAGTGTCCCTAAAAATACATTGCTATACAGACACAATGGATACAAAACCAGGGGCAGACTATACATAAGATGGTTTACAGAAATAAAACAATCAACGAGAACAAACAATAGCAAGCTCACAAAAAGGCCATCACCAGAGAACATTTCTACCTCTGAAGCTGCAATACACATTGTTTATTGTCCATTCCCAAGTGAATGATAGTTATCTGTCTGACTATCTATCTTCCTAATTACCTACCTGCCTACCTACATACATACATACCTACATATCTGCCTATCTGTCTGTCTGTCTGTCTGTCTGTCTGTCTGTCTGTCTGTCTGTCTGCCTGCCTGCCTGCCTGTCTGTCTGTCTGTCTATCTATCTATCTATCTATCTATCTATCTATCTATCTATCTATCTATCTATCTATCTATCTATCTATCTATCTATCTATCTATCTATCTATCTATCTATCTATCTATCTATCTATCTATCTATCTATCTATCTATCTATCTATCTATCTATCTATCTATCTATCTATCTATCTATCTATCTATCTATCTATCTATCTATCTATCGATCTATCTATCTATCTATCTATCTATCTATCTATCTATCTATCTATCTATCTATCTATCTATCTATCTATCTATCTATCTATCTATCTATCTATCTATCTATCTATCTATCTATCTATCTGTCTGTCTGTCTGTCTGTCTGTCTGTCTGTCTGTCTGTCTGTCTGTCTGTCTGTCTGTCTGTCTGTCTGTCTGTCTGTCTGTCTGTCTGTCTGTCTGTCTGTCTGTCTGTCTGTCTGTCTGTCTGTCTGTCTGTCTGTCTGTCTGTCTGTCTGTCTGTCTGTCTGTCTGTCTGTCTGTCTGTCTGTCTGTCTGTCTGTCTGTCTGTCTGTCTGTCTGTCTGTCTGTCTATCTATCTATCTATCTATCTATCTATCTATCATTTGTCTGTCTGTCTGTCTATTTATCTATGTTCCTTCAGCGCCGAATACCATGCGTAAAGCAGAAACAATAGCTCTCCAGTTCGAGCGATGTGATGCTACTGTATGTAATTGTTGTATGTTGTTGAGACATATAGACATAGGCCTACCTCTTTGATGGTTGTTCTGCGAAGAGTCTCTTGGTCTTCCTCTTTTTCTTTTGCTATATGGTACCCATATGGTATCCATTTTAATGCTTGTAGTAACAGGCTATTTTTATTCATTCTAAGTATATGTCCGATATAAGTACATCGATAAAATTCAAAAAACTAATTTTTGTAAACACATCCACGCCACGAAGAAACAAAACTTGAAAACTATGTAAAATCGGTGTAGACAAATTTTCAAAGTAGTACGGTGTTACTTTAAGAACACACATCTGCATTTTCAGCGCATGTTGTTTGCATTTGTTTTGAAATGTTTTTATTTGTATTCTTATATATTGTATGATTATATTCTTATGAAGTAATTGTCCTCATGTATAATCTCACAAACTTTAGTTGGAAATTCCTTGTGTTAAAATTGTGTACACTCATTAATAGTGCGGACTGTCGTAGCGTATTGAAATTGATAATATATAAAGTTTTCTAATAAAAAAAAGAAAATTATAATACGCTCGTTATATAAAGAAACACACCCCAATCATTAATTGAATATTTCAAACAGCAGCAAGACCAGGGTGGCGAGATTTTGAACTGTTGCCAATGTTAAGAGCGCTGTAAGCAATTTTCAAGAGAACAGTAAGCGAAATGAATGAATTTTATATAAACAGACGTACTGGAGTAAGTTTGCCCCGGGCGTTAAAACTTATAGTTTTTGCACTGCTTCCAAATGTTTACGAAACAATAATCTAGCCTCTAGCCCATATGAACATCTTTATTGAGCAAGCTTTGGGAGACTTAATAGCGACGTAAAAGAAATCGTTCTATACATGAACATTATTGGAATAGTCGGAATAGACGATAGTAACGGATCGAAGAAGAACAAGAAAATTAAAATAAATATAATTTTATATAGACATAATAATCTAGCTGCATATAGAGATACACAAGCTAACTAAATATTTTATTGAACGTACTTGCAACTACGCCTCTGGTTATGAATATTGATTGGAGATCTATTTTCTGGCTGTTATCGTAGCGAATTTTATCACTTTCTTGTTACACTCATCTTCCTAATTATCAACATAGTCATCTTAAACTTTACTCTGTTGATCAGTGATTCTTTAAAAATCTTGTAATATGAACCTCTTCGAAAGTCTGACAAAATCTAGAGAAAAACTTTAGATGTTTCGTCAATTGCTTGACCTTTGTAAGCAGCATGATGATGTCGGCTAATGTCTTTTGAAGACTATAACAGATTCTTTTATATTTACAAGTCATATGAGCCCACTTGGTAAAGTTCATGAAACCATTTGAAAACATCGAGGACCATGTCTGAAAGTCTGACTAAACTTATACATCGCGTCGAAGTTTGAGGAAATTTTTCAATCGTGTCGAATAGTGACAATGCTCTCATCCGGATTATACATTTTATGAAATTCATCAACTGCGTTAGAAATGTGTTGAATCATTAGCACCAAAACCTGTTGAATGTTATCGTCAATATCAGAAGTATTAGTAGCGTTCTTATAGTCCATGTCATGTGGGGATTGTTGTTATATTTATCCATAGCGGTCTGTCTCGAGTACTACACAACAAAGAAGAATATTCTTTCGAAGACAATCATGTAAGACATATATTGAAGACACTTTTTATATGATATTCCTGAAGGACATATATTTGTGTCGATGACAGGTCTATATTACATATATTTGTGTCGATGACAGCTCTATATTACATATATTTGTGTCGATGACAGCTCTATATTACATATATTTGTGTCGATGACAGCTCTATATTACATATATTTGTGTTGATGGCAGCTCTATATTACATATATTTGTGTCGATGACAGCTCTATATTACATATATTTGTGTCGATGACAGCTCTATATTACATATATTTGTGTCGATGACAGCTCTATATTACATATATTTGTGTCGATGACAGCTCTATATTACATATATTTGTGTCGATGACAGCTCTATATTACATATATTTGTGTCGATGACAGCTCTATATTACATATATTTGTGTCGATGACAGCTCTATATTACATATATTTGTGTCGATGACAGCTCTATATTACATATATTTGTGTCGATGACAGCTCTATATTACATATATTTCACGTTTTCATTCCACGACAGGCATATAGGACATATATTTTACATATTTGCTTTCGATGACAGTTATGTATGGCAATATTTTATATATTATTTTGTTTTCGAGGACAATGTCCTATGGGACATATATTTACATTTAGTAGGACAACGCTGTAACGTAATAGTTCCGAAATTAAATTATTGCCTGAAGATATGGAGTAGCTTGCTCTTAGTAGTAATCTTGACTGGCGGCTTGCAGTTCTATTGAGAGGGACGGTGTACAATTGGGGAACCAAAATACAGTGAAAATAATCCTTAAAGTCATTTAATTTTTATTTTTTTAAATTGCTGAAAGCTTGCCGATTTACCATTTGAGGACATAGTCTTGTAGCCTTTGCCATCTGCTGAAAAAGATGAAACGGCCTTTGTAGACCTTCGAGGGCTGCATGTCTGACACACAGTACGCGATGGCACAAGTGGGCTTGTGATTCCTTGTACATACTGTGGGAGACTCTTTGTGGCTGGGTTTGTCTTGTTAATCACATCCGTCATCGTCGTGGATCGTAGATTAGATGTCTTATAGGACAACAATAATACTATGATCTGAAAAGATGGGAAGATGTCTACCTATTAAATCTTTATTGCAAATACAATCAATCATTTACAAGGAGAACAAAGAATTTTAAGCCGCGTGTTATGCTCTCCTATCTTACTCTGAGGGTAACCACCGGACGTCTTGGTTTTACTTCTGGTCAAGGATGGAAACCTGTTGGTGCCAAGTTTCGGAAATAGGATACTGATAAATATCGGATGTCCTATGTGATGCTCCAATTTGTATCGTGTCAAAAACTTAGTCCCAATACAAGACAATGACCTTACACAAGCATTTCTTTAATTTATTATCACTTCCGTTAATTATAGGGGGTGGGGATAGGGTGCGACCAACACTTGCAGGCGCAGCAGTACAGAATAAAATGATGATAACAGACATATCTTGCCAGATTTAAACTTCCCACCAGAGTAGAATCACCAGTTCGTGACACTTCACCCAATACCAGATTCAGTGAAACTGTTATCTTGGTCGGACTTGGACCAAGATCTGAAAAAAGCATCTATAAAACAGAATATCAAAGAAATATCATTTTTGTGCAGCAGATGTCCACGGCCTTGTATAGGAAACACGTGATAAATTCGTACTTACGGGTTACATCATCATCTCATGACCATCATCTTTATCATAATCATCATTAGCGTCATCACTAGCATCATCATCATCATTAGCAGCGTCATCATTAGTATCATCATTAGCATCATCATCATCATCATCATTAGCAGCGTCATCATTAGTATCATCATTAGCATCATCATCATCATCATCATTAGCAGCGTCATCATTAGTATCATCATTAGCATCATCATCATCATCATCATTAGCGTCATCACTAGCATCATCATCATCAACATTAGCATCATCATTAGCATCATCATTATCATTAGCATCATCATCATCATTAGCATCATCATTATCATTAGCATCATCATCATCATTAGCATCATCATTATCATTAGCATCATCATCAACATTAGCATCATCATTATCATTAGCATCATCATCATCATTAGTAGCGTCATCACTAGCATCATCATCATCATCATCATCATCATCATTAGCATCATCATCATCGTCATCATTAGCGTCATCATCATTAGCATCATCATCATCATCATCATTAGCATCATCATCATCATCATTAGCATCATCATCATCATCATTAGCATCATCATCATCATCATCATCATTAGCATCATCATCATCATCATTAGCATCATCATCATCATCATTAGCATCATCATCATCATCTTCATTAGCATCAATCATCATCAGAATCAATCATCATCATCATCAAATTCATCACCACCATCATCTTCATTAAGATCATCATCAACATTAGTATCATCATCATTAGCGTCATCATTAGCACCATCATCATTAGCATCACCTCATCATCAACTTCATCACCACCATCTTCATCATTAGCATCATCATCATCATTACCATGATCATCATTAGCATCATCATCATTAGCGTTACCATTAGCATCATCATCATCATAAGCATCATCATCATTAGCATCATCATCATTAGAGTCATCATTAGCATCATCATCATCAGTGTCATAATTAGCATCATAATCATTAGTCATCATTAGCATCATCATTATTAGCGTAATCATTAGCATCATCATCATTAGCATCATCATCATTAGCGTAATCATTAGCATCAACATTGTTAGCATCATCAACATTAGCGTCATCATGAGCATCATCATTAGTGTCATAATTAGCATCATAATCATTAGAGTCATCATTAGCATCATCATCATTAGAGTCATCATTAGCATCATCATCATTAGCATCATCATCATTAGAGTCATCATTAGCATCATCATAATTAGCATCATCATCATTAGCATCATCATCATTAGCATCATCATCATTAGCATCATCATTAGCATAATCATCATTAGCATCATCATCATTAGAGTCATCATTAGCATCATCATCATTAGCATCATCATCATTAGAGTCATCATTAGCATCATCATCATTAGAGTCATCATTAGCATCATCATCATTAGAGTCATCATTAGCATCATCATACTTAGAGTCATCATTAGCATCATCATCATTAGAGTCATCATTAGCATCATCATCATTAGAGTCATCATTAGCATCATCATCATTAGAGTCATCATTAGCATCATCATCATTAGAATCATCATTAGCATCATCATCATTAGCATCATCATCATTAGCATCATCATCATTAGCATCATCATCATTAGCATCATCATTAGCATCATCATCATTAGCATCATCACCATTAGAGTCATCATTAGCATCATCATCATTAGAGTCATCATTAGCATCATCATCATTAGCGTCATCATTAGCATCATCATTATTAGCATCATCATCATTAGCATCATCATCATTAGAGTCATCATTAGCATCATCATCATTAGAGTCATCATTAGCATCATCATCATTAGAGTCATCATTAGCATCATCATCATTAGAGTCATCATTAGCATCATCATCATTAGAGTCATCATTAGCATCATCATCATTAGCATCATCATCATTAGCATCATCATCATTAGCATCATCATCATTAGCATCATCATTAGCATCATCATCATTAGCATCATCATTATTAGAGTCATCATTCGCATCATCGTCATTAGAGTCATCATTAGCATCCTCATCATTAGAGTCATCATTAGCATCATCATCATTAGAGTCATCATTAGCATCATCATCATTAGAGTCATCATTAGCATCATCATCATTAGCATCATCATCATTAGCATCATCATTAGCATCGTCATCATTAGCATCATCATCATTAGCATCATCATTAGCATCATCATCATTAGCATCATCATCATTAGAGTCATCATTAGCATCATCATCATTAGCATCATCATCATTAGAGTCATCATTAGCATCATCATCATTAGCATCATCATCATTAGCATCATCATCATTAGAGTCATCATTAGCATCATCATCATTAGCATCATCATCATTAGCATCATCATCATTAGCATCATCATCATTAGAGTCATCATTAGCATCATCATCATTTGCATCATCATCATTAGAGTCATCATTAGCATCATCATCATTAGCATCATCATCATTAGCATCATCATCATTAGAGTCATCATTCGCATCATCATCATTAGAGTCATCATTAGCATCCTCATCATTAGAGTCATCATTAGCATCATCATCATTAGAGTCATCATTAGCATCATCATCATTAGAGTAATCATTAGCATCATCATCATTAGCATCATCATCATTAGCATCGTCATCATTAGCATCATCATCATTAGCATCATCATTAGCATCATCATCATTAGAGTCATCATTAGCATCATCATCATTAGCATCATCATCATTAGAGTCATCATTAGCATTATCATCATTAGCATCATCATCATTAGCATCATCATCATTAGAGTCATCATTAGCATCATCATCATTAGCATCATCATCATTAGCATCATCATCATTAGCATCATCATCATTAGCATCATCATCATTAGAGTCATCATTAGCATCATCATCATCATTTGCATCATCATCATTAGAGTCATCATTAGCATCATCATCATTAGCATCATCATCATTAGCATCATCATCATTAGAGTCATCATTAGCATCGACATCATTAGCATCATCATCATTAGAGTCATCATTAGCATCGACATCATTAGCATCATCATCATTAGAGTCATCATTATCATCGACATCATTAGCATCATCATTATTAGCATCATCATCATTAGCATCATCATCATTGGTGCCCCGCCCTGCCCAGTTGCAGAGCTACCACTTATATCGGTGACTATCAATTCCTTACTTATTCTAGTCTAACGAACATCAATATAGCAACAATGACGTCTACATTCCGACTCCCCTCCTGAAATATTAATATATACACACAATAGAACATACACAAGGCACTTTATACGGTTACATTAAAAAATTATTCCAAGATAAAATTTACCAGACATAATGTCATAATGCCCCGACAAAATATACCCCCAAAAATATCGCAGACAAAATATACATAGACAGAATATCCCAGACAAAAATTCCTAGACAAAATATACTCAGACAAAATGTTCCAAGACAAAATATCCCTACATAGCCAAAAATTAGGAAAACAGTTATAGTAATAGTAACAGAAAAATTGCTGAAGTAGTTTATGACAATCCCCTAGGAGATGACACGTTTTATGCAAACATAAGATGGAGATATGACATCTTGTATACAAACGTACCGAGGAGAGATACCGAGTGCCTAAGGCTATGAAAATAACACCTTTATTGTTCAAATTATTGTGTTTTCACAAACTAGAAAATTAAAATAACAAAGATAGGCTAGATTCGAAGTGTCACTAGACTAAGTTCATCTCTTATGTAAACATATTACCTTGACATTTGTGTGGTCATTATGTGCTTCTAAGATGAGCAACATGAGGGTCTCTGGAACAACCAAGGAACAAACAAGAAACAAGGAACGACCATTGTAAGGAAAAAACAACAACCAAACTCACGCAATGAATGGTGCAGGGGTAAAATATAAGGAAGATAATATTTGGCTCTAGGTTGTTAGTTCAGCGGTTCTTAATCAGTAGTGCATTGTATTCGAGTAGTATTTCAGTTTAGAGATTTCTAGTATGGTGTCATACTATGTGGACATTTTAGTTAAGTGATTCGAAGGACTTCCAAGATATTCGTAAGTAGTTGAGAGATTTGAAGGACTTCCAAGCCATTCGTGAGTTATAAATTCGTTCATATTTAGAATTATTTATTGGGTGACTTTGTCCATCGAAGCTAGTGGCCAGCTGCCAAGTGTTACATTAACATTTTAGCGTTACATTTTTGGGAAGGTTTTCTATGAAAATGGCAACATTTATTACATAGCAGAAAGGTTGTAGTAAATTTGTTTTAGGGGAGTTTATGTTTGTGAAACACAGATCTGAAGCTGGTGGGAAAGAGATCTGGTGGAAATGTGTGATATAAAATTATTGAAACTCTTGGTGATAATATAGTTTTAGAGCAAGGTGAACATGATCATGCACCTGTACATGGCAAAGTTTCAAAATGGTAAAAATGGAGCAACGTGCTGAAAACACAGAAGACGTTACCAGGAACACTGTGCAACATGCTTTAAAACAAGTATCAAGCCAGCATGAACATCATCTAACTCAACAAGAATATTTAACTAGAGATATTTGCAGACATTGTCACCGAAATGGAATCAATGATCAACACATTGACGAATATAGAAACGTAATAGACGAAAGTCTGTTTTTGCGTGTGAAAAGGTCAGATTTCATTGTTCGCAGCACAGGAATATGTTGATTTTCTTTCTCAGAGCAGACATTGGATTGCTGATGGAACATTCCGAGTTACCCCAGATAGATTCGATCAACTGTGTGCGATCCATGCATTTGAGAATGGTCAAATAATCCCATGTGTGTATCCCATGTGTCTATTGGAAGCGAAGCAATGTACCGTCGCCAGCTTCAGCATATCATAGAACTGGGACATAACAGAAATGTAGCTCCATCTTCAATAGTTCTTGATTTCGAATTAGCTGCAATTAAAGCGCTTGAATATGCATTTCCACGAGCTCAAGTATCAGGGTGTTATTTTCACTTTATCGAAAACGTTTGACGAAAACTACAATCTGAGGGTAAAAAGGCGTTGTAGTTTAACTCTGATGAAATTATTCAATAAATGTCAAACAACTTATGACTTTGACATTAGTACCAGGAACATATGTGATTACTGTTTTCGAACAACTCACCAATATTGATAGTTTTTCAGATCTGTAATTCCTCATTGATTACTTCGAAGATTTCTAGATTGGACGGTTAGTCGTGGGCGCCTGTCGCAGCCTCGATTTCCAGTGAGCCTTTGGCATCAACACAATCGTGACATGAATCAACTGTCAAGAAGCAACAATACCGTTGAAGGTTGGCACATTGCATTTAATTCAATGGTGAACGTATCTCATCAAACGGCATCAAGACTTGACCGGAAAGTTACTGCAACAACAACATACATCTGCACTGTTGAGAAGTCCGATTGCCACTGGTAAACCAACAACAAAGAAACGAAAAGTTTACCAACGTGTTGAGGATACTATTAAAACAATGGTTGAACGATACGATCCAGCAGAGCCTATCAACTTCTGAAAAATCATAGTACGTGTTTTGGTTAACTCAATCAAAGACCTTACATTCAAGTCTATCATATATGAGACAATAAATATCATTTGAAGACTTTATTTTAGACTCGATGAGCATGATTGTGAAAGTTCAGGCGGGATACATTCGGGAATAGTGGCTGGATGCAGTGAAGAATTCAAGTTTGCGTAAAGTGACTTCCATGTTTGTGCCGGGACATGCTGGAGTCTGGGGTAATGAGAGAGCAGATAGGTTGGCCGCACACGCTGCTACTACGGCTGTTGGTGGAGCGATGGATCGGGCAGAAATTTTGAACGCCCTACGGGAAAACTCACAGGCAAATGACTGTATAAGCGACGATGACTCTTGTTCCATGACTAGAATAAAGGAATTTGGTTTGAAATGTGGTGTCGCTAGAACTGAGCGGTTTCGTGGGCAAGAAAGAATGATGGTCAATCAACTGCTTACTTGGGACCATCAGTCAACGTGTAATGGCGGCTACACTCAAGGAGAGATCTGTGCACCTATGGACTTGTCCGGAGTGCAGTGACGAAGATCTATCGACTAACTAACTAACTATTATAATTATTTACTAGTTTTATTGTTTATTAATGTTTATTACATCTTGTTATGAAATATTTTATATATTATCTTTATGTTTAGTCTTGGGTATATCTTGTATGGTATAATTTGTCTAGGAATATTTTGTCTTGGAATATTTTGTCCGGTATATTTTGTCTGGGAATATTGTATCCTAGGAATATTTTGTCTGGGTGTACTTTGTCCGGTTTATTGTGTCATGTGAATATTTTGTCTGGTTATTGTTGTCCGGAATATTTTGTCTGGTTACACTTTCTACACATTCCAGTTGTTAGAAATTCACTTTTAAATAATACACAATACAAAAGAAAAAAATCTCAATAGATATAGATAAAGATATATTAAATCGGATATTCTTCATCGTGTGGAATGTTGCATGTGCCTGGGCAATTATACATTTGACTTCTTTAATACACCTCCCCTCGGATGTTATTACTATACCCATTTGAATATGTTGACTTGCTTGAGACTGATACCATCTACTTTGATGTTGCATTCTGGGTGACATTTATTCTTTGATATTACCATTATTTTAGTTTTTCTGTTATCCAGACTAAGGTCTTTGTTTTCACTTTCTTTTGCAATAGTATTCATCATTTCTTGTAACTGTGTTTCATTTTCGGCTATCAAAACTGTATCAAAGTCGTTTATGGTAAAGATCTGAGAATAATAAGGAATACATATTGGTAACATAGAGCAGCCATACGAATAGATAACTAAACGGGATCATTTCAACACACCAAACAGGGTTGTGTACTGTCACCCGATCTGTTCAATGTATACAGTAAAATAATATTGAGATCCATACATGATATGCCAGGAATAATAGTTATATATCAAGTGACATATTCTTTCCAGAACGTTGTCTTCGTCGTGGATACTCTATAAACCTCTCTCTGTCAAGGGTGAGTAAGCCTGCATTGGCCAGAGACATATACATGCATTCTTCGATGTTGCTGCCCATTGTCTTTTTGGTCTTCCTCTTCTTCTCTCGCCTGGCGCTCTGCCATCTAGAATTAGCCTTTCAATACAATCATGATGATCAAGTTCCCAAAATACCATAGCTTCCTTCTTATAATGGTATTTAGAATTGACCCTTCTTTTAGTTTCAGTAACTTCGAAATTTCAATGTTCTTCTTTTTCTCTGTCCATGATATTCGTAGAATCTTTCTGCAGTTCTTCATTTCAAATGAATTTGTTCTTTTGGATCTTGATTCTTGACTAGAAATTGTTTGGATATTGTCTTGTTTAAAGCCCAAGTCTCGCATCCATATCTTGCCACTGGAAAAACACATGATCTTGAAAGGGTTACTTTAGTGTCGTTATTACTACTTTGCTATAGCTTTCTCATTTGTATTAATTTGAGTGTTGCAATTTTGAGTCCTCTTCAAATCTCGATAGAATAATCTCCAGAACTGTTTATATTCGCTCCAAGATATTCGAATTTGTTTACACATTCTAGTTCTATATTGTATAGGGCCTATGTTGATTATTGGTTTGATCTTTGTTTTATCTGTTGTCATAATTTCTGTTCTCGTGCATTTAAATTTAGATTTTAGATCTCGATGTATTTCTTTGCTGTTGTGATTACCTATTTCAGTCCCTCATAATGTATAGTAAGGAGGACTGTATCACCTGCATATCTTATTTCTGGATTCTTGTATCCACTGATATTTATTGGATGTAACTCATTTTCCTCTAGTTCTACTCATACATTTCGCATTATATTCTGCATAGATGTTAAAATGATAATGGGATAGAGTGCACCTCTGTCTCACTCCACTTTGAACAGCGAACCACTCAGCTGTTTCACCCTCCACTCTTACTGCTGCTTGTTGTTCGTGATATAGTGTGTCCATAAGATGTATTAGATGTTCATCAAATATGTGCAGAACATCTTATATATCATCATCATGTGTCAAGAACTGCCTGCTCAAAGTTAAACGGATGATTTCATCATCATCATGTGTCATCGTCTACCTGCTCAGTTAATGGAAATATTTCATCATCATCACGTGTCAGGACCTACCTGCTCATAGCTAAAGGGATTCTTTTATTTCATCATCATCTGTACAATCTACAGCACTTTAATTTTTAGGTAGTTGTATGAACACTGATGATTTTAGGTCTTTAGGTATGTGACCTGTTTCGTATATGTCATTGCAAAGTTGTGTGATAGTTTTCACACCAGATTCATCTAATGTTTTTAATATGTCTAATGTTATGTTGTCAACGCCACAGTCTTTCGATATTTTATTAATATATTCCCTTTATTACTTCTAATTTTAGTATTACTGGACTATCACTAATTGTATTGTCATTTCTCGCTTTGTTGGTCTCCACACAGATCTATCACATATGCCAAGCTTGTCATTATTTCTGTTTTATCAATTATAACTTATCCTCTGTTATTTCTCATGCAGCAAAACCTGATTATATTACTGTTATTATTTATGATTTGTCTTACTTCCTTGTATATTTCTTTGGTCTAGAGTTAAAGAGGTATCTACTCTGTTTTCCTGCATTGTGTTCCCGACCATGTTCTATTGTGATTCTGCGCGTGTGACGTATTAATCTGTATAGCAATTAATATTTTGGGGTTTTCTGGCTTTATGTCTTTCTGAAATGTTACCTCTTATTTGCTCTGCCATCCGTTAGTTTGTCTATTGCTTTTCTCTATGATTTTTTATTTGCTATATTAATATGTTTTTCCCATTTGATATCCTACTTATTGTCTAGTTTTTTTCTTATTGGTTCTCCCTTCTGTGTTACTTCATGCACTCGATCTTTAAATGTGTATATCTTTTGTATCTCATGATCTCTAAACATCATGTTTTTGTATATCTGATTGTTTCTGCGCTCATACTTGTGCATCTTGATTTCTTGTATGCTTTGTCTTCTTAAGCTTTACAAATATTTTATATTAGGCGGACACAGAAAATCCTGGATTAATAACTTCAATGAATGGCCGGGACATGATTTTTCTACACCCCTCCGAATGGCTGAGGATAGAAATGATGGAGGGATTTTTTTAGCTTATCTCAAGCTCAAAAGGGTTCAAAAGTCGTAGAAGATTGACTTCACTGTACTCAGTATCCCATATGTACTCCGTCACTCTCAACAAAGCGGCACGCCGCATTCCGAGAGTACAACTCATAGCACGTAACTCCGTAGCTTCAAGTGATCATCCCCAGGGATCGTCGAAAAATCCACCTTGTAAATAAGACGACACTAGGCGGATTCGAACTCATGACCTCTTGAACACAATTTCTGATATCTCAAGTGTGATACCCTACGATTACCCTATTATTGGTATTATTATTATTGTAATTATTATTATTATTATAATATTCTACATATCACTGAATTGTGGTCAGATCTGATCGTGTGTCTTAGATTTCTTTACATTATTTCTAAATCTCTTGTTGATCATGATACAATCTCTGATTCCTCTTTCTGTCTTCAGGGTTTTTTCGTGTATATTTTTGTATGTTTTCTTATTTTAAAACAACGTGTCACATACAGTACAAATTACTCTCCTCACAGATGTGTATGTCTTACTCCTCTGAAAGTTCTTGTACATAGTCCAATCTTTCATACTATGTTTTTGTATCTTTCTTTGGTTACTTTCACATTAATGTCTCACATCACTATCAGAATGTATGTTGATTTTACTGGTTTAAGTAGATGTTCTAGTTCTACGTATTAGTTTTCTAATTCTTATTCAGTTTTGTCTTTAGTTGGTGCATATGTTTGTATAATGACTTCAATAGTTTCATTGTTCAGATGGTTTGTATTTGATCTTTTTACTTTCATTATTCTAACAATGTCTAATGACATTTCATTACTGCGGCTCCCAAGAAATACCACCTATCGGTCGCAACAACTAAACACAGAAACACTGCATCACTAATATAGTAAAGTGATGATGGCAACTCGGAAAATAAGATTAAGCGAAGACTCGAGATGGCGATGGCTCCATGGCAAAGTTGAATATGATTTGGAAAGGAAAGATCAGTATTACAGTAAAGATCAATCTATTCAGATCGCTAGTGTTAAGTCTAATTTTATACGGATGTGAACGTTGGACACTCAATCCAGACATAGAAAGAAGGATAAAACCTTTGAATACAGGTGCTCCAAACTCTTGTTAAGAATTACTTATATAGAACACAAGACAAATATATTTACCCGGCAACAAATAAACAAACTTGCAGGATATCAGAAGCCACTTTTGGCAGTGGTGAAAAGGCGTACACTTGCTTAGTGTGGACATGTAACGAGACACGACACGCTTTCTAAAATTATTTTGCAAAGAACAGTCGAGGGTCGAAGAAGGAGGTAAGAGAAAATTCGGGATTGATAAAAACAAGAATGGTCTAAGCATTTTTTTCAGACTCCTTTGAATCGCTGAGGATATAGTTGTTTAAAGATAATTTTGTGCTGATGTATGCAGTGTGACATCACTGACAACTATAGATCTTATTATTATTATTATTATAATTATTATTATTATTATTATTATAAAGTACTGTATGAATATGGCGCTATACAGATCTAGATAAACAGTCAGCATAAATAGATAGATGGATGGATGGGTATATATATATATATATATATATATATATATATATATATATATATATATATATATATATATATATATATATATATATAGCGAGAGAGAGAGAAAGAGAGAGAGATACACAGACAGCGATAAAGATATTTATATTGCAAATAACATCGATAAGTACAATGACAACAATATAGATAAATGAAACAGATCTCAAGACCAAATCTGATTTATTGATATCAAAGATTGAAATCAATTTATTATGTCATTTATTTCGAAGAGATAGCAAGGTATATGGAAACGCTGTACCATACGTTTTCCCAAAAAACCACAAATCCGTAGAATGCTCTTCGTGACAGAAATGATGCCACGGTAGTTAAACCGATGTCAGCAGCTACTTCCAGTGAATAACTAAAACTTGCATGTGAGGTGGAAAATTCATTATTCTGCCAAAAGCCAACCTGTAATGCTCCATTAAGGATAAACACAACAAAAGTGTCAGAAAGATAATTGATAAAATAGGTTATATCTTGGTCAACAGTAATTTGAAGTACTGCATCACTTAATGCGAATGAACTGGCGTAATATTGCTGAACTTGTTCGTTGCCTGAGACCGAACCAACCTGTAATGATATAAATAAGAGACTAAACATTACAAAAATGTGACATGTCGATGGGATTATTCTTTTCTACTTATTTGTCTCCCCATGTGACTGCTATTTATTCTGCTATTGGTCATGTATAGAATGTTTTATTATAGATCGTTGTTAAGTTTCACATAACTCGATTAACAGAGATGCAACACTTGTATGGCAGATTGGTTATTGATCTGATTATAACCTACAACAATGGAAACATTCCGATACCATCACAACTATTCCAGGTCTATATGTCAAGATCTTCTTTAGACAAGTGACATCCACTAAACTGTAACAATTCAGATATATGACTTTCTATGTTCGTTCTCAAACTCCTGCTGGTTTACGGGATGTAGTCAGTAGAACAGTATGTGATGTGGCATGGTTTACAGCTTGACTGCGATATGTCTACATCTTTCCGCCCGATCTATTCGACATCCGTATGGATGATCTGGAACTTTGATATATGTGGTAGGACAGACTTCACCAAAACCTCCTTAGTTGTGTCTTATGACACGCGTTGCAGTTAAAAGTGTTGTTATTCTTCCTGGTATTGTAACACATAAGAGATTTAAGATATGAAGAATTGAAACATTCAGATATACGTTGCGTAAATATATTACACTGGGCGCATAGAGACCAAAAGTACAACTATAACCAGTGTGGACTCGAGTCTAGGAACGAAAAGGGCGTGACTTCAATTGTAAAAAATAAGAAGAATTCAATTGTCCCGTATCAAACAATTACAAACAAAGAAATTGTTTGAGGAATAATGGGTTAAAATGTGAGGACACAATACTCATTATTTTCTTTGCAATAGATTGTCAAGAATAAGTTCTTTAAAATAAATGCTGAATCGTTCAACGAATTCGTTAGTTGAATTCTTTAATCTTGAGTACTCCAGTACTCAGAACATTGCCAAGAATGATATTTTTGTAATGAAGATTATATTTGTCAATAATTACTTATGTGTCTCATAATATTCTCAAGAATGAAGTCTTTGAAATAGAGATCTGATCGTTCAACAACTATTGCAGACTCGTAACACTGTCAAGAATGATATCTTTGTAAGGGGTTATCCACAAACTATGTCAACAATTCGTGGAAAAGGATATGAGAAATGTTGATGTTAACGAAACAGGTTTTTATAAACCACTTAAATTATGTGAATTTGATCAACATTTCTAGAAATATAAGAATATTATGTCGTCTTTTCGAACTATTTCAGACCATTCTTGGACGGGTGTCGGGGCATATGCTGGGGGCTGGGAGAATGTTATTGACATAATTTAAGACAGGGGTCTCTGAATTACTGTCAAGCTGTTGACAGGGGGGAGGGAGAGGAGTCAAAGATTGTCAAAAAATTGCTGACGTAATTTATGGACAACCCTCTAATAAAGATTAGATTACATAACATGATCAAGAATGAAGTCTATGAAATAAAGATGTGATCTTTCAACAACTGCTTCTGCTGCTCATACCATGGTCAAGAATGAAGTCTATGAAATAAAGATGTGATCTTTCAACAACTGCTTCTGCTGCTCATAACATGGTCAAGAATGAAGTCTATGAAATAAAGATGTGATCTTTCAACAACTGCTTCTGCAGCTCATAACATGGTCAAGAATGAAGTCTTTGAAATAAAGATGTGATCTTTCAACAACTGCTTCCGGAGCTCATAACATGGTCAAGAATGAAGTCTTTGAAATAAAGATGTGATCTTTTAACAACTGCTTCTGCTGCTCATAACATGATCAAGAATGAAGTCTTTGAAATAAAGATGTGATCTTTCAACAACTGCTTATGCAGCTCATAACATGGTCAAGAATGAAGTCTGTGAAATTGGTACTTTATTGTTCACTCACAACTACACCGTCTCATTATGTTGTTTATTTTGAAGGTATTGTACCATCTGTGAGGAAATAAAATATCAACGCCTGATCGTCTGCGAATAGCAATTCGTTAATGAAGTTACTGTTTTCTTTGCCTCCGTTTTCTTGTACATGTTGGATTTCGTGTTCTATTGCGCTTAAGTTTTCTTTGATTATTTTGTTTATATAGATGTTAAATGGGAGCAGAGATATTACGGATCCCTGTCTGACTCCAGATGTTATTATGAATGTTTCTGTCATTCCTTCTGGTGGTTTTACTCTTGCTTCGCATCTCTAATATACTGGTTGATGTTTTCGAGGAGTTGGCCGTGGATCCCGAATTCTTCAAAGTAGATCCACAGTATGTCTCTGTTAACGCTGTCCAATGCCTTTTCTTGGACGATAAATGTGATGTTCAGTTGATTGTTGTATTCTATTTTCTGTTGTAGGATACATCTAGGATACGATTGTTGAATATAGGCACTGCTATAAATGATACATCTAGGATACGATTGTTGATTGTAGACATTACTAAAGATGATACATCTAGGATACGATTGTTGATTGAAGACATTATTATAGATGATACATCTAGGATACGATTGTTGAATATAGGCACTACTATACATTATACATCTAGGATACGATTGTTGAATATAGGCACTACTATAAATGATACATCTAGGATACGATTGTTGAATGTAGGCACTACTATAGATGATACATCTAGGATACGATAGTTGAATATAGGCACTACTATAAATGATACATCTAGGATACGATTGTTGATTGAAGACATTACTATAAATGATACATCTAGGATACGATTGTTGAATATAGGCACTACTATACATGATACATCTAGGATACGATTGTTGAATATAGGCACTACTATAAATGATACATCTAGGATACGATTGTTGAATGTAGGCACTACTATAGATGATACATCTAGGATACAATTGTTGAATGTAGAGATTATTATAGATGATACATCTAGGATACGATTGTTGAATGTAGGTAAAACTATAGATGATGCATTTAGGATACGATTGTTGAATGTAGACATTACTATAGATTATTTTAGATGATACATCTAGGATACGATAGTTGAATGTAGACATTACTATAGATGATTTAGATGATACATTTAGGATACGATTGTTGAATGTAGGTAAAACTATAGATGATGCATCTAGAATATGAATGTTGTTTTGTATGTCTGTGCGTTCGTCCATCACAAGTGATGATGACAATTTTTTACATCCACTTTTGAAAATTAAGTTATAATGACCATTCATAATAGTTCGTAGATGGCTCATGATCCCTATTCGAGCTGTAAATGTTATTGGACAGTTTGGATATGGAATGACCACTGTAGGCGGATTTTGGTCTATCCGTGACTTTCTAGCTACTCTCCGCTGTTGGGCTGCAGCATTTCTCATCTTTTCAGCTGATGCGCTCTTTTTGACTGTAGAGCGTCATGTAGATCTATTTTGTGCAAGTTCTTCCCATGTGTCTTGGTCTATTTCAAACGCTTTCAGTGAAGTCTTTAACGACTCCTTGTAGCGCTTATTTTGGCCACCTTGAGATCTTTTACCCTTCTCCAGTTGGAGAAGTATCTTTGGCAGGCGATAGTCTGGCATATAAATGTATGTACTACTATAGATGATACATCTAGAATACGAATGAAGAATTTGGTATTCAATTTTGCATGTGTAGGACTGGCATCTGAGAGACAGATATAGGAATGTGTTCAACCAGTGAACCATGGAACCATCAGCAGGTATTACACTTTGATGTTTTCTTGAACATAATAAGCAATTATGTGTTTGACCGGAATGCAGTAACGTCGTCTTATAATCAATATGAAATGTTTCAGAAGACAACAGGTGGGCTTTTTTCTTCTTCAACATTGACTCTCAACTCCCGTTGGAGTTCATTTGTAACAGGACAATGGTCTTACAAGATTTCCAAGTGGATGTAGTCGAGAGAATGGAAATGCGTTGTGTTGCCGTGTTAATTGCGCCAATAGCCCAACACATCAGTCTTCGGTGGTAGACGGGATTTGAACCCAGTACATTCAGCTGGACCCTATTCACCTCGCAATTTAGTCAACACATTTTCTGTATTCGAACAATCTGCATGTTTATTCATTATATTATCAATGTTTTGCAATATGTTTACAGTATATAATAATTACCATTGTCACTATCGTAATTTATTGGGAACGAAAAAAACAAGTCTTCATGCATGTATTTTCAGTATCTGATAAAGTCTAAAATGTCTGCTAACAGTATAATACTTTATATCAAATATTTGTCGTATCAAATTAATGATGAAGAAATTTTATTCTACTGGCAGCATCAACAAATGTTGGAAAGTTAATAAAAGAAAATTATGATCATGTCACCGCAATAGTTGTAAATATTTTCAGAAATAATAACTTCACTTACCATACAGTGGCAGCCATATTGGTTTTAAAATAATGGAAGTCCAATTGGTATTTTCATGTAGGTAATCTGTTTATGGAATTACAAATATATTCTAAACTAAGAAAATTTGGTTCATTACGGCAAGACGTGTCTACTTTTCCACAATATATGGTATTCATTTTCTTTTGCTGGAAGAAATTAGCAATATTGTATGTAGAACCCTTTACTACCCGGTTAAGACCCGGTGCAATAAGCTCTAGACTATCCCCGTTTAAAATTAGAGGAATGTTTGCTGGAAGAAATATTTGAAGACTGGAATGTTGTTCTTCTTCATGAATTCTCACTCTCCAGCTGTTTAACAGGATATTGTCTGAATAAGAGAATACATTTTGTCTTCGCTTTCAGCTTGATTTCGATTGATGCATCTTTCGCTACAACACATCTGATTTCAGTATGACTTTCCAACCTCATAAAGGCGTTATTAAAGGCTTTGGCTTCCATCTCGATTGTATTTGGTACTAACAACCTATGCGGGAAAAAAGCTGCCCTGCTTAGTCCCACTCTTGATAAATGTCCGTGTTCAAACTGTCGCACATCATGTGTCTATATGAATGCCGATGTTAAGAAAGATACTCAACAGTCTGTGCGTGTATGAATGGCTATCTTAAGATAGACACACATCAATTCTCTACCTGAATGAATGCTTATGTAAAGAAATATAAACAATAGTCTGTGCCAGAATATAATGCTCATGTTAAGATAGATACACAAGTAGGAATATACCTGTATGTATGTAATATACCTGTATGTATGTAATATACCTGTATGTATGTAATATACCTGTAGGAATGCCCATGTTAACATTTCCGTACATTTATGAACAGTCGTTACATTTATGAACAGTCGGTACATGTATGAACAGTCGGTACATGTATGAATATCCATATGCTAAGAGGTAAACAACAGTCTGCACCCATATTCAGAAAATATAAAAGATACTAGTTCCTGTGTGAATATCCACAAAATGAGAGGTACAAACAGGCTGCACTGTGGATTAAACATCGACTATTTATGTTCAAACACAGGACACTGCCAAACAATAAACATTACCACAAATACAGAAGAACAAACAACGCTTATACTCACTAAGGCAAAACAAGCAATGGTGAGAAGTACAATTCCGTTCATGTTTCTGGATCTGTCTGTGCGAGTAGATTACTGAATCTGTGCAAGTAGACTGCTGAATCTGGATAAAACTAAGCTGAAATACCCAGCTTTTTATACACGTTCGTCTAAATGAAAGCTAATTTTTCATCTACAGATGTGTCATTGTAAATCATAGTTAACAATGCTTAAAGTCAGATATATTTGACACATGTTTCACGCTTGACAATTATCTGTTTTATGTTGTGTTGATATTTTCTTGTTTACCGAGTACACAAAATCTTGTGCGACAGTTTGCTCACATTCTTCGATTTCATTATCTATCTCTACGTCGTCTTCTGAAACAGGGATTCTGAATTCTGTAAACTCGGACTCATCGAGTTTTTATCAAAAGTTGTCGGTCAAATAGTGGTTTTTGAAAGGACGTGAAATGTATTATAAGTGCAATTTAGGGGATCTCAGTGTCGCAGAAGTTGAGCTTTTGTATTGTGTTCAAAAGGTATCTGCTTGGATTGAGCTGTGATATCTTGTTCTAGAGGTATCGGGTTGGATCGAGAACCGTGATGTCGTGTGCTCAACAGGTATCGGGGTAGATAAAGAAATGTGATGTCTTGTGTTCAACAGGTACCGGTATGGATAAAGAGCTGTGATATCTTGTGTTCAACAGGCATCCGGTTTGGATAAAGAACCGTGATGTCTTGTGTTCAGGAGGTATGTACCATAAGACCTACGGTCATGTTGGTCATGTCGGACCTATAGTTAGGTTGGTTATGTCTGACCTACGGGTATGTTGCTCCTGTCAGACATACGGTCATTTTTGTCCTGTCAGACATACGGTCATTTTTGTCCTGTCAGACATACGGTCATTTTTGTCCTGTCAGATCTACGGTTATGTTGGCCCTGTCAGACGTACGGTCATGTTGGTGCTGTTATTGTAGAACATGACTGTAGTTTATTTTCTTGTATTTTTGTCATCTTTCATGTTTCCGAGACATATATTATTATTGTTATCACATTTGTATGACAGATCCTAAACCTTATGTGTTTGTCGATATCCTTCGCTCTACAAATGTTTAGTTTCAAAACAAATCCCACTCCCCTGTGGGGCGTGGATCCAATGTTAGGAAACATTGCATACATGGTCGTCCCACATGGTCCATTAAATAGTATTTACTCTCTGTACCTCAATTTTTTATCCAATCTATCACATTGTGGACAAGAGACAATCCTGTGGTAATCTAGTTCTTATTTGAAAACTTTCAGTTAGCTTACAATCATGCACTACATTACATGTACTTACACCATACATAGCTTTCAATAGGTTGAGGCGTTTGTGTGTGATGTTATAGTGATTCAAGTCTCCATACAATTTTCCGATGTACACCGTCGAAATGATCTCTCATGGTGCACACAAGTAATAAACAAAATGTACCCAAGTGTTTTTTCACTGACTGTTGCAATACGTGTGACAGTGTAAATATATAGTTTTATAATTATTATTATTATTATTATTATTATTATTATTATTATTATTATTATTATTATTAATGCTAGTGTTATTTATTACTACTAATATTATTTTACCACGTGTCTGGATGACCCAAAAGGGGAGCACGAATAATAAAATTGCCTCATATCATACAATTAGTAAGAGTAGAAAGATGCCGTTAAGGGAGGGGGGGGGGAATTCGGTTTAATAACCGACTCTATGATCTCCTCTGTAAGGAATCGTATTAAAGACACATTCCTGAACCGCTTGGAGGGGGTCAACTCTTTCATCATGAAGCTTGCCTGGAGGCTGTGAGTAAGTCACAGTAACATTCCCTACAGAGTAGAAGATTATAGTATATCGTATTGCATCCTACAGCCACATTAAGTCAAAGAATCATCTGGGACTTGCAGAAACTCCAGGAAACCATATTAACAAGACTGTAAAAGACACACTATATAGATATGAAAGTAAAACTAAACCGCTTGTCATAGATAATAAGAATGGCAAAGTCATACTCCATAGGGTTTCTACCATTATTATTATTATTATTATTATTATTATTATTATTATTATTATTATTATTATTTTTTCCACAATTATTCGACATGAGCAGGTTATAGATGTGACTTGCGAGTTATGTCTGTGATACAATTAGTTACAAGATATCATCTACTTCAAATTTGTGGTAAGGGATCACTGATACAATTAGTTACAAGATATCATCTACTTCAACTTGTGGCAAGGGATCACTGATACAATTAGTTACAAGATATCATCTACTTCAAATTTGTGGTAAGGGATCACTGATACAATTAGTTACAAGATATCATCTACTTCAAATTTGTGGTAAGGGATCACTGATACAATTAGTTACAAGATATCATCTACTTCAACTTGTGGCAAGGGATCACTGATACAATTAGTTACAAGATATCATCTACTTCAACTTGTGGCAAGGGATCACTGATACAATTAGTTACAAGATATCATCTACTTCAAATTTGTGGTAAGGGATCACTGATACAATTAGTTACAAGATATCATCTACTTCAAATTTGTGGCAAGGGATCACTGATACATCTACGTACAAAATATCATTTACTTCAACTTGTGGCAAGGAATCACTGATACAACTAGTTACAAGATATCATCTACTTCAAATTTGTGGCAAGGGATCACTGATACAATTAGTTACAAGATATCATCTACTTCAACTTATGGCAAGGGATCACTGATACAACTAGTTACAAGATATCATCTACTTCAAATTTGTGGCAAGGTATCACAGATACAACTAGTTACATGATATCATCTACTTCAAATTTTTGGCAATGGATCACTGATAATTGTCTATTTGAGTCCCATTAGTAAACTTCCAAATAACAGCCAACACTAAGCAATGTTCACTATCAAGCCAGCAAATAAAGGGTAGGGATTCCAACTCCTTTCCACTTACAAGGTCAGAATGTAACACTGAACACGAGACAACAAACGATACCAGCGGGTAAATTCGTACCACACCCCTTGCTGGCTCTACAAAATACAGTAATACAAAATGCCACATAACCGATGAAAAGTTCTGTTTTAGTGAAACCCCCTTCCCTACCGTATCCCCCGTCCTTTCTTTATAAGACAATACATCATCCAAGTTGTATACAAACATTGACACATGAAACAAAGAAGTTCGAACCGACGTGAACTCTATCTCACAACACCTGGTTCTACACTAGTATTCTCAAAGTCTTAATCCTGTTATGATTTGATCTGTACGCGTGACTCAGGAATCTTGTTACAATTTATTCTAACCAGTGGCGTAACTACTGATCAGAAACCATGCTATAATCAAATAAGTCTTCGATATGGAGGAGACAATATAAAATCCTTCTTCTTCAAGTCCATACCATGTAGCCTTGGTTATCATGTCTTTCCACTGCCTTCACTTTCGTGTGCTGTCAATCATTTCCAGAAACCGATGTTCTGCCATGTCACAAAGCTAGGTTTTCAAGCATCTTCTCTCCTGGTCTTGCCCTACTCAGTTGCTCTTTAACTTACCTGTTGTTACAATGTGTTCATTCTTTTCGTTTCTTATGGTGTCTCAAAAACATGCGCACTGTCTCTTTCTGATGCGGATAAGAATATGTCATTTTTTTAATATTACCTTCTTTCAAAATATTGTTATTTGCTTTATTATTTGCCACTGTGTTCTTAATATTCTTCTATAAAAACACATATCTGCTGTTTCTATATAATTTTTCACTATTCTGCTGATTTTCCAAGGTCGACTTCCATACATCAGAACTGGTTATATATAACTTCTAAGAACGCTCTCACCTCAATTGACAAAGATATAGTACAGAGGATGGTCTTCATCCTGTGAAATGTTAACTTTTACCTGGACTATTCTACATTTGACTTCTTTAATACATCTTCCAACTGATGTTACTAATAAACCTAAATATTTGAATATGTTGATTTGTTTCAGACTAGTACTATCTACTTTGGTGTTGCATTCTGGATGACATTTATTCTTTAATATTACCATTACCTCAGTTTTTCTGTTATTCAGACTGAGTCCTTTGTTTTTACTTTCTGTTGCAATGATATTCATCATTTTTTTAAATTGAGTTTTATTTTCTACTATCAAAACTATATAATTATCATATCGCAGGTTGTTTATATTATGCCTTCCAACAGGTATTCCTGTATATCTTGTATTGATCTCATCATTATTTCACTGTATAAATTTAACAGATCGGATGACAGCACAAAACTTTGTCTAACCCCTTGTTTGATGTGTTGAAGTGTTTCTGTTTGGATGTTGTTTGTTATGGCTGCTCTTTGTTGCCAAATATTCTGTATTATTCTCAGATCTCTACCATCAATTTTTAATATTTTTCAATCTTACCTATAGTACTTACGTAGAAAACAAGAGGATTTTCAATATTACATAATACACGGGTGTGTTTTCGGGGATGAAATAAAATTTAAAAATAGCAAGACAGAGACATGTCATGCAAGTAGTAGGAGGCAGCTGAGGTAGTTTGAGGGCTGATATGAATATCGCATCCCATAAGTCAAAATAACCGAAATAGAACAAGAACAAGATGGGAAGATTCAATCAGAGAGATTGTTAAAATACCACGGCCTAACCATGACACACACGTGCATCAAAGATGGCCAAAGGCAGAAAACTTCAACTCCCAACTACGCCTAAGAGCATTATGGAAAAGACAATAAATATATATATTCTTTTACAGATAAAGTGGTTTTTACATTCTTAGCATACTACCATCAGATAGTGTCCCTAAAAATACATTGCTATACAGACACAATGGATACAAAGTCAGGGGCAGACTATGCATAAGATGGTTTACAGAAATAAAACAATCAACGAGAACAAACAATAGCAAGCACACAAAAAGGCTATCACCAGAGAACCTTTCTACCTCTGAAGCTGCAATACACATTGTTTATTGTCCATTCCCAAGTGAATGATAGTTATCTGTCTGTCTGTCTATCTATCTTCATAATTACCTACCCGCCTACCTACATACATACATACCTACATATCTGCCTATCTGTCTGTCTGTCTGTATGTATATCTATCTATCTATCTATCTATCTATCTATCTATCTATCTATCTATCTATCTATCTATCTATCTATCTATCTATCTATCTATCTATCTATCTATCTATCTATCTATCTATCTATCTATCTATCTATCTATCTATCTATCTATCTATCTATCTATCTATCTTGTATCTATCTATCTATCTATCTATCTATCTATCTATCTATCTATCTATCTATCTATCTATCTATCTATCTATCTATCTATCTATCTATCTATCTATCTATCTATCTATCTATCTATCTATCTATCTATCTATCTATCTATCTATCTATCTATCTATCTAATCTATCTATCTATCTATCTATCTATCTATCTATCTATTTATCTATCTATCTATCTATCTATCTATCTATCTATCTATCTATCTATCTATCTATCTATCTATCTATCTATCTATCTATCTATCTATCTATCTATCTATCTATCTATCTATCTATCTATCTATCTATCTATCTATCTATCTATCTATCTATCTATCTATCTTTCTATCTATCTATCTATCTATCTATCTAATCTATCTAATCTATCTATCTATCTATCTATCTATCTATCTATCTATCTATCTATCTATCATCTGTCTGTCTGTCTATTTATCTATGTTCCTTCAGCGCCGAATTCGATGCGTAAGGCAGAAACAATAGCTCTCCAGTTCGAGCGATGTGATGCTACTGTATGTAATTGTTGTATGTTGTTGAGACCCATAGACATAGGCCTACTTCTTTGATGGTTGTTCTGCGAAGAGTCTCTTGGTCTTCCTCTTTTTCTTTTGCTATATGGTACCCATATGGTACCCATTTTAATGCTTGTAGTAACAGGCTATTTTTATTCATTCTAAGTACATGTCCGATATAAGTACATCGATAAAATTCATGGAGGTGTATAAAGCGAAAATAATTTTTGTAAACACATCCACGCCACGAAGAAACAAAACTTGAAAACTATGTAAAATCGGTGTAGACAAATTTTCAAAGTAGTACGGTGTTACTTTAAGAACACACATCTGCATTTTCAGCGCATGTTATTTGCATTTGTTTTGAAATGTTTTTATTTGTATTCTTATATATTGTATGATTATATTCTTATGAAGTAATTGTCCTCATGTATAATCTCACAAACTTTAGTTGGAAATTCCTTGTGTTAAAATTGTGTACACTCATTAATAGTGCGGGCTGTCGTAGCGTATTGAAATTGATAATATATAAAGTTTTCTAATAAAAAAAAGAAAATTATAATACGCTCGTTATATAAAGAAACACATCCCAATCATTAATTGAATATTTCAAACAGCAGCAAGACCAGGGTGGCGCGATTTTGAACTTTTGCCAATGTTAAGAGCGCTGTAAGCAATTTCCAAGAGAACAGTAAGCGAAATGAATGAATTTTATATAAAAAGACGTACTGGAGTAAGTTTGCCCCGGGCGTTAAAACTTATAGTTTTTGCACTGCTTCCAAATGTTTACGAAACAATAATCTAGCCTCTAGCCCATATGAACATCTTTATTGAGCAAGCTTTGCGAGACTTATAGCGACGTAAAAGAAATCGTTCTATACATGAACATTATCGGAATAGTCGGAATAGACGATAGTAACGGATCGAAGAAGAACATGAAAATTAAAATAAATATAATTTTATATAGACATAATAATCTAGCTGCATATAGAGATACACAAGCTAACTAAATATTTTATTGAACGTACTTGCAACTACGCCTCTGGTTATGAATATTGATTGGAGATCTATTTTCTGGCTGTTATCGTAGCGAATTTTATCACTTTCTTGTTACACTCATCTTCCTAATTATCAACATAGTCATCTTAAACTTTACTCTGTTGATCAGTGATTCTTTAAAAATCTTGTAATATGAACCTCTTCGAAAGTCTGACAAAATCTAGAGAAAACTTTAGATGTTTCGTCAATTGCTTGACCTTTGTAAGCAGCATGATGATGTCGGCTAATGTCTTTTGAAGACTATAACAGATTCTTTTATATTTACAAGTCATTTATATGAGCCCACTTGGTAAAGTTCATGAAACCATTTGAAAACATCGAGGACCATGTCTGAAAGTCTGACTAAACTTATACATCGCGTCGAAGTTTGAGGAAATTTTTCAATCGTGTCGAATAGTGACAATGCTCTCATCCGGATTATACATTTTATGAAATTCATCAACTGCGTTAGAAATGTGTTGAATCATTAGCACCAAAACCTGTTGAATGTTATCGTCAATATCAGAAGTATTAGTAGCGTTCTTATAGTCCATGTCATGTGGGGATTGTTGTTATATTTATCCATAGCGGTCTGTCTCACACTACACAACAAAGAAGAATATTCTTTCGAAGACAATCATGTAAGACATATATTGAAGACACTTTTTATATGATATTCCTGAAGGACATATATTTGTGTCGATGACAGGTCTATATTACATATATTTGTGTCGATGACAGCTCTATATTACATATATTTGTGTCGATGACAGCTCTATATTACATATATTTGTGTCGATGACAGCTCTATATTACATATATTTGTGTCGATGACAGCTCTATATTACATATATTTGTGTCGATGACAGCTCTATATTACATATATTTGTGTCGATGACAGCTCTATATTACATATATTTGTGTCGATGACAGCTCTATATTACATATATTTGTGTCGATGACAGCTCTATATTACATATATTTGTGTCGATGACAGCTCTATATTACATATATTTGTGTCGATGACAGCTCTATATTACATATATTTGTGTCGATGACAGCTCTATATTACATATATTTGTGTCGATGACAGCTCTATATTACATATATTTGTGTCGATGACAGCTCTATATTACATATATTTGTGTCGATGACAGCTCTATATTACATATATTTCACGTTTTCATTCCACGACAGGCATATAGGACATATATTTTACATATTTGCTTTCGATGACAGTTATGTATGGCAATATTTTATATATTATTTTGTTTTCGAGGACAATGTCCTATGGGACATATATTTACATTTAGTAGGACAACGCTGTAACGTAATAGTTCCGAAATTAAATTATTGCCTGAAGATATGGAGTAGCTTGCTCTTAGTAGTAATCTTGACTGGCGGCTTGCAGTTCTATTGAGAGGGACGGTGTACAATTGGGGAACCAAAATACAGTGAAAATAATCCTTAAAGTCATTTTATTTTTATTTTTTTAAATTGCTGCAAGCTTTCCGATTTACCATTTGAGGACATAGTCTTGTAGCCTTTGCCATCTGCTGAAAAAGATGAAACGGCCTTTGTAGACCTTCGAGGGCTGCATGTCTGACACACAGCACGCGATGGCACAAGTGGGCTTGTGATTCCTTGTACATACTGTGGGAGACTCTTTGTGGCTGGGTTTGTCTTGTTAATCACATCCGTCATCGTCGTGGATCGTAGATTAGATGTCTTATAGGACAACAATAATACTATGATCTGAAAAGATGGGAAGATGTCTACCTATTAAATCTTTATTGCAAATACAATCAATCATTTACAAGGAGAACAAAGAATTTTAAGCCGCGTGTTATGCTCTCCTATCTTACTCTGAGGGTAACCACCGGACGTCTTGGTTTTACTTCTGGTCAAGGATGGAAACCTGTTGGTGCCAAGTTTCGGAAATAAGATACTGATAAATATCGGATGTCCTATGTGATGCTCGAATTTGTATCGTGTCAAAAACTTAGTCCCAATACAAGACAATGACCTTACAAAAGCATTTCTTTAATTTATTATCACTTCCGTTAATTATAGGGGGTGGGGATAGGGTGCGACCAACACTTGCAGGCGCAGCAGTACAGAATAAAATGATGATAACAGACACATCTTGCCAGATTTAAACTTCCCACCAGAGTAGAATCACCAGTTCGTGACACTTCACCCAATACCAGATTCAGTGAAACTGTTATCTTGGTCGGACTTGGACCAAGATCTGAAAAAAGCATCTATAAAACAGAATATCAAAGAAATATCATTTTTGTGCAGCAGATGTCCACGGCCTTGTATAGGAAACACGTGATAAATTCGTACTTACGGGTTACATCATCATCTCATGACCATCATCTTTATCATAATCATCATTAGCGTCATCACTAGCATCATCAGCATCATTAGCAGCGTCATCATTAGTATCATCATTAGTATCATCATCATCATCATCATTAGCGTCATCACTAGCATCATCATCATCATCATCATTAGCGTCATCACTAGCATCATCATCAACATTAGCATCATCATTAGCATCATCATTATCATTAGCATCATCATCATCATTAGTAGCGTCATCACTAGCATCATCATCATCAACATTAGCATCATCATTAGCATCATCATCATCATTAGTAGCGTCATCACTAGCATCATCATCATCATCATCATCATCATCATCATCATTAGTAGCGTCATCACTAGCATCATCATCATCATCATCATCATCATTAGCATCATCATCATCATCATCATTAGCATCATCATCATCATCATCATCATCATCATCACTAGCATCATCATTATCATTAGCATCATGATCATCATCATCATCATCATTAGCATCATCATTATCATTAGCATCATCATCGTCATCATCATCATCATTAGCATCATCATTATCATTAGCATCATGATCATCATTAGCGTCATCACTAGCATCATCATCATCAACATTAGCATCATCATTAGCATCATCATTATCATTAGCATCATCATCATCATTAGTAGCGTCATCACTAGCATCATCATCATCAACATTAGCATCATCATTAGCATCATCATTATCATTAGCATCATCATCATCATTAGTAGCGTCATCACTAGCATCATCATCATCATCATCATCATCATTATCATCATTAGTAGCGTCATCACTAGCATCATCATCATCATCATCATCATCATCATCATTAGCATCATCATCATCATCATCATTAGCATCATCATCATCATCATCATCATCACTAGCATCATCATCATCATCATCACTAGCATCATCATCATCATCATCATTAGCATCATCATCATCGTCATCATTAGCGTCATCTTCATTAGCAGCATCATTAGCATCAATCATCATCAGAATAAATCATCATCATCATCAAATTCATCACCACCATCATCTTCATTAAGATCATCATCAACATTAGTATCATCATCATTAGCGTCATCATTAGCACCATCATCATTAGCATCACCTCATCATCAACTTCATCACCACCATCTTCATCATTAGCATCATCATCATCATTACCATAATCATCATTAGCATCATCATCATCATTAGCGTTACCATTAGCATCATCATCATCATAAGCATCATCATCATTAGCATCATCATCATTAGTGTCATAATTAGCATCATCATCATTAGAGTCATCATTAGCATCATCATCATCAGTGTCATAATTAGCATCATAATCATTAGTCATCATTAGCATCATCATTATTAGCATCATCATCATTAGCATCATCATCATTAGCGTAATCATTAGCATCAACATTGTTAGCATCATCAACATTAGCGTCATCATGAGCATCATCATTAGTGTCATAATTAGCATCATAATCATTAGAGTCATCATTAGCATCATCATCATTAGAGTCATCATTAGCATCATCATCATTAGCATCATCATCATTAGAGTCATCATTAGCATCATCATCATTAGCATCATAATCATTAGCATCATCATCATTAGCATCATCATTAGCATCATCATCATTAGCATCATCATCATTAGAGTCATCATTAGCATCATCATCATTATCATCATCATCATTAGAGTCATCATTAGCATCATCATCATTAGCATCATCATCATTAGAGTCATCATTAGCATCATCATCATTAGAGTCATCATTAGCATTATCATCATTAGAGTCATCATTAGCATCATCATACTTAGAGTCATAATTAGCATCATCATCATTAGAGTCATCATTAGCATCATCATCATTAGAGTCATCATTAGCATCATCATCATTAGAGTCACCATTAGCATCATCATCATTAGAGTCATCATTAGCATCATCATCATTAGCATCATCATCATTAGCATCATCATCATTAGCATCATCATTAGCATCATCATCATTAGCATCATCACCATTAGAGTCATCATTAGCATCATCATCATTAGTCATCATTAGCATCATCATCATTAGCGTCATCATTAGCATCATCATTATTAGCATCATCATCATTAGCATCATCATCATTAGAGTCATCATTAGCATCATCATCATTATAGTCATCATTAGCATAATCATCATTAGAGTCATCATTAGCATCATCATCATTAGAGTCATCATTAGCATCATCATCATTAGAGTCATCATTAGCATCATCATCATTAGAGTCATCATTAGCATCATCATCATTGGAGTCATCATTAGCATCATCATCATTAGAGTCATCATTAGCATCATCATCATTAGAGTCATCATTAGCATCAGCATCATTAGCATCATCATCATTAGCATCATCATCATTAGCATCATCATTAGCATCATCATCATTGGCATCATCATTATTTGAGTCATCATTCGCATCATCATCATTAGAGTCATCATTAGCATCCTCATCATTAGAGTCATCATTAGCATCATCATCATTAGAGTCATCATTAGCATCATCATCATTAGAGTCATCATTAGCATCATCATCATTAGCATCATCATCATTAGCATCATCATCATTAGCATCGTCATCATTAGCATCATCATCATTAGCATCATCATTAGCATCATCATCATTAGCATCATCATCATTAGAGTCATCCTTAGCATCATCATCATTAGCATCATCATCATTAGAGTCATCATTAGCATCATCATCATTAGCATCATCATTATTAGCATCATCATCATTAGAGTCATCATTAGCATCATCATCATTAGCATCATCATCATTAGCATCATCATCATTAGCATCATCATCATTAGCATCATCATCATTAGCATCATCATCATTAGAGTCATCATTAGCATCATCATCATTAGCATCATCATCATTAGAGTCATCATTAGCATCATCATCATTAGAGTCATCATTAGCATTATCATCATTAGAGTCATCATTAGCATCATCATACTTAGAGTCATCATTAGCATCATCATCATTAGAGTCATCAATAGCATCATCATCATTAGAGTCTTCATTAGCATCATCATCATTAGAGTCACCATTAGCATCATCATCATTAGAGTCATCATTAGCATCATCATCATTAGCATCATCATCATTAGCATCATCATCATTAGCATCATCATCATTAGCATCATCATTAGCATCATCATCATTAGCATCATCACCATTAGAGTCATCATTAGCATCATCATCATTAGAGTCATCATTAGCATCATCATCATTAGCGTCATCATTAGCATCATCATTATTAGCATCATCATCATTAGCATCATCATCATTAGAGTCATCATTAGCATCATCATCATTAGAGTCATCATTAGCATCATCATCATTAGAGTCATCATTAGCATCATCATCATTAGAGTCATCATTAGCATCATCATCATTAGAGTCATCATTAGCATCATCATCATTAGAGTCATCATTAGCATCATCATCATTGAAGTCATCATTAGCATCATCATCATTAGAGTCATCATTAGCATCATCATCATTAGAGTCATCATTAGCATCATCATCATTAGCATCATCATCATTAGCATCATCATCATTAGCATCATCATTAGCATCATCATCATTAGCATCATCATTATTTGAGTCACAATTCGCATCATCATCATTAGAGTCATCATTAGCATCCTCATCATTAGAGTCATCATCATTAGCATCATCATCATTAGCATCATCATCATTAGCATCATCATCATTAGAGTCATCATTAGCATCATCATTATTAGAGTCATCATTAGCATCATCATCATTAGCATCATCATCATTAGCATCATCATCATTAGCATCATCATCATTAGCATCATCATCATTAGCATCATCATTAGCATCATCATCATTAGCATCATCACCATTAGAGTCATCATTAGCATCATCATCATTAGAGTCATCATTAGCATCATCATCATTAGCGTCATCATTAGCATCATCATTATTAGCATCATCATCATTAGCATCATCATCATTAGAATCATCATTAGCATCATCATCATTAGAGTCATCATTAGCATCATCATCATTAGAGTCATCATTAGCATCATCATCATTAGAGTCATCATTAGCATCATCATCATTAAAGTCATCATTAGCATCATCATCATTAGAGTCATCATTAGCATCATCATCATTAGAGTCATCATTAGCATCATCATCATTAGAGTCATCATTAGCATCATCATCATTAGAGTCATCATTAGCATCATCATCATTAGCATCATCATCATTAGCATCATAATCATTAGCATCATCATTAGCATCATCATCATTAGCATCATCATTATTTGAGTCATCATTCGCATCATCATCATTAGAGTCATCATTAGCATCCTCATCATTAGAGTCATCATTAGCATCATCATCATTAGAGTCATCATTAGCATCATCATCATTAGAGTCATCATTAGCATCATCATCATTAGCATCATCATCATTAGCATCATCATCATTAGCATCGTCATCATTAGCATCATCATCATTAGAGTCATCATTAGCATTATCATCATTAGAGTCATCATTAGCATCATCATACTTAGAGTCATCATTAGCATCATCATCATTAGAGTCATCATTAGCATCATCATCATTAGAGTCATCATTAGCATCATCATCATTAGAGTCACCATTAGCATCATCATCATTAGAGTCATCATTAGCATCATCATCATTAGCATCATCATCATTAGCATCATCATCATTAGCATCATCATCATTAGCATCATCATTAGCATCATCATCATTAGCATCATCACCATTAGAGTCATCATTAGCATCATCATCATTAGAGTCATCATTAGCATCATCATCATTAGTCATCATTAGAATCATCATCATTAGAGTCATCATTAGCATCATCATCATTAGAGTCATCATTAGCATCATCATCATTAGAGTCATCATTAGCATCATCATCATTAGAGTCATCATTAGCATCATCATCATTAGCATCATCATCATTAGCATCATCATCATTAGCATCATCATTAGCATCATCATCATTAGCATCATCATTATTTGAGTCATCATTCGCATCATCATCATTAGAGTCATCATTAGCATCCTCATCATTAGAGTCATCATTAGCATCATCATCATTAGAGTCATCATTAGCATCATCATCATTAGAGTCATCATTAGCATCATCATCATTAGCATCATCATCATTAGCATCATCATCATTAGCATCGTCATCATTAGCATCATCATCATTAGCATCATCATCATTAGCATCATCATTAGCATCATCATCATTAGAGTCATCATTAGCATCATCATCATTAGCATCATCATCATTAGAGTCATCATTAGCATCATCATCATTAGCATCATCATCATTAGCATCATCATCATTAGAGTCATCATTAGCATCATCATCATTAGCATCATCATCATTAGCATCATCATCATTAGCATCATCATCATTAGCATCATCATCATTAGAGTCATCATTAGCATCATCATCATTTGCATCATCATCATTAGAGTCATCATTAGCATCATCATCATTAGCATCATCATCATTAGCATCATCATCATTAGCATCATGATTAGCATCATCATCATTAGCATCATCATCATTAGCGTCATCTTTATCATCATCATCATTAGCATCATCATCATTAGAGTCATCATTAGCATCATCATCATTAGCATCATCATCATTAGCATCATCATCATTAGAGTCATCATTAGCATCATCATCATTAGCATCATCATCATTAGCATCATCATCATTAGCATCATCATTAGCATCATCATCATTAGCATCATCATCATTAGAGTCATCATTAGCATCATCATCATTAGCATCATCATCATTAGCATCATCATCATTAGCATCATCATTAGCATCATCATCATTAGCATCATCATCATTAGAGTCATCATTAGCATCATCATCATTATCATCATCATCATTAGAGTCATCATTAGCATCATCATCATTAGCATCATCATCATTAGAGTCATCATTAGCATCATCATCATTAGAGTCATCATTAGCATTATCATCATTAGAGTCATCATTAGCATCATCATACTTAGAGTCATCATTAGCATCATCATCATTAGAGTCATCAATAGCATCATCATCATTAGAGTCTTCATTAGCATCATCATCACTAGAGTCACCATTAGCATCATCATCATTAGAGTCATCATTAGCATCATCATCATTAGCATCATCATCATTAGCATCATCATCATTAGCATCATCATCATTAGCATCATCATTAGCATCATCATCATTAGCATCATCACCATTAGAGTCATCATTAGCATCATCATCATTAGAGTCATCATTAGCATCATCATCATTAGCGTCATCATTAGCATCATCATTATTAGCATCATCATCATTAGCATCATCATCATTAGAGTCATCATTAGCATCATCATCATTAGAGTCATCATTAGCATCATCATCATTAGAGTCATCATTAGCATCATCATCATTAGAGTCATCATTAGCATCATCATCATTAGAGTCATCATTAGCATCATCATCATTAGAGTCATCATTAGCATCATCATCATTAGCATCATCATCATTAGCATCATCATCATTAGCATCGTCATCATTAGCATCATCATCATTAGCATCATCATTAGCATCATCATCATTAGCATCATCATCATTAGAGTCATCCTTAGCATCATCATCATTAGCATCATCATCATTAGAGTCATCATTAGCATCATCATCATTAGCATCATCATTATTAGCATCATCATCATTAGAGTCATCATTAGCATCATCATCATTAGCATCATCATCATTAGCATCATCATCATTAGCATCATCATCATTAGCATCATCATCATTAGCATCATCATCATTAGAGTCATCATTAGCATCATCATCATTAGCATCATCATCATTAGAGTCATCATTAGCATCATCATCATTAGAGTCATCATTAGCATTATCATCATTAGAGTCATCATTAGCATCATCATACTTAGAGTCATCATTAGCATCATCATCATTAGAGTCATCAATAGCATCATCATCATTAGAGTCTTCATTAGCATCATCATCATTAGAGTCACCATTAGCATCATCATCATTAGAGTCATCATTAGCATCATCATCATTAGCATCATCATCATTAGCATCATCATCATTAGCATCATCATCATTAGCATCATCATTAGCATCATCATCATTAGCATCATCACCATTAGAGTCATCATTAGCATCATCATCATTAGAGTCATCATTAGCATCATCATCATTAGCGTCATCATTAGCATCATCATTATTAGCATCATCATCATTAGCATCATCATCATTAGAGTCATCATTAGCATCATCATCATTAGAGTCATCATTAGCATCATCATCATTAGAGTCATCATTAGCATCATCATCATTAGAGTCATCATTAGCATCATCATCATTAGAGTCATCATTAGCATCATCATCATTAGAGTCATCATTAGCATCATCATCATTGAAGTCATCATTAGCATCATCATCATTAGAGTCATCATTAGCATCATCATCATTAGAGTCATCATTAGCATCATCATCATTAGCATCATCATCATTAGCATCATCATCATTAGCATCATCATTAGCATCATCATCATTAGCATCATCATTATTTGAGTCACAATTCGCATCATCATCATTAGAGTCATCATTAGCATCCTCATCATTAGAGTCATCATCATTAGCATCATCATCATTAGCATCATCATCATTAGCATCATCATCATTAGAGTCATCATTAGCATCATCATTATTAGAGTCATCATTAGCATCATCATCATTAGCATCATCATCATTAGCATCATCATCATTAGCATCATCATCATTAGCATCATCATCATTAGCATCATCATTAGCATCATCATCATTAGCATCATCACCATTAGAGTCATCATTAGCATCATCATCATTAGAGTCATCATTAGCATCATCATCATTAGCGTCATCATTAGCATCATCATTATTAGCATCATCATCATTAGCATCATCATCATTAGAATCATCATTAGCATCATCATCATTAGAGTCATCATTAGCATCATCATCATTAGAGTCATCATTAGCATCATCATCATTAGAGTCATCATTAGCATCATCATCATTAAAGTCATCATTAGCATCATCATCATTAGAGTCATCATTAGCATCATCATCATTAGAGTCATCATTAGCATCATCATCATTAGAGTCATCATTAGCATCATCATCATTAGAGTCATCATTAGCATCATCATCATTAGCATCATCATCATTAGCATCATAATCATTAGCATCATCATTAGCATCATCATCATTAGCATCATCATTATTTGAGTCATCATTCGCATCATCATCATTAGAGTCATCATTAGCATCCTCATCATTAGAGTCATCATTAGCATCATCATCATTAGAGTCATCATTAGCATCATCATCATTAGAGTCATCATTAGCATCATCATCATTAGCATCATCATCATTAGCATCATCATCATTAGCATCGTCATCATTAGCATCATCATCATTAGAGTCATCATTAGCATTATCATCATTAGAGTCATCATTAGCATCATCATACTTAGAGTCATCATTAGCATCATCATCATTAGAGTCATCATTAGCATCATCATCATTAGAGTCATCATTAGCATCATCATCATTAGAGTCACCATTAGCATCATCATCATTAGAGTCATCATTAGCATCATCATCATTAGCATCATCATCATTAGCATCATCATCATTAGCATCATCATCATTAGCATCATCATTAGCATCATCATCATTAGCATCATCACCATTAGAGTCATCATTAGCATCATCATCATTAGAGTCATCATTAGCATCATCATCATTAGCGTCATCATTAGCATCATCATTATTAGCATCATCATCATTAGCATCATCATCATTAGAGTCATCATTAGCATCATCATCATTAGAGTCATCATTAGCATCATCATCATTAGAGTCATCATTAGCATCATCATCATTAGAGTCATCATTAGCATCATCATCATTAGTCATCATTAGAATCATCATCATTAGAGTCATCATTAGCATCATCATCATTAGAGTCATCATTAGCATCATCATCATTAGAGTCATCATTAGCATCATCATCATTAGAGTCATCATTAGCATCATCATCATTAGCATCATCATCATTAGCATCATCATCATTAGCATCATCATTAGCATCATCATCATTAGCATCATCATTATTTGAGTCATCATTCGCATCATCATCATTAGAGTCATCATTAGCATCCTCATCATTAGAGTCATCATTAGCATCATCATCATTAGAGTCATCATTAGCATCATCATCATTAGAGTCATCATTAGCATCATCATCATTAGCATCATCATCATTAGCATCATCATCATTAGCATCGTCATCATTAGCATCATCATCATTAGCATCATCATCATTAGCATCATCATTAGCATCATCATCATTAGAGTCATCATTAGCATCATCATCATTAGCATCATCATCATTAGAGTCATCATTAGCATCATCATCATTAGCATCATCATCATTAGCATCATCATCATTAGAGTCATCATTAGCATCATCATCATTAGCATCATCATCATTAGCATCATCATCATTAGCATCATCATCATTAGCATCATCATCATTAGAGTCATCATTAGCATCATCATCATTTGCATCATCATCATTAGAGTCATCATTAGCATCATCATCATTAGCATCATCATCATTAGCATCATCATCATTAGCATCATGATTAGCATCATCATCATTAGCATCATCATCATTAGCGTCATCTTTATCATCATCATCATTAGCATCATCATCATTAGAGTCATCATTAGCATCATCATCATTAGCATCATCATCATTAGCATCATCATCATTAGAGTCATCATTAGCATCATCATCATTAGCATCATCATCATTAGCATCATCATCATTAGCATCATCATTAGCATCATCATCATTAGCATCATCATCATTAGAGTCATCATTAGCATCATCATCATTAGCATCATCATCATTAGCATCATCATCATTAGCATCATCATTAGCATCATCATCATTAGCATCATCATCATTAGAGTCATCATTAGCATCATCATCATTATCATCATCATCATTAGAGTCATCATTAGCATCATCATCATTAGCATCATCATCATTAGAGTCATCATTAGCATCATCATCATTAGAGTCATCATTAGCATTATCATCATTAGAGTCATCATTAGCATCATCATACTTAGAGTCATCATTAGCATCATCATCATTAGAGTCATCAATAGCATCATCATCATTAGAGTCTTCATTAGCATCATCATCACTAGAGTCACCATTAGCATCATCATCATTAGAGTCATCATTAGCATCATCATCATTAGCATCATCATCATTAGCATCATCATCATTAGCATCATCATCATTAGCATCATCATTAGCATCATCATCATTAGCATCATCACCATTAGAGTCATCATTAGCATCATCATCATTAGAGTCATCATTAGCATCATCATCATTAGCGTCATCATTAGCATCATCATTATTAGCATCATCATCATTAGCATCATCATCATTAGAGTCATCATTAGCATCATCATCATTAGAGTCATCATTAGCATCATCATCATTAGAGTCATCATTAGCATCATCATCATTAGAGTCATCATTAGCATCATCATCATTAGAGTCATCATTAGCATCATCATCATTAGAGTCATCATTAGCATCATCATCATTGAAGTCATCATTAGCATCATCATCATTAGAGTCATCATTAGCATCATCATCATTAGAGTCATCATTAGCATCATCATCATTAGCATCATCATCATTAGCATCATCATCATTAGCATCATCATTAGCATCATCATCATTAGCATCATCATTATTTGAGTCACAATTCGCATCATCATCATTAGAGTCATCATTAGCATCCTCATCATTAGAGTCATCATCATTAGCATCATCATCATTAGCATCATCATCATTAGCATCATCATCATTAGAGTCATCATTAGCATCATCATCATTAGAGTCATCATTAGCATCATCATCATTAGCATCATCATCATTAGCATCATCATCATTAGCATCATCATCATTAGCATCATCATCATTAGCATCATCATTAGCATCATCATCATTAGCATCATCACCATTAGAGTCATCATTAGCATCATCATCATTAGAGTCATCATTAGCATCATCATCATTAGCGTCATCATTAGCATCATCATTATTAGCATCATCATCATTAGCATCATCATCATCATTAGAATCATCATTAGCATCATCATCATTATAGTCATCATTAGCATCATCATCATTAGAGTCATCATTAGCATCATCATCATTAGAGTCATCATTAGCATCATCATCATTAGAGTCATCATTAGCATCATCATCATTAGAGTCATCATTAGCATCATCATCATTAGAGTCATCATTAGCATCATCATCATTAGAGTCATCATTAGCATCATCGTCATTAGAGTCATCATTAGCATCATCATCATTAGCATCATCATCATTAGCATCATAATCATTAGCATCATCATTAGCATCATCATCATTAGCATAATCATTATTTGAGTCATCATTCGCATCATCATCATTAGAGTCATCATTAGCATCCTCATCATTAGAGTCATCATTAGCATCATCATCATTAGAGTCATCATTAGCATCATCATCATTAGAGTCATCATTAGCATCATCATCATTAGCATCATCATCATTAGCATCATCATCATTAGCATCGTCATCATTAGCATCATCATCATTAGAGTCATCATTAGCATTATCATCATTAGAGTCATCATTAGCATCATCATACTTAGAGTCATCATTAGCATCATCATCATTAGAGTCATCATTAGCATCATCATCATTAGAGTCATCATTAGCATCATCATCATTAGAGTCACCATTAGCATCATCATCATTAGAGTCATCATTAGCATCATCATCATTAGCATCATCATCATTAGCATCATCATCATTAGCATCATCATCATTAGCATCATCATTAGCATCATCATCATTAGCATCATCACCATTAGTCATCATTAGCATCATCATCATTAGAGTCATCATTAGCATCATCATCATTAGCGTCATCATTAGCATCATCATTATTAGCATCATCATCATTAGCATCATCATCATTAGAGTCATCATTAGCATCATCATCATTAGAGTCATCATTAGCATCATCATCATTAGAGTCATCATTAGCATCATCATCATTAGAGTCATCATTAGCATCATCATCATTAGTCATCATTAGCATCATCATCATTAGAGTCATCATTAGCATCATCATCATTAGAGTCATCATTAGCATCATCATCATTAGAGTCATCATTAGCATCATCATCATTAGAGTCATCATTAGCATCATCATCATTAGCATCATCATCATTAGCATCATCATCATTAGCATCATCATTAGCATCATCATCATTAGCATCATCATTATTTGAGTCATCATTCGCATCATCATCATTAGAGTCATCATTAGCATCCTCATCATTAGAGTCATCATTAGCATCATCATCATTAGAGTCATCATTAGCATCATCATCATTAGAGTCATCATTAGCATCATCATCATTAGCATCATCATCATTAGCATCATCATCATTAGCATCGTCATCATTAGCATCATCATCATTAGCATCATCATCATTAGCATCATCATTAGCATCATCATCATTAGAGTCATCATTAGCATCATCATCATTAGCATCATCATCATTAGCATCATCATCATTAGAGTCATCATTAGCATCATCATCATTAGCGTCATCATTAGCATCATCATTATTAGCATCATCATCATTAGCATCATCATCATTAGAGTCATCATTAGCATCATCATCATTAGAGTCATCATTAGCATCATCATCATTAGAGTCATCATTAGCATCATCATCATTAGAGTCATCATTAGCATCATCATCATTAGAGTCATCATTAGCATCATCATCATTAGAGTCATCATTAGCATCATCATCATTGAAGTCATCATTAGCATCATCATCATTAGAGTCATCATTAGCATCATCATCATTAGAGTCATCATTAGCATCATCATCATTAGCATCATCATCATTAGCATCATCATCATTAGCATCATCATTAGCATCATCATCATTAGCATCATCATTATTTGAGTCACAATTCGCATCATCATCATTAGAGTCATCATTAGCATCCTCATCATTAGAGTCATCATCATTAGCATCATCATCATTAGCATCATCATCATTAGCATCATCATCATTAGAGTCATCATTAGCATCATCATTATTAGAGTCATCATTAGCATCATCATCATTAGCATCATCATCATTAGCATCATCATCATTAGCATCATCATCATTAGCATCATCATCATTAGCATCATCATTAGCATCATCATCATTAGCATCATCACCATTAGAGTCATCATTAGCATCATCATCATTAGAGTCATCATTAGCATCATCATCATTAGCGTCATCATTAGCATCATCATTATTAGCATCATCATCATTAGCATCATCATCATTAGAATCATCATTAGCATCATCATCATTAGAGTCATCATTAGCATCATCATCATTAGAGTCATCATTAGCATCATCATCATTAGAGTCATCATTAGCATCATCATCATTAAAGTCATCATTAGCATCATCATCATTAGAGTCATCATTAGCATCATCATCATTAGAGTCATCATTAGCATCATCATCATTAGAGTCATCATTAGCATCATCATCATTAGAGTCATCATTAGCATCATCATCATTAGCATCATCATCATTAGCATCATAATCATTAGCATCATCATTAGCATCATCATCATTAGCATCATCATTATTTGAGTCATCATTCGCATCATCATCATTAGAGTCATCATTAGCATCCTCATCATTAGAGTCATCATTAGCATCATCATCATTAGAGTCATCATTAGCATCATCATCATTAGAGTCATCATTAGCATCATCATCATTAGCATCATCATCATTAGCATCATCATCATTAGCATCGTCATCATTAGCATCATCATCATTAGAGTCATCATTAGCATTATCATCATTAGAGTCATCATTAGCATCATCATACTTAGAGTCATCATTAGCATCATCATCATTAGAGTCATCATTAGCATCATCATCATTAGAGTCATCATTAGCATCATCATCATTAGAGTCACCATTAGCATCATCATCATTAGAGTCATCATTAGCATCATCATCATTAGCATCATCATCATTAGCATCATCATCATTAGCATCATCATCATTAGCATCATCATTAGCATCATCATCATTAGCATCATCACCATTAGAGTCATCATTAGCATCATCATCATTAGAGTCATCATTAGCATCATCATCATTAGCGTCATCATTAGCATCATCATTATTAGCATCATCATCATTAGCATCATCATCATTAGAGTCATCATTAGCATCATCATCATTAGAGTCATCATTAGCATCATCATCATTAGAGTCATCATTAGCATCATCATCATTAGAGTCATCATTAGCATCATCATCATTAGTCATCATTAGCATCATCATCATTAGAGTCATCATTAGCATCATCATCATTAGAGTCATCATTAGCATCATCATCATTAGAGTCATCATTAGCATCATCATCATTAGAGTCATCATTAGCATCATCATCATTAGCATCATCATCATTAGCATCATCACCATTAGCATCATCATTAGCATCATCATCATTAGCATCATCATTATTTGAGTCATCATTCGCATCATCATCATTAGAGTCATCATTAGCATCCTCATCATTAGAGTCATCATTAGCATCATCATCATTAGAGTCATCATTAGCATCATCATCATTAGAGTCATCATTAGCATCATCATCATTAGCATCATCATCATTAGCATCATCATCATTAGCATCGTCATCATTAGCATCATCATCATTAGCATCATCATCATTAGCATCATCATTAGCATCATCATCATTAGAGTCATCATTAGCATCATCATCATTAGCATCATCATCATTAGAGTCATCATTAGCATCATCATCATTAGCATCATCATCATTAGCATCATCATCATTAGAGTCATCATTAGCATCATCATCATTAGCATCATCATCATTAGCATCATCATCATTAGCATCATCATCATTAGCATCATCATCATTAGAGTCATCATTAGCATCATCATCATTTGCATCATCATCATTAGAGTCATCATTAGCATCATCATCATTAGCATCATCATCATTAGCATCATCATCATTAGCATCATGATTAGCATCATCATCATTAGCATCATCATCATTAGCGTCATCTTTATCATCATCATCATTAGCATCATCATCATTAGAGTCATCATTAGCATCATCATCATTAGCATCATCATCATTAGCATCATCATCATTAGAGTCATCATTAGCATCATCATCATTAGCATCATCATCATTAGCATCATCATCATTAGCATCATCATTAGCATCATCATCATTAGCATCATCATCATTAGAGTCATCATTAGCATCATCATCATTAGCATCATCATCATTAGCATCATCATCATTAGCATCATCATTAGCATCATCATCATTAGCATCATCATCATTAGAGTCATCATTAGCATCATCATCATTATCATCATCATCATTAGAGTCATCATTAGCATCATCATCATTAGCATCATCATCATTAGAGTCATCATTAGCATCATCATCATTAGAGTCATCATTAGCATTATCATCATTAGAGTCATCATTAGCATCATCATACTTAGAGTCATCATTAGCATCATCATCATTAGAGTCATCAATAGCATCATCATCATTAGAGTCTTCATTAGCATCATCATCACTAGAGTCACCATTAGCATCATCATCATTAGAGTCATCATTAGCATCATCATCATTAGCATCATCATCATTAGCATCATCATCATTAGCATCATCATCATTAGCATCATCATTAGCATCATCATCATTAGCATCATCACCATTAGAGTCATCATTAGCATCATCATCATTAGAGTCATCATTAGCATCATCATCATTAGCGTCATCATTAGCATCATCATTATTAGCATCATCATCATTAGCATCATCATCATTAGAGTCATCATTAGCATCATCATCATTAGAGTCATCATTAGCATCATCATCATTAGAGTCATCATTAGCATCATCATCATTAGAGTCATCATTAGCATCATCATCATTAGAGTCATCATTAGCATCATCATCATTAGAGTCATCATTAGCATCATCATCATTGAAGTCATCATTAGCATCATCATCATTAGAGTCATCATTAGCATCATCATCATTAGAGTCATCATTAGCATCATCATCATTAGCATCATCATCATTAGCATCATCATCATTAGCATCATCATTAGCATCATCATCATTAGCATCATCATTATTTGAGTCACAATTCGCATCATCATCATTAGAGTCATCATTAGCATCCTCATCATTAGAGTCATCATCATTAGCATCATCATCATTAGCATCATCATCATTAGCATCATCATCATTAGAGTCATCATTAGCATCATCATCATTAGAGTCATCATTAGCATCATCATCATTAGCATCATCATCATTAGCATCATCATCATTAGCATCATCATCATTAGCATCATCATCATTAGCATCATCATTAGCATCATCATCATTAGCATCATCACCATTAGAGTCATCATTAGCATCATCATCATTAGAGTCATCATTAGCATCATCATCATTAGCGTCATCATTAGCATCATCATTATTAGCATCATCATCATTAGCATCATCATCATCATTAGAATCATCATTAGCATCATCATCATTATAGTCATCATTAGCATCATCATCATTAGAGTCATCATTAGCATCATCATCATTAGAGTCATCATTAGCATCATCATCATTAGAGTCATCATTAGCATCATCATCATTAGAGTCATCATTAGCATCATCATCATTAGAGTCATCATTAGCATCATCATCATTAGAGTCATCATTAGCATCATCGTCATTAGAGTCATCATTAGCATCATCATCATTAGCATCATCATCATTAGCATCATAATCATTAGCATCATCATTAGCATCATCATCATTAGCATAATCATTATTTGAGTCATCATTCGCATCATCATCATTAGAGTCATCATTAGCATCCTCATCATTAGAGTCATCATTAGCATCATCATCATTAGAGTCATCATTAGCATCATCATCATTAGAGTCATCATTAGCATCATCATCATTAGCATCATCATCATTAGCATCATCATCATTAGCATCGTCATCATTAGCATCATCATCATTAGAGTCATCATTAGCATTATCATCATTAGAGTCATCATTAGCATCATCATACTTAGAGTCATCATTAGCATCATCATCATTAGAGTCATCATTAGCATCATCATCATTAGAGTCATCATTAGCATCATCATCACTAGAGTCACCATTAGCATCATCATCATTAGAGTCATCATTAGCATCATCATCATTAGCATCATCATCATTAGCATCATCATCATTAGCATCATCATCATTAGCATCATCATTAGCATCATCATCATTAGCATCATCACCATTAGTCATCATTAGCATCATCATCATTAGAGTCATCATTAGCATCATCATCATTAGCGTCATCATTAGCATCATCATTATTAGCATCATCATCATTAGCATCATCATCATTAGAGTCATCATTAGCATCATCATCATTAGAGTCATCATTAGCATCATCATCATTAGAGTCATCATTAGCATCATCATCATTAGAGTCATCATTAGCATCATCATCATTAGTCATCATTAGCATCATCATCATTAGAGTCATCATTAGCATCATCATCATTAGAGTCATCATTAGCATCATCATCATTAGAGTCATCATTAGCATCATCATCATTAGAGTCATCATTAGCATCATCATCATTAGCATCATCATCATTAGCATCATCATCATTAGCATCATCATTAGCATCATCATCATTAGCATCATCATTATTTGAGTCATCATTCGCATCATCATCATTAGAGTCATCATTAGCATCCTCATCATTAGAGTCATCATTAGCATCATCATCATTAGAGTCATCATTAGCATCATCATCATTAGAGTCATCATTAGCATCATCATCATTAGCATCATCATCATTAGCATCATCATCATTAGCATCGTCATCATTAGCATCATCATCATTAGCATCATCATCATTAGCATCATCATTAGCATCATCATCATTAGAGTCATCATTAGCATCATCATCATTAGCATCATCATCATTAGCATCATCATCATTAGAGTCATCATTAGCATCATCATCATTAGCATCATCATCATTAGCATCATCATCATTAGCATCATCATCATTAGCATCATCATCATTAGAGTCATCATTAGCATCATCATCATTTGCATCATCATCATTAGAGTCATCATTAGCATCATCATCATTAGCATCATCATCATTAGCATCATCATCATTAGCATCATGATTAGCATCATCATCATTAGCATCATCATCATTAGAGTCATCTTTAGCATCATCATCATTAGCATCATCATCATTAGAGTCATCATTAGCATCATCATCATTAGCATCATCATCATTAGCATCATCATCATTAGAGTCATCATTAGCATCATCATCATTAGCATCATCATCATTAGCATCATCATCATTAGCATCATCACTAGCATCATCATCATTAGCATCATCATCATTAGAGTCATCATTAGCATCATCATCATTATCATCATCATCATTAGAGTCATCATTAGCATCATCATCATTAGCATCATCATCATTAGAGTCATCATTAGCATCATCATCATTAGAGTCATCATTAGCATTATCATCATTAGAGTCATCATTAGCATCATCATACTTAGAGTCATCATTAGCATCATCATCATTAGAGTCATCAATAGCATCATCATCATTAGAGTCTTCATTAGCATCATCATCATTAGAGTCACCATTAGCATCATCATCATTAGAGTCATCATTAGCATCATCATCATTAGCATCATCATCATTAGCATCATCATCATTAGCATCATCATCATTAGCATCATCATCATTAGCATCATCATTAGCATCATCATCATTAGCATCATCACCATTAGAGTCATCATTAGCATCATCATCATTAGAGTCATCATTAGCATCATCATCATTAGCGTCATCATTAGCATCATCATTATTAGCATCATCATCATTAGCATCATCATCATTAGAGTCATCATTAGCATCATCATCATTAGAGTCATCATTAGCATCATCATCATTAGAGTCATCATTAGCATCATCATCATTAGAGTCATCATTAGCATCATCATCATTAGAGTCATCATTAGCATCATCATCATTAGAGTCATCATTAGCATCATCATCATTGAAGTCATCATTAGCATCATCATCATTAGAGTCATCATTAGCATCATCATCATTAGAGTCATCATTAGCATCATCATCATTAGCATCATCATCATTAGCATCATCATCATTAGCATCATCATTAGCATCATCATCATTAGCATCATCATTATTTGAGTCACAATTCGCATCATCATCATTAGAGTCATCATTAGCATCCTCATCATTAGAGTCATCATTAGCATCATCATCATTAGAGTCATCATTAGCATCATCATCATTAGAGTCATCATTAGCATCATCATCATTAGCATCATCATCATTAGCATCATCATCATTAGCATCGTCATCATTAGCATCATCATCATTAGCATCATCATTAGCATCATCATCATTAGCATCATCATCATTAGAGTCATCATTAGCATCATCATCATTAGCATCATCATCATTAGAGTCATCATTAGCATCATCATCATTAGCAATATCATCATTAGCATCATCATCATTAGAGTCATCATTAGCATCATCATCATTAGCATCATCATCATTAGCATCATCATCATTAGAATCATCATCATTAGCATCATCATCATTAGAGTCATCATTAGCATCATCATCATTTGCATCATCATCATTAGAGTCATCATTAGCATCATCATCATTAGCATCATCATCATTAGCATCATCATGATTAGCATCATGATTAGCATCATCATCATAAGCATCATCATCATTAGAGTCATCTTTAGCATCATCATCATTAGCATCATCATCATTAGAGTCATCATTAGCATCATCATCATTAGCATCATCATCATTAGCATCATAATCATTAGAGTCATCATTAGCATCATCATCATTAGCATCATCATCATTAGAGTCATCATTCGCATCATCATCATTAGAGTCATCATTAGCATCCTCATCATTAGAGTCATCATTAGCATCATCATCATTAGAGTCATCATTAGCATCATCATCATTAGAGTCATCATTAGCATCATCATCATTAGCATCATCATCATTAGCATCATCATCATTAGCTTCATCATTAGCATCATCATCATTAGCATCATCATCATTAGAGTCATCATTAGCATCATCATCATTAGCATCATCATCATTAGCATCATCATCATTAGAGTCATCATTAGCATCAACATCATTAGCATAATCATCATTAGCATCATCATCATTAGCATCATCATCATTAGCATCATCATCATTAGAGTCATCATTAGCATCATCATCATTAGAGTCATCATTAGCATCATCATCATTAGCATCATCATCATTAGCATCATCATCATTAGCATCATCATCATTAGCATCATCATTAGCATCATCATTATTAGCATTATCACCATTAGAGTCATCATTAGCATCATCATCATTAGAGTCATCATTAGCATCATCATCATTAGCGTCATCATTAGCATCATCATTATTAGCATCATCATCATAAGCATCATCATCATTAGAGTCATCATTAGCATCATCATCATTAGAGTCATCATTAGCATCATCATCATTAGAGTCATCATTAGCATCATCATCATTAGAGTCATCATTAGCATCATCATCATTAGAGTCATCATTAGCATCATCATCATTAGAGTCATCATTAGCATCATCATCATTAGAGTCATCATTAGCATCATCATCATTAGAGTCATCATTAGCATCATCATCATTAGAGTCATCATTAGCATCATCATCATTAGCATCATCATCATTAGCATCATCATCATTAGCATCATCATTAGCATCATCATCATTAGCATCATCATTATTTGAGTTATCATTCGCATCATCATCATTAGAGTCATCATTAGCATCCTCATCATTAGAGTCATCATTAGCATCATCATCATTAGAGTCATCATTAGCATCATCATCATTAGAGTCATCATTAGCATCATCATCATCATTAGCATCATCATCATTAGCATCATCATCATTAGCATCGTCATCATTAGCATCATCATCATTAGCATCATCATTAGCATCATCATCATTAGCATCATCATCATTAGAGTCATCATTAGCATTATCATCATTAGCATCATCATCATTAGAGTCATCATTAGCATCATCATCATTAGCATTATCATCATTAGCATCATCATCATTAGAGTCATCATTAGCATCATCATCATTAGCATCATCATCATTAGCATCATCATCATTAGCATCATCATCATTAGAGTCATCATTAGCATCATCATCATTTGCATCATCATCATTAGAGTCATCATTAGCATCATCATCATTAGCATCATCATCATTAGCATCATCATCATTAGCATCATGATTAGCATCATCATCATTAGCATCATCATCATTAGAGTCATCTTTAGCATCATCATCATTAGCATCATCATCATTAGAGTCATCATTAGCATCATCATCATTAGCATCATCATCATTAGCATCATCATCATTAGAGTCATCATTAGCATCATCATCATTAGCATCATCATCATTAGAGTCATCATTCGCATCATCATCATTAGAGTCATCATTAGCATCCTCATCATTAGAGTCATCATTAGCATCATCATCATTAGAGTCATCATTAGCATCATCATCATTAGAGTCATCATTAGCATCATCATCATTAGCATCATCATCATTAGCATCATCATCATTAGCATCATCATTATCATCATCATCATTAGCATCATCATCATTAGAGTCATCATTAGCATCATCATCATTAGCATCATCATCATTAGAGTCATCATTAGCATCATCATCATTAGCATCATCATCATTAGCATCATCATCATTAGAGTCATCATTAGCATCAACATCATTAGCATAATCATCATTAGCATCATCATCATTAGCATCATCATCATTAGCATCATCATCATTAGAGTCATCATTAGCATCATCATCATTAGAGTCATCATTAGCATCATCATCATTAGCATCATCATCATTAGCATCATCATCATTAGCATCATCATCATTAGCATCATCATTAGCATCATCATCATTAGCATCATCACCATTAGAGTCATCATTAGCATCATCATCATTAGAGTCATCATTAGCATCATCATCATTAGCGTCATCATTAGCATCATCATTATTAGCATCATCATCATTAGCATCATCATCATTAGAGTCATCATTAGCATCATCATCATTAGAGTCATCATTAGCATCATCATCATTAGAGTCATCATTAGCATCATCATCATTAGAGTCATCATTAGCATCATCATCATTAGAGTCATCATTAGCATCATCATCATTAGAGTCATCATTAGCATCATCATCATTAGAGTCATCATTAGCATCATCATCATTAGAGTCATCATTAGCATCATCATCGTTAGAGTCATCATTAGCATCATCATCATTAGCATCATCATCATTAGCATCATCATCATTAGCATCATCATTAGCATCATCATCATTAGCATCATCATTATTTGAGTTATCATTCGCATCATCATCATTAGAGTCATCATTAGCATCCTCATCATTAGAGTCATCATTAGCATCATCATCATTAGAGTCATCATTAGCATCATCATCATTAGAGTCATCATTAGCATCATCATCATTAGCATCATCATCATTAGCATCATCATCATTAGCATCGTCATCATTAGCATCATCATCATTAGCATCATCATTAGCATCATCATCATTAGCATCATCATCATTAGAGTCATCATTAGCATTATCATCATTAGCATCATCATCATTAGAGTCATCATTAGCATCATCATCATTAGCATTATCATCATTAGCATCATCATCATTAGAGTCATCATTAGCATCATCATCATTAGCATCATCATCATTAGCATCATCATCATTAGCATCATCATCATTAGAGTCATCATTAGCATCATCATCATTTGCATCATCATCATTAGAGTCATCATTAGCATCATCATCATTAGCATCATCATCATTAGCATCATCATCATTAGCATCATGATTAGCATAATCATCATTAGCATCATCATCATTAGAGTCATCTTTAGCATCATCATCATTAGCATCATCATCATTAGAGTCATCATTAGCATCATCATCATTAGCATCATCATCATTAGCATCATCATCATTAGAGTCATCATTAGCATCATCATCATTAGCATCATCATCATTAGAGTCATCATTCGCATCATCATCATTAGAGTCATCATTAGCATCCTCATCATTAGAGTCATCATTAGCATCATCATCATTAGAGTCATCATTAGCATCATCATCATTAGAGTCATCATTAGCATCATCATCATTAGCATCATCATCATTAGCATCATCATCATTAGCATCATCATTATCATCATCATCATTAGCATCATCATCATTAGAGTCATCATTAGCATCATCATCATTAGCATCATCATCATTAGAGTCATCATTAGCATCATCATCATTAGCATCATTATCATTAGCATCATCATCATTAGAGTCATCATTAGCATCATCATCATTAGCATCATCATCATTAGCATCATCATCATTAGCATCATCATCATTAGCATCATCATCATTAGAGTCATCATTAGCATCATCATCATTTGCATCATCATCATTAGAGTCATCATTAGCATAATCATCATTAGAGTCATCATTAGCATCATCATCATTAGCATCATCATCATTAGCATCATCATCATTAGCATCATCATTAGCATCATCATCATTAGCATCATCACCATTAGAGTCATCATTAGCATCATCATCATTAGAGTCATCATTAGCATCATCATCATTAGCGTCATCATTAGCATCATCATTATTAGCATCATCATCATTAGCATCATCATCATTAGAGTCATCATTAGCATCATCATCATTAGAGTCATCATTAGCATCATCATCATTAGATTCATCATTAGCATCATCATCATTACAGTCATCATTAGCATCATCATCATTAGAGTCATCATTAGCATCATCATCATTAGAGTCATCATTAGCATCATCATCATTAGCATCATCATTAGCATCATCATCATTAGAGTCATCATTAGCATCATCATCATTAGCATCATCATCATTAGCATCATCATCATTAGCATCATCATCATTAGCATCATCATTAGCATCATCATCATTAGCATCATCATCATTAGAGTCATAATTAGCATCATCATCATTAGCATCATCATCATTAGCATCATCATCATTAGCATCATCATCATTAGAGTCATCATTAGCATCATCATCATTAGCATCATCATCATTAGCATCATCATCATTAGCATCATCATCATTAGCATCATCATCATTAGAGTCATCATTAGCATCATCATCATTTGCATCATCATCATTAGAGTCATCATTTGCATCATCATCATTAGCATCATCATCATTAGCATCATCATCATTAGAGTCATTATTAGCATCGACATCATTAGCATCATCATCATTAGAGTCATCATTAGCATCGACATCATTAGCATCATCATCATTAGAGTCATCATTATCATCGACATCATTAGCATCATCATTATTAGCATCATCATCATTAGCATCATCATCATTGGTGCCCCGCCCTGCCCAGTTGCAGAGCTACCACTTATATCGGTGACTATCAATTCCTTACTTATTCTAGTCTAACGAACATCAATATAGCAACAATGACGTCTACATTCCGACTCCCCTCCTGAAATATTAATATATACACACAATAGAACATACACAAGGCACGTTATACGGTTACATAAAAAAATTATTCCAAGATAAAATTTACCAGACATAATGTCATAATGCCCCGACAAAATCATTAGCCCCCAAAAAATATCGCAGACAAAATATACATAGACAGAATATCCCAGACAAAAATTCCTAGACAAAATATACTCAGACAAAATGTTCCAAGACAAAATATCCCTACATAGCCAAAAATTAGGAAAACAGTTATAGTAATAGTAACAGAAAAATTGCTGAAGTAGTTTATGACAATCCCCTAGGAGATGACACGTTTTATGCAAACATAAGATGGAGATATGACATCTTGTATACAAACGTACCGAGGAGAGATACTGAGTGCTTAAGGCTATGAAAATAACACCTTTATTGTTCAAATTATTGTGTTTTCACAAACTAGAAAATTAAAATAACAAAGATAGGCAAGATTCCGAAGTGTCACTAGACTAAGTTCATCTCTTATGTAAACATATTACCTTGACATTTGTGTGGTCATTATGTGCTTCTAAGATGAGCAACATGAGGGTCTCTGGAACAACCAAGGAACAAACAAGAAACAAGGAACGACCATTGTAAGGAAAAAACAACAACCAAACTCACGCAATGAATGGTGCAGGGGTAAAATATAAGGAAGATAATATTTGGCTCTAGGTTGTTAGTTCAGCGGTTCTTAATCAGTAGTGCATTTTATTCGAGTAGTATTTCAGTTTAGAGATTTCTAGTATGGTGTCATACTATGTGGACATTTTAGTTAAGTGATTCGAAGGACTTCCAAGATATTCGTAAGTAGTTGAGAGATTTGAAGGACTTCCAAGCCATTCGTGAGTTATAAATTCGTTCATATTTAGAATTATTTATTGGGTGACTTTGTCCATCGAAGCTAGTGGCCAGCTGCCACGTGTTACATTAACATTTTAGCGTTACATTTTTGTGAAGGTTTTCTATGAAAATGGCAACATTTATTACATAGCAGAAAGGTTGTAGTAAATTTGTTTTAGGGGAGTTTATGTTTGTGAAACACAGATCTGAAGCTGGTGGGAAAGAGATCTGGTGGAAAAGTGTGATATAAAAAGTATTGAAACTCTTGGTGATAATATAGTTTTAGAGCAAGGTGAACATGATCATGCACCTGTACATGGCAAAGTTTCAAAATGGTAAAAATGGAGCAACGTGCTGAAAACACAGAAGACGTTACCAGGAACACTGTGCAACATGCTTTAAAACAAGTATCAAGCCAGCATGAACATCATCTAACTCAACAAGAATATTTAACTAGAGATATTTGCAGACATTGTCACCGAAATGGAATCAATGATCAACACATTGACGAATATAGAAACGTAATAGACGAAAGTCTGTTTTTGCGTGTGAAATGGTCAGATTTCATTGTTCGCAGCACTGGAATATGGTGATTTTCTTTCTCAGAGCAGACATTGGATTGCTGATGGAACATTCCGAGTTACCCCAGATAGATTCGATCAACTGTGTGCGATCCATGCATTTGAGAATGGTCAAATAATCCCATGTGTGTATCCCATGTGTCTATTGGAAGCGAAGCAATGTACCGTCGCCAGCTTCAGCATATCATAGAACTGGGACATAACAGAAATGTAGCTCCATCTTCAATAGTTCTTGATTTCGAATTAGCTGCAATTAAAGCGCTTGAATATGCATTTCCACGAGCTCAAGTATCAGGGTGTTATTTTCACTTTATCGAGAACGTTTGACGAAAACTACAATCTGAGGGTAAAAAGGCGGTGTAGTTTAACTCTGATGAAATTATTCAATAAATGTCAAACAACTTATGACTTTGACATTAGTACCAGGAACATATGTGATTACTGTTTTCGAACAACTCACCAATATTGATAGTTTTTCAGATCTGTAATTCCTCATTGATTACTTCGAAGATTTCTAGATTGGACGGTTTCGTCGTGGGCGCCTGTCGCAGCCTCGATTTCCAGTGAGCCTTTGGCATCAACACAATCGTGACATGAATCAACTGTCAAGAAGCAACAATACCGTTGAAGGTTGGCACATTGCATTTAATTCAATGGTGAACGTATCTCATCAAACGGCATCAAGACTTGACCGGAAAGTTACTGCAACAACAACATACATCTGCACTGTTGAGAAGTCCGATTGCCACTGGTAAACCAACAACAAAGAAACGAAAAGTTTACCAACGTGTTGAGGATACTATTAAAACAATGGTTGAACGATACGATCCAGCAGAGCCTATCAACTTCTGAAAAATCATAGTACGTGTTTTGGTTAACTCAATCAAAGACCTTACATTCAAGTCTATCATATATGAGACAATAAATATCATTTGAAGACTTTATTTTAGACTCGATGAGCATGATTGTGAAAGTTCAGGCGGGATACATTCGGGAATAGTGGCTGGATGCAGTGAAGAATTCAAGTTTGCGTAAAGTGACTTCCATGTTTGTGCCGGGACATGCTGGAGTCTGGGGTAATGAGAGAGCAGATAGGTTGGCCGCACACGCTGCTACTACGGCTGTTGGTGGAGCGATGGATCGGGCAGAAATTTTGAACGCCCTACGGGAAAACTCACAGGCAAATGACTGTATAAGCGACGATGACTCTTGTTCCATGACTAGAATAAAGGAATTTGGTTTGAAATGTGGTGTCGCTAGAACTGAGCGGTTTCGTGGGCAAGAAAGAATGATGGTCAATCAACTGCTTACTTGGGACCATCAGTCAACGTGTAATGGCGGCTACACTCAAGGAGAGATCTGTGCACCTATGGACTTGTCCGGAGTGCAGTGACGAAGATCTATCGACTAACTAACTAACTATTATAATTATTTACTAGTTTTATTGTTTATTAATGTTTATTACATCTTGTTATGAAATATTTTATATATTATCTTTATGTTTAGTCTTGGGTATATCTTGTATGGTATAATTTGTCTAGGAATATTTTGTCTTGGAATATTTTGTCCGGTATATTTTGTCTGGGAATATTGTATCCTAGGAATATTTTGTCTGGGTGTACTTTGTCCGGTTTATTGTGTCATGTGAATATTTTGTCTGGTTATTGTTGTCCGGAATATTTTGTCTGGTTACACTTTCTACACATTCCAGTTGTTAGAAATTCACTTTTAAATAATACACAATACAAAAGAAAAAAATCTCAATAGATATAGATAAAGATATATTAAATCGGATATTCTTCATCGTGTGGAATGTTGCATGTGCCTGGGCAATTATACATTTGACTTCTTTAATACACCTCCCCTCGGATGTTATTACTATACCCATTTGAATATGTTGACTTGCTTGAGACTGATACCATCTACTTTGATGTTGCATTCTGGGTGACATTTATTCTTTGATATTACCATTATTTTAGTTTTTCTGTTATCCAGACTAAGGTCTTTGTTTTCACTTTCTTTTGCAATAGTATTCATCATTTCTTGTAACTGTGTTTCATTTTCGGCTATCAAAACTGTATCAAAGTCGTTTATGGTAAAGATCTGAGAATAATAAGGAATACATATTGGTAACATAGAGCAGCCATACGAATAGATAACTAAACGGGATCATTTCAACACACCAAACAGGGTTGTGTACTGTCACCCGATCTGTTCAATGTATACAGTAAAATAATAATGAGATCCATACATGATATGCCAGGAATAATAGTTATATATCAAGTGACATATTCTTTCCAGAACGTTGTCTTCGTCGTGGATACTCTATAAACCTCTCTCTGTCAAGGGTGAGTAAGCCTGCATTGGCCAGAGACATATACATGCATTCTTCGATGTTGCTGCCCATTGTCTTTTTGGTCGCCCTCTTCTTCTCTCGCCTGGCGCTCTGCCATCTAGAATTAGCCTTTCAATACAATCATGATGATCAAGTTCCCAAAATACCATAGCTTCCTTCTTATAATGGTATTTAGAATTGACCCTTCTTTTAGTTTCAGTAACTTCGAAATTTCAATGTTCTTCTTTTTCTCTGTCCATGATATTCGTAGAATCTTTCTGCAGTTCTTCATTTCAAATGAATTTGTTCTTTTGGATCTTGATTCTTGACTAGAAATTGTTTGGATATTGTCTTGTTTAAAGCCCAAGTCTCGCATCCATATCTTGCCACTGGAAAAACACATGATCTTGAAAGGGTTACTTTAGTGTCGTTATTACTACTTTGCTATAGCTTTCTCATTTGTATTAATTTGAGTGTTGCAATTTTGAGTCCTCTTCAAATCTCGATAGAATAATCTCCAGAACTGTTTATATTCGCTCCAAGATATTCGAATTTGTTTACACATTCTAGTTCTATATTGTATAGGGCCTATGTTGATTATTGGTTTGATCTTTGTTTTATCTGTTGTCATAATTTCTGTTCTCGTGCATTTAAATTTAGATTTTAGATCTCGATGTATTTCTTTGCTGTTGTGATTACCTATTTCAGTCCCTCATAATGTATAGTAAGGAGGACTGTATCACCTGCATATCTTATTTCTGGATTCTTGTATCCACTGATATTTATTGGATGTAACTCATTTTCCTCTAGTTCTTCTCATACATTTCGCATTATATTCTGCATAGATGTTAAAATGATAATGGGATAGAGTGCACCTCTGTCTCACTCCACTTTGAACAGCGAACCACTCAGCTGTTTCACCCTCCACTCTTACTGCTGCTTGTTGTTCGTGATATAGTGTGTCCATAAGATGTATTAGATGTTCATCAAATATGTGCAGAACATCTTATATATCATCATCATGTGTCAAGAACTGCCTGCTCAAAGTTAAACGGATGATTTCATCATCATCATGTGTCATCGTCTACCTGCTCAGTTAATGGAAATATTTCATCATCATCACGTGTCAGGACCTACCTGCCCATAGCTAAAGGGATTCTTTTATTTCATCATCATCTGTACAATCTACAGCACTTTAATTTTTAGGTAGTTGTATGAACACTGATGATTTTAGGTCTTTAGGTATGTGACCTGTTTCGTATATGTCATTGCAAAGTTGTGTGATAGTTTTCACACCAGATTCATCTAATGTTTTTAATATGTCTAATGTTATGTTGTCAACGCCACAGTCTTTCGATATTTTATTAATATATTCCCTTTATTACTTCTAATTTTAGTATTACTGGACTATCACTAATTGTATTGTCATTTCTCGCTTTGTTGGTCTCCACACAGATCTATCACATATGCCAAGCTTGTCATTATTTCTGTTTTATCAATTATAACTTATCCTCTGTTATTTCTCATGCAGCAAAACCTGATTATATTACTGTTATTATTTGTGATTTGTCTTACTTCCTTGTATATTTCTTTGGTCTAGAGTTAAAGAGGTATCTACTCTGTTTTCCTGCATTGTGTTCCCGACCATGTTCTATTGTGATTCTGCGCGTGTGACGTATTAATCTGTATAGCAATTAATATTTTGGGGTTTTCTGGCTTTATGTCTTTCTGAAATTTTACCTCTTATTTGCTCTGCCATCCGTTAGTTTGTCTATTGCTTTTCTCTATGATTTTTTATTTGCTATATTAATATGTTTTTCCCATTTGATATCCTACTTATTGTCTAGTTTTTTTCTTATTGGTTCTCCCTTCTGTGTTACTTCATGCACTCGATCTTTAAATGTGTATATCTTTTGTATCTCATGATCTCTAAACATCATGTTTTTGTATATCTGATTGTTTCTGCGCTCATACTTGTGCATCTTGATTTCTTGTATGCTTTGTCTTCTTAAGCTTTACAAATATTTTATATTAGGCGGACACAGAAAATCCTGGATTAATAACATCAATGAATGGCCGGGACATGATTTTTCTACACCCCTCCGAATGGCTGAGGATAGAAATGATGGAGGGATTTTTTAGCTTATCTCAAGTTCAAAAGGGTTCAAAAGTCGTAGAAGATTGACTTCACTGTACTCAGTATCCCATATGTACTCCGTCACTCTCAACAAAGCGGCACGCCGCATGCCGAACAGTCGAGGGTCGAAGAAGGAGGTAAGAGAAAATTCGGGATTGATAAAAACAAGAATGGTCTAAGCATTTTTTTCAGACTCCTTTGAATCGCTGAGGATATAGTTGTTTAAAGATAATTTTGTGCTGATGTATGCAGTGTGACATCACTGACAACTATAGATCTTATTATTATTATTATAATTATTATTTTTATTATTATTTTTATTATTATTATTATTATTATAAAGTACTGTATGAATATGGCGCTATACAGATCCAGATAAACAGTCAGCATAAATAGATAGATGGATGGATGGGTATATATATATATATATATATATATATATAAATATATATATATATATATATATATATGTATATATATATATATATATATATATATATACACAGAGAGAGAGAGAAAGAGAGAGAAATACACAGACAGCGATAAAGATATTTATATTGCAAATAACATCGATAAGTGCAATGACAACAATATAGATAAATGAAACAGATCTCAAGACCAAATCTGATTTATTGATATCAAAGATTGAAATCAATTTATTATGTCATTTATTTCGAAGAGATAGCAAGGTATATGGAAACGCTGTACCATACGTTTTCCCAAAAAACCACAAATCCGTAGAATGCTCTTCGTGACAGAAATGATGCCACGGTAATTAAACCGATGTCAGCAGCTACTTCCAGTGAATACCTAAAACTTGCATGTGAGGTGGAAAATTCATTATTCTGCCAAAAGCCAACCTGTAATGCTCCATTAAGGATAAACACAACAAAAGTGTCAGAAAGATAATTGATAAAATAGGTTATATCTTGGTCAACAGTAATTTGAAGTACTGCATCAACTGATGTGAATGACCTGGCGTAAAGTTGCTCAACTTGTTTGTAGCCTGAGACCGAACCAACCTGTAATGATATAAATAAGAGACTAAACATTACAAAAATGTGACATGTCGATGGGATTATTCTTTTCTACTTATTTGTCTCCCCATGTGACTGCTATTTATTCTGCTATTGATCATGTATAGAATGTTTTATTATAGATCGTTGTTAAGTTTCACATAACTCGATTAACAGAGATGCAACACTTGTATGGCAGATTGGTTATTGATCTGATTATAACCTACAACAATGGAAACATTCCGATACCATCACAACTACTCCAGGTCTATATGTCAAGATCTTCTTTAGACAAGTGACATCCACTAAACTATAACAATTCAGATATATGACTTTCTATGTTCGTTCTCAAACTCCTGCTGGTTTACGGGATGTAGTCAGTAGAACAGTATGTGATGTGGCATGGTTTACAGCTTGACTGCGATATGTCTACATCTTTCCGCCCGATACATTCGACATCCGTATGGATGATCTGGAACTTTGATATATGTGGTAGGACAGACTTCACCAAAACCTCCTTAGTTGTGTCTTATGACATGCGTTGCAGTTAAAAGTGTTGTTATTCTTCCTGGTATTGTAACACATAAGAGATTTAAGATATGAAGAATTGAAATATTCAGATATACGTTGCGTAAATAAATATATTACACTGGGCGCATAGAGACCAAAAGTACAACTATAACCAGTGTGGACTCGAGTCTATGAACGAAAAGGACGTGACTTCAATTGTAAAAAATAAGAGGAATTCAATTATCCCGTATCAAACAATTACAAACAAAGAAATTGTTTGAGGAATAATGGGTTAAAATGTGAGGACACAATACTCATTATTTTCTTTGCAATAGATTGTCAAGAATAATTTCTTTAAAATAAATGCTCAATCGTTCAACGAATTCGTTAGTTGAATTCTTTAATCTTGAGTACTCCAGTACTCAGAACATTGCCAATAATGATATTTTTGTAATGAAGATTATATGTGTCAATAATTACTTATGTGCCTCATAATATTCTCAAGAATGAAGTCTTTGAAATAGAGATCTGATCGTTCAACAACTATTGCAGACTCGTAACACTGTCAAGAATGATATCTTTGTAAGGGGTTATCCACAAACTATGTCAACAATTCGTGGAAAAGGATATGAGAAATGTTGATGTTAACGAAACAGGTTTTTATAAACCACTTAAATTATGTGAATTTGATCAACATTTCTAGAAATATGAGAATATTATGTCGTCTTTTCGCACTATTTCAGACCATTCTTGGACGGGTGTCGGGGCATATGCTGGGGGCTGGGAGAATGTTATTGACATAATTTAAGACAGGGGTCTCTGAATTACTGACAAGCTGTTGACAGGGGGGAGGGAGAGGAGTCAAAGATTGTCAAAAAATTGCTGACGTAATTTATGGACAACCCTCTAATAAAGATTAGATTACATAACATGATCAAGAATGAAGTCTATGAAATAAAGATGTGATCTTTCAACAACTGCTTCTGCAGCTCATAACATGGTCAAGAATGAAGTCTTTGAAATAAAGATGTGATCTTTCAACAACCGCTTCTGCTGCTCATAACATGGTCAAGAATGAAGTCTTTGAAATAAAGATGTGATCTTTCAACAACTGCTTCTGCAGCTCATAACATGTTCAAGAATGAAGTCTTTGAAATAAAGATGTGATCTTTCAACAACTGCTTATGCAGCTCATAACATGGTCAAGAATGAAGTCTTTGAAATAAAGATGTGATCTTTCAACAACTGCTTCCGCAGCTCATAACATGGTCAAGAATGAAGTCTTTGAAATAAAGATGTGATCTTTCAACAACTGCTTCTGTAGCTCATAACATGGTCAAGAATGAAGTCTTTGAAATAAAGATGTGATCTTTCAACAACTACTTCTGCTGATCATAACATGTGAAGAATGAAGTCTTTGAAATAAAGATGTGATCTTTCAACAACTACTTCTGCTGCTCATAATTCAATTTCAAGATTGAAGTTTTTGAAATAAAGTTGTGATCTTTGAAAAACTGCTTCTGCTTCTCATAACATAGTCAAGAATGAAGTCTTTGAAATAAAGATGTGATCTTTCAACAACTGCTTCTGCTGCTCATAACATGGTCAAGAATGAAGTCTTTGAAATAAAGATGTGATCTTTCAACAACTGCTTATGCAGCTCATAACATGGTCAAGAATGAAGTCTTTGAAATAAAGATGCGATCTTTCAACAACTGCTTATACAGCTCATAACATGGTCAAGAATGAAGTCTTTGAAATAAAGATGTGATCTTTCAACAACTGCTTATACAGCTCATAACATGGTCAAGAATGAAGTCTTTGAAATAAAGATGTGATCTTTCAACAACTGCTTCTGCTGCTCATAACATCGTCAAGAATGAAGTCTTTGAAATAAAAATGTGATCTTTCAACAACTGCTTCTGCTGCTCATAACATGGTCAAGAATGACGTCTTTGTAATGGGTATTTTATTGTTCACTCACAACTACACCGTCTCATTAAGTTGTTTATATTGAAGGTATTGTACCGTCTGTGAGGAAATAAAATAGGGTTTTCCCGGAGCGTTATTTGATCATAAATACAAAATGTTGCTAAATTGTCAAGTAAAAAATGGGGGTCATACTAAATGTGATAGCCGCACAAGTAAAGTTAAATTGAAAATATGGGTCCTACTAGCATTGATAGTCGCACAAGTAAACAATGAGATGGTATATTTGAAAAAGTCATATAATTAAAGGTCACATAATTAAACGTTATAGCAGGTATTTACAAGGTTTAGGAGGTTTGTGGACTATTAAAGGTTGAATTTTTTGGGAGTTATTTTCGGTGTTTTCGGGCTTGCGGTTAGGATTAGACTACACTACTAGTAGAATAAGTGGTTAGGGTTAGGATTGGAGATAAACATTAAAAGAGTTAGGACTAGGCAATTTGAGTTGTAAGATGAACTGTTGGAGGTTAGAGTAAATACGGTAGAATAAGGGTTAGGGTCATGGTTAGTGTTAGGGTAAGCGTTATGGTTAGGGTTAGACTCTGTAGGTGGCCAATATTAGACAATGCGACGCTACTATAAGTATACATTTTTTATAGTAGGATTATGGTTAGGATTAGAGATAAAACTAAAAGGGTTCGGGTAAGGATAAGTATGTATTAGTTGTAGAAACAACTATTATGGTTAGCTTTAGACTTATATAGATGGTCATTATTGGACAATATCTTGAGATTGGTGTTGAGAGGGTTCGAATCTTGAGTTATGTTTAGATTGTTGCCACAAGAATTCGTACATGTATGTTCGCAGCTTATGTCGGTGTGTACTGTTCTGATTTATGTTGCGTTATTTTAAGAATGGCATGCAAAATGCCAAATTATTGGAACAAACAGATTACAAATGTTTCTTTGTCGTCAAGAAGGCGAATAAACTGTTGAAAATTATCTGTTGCAGACATATTTTTTTCATAATGTCGTCGTTTCTAAAAGCGCACAAAAATTACGCCAATTTGTTGGCACGTGAAAGTAGCCCCAATACTATATCTAGAGTGTACATGCGTGCAATGGTGTCATATTTAGAATATAGGAGATCTGTGGTCGTCAGAACTCGTAATACCAAATATTGTAATGTGTCTTGTCTTGTCCTATCCATGTGTACCTCTAAGCGTCATGGGGAGCGGAAGTCTTCTTTCTTTAGCTGTGATACCGCTGTCATAGTACAGCTTTAGTGTTCTAGTATTTTTCTAATGTTATATATTCATCTTCGTCTGGGTCTTCTCCTGTTTCTCTTTCCAGATAATCTTTTATTGAAGGTCATCTATTGAATACAATATGGTTCCATTTTGATTAGGTGACCGAATCATTTAATCTTCTGTGTGTCTATGTATTTGCACGGCATTGTTTTCATCAGATTTCTTATGGTGTTTTTGCTTATTCTGTCTATTTTTGTTACCCCAGTGCTGTTCTCAGGCACGTCTTTTCGCATACCGCGAGTTTTTATTCTAGTTTCTCTGTCAGGATTCAGGTATGGCATTAGTAACACAGTGTAGTCATGAACACTGTGTTTTTTCTGGAGATCATGTCGATGTTTTGGTGTTTCAGCAGTGGTGCTAATTGACACAAAACTTCATTTGTTTTCTGACATCTTGTCTCTATATCTCTATCTATTCTACCGTCTTCCGAGAACACGCTACCTAGATACTTAAATTCCTTGACTTGGTTGAGTTTTGTGCTGGCTATGTATATTTCTAGTGGGGATTGATTTCTGCATATCTTTAATGTTTCTGATTTTGGTTTGTTGATTTTCATGTTTTTGTTTTCATGATGGATATTTAATGTTTTTATGAGTTTTTGCAGCTCAGATATATCGTTGTATATCAACGCCTGATCGTCTGCGAATAGCAATTCGTTAATGATGTTACTGTTTTCTTTGCCTCCGTTTTCTTGTACATGTTGGATTTCCTGTTCTATTGCGCTTAAGGTTTCTTTGATTATTTTGTTTATATAGATGTTAAATGGGAGCAGAGATATTACGGATCCCTGTCTGACTCCAGATGTTATTATGAATGTTTCTGTCATTCCTTCTGGTGGTTTTACTCTTGCTTCGCATCTCTAATATACTGGTTGATGTTTTCGAGGAGTTGGCCGTGGATCCCGAATTTTTCAAAGTAGATCCACAGTATGTCTCTGTTAACGCTGTCCAATGCCTTTTCTTGGACGATAAATGTGATGTTCAGTTGATTGTTGTATTCTATTTTCTGTTTTAGGATACATCTAGGATACGATTGTTGAATATAGGCACTACTATAAATGATACATCTAGGATACGATTGTTGAATGTAGACATTACTATAAATGATACATCTAGGATACGATTGTTGATTGAAGACATTACTATAAATGATACATCTAGGATACGATTGTTGATTGAAGACATTACTATAAATGATACATCTAGGATACAATTGTTGATTGAAGACATTACTATAAATGATACATCTAGGATACGATTGTTGAATATAGGCACTACTATAAATGATACATCTAGGATACGATTGTTGATTGAAGACATTACTATAGATGATACATCTAGGATACGATTGTTGAATGTAGAGATTATTATAGATGATACATCTAGGATACGATTGTTGAATGTATGTAAAACTATAGATGATGCATTTAGGATACGATTGTTGAATGTAGAGATTATTATAGATGATACATCTAGGATACGATTGTTGAATGTAGACATTACTATAGATGATTTTAGATGATACATTTAGGATACGATTGTTGAATGTAGGTAAAACTATGGATGATGCATCTAGAATATGAATGTTGTTTTGTATGTCTGTGCGTTCGTCCATCACAAGTGATGATGACAATTTTTTACATCCACTTTTGAAAATTAAGTTATAATGACCATTCATAATAGTTCGTAGAGGACTCATGATCCCTATTCGAGCTGTAAATGTTATTGGACAGTTTGGATATGGAATGACCACTGTAGGCGGATTTTGGTCTATCCGTGACTTTCTAGCTACTCTCCGCTGTTCAGCTTTTCTCATCTTTTCAGCTTATGCGCTCTTTTTGACTGTAGATCGTCATGTAGATCTATTTTGTGCAAGATCTTCCCTTGTGTCTTGGTCTATTTCAAACGCTTTCAGTGAAGTCTTTAGCGACTCCTTGTAGCGCTTCTTTTGGCCACCTTGAGATCTTTTACCCTTCTCCAGCTGGAGAAGTATCTTTGGCAGGCGATAGTCTGGCATATAAATGTATGTACTACTATAGATGATACATCTAGAATACGAATGAAGAATTTGGTATTCAATTTTGCATGTGTAGGACTGGCATCTGAGGGACAGATATAGGAATGTGTTCAACCAGTGAACCATGGAACCATCAGCTGGTATTACACTTTGATATTTTCTTGAACAGAATAAGCAATTATGTGTTTGTCCGGAATGCAGTAACATCGTCTTATAATCAATATGAAATATTTCAGAAGACAACAGGCGGGCTTTTTTCTAAAAAGTCTGCTAACAGTATAATACTTTATATCAAATATTTGTCGTATCAAATTAATGATGAAGAAATTTTATTCTACTGGCAGCATCAACAAATGTTGGAAAGTTAATAAAAGAAAATTAGGATCATGTCAATGCAATAGTTGTAAATATTTTCAGAAATAATAACTTCACTTACCATACAGTGGCAGCCATATTGGTTTTAAAATAATGGAAGTCCAATTGGTATTTTCATGTAGGTAATCTGTTTATGGAATTACAAATATATTCTAAACTAAGAAAATTTGGTTCATTACGGCAAGACGTGTCTACTTTTCCACAATATATGGTATTCATTTTCTTTTGCTGGAAGAAATTAGCAATATTGTATGTAGAACCCTTTACTACCCGGTTAAGACCCCGGTGCAATAAGCTCTAGACTATCCCCGTTTAAAATTAGAGGAATGTTTGCTGGAAGAAATATTTGAAGACTGAGATGTTGTTCTTCTTCATGAATTATCACTCTCCAGCTGTTTAACAGGATATTGTCTGAATAAGAGAATACATTTTGTCTTCGCTTTCAGCTTGATTTCGATTGATGCATCTTTCGCTACAACACATCTGATTTCAGTATGACTTTCCAACCTCATAAAGGCGTTATTAAAGGCTTTGGCTTCCATCTCGATTGTATTTGGTACTAACAACATATGCGGCGCAACAAGCTGCCCTGCTTAGTCCCACTCCTGATAAATGTCCATTTTCAAACTGTCGCACAACATCATGTGTCTATATGAATGCCGATGTTAAGAAAGATACTCAACAGTCTGTGCGTGTATGAATGGCTATCTTAAGATAGACACACATCAATTCTCTACCTGAATGAATGCTTATGTAAAGAAATATAAACAATAGTCTGTGCCAGAATATAATGCTCATGTTAAGATAGATACACAAGTAGGAATATACCTGTATGTATGTAATATACCTGTATGTATGTAATATACCTGTATGTATGTAATATACCTGTAGGAATGCCCATGTTAACATGTCCGTACATTTATGAACAGTCGTTACATGTATGAACAGTCGGTATATGTATGAACAGTCGGTACATGTATGAATATCCATATGCTAAGAGATAAACAACAGTCTGCACCCATATTCAGAAAATATAAAAGATACTAGTTCCTGTGTGAATATCCACAAAATGAAAGGTACAAACAGGCTGCACTGTGGATTAAACATCGACTATTTATGTTCAAACACAGGACACTGCCAAACAATAAACATTACCACAAATACAGAAGAACAAACAACGCTTATACTCACTAAGGCAAGACAGGCAATGGTGAGAAGTACAATTCCGTTCATGTTTCTAGATCTGTCTGTGCGAGTAGATTACTGAATCTGTGCAAGTAGACTGCTGAATCTGGATAAAACTAAGCTGAAATACCGAGCTTTTTATACACGTTCGTCTAAATGAAAGCTAATTCTTCGTCTACAGATGTGTCATTGTAAATCATAGTTAACAATGCTTAAAGTCAGATATATTTGACACATGTTTCACGCTTGACAATTATCTGTTTTATGTTGTGTTGATATTTTCTTGTTTACCGAGTACACAAAATCTTGTGCGACAGTTTGCTCACATTCTTCGATTTCATTATCTATCTCTACGTCGTCTTCTGAAACAGGGATTCTGAATTCTGTAAACTCGGACTCATTGAGTTTTTATCAAAAGTTGTCGGTCAAATAGTGGTTTTTGAAAGGACGTGAAATGTATTATAAGTGCAATTTAGGGGATCTCAGTGTCGCAGAAGTTGAGCTTTTGTATTGTGTTCAAAAGGTATCTGGTTGGATTAAGAGCTGTGATATCTTGTTCTAGAGGTACCGGTTTGGATAAAGAACCGTGATGTCTTGTGTTCAACAGGTACCGGTTTGGATAAAGAACCGTGATGTCTTGTGTTCAACAGGTACCGGTTTGGATAAAGAGCTGTGATGTCTTGTGTTCAGGAGGTATGTACCATAAGACCTACGGTCATGTTGGTCATGTCGGACCTATAGTTAGGTTGGTTATGTCTGACCTACGGGTATGTTGCTCCTGTCATACATACGGTCATTTTTGTCCTGTCAGATCTACGGTTATGTTGGCCCTGTCAGACGTACGGTCATGTTGGTGCTGTTATTGTAGAACATGACTGTAGTTTATTCTCCTGTATTTTTGTCATCTTTCATGTTTCCGAGACATATATTATTATTGTTATTCCATTTGTATGACAGATCCTAAACCATATGTGTTTGTCGATATCCTTCGCTCTACAAATGTTTAGTTTCAAAACAAATCCCCCCTTCCCTGTGGGGCGTGGATCCAATGTTAGGAAACATTGCATACATGGTCGTCCCACATGGTCCATTAAATAGTACTTCCTCTCTGTACCTCCATTTTTTATCCAATCTATCACATTGTGGACAAGAGACAATCCTGTAGTAATCTAGTTCTTATTTGAAAACTTTCAGTTAGCTTACAATCATGCACTACATTGCATGTACTTACACCATACAAAGCTTTCAATAGGTTGAGGCGTTTGTGTGTGATGTTATAGTGCTTCAAGTCTCCATACTATTTTCAGATCTACACCGTCGAAATGATCTCTCATGGTGCACACAAGTAATAAACAAAATGTACCCAAGTGTTTTTCCACTGACTGTTGCAATACGTGTGACAGTGTAAATATATAGTTTTATTATTATTATTATTATTATTATTATTATTATTATTATTATTATTATTATTATTATTATTATTAATGCTAGTGTTATTTATTACTACTAATATTATTTTACCACGTGTCTGGATGACCCAAAAGGGTAGCACGAATAATGAAATTGCCTCATATCATACAATTAGTAAGAGTAGAAAGATGCCGTTAAGGGAGGGGGGGGGGGGAATTCGGTTTAATAACCGACTCTATGATCTCCTCTGTAATGAATCGTATTAAAGACACATTCCTGAACCGCTTGGAGGGGGTAAACTCTTTCATCATGAAGCTTGCCTGGAGGTTGTAAGTCACAGTAACATTCCCTACAGAGTAGAAGATTCTAGTATATCGCATTGCATCCTACAGCCACATTAAGTCAAAGAGTCATCTGGGACTTGCAGAAACTCCAGGAAACCATATTAACAAGACTGTAAAAGACACACTATATAGATATGAAAGTAAAACTAAACCGCTTGTCATAGAGAACAAGAATGGCACAGTCATACTCCATAGGGTTTCTACCATTATTATTATTATTATTATTTCCACAATTATTCGACATGAGCAGGTTATACATGTGACTTGTGAGTTATGTCTGTGATACAACTAGTTACAAGATATCATCTACTTCAAATTTGTGGCAAGGGATCACTGATACAACTAGTTACAAGATATCATCTACTTCAAATTTGTGGCAAGGGATCACTGATACAACTAGTTACAAGATATCATCTACTTCAAACTTGTGGCAAGGGATCACTGATACATCTACGTACAAAATATCTACTTCCACTTGTGGTAAGGGATCACTGATACAACAAGTTACAAGATATCATCTACTTCAAACTTGTGGCAAGGAGTCCCTGACGCATCTACGTACAAAGTATCATCTACTTCAAACTTGTGGCAAGGAATCCCTGATGCATCTACGTACAAAATATCATCTACTTCAACTTGTGGCAAGGGATCTCAGATACAACTAGTTAGAAGATATCGTCTACTTCAACGTGTGGCAAGGGATCATTGAGAATTGTGTAAATGAGTCCCTTAGTAAACTTCCAAATAACAGCCAACACTAAGCAATGTTCACTATCAAGTCCGTAGATAAAGGGTAGGGGTTCCAACTCCTTTCCACTTACAAGGTCAGAATGTAACACTGAGCACGAGACAACAAACGATACCAGCGGGTAAATTCGTACCACACCCCTTGCTGGCTCTACCAAAAACAGTAATACAAAATGCCACATAACCGATGAAAAGTTCTGTTTTAGTGAAACCCCCTTCCCTACCGAATCCCCCGTCCTTTCTTTATAAGACAATACATCAGCCAAGTTGTATACAAACATTGACACATGAAACAAAGAAGTTCGAACCGACGTGAACTCTATCTCACAACACCTGGTTCTTCACTAGTATTCTCAAGTCTTAATCCTGTTCTGATTTGATCTGTACGCGTGACTCAGGAATCTTGTTACAATTTATTCTAACCAGTGGCGTAACTACTGATCGGAAACCATGCTATAATCAAATAAGTCTTCGATATGGAGGAGACAATATAAAATCCTTCTTCTTCTATTCCATACCATGTAGCCTTGGTTATCATGTCTTTCCACAGCCTTCACTCTCGTGTGCTGTCAATCATTTCCAGAAACCAATGTTCTGCCATGCCACAAAGCTAGGTTTTCAAGCATCTTCTCTCTTGGTCTTGCCCTACTCACTTGCTCTTTAACTTACCTGTTGTTACAATGTGTTCAATCTTTTCGTTTCTTATGATGTCTCAAAAACATGCGGAATGTCTCTTTCTGATGCGGATAAGAATATGCCATTTTTTAATATTACCTTCTTTTAAAATATTGTTATTTGCTTTATTATCTGCCACTGTGTTCTTAATATTCTTCTATAAAAACACATATCTGCTGTTTCTATATAATTTTTCAGTATTCTGCTGATTGTCCAAGGTCGACTTCCATACATCAGTACTGGTTCTGACAACGATATAGTACAGAGGATGGTCTTCATCCTGTGAAATGTTAACTTTTACCTGGACTATTCTACATTTGACTTCTTTAATACATCTTCCAACCGATGTTACTAATAAACCTAAATATTTGAATATGTTGATGAGTTTCAGACTAGTACTATCTACTTTGGTGTTGCATTCTGGATGACATTTATTCTTTGATATTACCATTACCTCAGTTTTTCTGTTATTCAGACTGAGTCCTTTGTTTTTACTTTCTGTTGCAATGATATTCATCAATTTTTGTAATTGAGTTTTATTTTCTACTATCAAAACTGTATAATTATCATATCACAGGTTGTTTATATTACGCCTTCCAACAGGTATTCCTGCATATCTTGTATTGATCTCATCATTATTTCACTGTATAAATTTCACAGATCGAATGACAGCACTTAACTTGTCTAACCCCTTGTTTAATGTGTTGAAGTGTTTCTGTTTGGTTCTTACCTATATCACTTACGTAGAAAACAAGAGGATTTTCAATATTACATAATACACGAGTGTGTTTTCGGGGATGAAATAAAATTTAAAAATAGCAAGACTGAGACATGTCATGCAAGTAGTAGGAGGCAGCTGAAGTAGTTTGAGGGCTGATATGAATATCGCATCCCATAAGTCAAAATAACCGAAATAGAACAAGAACAAGATGGGAAGATTCAATCAGAGAGATTGTTAAAATACCACGGCCTAACCATGACACACATGTGCATCAAAGATGGCCAAAGGCAGAAAACTTCAACTCCCAACTACGCCTAAGAGCATTATGGAAAAGACAATAAATATATATATTCTTTTACAGATAAAATGGTTTTTACATGCTTAGCATACTACCATCAGATAGTGTCCCTAAAAATACATTGCTATACAGACACAATGGATACAAAGCCAGGGGCAGACTATGCATAAGATGGTTTACAGAAATAAAACAATCAAGGAGAACAAACAATAGCAAGCACACAAAAAGGCCATCACCAGAGAACATTTCTACCTCTGAAGCTGCAATACACATTGTTTATTGTCCATTCCCAAGTGAATGATAGTTATCTGTCTGACTATCTATCTTCCTAATTACCTACCTGCCTACCTACATACATACATACCTACATATCTGCCTATCTGTCTGTCTGTCTGTCTGTCTGTCTGTCTGCCTGTCTGCCTGCCTGCCTGCCTGCCTGCCTGCCTGCCTGCCTGCCTGCCTGCCTGCCTGCCTGCCTGCCTGTCTGTCTGTCTGTCTGTCTGTCTGTCTGTCTGTCTGTCTGTCTGTCTGTCTGTCTGTCTGTCTGTCTGTCTGTCTGTCTGTCTGTCTGTCTGTCTGTCTGTCTGTCTGTCTGTCTGTCTGTCTGTCTGTCTGTCTGTCTGTCTGTCTGTCTGTCTGTCTGTCTGTCTGTCTGTCTGTCTGTCTGTCTGTCTGTCTGTCTGTCTGTCTGTCTGTCTGTCTGTCTGTCTATCTATCTATCTATCTATCATTTGTCTGTCTGTCTGTCTATTTATCTATGTTCCTTCAGCGCCGAATACCATGCGTAAAGCAGAAACAATAGCTCTCCAGTTCGAGCGATGTGATGCTACTGTATGTAATTGTTGTATGTTGTTGAGACCCATAGACATAGGCCTACCTCTTTGATGGTTGTTCTGCGAAGAGTCTCTTGGTCTTCCTCTTTTTCTTTTGCTATATGGTACCCATATGGTACCCATTTTAATGCTTGTAGTAACAGGCTAATTTTATTCATTCTAAGTATATGTCCGATATAAGTACATCGATAAAATTCAAAAAACTAATTTTTGTAAACACATCCACGCCACGAAGAAACAAAACTTGAAAACTATGTAAAATCGGTGTAGACAAATTTTCAAAGTAGTACGGTGTTACTTTAAGAACACGCATCTGCATTTTCAGCGCATGTTGTTTGCATTTGTTTTGAAATGTTTTTATTTGTATTCTTATATATTGTATGATTATATTCTTATGAAGTAATTGTCCTCATGTATAATCTCACAAACTTTAGTTGGAAATTCCTTGTGTTAAAATTGTGTACACTCATTAATAGTGCGGACTGTCGTAGCGTATTGAAATTGATAATATATAATACAGTTTTCTAATAAAAAAAAGAAAATTATAATACGCTCGTTATATAAAGAAACACATCCCAATCATTAATTGAATATTTCAAACAGCAGCAAGACCAGGGTGGCGAGATTTTGAACTTTTGCCAATGTTAAGAGCGCTGTAAGCAATTTCCAAGAGAACAGTAAGCGAAATGAATGAATTTTATATAAAAAGACGTACTGGAGTAAGTTTGCCCCGGGCGTTAAAACTTATAGTTTTTGCACTGCTTCCAAATGTTTACGAAACAATAATCTAGCCTCTAGCCCATATGAACATCTTTATTGAGCAAGCTTTGGGAGACTTAATAGCGACGTAAAAGAAATCGTTCTATACATGAACATTATCGGAATAGTCGGAATAGACGATAGTAACGGATCGAAGAAGAACATGAAAATTAAAATAAATATAATTTTATATAGACAGAATAATCTAGCTGCATATAGAGATACACAAGCTAACTAAATATTTTATTGAACGTACTTGCAACTACGCCTCTGGTTATGAATATTGATTGGAGATCTATTTTCTGGCTGTTATCGTAGCGAATTTTATCACTTTCTTGTTACACTCATCTTCCTAATTATCAACATAGTCATCTTAAACTTTACTCTGTTGATCAGTGATTCTTTAAAAATCTTGTAATATGAACCTCTTCGAAAGTCTGACAAAATCTAGAGAAAAACTTTAGATGTTTCGTCAATTGCTTGACCTTTGTAAGCAGCATGATGATGTCGGCTAATGTCTTTTGAAGACTATAACAGATTCTTTTATATTTACAAGTCATTTATATGAGCCCACTTGGTAAAGTTCATGAAACCATTTGAAAACATCGAGGACTATGTCTGAAAGTCTGACTAAACTTATACATCGCGTCGAAGTTTGAGGAAATTTTTCAATCGTGTCGAATAGTGACAATGCTCTCATCCGGATTATACATTTTATGAAATTCATCAACTGCGTTAGAAATGTGTTGAATCATTAGCACCAAAACCTGTTGAATGTTATCGTCAATATCAGAAGTATTAGTAGCGTTCTTATAGTCCATGTCCTGTGGGGATTGTTGTTATATTTATCCATAGCGGTCTGTCTCGAGTACTACACAACAAAGAAGAATATTCTTTCGAAGACAATCATGTAAGACATATATTGAAGACACTTTTTATATGATATTCCTGAAGGACATATATTTGTGTCGATGACAGCTCTATATTACATATATTTGTGTCGATGACAGCTCTATATTACATATATTTGTGTCGATGACAGCTCTATATTACATATATTTGTGTCGATGACAGCTCTATATTACATATATTTGTGTCGATGACAGCTCTATATTACATATATTTGTGTCGATGACAGCTCTATATTACATATATTTGTGTCGATGACAGCTCTATATTACATATATTTGTGTCGATGACAGCTCTATATTACATATATTTGTGTCGATGACAGCTCTATATTACATATATTTGTGTCGATGACAGCTCTATATTACATATATTTGTGTCGATGACAGCTCTATATTACATATATTTCACGTTTTCATTCCACGACAGGCATATAGGACATATATTTTACATATTTGCTTTCGATGACAGTTATGTATGGCAATATTTTATATATTATTTTGTTTTCGAGGACAATGTCCTATGGGACATATATTTACATTTAGTAGGACAACGCTGTAACGTAATAGTTCCGAAATTAAATTATTGCCTGAAGATATGGAGTAGCTTGCTCTTAGTAGTAATCTTGACTGGCGGCTTGCAGTTCTATTGAGAGGGACGGTGTACAATTGGGGAACCAAAATACAGTGAAAATAATCCTTAAAGTCATTTTATTTTTATTTTTTTAAATTGCTGCAAGCTTTCCCATTTACCATTTGAGGACATAGTCTTGTAGCCTTTGCCATCTGCTGAAAAAGATGAAACGGCCTTTGTAGACCTTCGAGGGCTGCATGTCTGACACACAGCACGCGATGGCACAAGTGGGCTTGTGATTCCTTGTACATACTGTGGGAGACTCTTTGTGGCTGGGTTTGTCTTGTTAATCACATCCGTCATCGTCGTGGATCGTAGATTAGATGTCTTATAGGACAACAATAATACTATGATCTGAAAAGATGGGAAGATGTCTACCTATTAAATCTTTATTGCAAATACAATCAATCATTTACAAGGAGAACAAAGAATTTTAAGCCGCGTGTTATGCTCTCCTATCTTACTCTGAGGGTAACCACCGGACGTCTTGGTTTTACTTCTGGTCAAGGATGGAAACCTGTTGGTGCCAAGTTTCGGAAATAGGATACTGATAAATATCGGATGTCCTATGTGATGCTCCAATTTGTATCGTGTCAAAAACTTAGTCCCAATACAAGACAATGACCTTACACAAGCATTTCTTTAATTTATTATCATTCCGTTAATTATAGGGGGTGGGGATAGGGTGCGACCAACACTTGCAGGCGCAGCAGTACAGAATAAAATGATGATAACAGACATATCTTGCCAGATTTAAACTTCCCACCAGAGTAGAATCACCAGTTCGTGACACTTCACCCAATACCAGATTCAGTGAAACTGTTATTTTGGTCGGACTTGGACCAAGATCTGAAAAAAGCATCTATAAAACAGAATATCAAAGAAATATCATTTTTGTGCAGCAGATGTCCACGGCCTTGTATAGGAAACACGTGATAAATTCGTACTTACGGGTTACATCATCATCTCATGACCATCATCTTTATCATAATCATCATTAGCGTCATCACTAGCATCATCATCATCATTAGCAGCGTCATCATTAGTATCATCATTAGCATCATCATCATCATCATCATTAGCAGCGTCATCATTAGTATCATCATTAGCATCATCATCATCATCATCATTAGCAGCGTCATCATTAGTATCATCATTAGCATCATCATCATCATCATCATTAGCGTCATCACTAGCATCATCATCATCAACATTAGCATCATCATTAGCATCATCATTATCATTAGCATCATCATCATCATTAGCATCATCATTATCATTAGCATCATCATCATCATTAGCATCATCATTATCATTAGCATCATCATCAACATTAGCATCATCATTATCATTAGCATCATCATCATCATTAGTAGCGTCATCACTAGCATCATCATCATCATCATCATCATCATCATTAGCATCATCATCATCGTCATCATTAGCGTCATCATCATTAGCATCATCATCATCATCATCATTAGCATCATCATCATCATCATCATCATTAGCATCATCATCATCATCATTAGCATCATCATCATCATCATTAGCATCATCATCATCATCTTCATTAGCATCAATCATCATCAGAATCAATCATCATCATCATCAAATTCATCACCACCATCATCTTCATTAAGATCATCATCAACATTAGTATCATCATCATTAGCGTCATCATTAGCACCATCATCATTAGCATCACCTCATCATCAACTTCATCACCACCATCTTCATCATTAGCATCATCATCATCATTACCATGATCATCATTAGCATCATCATCATTAGCGTTACCATTAGCATCATCATCATCATAAGCACCATCATCATTAGCATCATCATCATTAGAGTCATCATTAGCATCATCATCATCAGTGTCATAATTAGCATCATAATCATTAGTCATCATTAGCATCATCATTATTAGCGTAATCATTAGCATCATCATCATTAGCATCATCATCATTAGCATCATCATCATTAGCGTAATCATTAGCATCAACATTGTTAGCATCATCAACATTAGCGTCATCATGAGCATCATCATTAGTGTCATAATTAGCATCATAATCATTACAGTCATCATTAGCATCATCATCATTAGAGTCATCATTAGCATCATCATCATTAGCATCATCATCATTAGAGTCATCATTAGCATCATCATAATTAGCATCATCATCATTAGCATCATCATCATTAGCATCATCATTAGCATCATCATCATTAGCATCATCATCATTAGAGTCATCATTAGCATCATCATCATTATCATCATCATCATTAGAGTCATCATTAGCATCATCATCATTAGCATCATCATCATTAGAGTCATCATTAGCATCATCATCATCATTAGAGTCATCATTAGCATCATCATCATTAGAGTCATCATTAGCATCATCATACTTAGAGTCATCATTAGCATCATCATCATTAGAGTCATCATTAGCATCATCATCATTAGAGTCATCATTAGCATCATCATCATTAGAGTCATCATTAGCATCATCATCATTAGAGTCATCATTAGCATCATCATCATTAGCATCATCATCATTAGCATCATCATCATTAGCATCATCATCATTAGCATCATCATTAGCATCATCATCATTAGCATCATCACCATTAGAGTCATCATTAGCATCATCATCATTAGAGTCATCATTAGCATCATCATCATTAGCGTCATCATTAGCATCATCATTATTAGCATCATCATCATTAGCATCATCATCATTAGAGTCATCATTAGCATCATCATCATTAGAGTCATCATTAGCATCATCATCATTAGAGTCATCATTAGCATCATCATCATTAGAGTCATCATTAGCATCATCATCATTAGCATCATCATCATTAGCATCATCATCATTAGCATCATCATCATTAGCATCATCATTAGCATCATCATCATTAGCATCATCATTATTAGAGTCATCATTCGCATCATCGTCATTAGAGTCATCATTAGCATCCTCATCATTAGAGTCATCATTAGCATCATCATCATTAGAGTCATCATTAGCATCATCATCATTAGAGTCATCATTAGCATCATCATCATTAGCATCATCATCATTAGCATCATCATTAGCATCGTCATCATTAGCATCATCATCATTAGCATCATCATTAGCATCATCATCATTAGCATCATCATCATTAGAGTCATCATTAGCATCATCATCATTAGCATCATCATCATTAGAGTCATCATTAGCATCATCATCATTAGCATCATCATCATTAGCATCATCATCATTAGAGTCATCATTAGCATCATCATCATTAGCATCATCATCATTAGCATCATCATCATTAGCATCATCATCATTAGCATCATCATCATTAGAGTCATCATTAGCATCATCATCATTTGCATCATCATCATTAGAGTCATCATTAGCATCATCATCATTAGCATCATCATCATTAGCATCATCATCATTAGAGTCATCATTCGCATCATCATCATTAGAGTCATCATTAGCATCCTCATCATTAGAGTCATCATTAGCATCATCATCATTAGAGTCATCATTAGCATCATCATCATTAGAGTAATCATTAGCATCATCATCATTAGCATCATCATCATTAGCATCATCATCATTAGCATCATCATCATTAGCATCATCATCATTAGCATCGTCATCATTAGCATCATCATCATTAGAGTCATCATTAGCATCATCATCATTAGCATCATCATCATTAGAGTCATCATTAGCATCATCATCATTAGCATCATCATCATTAGCATCATCATCATTAGAGTCATCATTAGCATCATCATCATTAGCATCATCATCATTAGCATCATCATTAGCATCATCATCATTAGAGTCATCATTAGCATCATCATCATCATTTGCATCATCATCATTAGAGTCATCATTAGCATCATCATCATTAGCATCATCATCATTAGCATCATCATCATTAGAGTCATCATTAGCATCGACATCATTAGCATCATCATCATTAGAGTCATCATTAGCATCGACATCATTAGCATCATCATCATTAGAGTCATCATTATCATCGACATCATTAGCATCATCATTATTAGCATCATCATCATTAGCATCATCATCATTGGTGCCCCGCCCTGCCCAGTTGCAGAGCTACCACTTATATCGGTGACTATCAATTCCTTACTTATTCTAGTCTAACGAACATCAATATAGCAACAATGACGTCTACATTCCGACTCCCCTCCTGAAATATTAATATATACACACAATAGAACATACACAAGGCACTTTATACGGTTACATTAAAAAATTATTCCAAGATAAAATTTACCAGACATAATGTCATAATGCCCCGACAAAATATACCCCCAAAAAATATCGCAGACAAAATATACATAGACAGAATATCCCAGACAAAAATTCCTAGACAAAATATACTCAGACAAAATGTTCCAAGACAAAATATCCCTACATAGCCAAAAATTAGGAAAACAGTTATAGTAATAGTAACAGAAAAATTGCTGAAGTAGTTTATGACAATCCCCTAGGAGATGACACGTTTTATGCAAACATAAGATGGAGATATGACATCTTGTATACAAACGTACCGAGGAGAGATACCGAGTGCCTAAGGCTATGAAAATAACACCTTTATTGTTCAAATTATTGTGTTTTCACAAACTAGAAAATTAAAATAACAAAGATAGGCTAGATTCGAAGTGTCACGAGACTAAGTTCATCTCTTATGTAAACATATTACCTTGACATTTGTGTGGTCATTATGTGCTTCTAAGATGAGCAACATGAGGGTCTCTGGAACAACCAAGGAACAAACAAGAAACAAGGAACGACCATTGTAAGGAAAAAACAACAACCAAACTCACGCAATGAATGGTGCAGGGGTAAAATATAAGGAAGATAATATTTGGCTCTAGGTTGTTAGTTCAGCGGTTCTTAATCAGTAGTGCATTGTATTCGAGTAGTATTTCAGTTTAGAGATTTCTAGTATGGTGTCATACTATGTGGACATTTTAGTTAAGTGATTCGAAGGACTTCCAAGATATTCGTAAGTAGTTGAGAGATTTGAAGGACTTCCAAGCCATTCGTGAGTTATAAATTCGTTCATATTTAGAATTATTTATTGGGTGACTTTGTCCATCGAAGCTAGTGGCCAGCTGCCACGTGTTACATTAACATTTTAGCGTTACATTTTTGTGAAGGTTTTCTATGAAAATGGCAACATTTATTACATAGCAGAAAGGTTGTAGTAAATTTGTTTTAGGGGAGTTTATGTTTGTGAAACACAGATCTGAAGCTGGTGGGAAAGAGATCTGGTGGAAATGTGTGATATAAAATTATTGAAACTCTTGGTGATAATATAGTTTTAGAGCAAGGTGAACATGATCATGCACCTGTACATGGCAAAGTTTCAAAATGGTAAAAATGGAGCAACGTGCTGAAAACACAGAAGACGTTACCAGGAACACTGTGCAACATGCTTTAAAACAAGTATCAAGCCAGCATGAACATCATCTAACTCAACAAGAATATTTAACTAGAGATATTTGCAGACATTGTCACCGAAATGGAATCAATGATCAACACATTGACGAATATAGAAACGTAATAGACGAAAGTCTGTTTTTGCGTGTGAAATGGTCAGATTTCATTGTTCGCAGCACTGGAATATGGTGATTTTCTTTCTCAGAGCAGACATTGGATTGCTGATGGAACATTCCGAGTTACCCCAGATAGATTCGATCAACTGTGTGCGATCCATGCATTTGAGAATGGTCAAATAATCCCATGTGTGTATCCCATGTGTCTATTGGAAGCGAAGCAATGTACCGTCGCCAGCTTCAGCATATCATAGAACTGGGACATAACAGAAATGTAGCTCCATCTTCAATAGTTCTTGATTTCGAATTAGCTGCAATTAAAGCGCTTGAATATGCATTTCCACGAGCTCAAGTATCAGGGTGTTATTTTCACTTTATCGAAAACGTTTGACGAAAACTACAATCTGAGGGTAAAAAGGCGTTGTAGTTTAACTCTGATGAAATTATTCAATAAATGTCAAACAACTTATGACTTTGACATTAGTACCAGGAACATATGTGATTACTGTTTTCGAACAACTCACCAATATTGATAGTTTTTCAGATCTGTAATTCCTCATTGATTACTTCGAAGATTTCTAGATTGGACGGTTTCGTCGTGGGCGCCTGTCGCAGCCTCGATTTCCAGTGAGCCTTTGGCATCAACACAATCGTGACATGAATCAACTGTCAAGAAGCAACAATACCGTTGAAGGTTGGCACATTGCATTTAATTCAATGGTGAACGTATCTCATCAAACGGCATCAAGACTTGACCGGAAAGTTACTGCAACAACAACATACATCTGCACTGTTGAGAAGTCCGATTGCCACTGGTAAACCAACAACAAAGAAACGAAAAGTTTACCAACGTGTTGAGGATACTATTAAAACAATGGTTGAACGATACGATCCAGCAGAGCCTATCAACTTCTGAAAAATCATAGTACGTGTTTTGGTTAACTCAATCAAAGACCTTACATTCAAGTCTATCATATATGAGACAATAAATATCATTTGAAGACTTTATTTTAGACTCGATGAGCATGATTGTGAAAGTTCAGGCGGGATACATTCGGGAATAGTGGCTGGATGCAGTGAAGAATTCAAGTTTGCGTAAAGTGACTTCCATGTTTGTGCCGGGACATGCTGGAGTCTGGGGTAATGAGAGAGCAGATAGGTTGGCCGCACACGCTGCTACTACGGCTGTTGGTGGAGCGATGGATCGGGCAGAAATTTTGAACGCCCTACGGGAAAACTCACAGGCAAATGACTGTATAAGCGACGATGACTCTTGTTCCATGACTAGAATAAAGGAATTTGGTTTGAAATGTGGTGTCGCTAGAACTGAGCGGTTTCGTGGGCAAGAAAGAATGATGGTCAATCAACTGCTTACTTGGGACCATCAGTCAACGTGTAATGGCGGCTACACTCAAGGAGAGATCTGTGCACCTATGGACTTGTCCGGAGTGCAGTGACGAAGATCTATCGACTAACTAACTAACTATTATAATTATTTACTAGTTTTATTGTTTATTAATGTTTATTACATCTTGTTATGAAATATTTTATATATTATCTTTATGTTTAGTCTTGGGTATATCTTGTATGGTATAATTTGTCTAGGAATATTTTGTCTTGGAATATTTTGTCCGGTATATTTTGTCTGGGAATATTGTATCCTAGGAATATTTTGTCTGGGTGTACTTTGTCCGGTTTATTGTGTCATGTGAATATTTTGTCTGGTTATTGTTGTCCGGAATATTTTGTCTGGTTACACTTTCTACACATTCCAGTTGTTAGAAATTCACTTTTAAATAATACACAATACAAAAGAAAAAAATCTCAATAGATATAGATAAAGATATATTAAATCGGATATTCTTCATCGTGTGGAATGTTGCATGTGCCTGGGCAATTATACATTTGACTTCTTTAATACACCTCCCCTCGGATGTTATTACTATACCCATTTGAATATGTTGACTTGCTTGAGACTGATACCATCTACTTTGATGTTGCATTCTGGGTGACATTTATTCTTTGATATTACCATTATTTTAGTTTTTCTGTTATCCAGACTAAGGTCTTTGTTTTCACTTTCTTTTGCAATAGTATTCATCATTTCTTGTAACTGTGTTTCATTTTCGGCTATCAAAACTGTATCAAAGTCGTTTATGGTAAAGATCTGAGAATAATAAGGAATACATATTGGTAACATAGAGCAGCCATACGAATAGATAACTAAACGGGATCATTTCAACACACCAAACAGGGTTGTGTACTGTCACCCGATCTGTTCAATGTATACAGTAAAATAATAATGAGATCCATACATGATATGCCAGGAATAATAGTTATATATCAAGTGACATATTCTTTCCAGAACGTTGTCTTCGTCGTGGATACTCTATAAACCTCTCTCTGTCAAGGGTGAGTAAGCCTGCATTGGCCAGAGACATATACATGCATTCTTCGATGTTGCTGCCCATTGTCTTTTTGGTCTTCCTCTTCTTCTCTCGCCTGGCGCTCTGCCATCTAGAATTAGCCTTTCAATACAATCATGATGATCACGTTCCCAAAATACCATAGCTTCCTTCTTATAATGGTATTTAGAATTGACCCTTCTTTTAGTTTCAGTAACTTCGAAATTTCAATGTTCTTCTTTTTCTCTGTCCATGATATTCGTAGAATCTTTCTGCAGTTCTTCATTTCAAATGAATTTGTTCTTTTGGATCTTGATTCTTGACTAGAAATTGTTTGGATATTGTCTTGTTTAAAGCCCAAGTCTCGCATCCATATCTTGCCACTGGAAAAACACATGATCTTGAAAGGGTTACTTTAGTGTCGTTATTACTACTTTGCTATAGCTTTCTCATTTGTATTAATTTGAGTGTTGCAATTTTGAGTCCTCTTCAAATCTCGATAGAATAATCTCCAGAACTGTTTATATTCGCTCCAAGATATTCGAATTTGTTTACACATTCTAGTTCTATATTGTATAGGGCCTATGTTGATTATTGGTTTGATCTTTGTTTTATCTGTTGTCATAATTTCTGTTCTCGTGCATTTAAATTTAGATTTTAGATCTCGATGTATTTCTTTGCTGTTGTGATTACCTATTTCAGTCCCTCATAATGTATAGTAAGGAGGACTGTATCACCTGCATATCTTATTTCTGGATTCTTGTATCCACTGATATTTATTGGATGTAACTCATTTTCCTCTAGTTCTACTCATACATTTCGCATTATATTCTGCATAGATGTTAAAATGATAATGGGATAGAGTGCACCTCTGTCTCACTCCACTTTGAACAGCGAACCACTCAGCTGTTTCACCCTCCACTCTTACTGCTGCTTGTTGTTCGTGATATAGTGTGTCCATAAGATGTATTAGATGTTCATCAAATATGTGCAGAACATCTTATATATCATCATCATGTGTCAAGAACTGCCTGCTCAAAGTTAAACGGATGATTTCATCATCATCATGTGTCATCGTCTACCTGCTCAGTTAATGGAAATATTTCATCATCATCACGTGTCAGGATCTACCTGCCCATAGCTAAAGGGATTCTTTTATTTCATCATCATCTGTACAATCTACAGCACTTTAATTTTTAGATAGTTGTATGAACACTGATGATTTTAGGTCTTTAGGTATGTGACCTGTTTCGTATATGTCATTGCAAAGTTGTGTGATAGTTTTCACACCAGATTCATCTAATGTTTTTAATATGTCTAATGTTATGTTGTCAACGCCACAGTCTTTCGATATTTTATTAATATATTCCCTTTATTACTTCTAATTTTAGTATTACTGGACTATCACTAATTGTATTGTCATTTCTCGCTTTGTTGGTCTCCACACAGATCTATCACATATGCCAAGCTTGTCATTATTTCTGTTTTATCAATTATAACTTATCCTCTGTTATTTCTCATGCAGCAAAACCTGATTATATTACTGTTATTATTTATGATTTGTCTTACTTCCTTGTATATTTCTTTGGTCTAGAGTTAAAGAGGTATCTACTCTGTTTTCCTGCATTGTGTTCCCGACCATGTTCTATTGTTATTCTGCGCGTGTGACGTATTAATCTGTATAGCAATTAATATTTTGGGGTTTTCTGGCTTTATGTCTTTCTGAAATTTTACCTCTTATTTGCTCTGCCATCCGTTAGTTTGTCTATTGCTTTTCTCTATGATTTTTTATTTGCTATATTAATATGTTTTTCCCATTTGATATCCTACTTATTGTCTAGTTTTTTTCTTATTGGTTCTCCCTTCTGTGTTACTTCATGCACTCGATCTTTAAATGTGTATATCTTTTGTATCTCATGATCTCTAAACATCATGTTTTTGTATATCTGATTGTTTCTGCGCTCATACTTGTGCATCTTGATTTCTTGTATGCTTTGTCTTCTTAAGCTTTACAAATATTTTATATTAGGCGGACACAGAAAATCCTGGATTAATAACATCAATGAATGGCCGGGACATGATTTTTCTACACCCCTCCGAATGGCTGAGGATAGAAATGATGGAGGGATTTTTTTAGCTTATCTCAAGCTCAAAAGGGTTCAAAAGTCGTAGAAGATTGACTTCACTGTACTCAGTATCCCATATGTACTCCGTCACTCTCAACAAAGCGGCACGCCGCATTCCGAGAGTACAACTCATAGCACGTAACTCCGTAGCTTCAAGTGATCATCCCCAGGGATCGTCGAAAAATCCACCTTGTAAATAAGACGACACTAGGCGGATTCGAACTCATGACCTCTTGAACACAATTTCTGATATCTCAAGTGTGATACCCTACGATTACCCTATTATTGGTATTATTATTATTGTAATTATTATTATTATTATAATATTCTACATATCACTGAATTGTGGTCAGATCTGATCGTGTGTCTTAGATTTCTTTACATTATTTCTAAATCTCTTGTTGATCATGATACAATCTCTGATTCCTCTTTCTGTCTTCAGGGTTTTTTCGTGTATATTTTTGTATGTTTTCTTATTTTAAAACAACGTGTCACATACAGTACAAATTACTCTCCTCACAGATGTGTATGTCTTACTCCTCTGAAAGTTCTTGTACATAGTCCAATCTTTCATACTATGTTTTTGTATCTTTCTTTGGTTACTTTCACATTAATGTCTCACATCACTATCAGAATGTATGTTGATTTTACTGGTTTAAGTAGATGTTCTAGTTCTACGTATTAGTTTTCTAATTCTTATTCAGTTTTGTCTTTAGTTGGTGCATATGTTTGTATAATGACTTCAATAGTTTCATTGTTCAGATGGTTTGTATTTGATCTTTTTACTTTCATTATTCTAACAATGTCTAATGACATTTCATTACTGCGGCTCCCAAGAAATACCACCTATCGGTCGCAACAACTAAACACAGAAACACTGCATCACTAATATAGTAAAGTGATGATGGCAACTCGGAAAATAAGATTAAGCGAAGACTCGAGATGGCGATGGCTCCATGGCAAAGTTGAATATGATTTGGAAAGGAAAGATCAGTATTACAGTAAAGATCAATCTATTCAGATCGCTAGTGTTAAGTCTAATTTTATACGGATGTGAACGTTGGACACTCAATCCAGACATAGAAAGAAGGATAAAACCTTTGAATACAGGTGCTCCAAACTCTTGTTAAGAATTACTTATATAGAACACAAGACAAATATATTTACCCGGCAACAAATAAACAAACTTGCAGGATATCAGAAGCCACTTTTGGCAGTGGTGAAAAGGCGTACACTTGCTTAGTGTGGACATGTAACGAGACACGACACGCTTTCTAAAATTATTTTGCAAAGAACAGTCGAGGGTCGAAGAAGGAGGTAAGAGAAAATTCGGGATTGATAAAAACAAGAATGGTCTAAGCATTTTTTTCAGACTCCTTTGAATCGCTGAGGATATAGTTGTTTAAAGATAATTTTGTGCTGATGTATGCAGTGTGACATCATTGACAACTATAGATCTTATTATTATTATTATTATAATTATTATTATTATTATTATTATAAAGTACTGTATGAATATGGCGCTATACAGATCTAGATAAACAGTCAGCATAAATAGATAGATGGATGGATGGGTATATATATATATATATATATATATATATATATATATATATATATATATATATATATATAGCGAGAGAGAGAGAAAGAGAGAGAGATACACAGACAGCGATAAAGATATTTATATTGCAAATAACATCGATAAGTACAATGACAACAATATAGATAAATGAAACAGATCTCAAGACCAAATCTGATTTATTGATATCAAAGATTGAAATCAATTTATTATGTCATTTATTTCGAAGAGATAGCAAGGTATATGGAAACGCTGTACCATACGTTTTCCCAAAAAACCACAAATCCGTAGAATGCTCTTCGTGACAGAAATGATGCCACGGTAATTAAACCGATGTCAGCAGCTACTTCCAGTGAATACCTAAAACTTGCATGTGAGGTGGAAAATTCATTATTCTGCCAAAAGCCAACCTGTAATGCTCCATTAAGGATAAACACAACAAAAGTGTCAGAAAGATAATTGATAAAATAGGTTATATCTTGGTCAACAGTAATTTGAAGTACTGCATCACTTAATGCGAATGAACTGGCGTAATATTGCTGAACTTGTTCGTTGCCTGAGACCGAACCAACCTGTAATGATATAAATAAGAGACTAAACATTACAAAAATGTGACATGTCGATGGGATTATTCTTTTCTACTTATTTGTCTCCCCATGTGACTGCTATTTATTCTGCTATTGGTCATGTATAGAATGTTTTATTATAGATCGTTGTTAAGTTTCACATAACTCGATTAACAGAGATGCAACACTTGTATGGCAGATTGGTTATTGATCTGATTATAACCTACAACAATGGAAACATTCCGATACCATCACAACTATTCCAGGTCTATATGTCAAGATCTTCTTTAGACAAGTGACATCCACTAAACTGTAACAATTCAGATATATGACTTTCTATGTTCGTTCTAAAACTCCTGCTGGTTTACGGGATGTAGTCAGTAGAACAGTATGTGATGTGGCATGGTTTACAGCTTGACTGCGATATGTCTACATCTTTCCGCCCGATCTATTCGACATCCGTATGGATGATCTGGAACTTTGATATATGTGGTAGGACAGACTTCACCAAAACCTCCTTAGTTGTGTCTTATGACACGCGTTGCAGTTAAAAGTGTTGTTATTCTTCCTGGTATTGTAACACATAAGAGATTTAAGATATGCAGAATTGAAACATTCAGATATACGTTGCGTAAATATATTACACTGGGCGCATAGAGACCAAAAGTACAACTATAACCAGTGTGGACTCGAGTCTAGGAACGAAAAGGGCGTGACTTCAATTGTAAAAAATAAGAAGAATTCAATTGTCCCGTATCAAACAATTACAAACAAAGAAATTGTTTGAGGAATAATGGGTTAAAATGTGAGGACACAATACTCATTATTTTCTTTGCAATAGATTGTCAAGAATAAGTTCTTTAAAATAAATGCTGAATCGTTCAACGAATTCGTTAGTTGAATTCTTTAATCTTGAGTACTCCAGTACTCAGAACATTGCCAAGAATGATATTTTTGTAATGAAGATTATATTTGTCAATAATTACTTATGTGTCTCATAATATTCTCAAGAATGAAGTCTTTGAAATAGAGATCTGATCGTTCAACAACTATTGCAGACTCGTAACACTGTCAAGAATGATATCTTTGTAAGGGGTTATCCACAAACTATGTCAACAATTCGTGGAAAAGGATATGAGAAATGTTGATGTTAACGAAACAGGTTTTTATAAACCACTTAAATTATGTGAATTTGATCAACATTTCTAGAAATATAAGAATATTATGTCGTCTTTTCGAACTATTTCAGACCATTCTTGGACGGGTGTCGGGGCATATGCTGGGGGCTGGGAGAATGTTATTGACATAATTTAAGACAGGGGTCTCTGAATTACTGTCAAGCTGTTGACAGGGGGGAGGGAGAGGAGTCAAAGATTGTCAAAAAATTGCTGACGTAATTTATGGACAACCCTCTAATAAAGATTAGATTACATAACATGATCAAGAATGAAGTCTATGAAATAAAGATGTGATCTTTCAACAACTGCTTCTGCTGCTCATACCATGGTCAAGAATGAAGTCTATGAAATAAAGATGTGATCTTTCAACAACTGCTTCTGCTGCTCATAACATGGTCAAGAATGAAGTCTATGAAATAAAGATGTGATCTTTCAACAACTGCTTCTGCAGCTCATAACATGGTCAAGAATGAAGTCTTTGAAATAAAGATGTGATCTTTCAACAACTGCTTCCGGAGCTCATAACATGGTCAAGAATGAAGTCTTTGAAATAAAGATGTGATCTTTTAACAACTGCTTCTGCTGCTCATAACATGATCAAGAATGAAGTCTTTGAAATAAAGATGTGATCTTTCAACAACTGCTTATGCAGCTCATAACATGGTCAAGAATGAAGTCTGTGAAATTGGTACTTTATTGTTCACTCACAACTACACCGTCTCATTATGTTGTTTATTTTGAAGGTATTGTACCATCTGTGAGGAAATAAAATATCAACGCCTGATCGTCTGCGAATAGCAATTCGTTAATGAAGTTACTGTTTTCTTTGCCTCCGTTTTCTTGTACATGTTGGATTTCGTGTTCTATTGCGCTTAAGTTTTCTTTGATTATTTTGTTTATATAGATGTTAAATGGGAGCAGAGATATTACGGATCCCTGTCTGACTCCAGATGTTATTATGAATGTTTCTGTCATTCCTTCTGGTGGTTTTACTCTTGCTTCGCATCTCTAATATACTGGTTGATGTTTTCGAGGAGTTGGCCGTGGATCCCGAATTCTTCAAAGTAGATCCACAGTATGTCTCTGTTAACGCTGTCCAATGCCTTTTCTTGGACGATAAATGTGATGTTCAGTTGATTGTTGTATTCTATTTTCTGTTGTAGGATACATCTAGGATACGATTGTTGAATATAGGCACTGCTATAAATGATACATCTAGGATACGATTGTTGATTGTAGACATTACTAAAGATGATACATCTAGGATACGATTGTTGATTGAAGACATTATTATAGATGATACATCTAGGATACGATTGTTGAATATAGGCACTACTATACATTATACATCTAGGATACGATTGTTGAATATAGGCACTACTATAAATGATACATCTAGGATACGATTGTTGAATGTAGGCACTACTATAGATGATACATCTAGGATACGATAGTTGAATATAGGCACTACTATAAATGATACATCTAGGATACGATTGTTGATTGAAGACATTACTATAAATGATACATCTAGGATACGATTGTTGAATATAGGCACTACTATACATGATACATCTAGGATACGATTGTTGAATATAGGCACTACTATAAATGATACATCTAGGATACGATTGTTGAATGTAGGCACTACTATAGATGATACATCTAGGATACAATTGTTGAATGTAGAGATTATTATAGATGATACATCTAGGATACGATTGTTGAATGTAGGTAAAACTATAGATGATGCATTTAGGATACGATTGTTGAATGTAGACATTACTATAGATTATTTTAGATGATACATCTAGGATACGATTGTTGAATGTAGACATTACTATAGATGATTTAGATGATACATTTAGGATACGATTGTTGAATGTAGGTAAAACTATAGATGATGCATCTAGAATATGAATGTTGTTTTGTATGTCTGTGCGTTCGTCCATCACAAGTGATGATGACAATTTTTTACATCCACTTTTGAAAATTAAGTTATAATGACCATTCATAATAGTTCGTAGATGGCTCATGATCCCTATTCGAGCTGTAAATGTTATTGGACAGTTTGGATATGGAATGACCACTGTAGGCGGATTTTGGTCTATCCGTGACTTTCTAGCTACTCTCCGCTGTTGGGCTGCAGCATTTCTCATCTTTTCAGCTGATGCGCTCTTTTTGACTGTAGAGCGTCATGTAGATCTATTTTGTGCAAGTTCTTCCCATGTGTCTTGGTCTATTTCAAACGCTTTCAGTGAAGTCTTTAACGACTCCTTGTAGCGCTTATTTTGGCCACCTTGAGATCTTTTACCCTTCTCCAGTTGGAGAAGTATCTTTGGCAGGCGATAGTCTGGCATATAAATGTATGTACTACTATAGATGATACATCTAGAATACGAATGAAGAATTTGGTATTCAATTTTGCATGTGTAGGACTGGCATCTGAGAGACAGATATAGGAATGTGTTCAACCAGTGAACCATGGAACCATCAGCAGGTATTACACTTTGATGTTTTCTTGAACATAATAAGCAATTATGTGTTTGACCGGAATGCAGTAACGTCGTCTTATAATCAATATGAAATGTTTCAGAAGACAACAGGTGGGCTTTTTTCTTCTTCAACATTAACTCTCAACTCCCGTTGGAGTTCATTTGTAACAGGACAATGGTCTTACAAGATTTCCAAGTGGATGTAGTCGAGAGAATGGAAATGCGTTGTGTTGCCGTGTTAATTGCGCCAATAGCCCAACACATCAGTCTTCGGTGGTAGACGGGATTTGAACCCAGTACATTCAGCTGGACCCTATTCACCTCGCAATTTAGTCAACACATTTTCTGTATTCGAACAATCTGCATGTTTATTCATTATATTATCAATGTTTTGCAATATGTTTACAGTATATAATAATTACCATTGTCACTATCGTAATTTATTGGGATCGAAAAAAACAAGTCTTCATGCATGTATTTTCAGTATCTGATAAAGTCTAAAATGTCTGCTAACAGTATAATACTTTATATCAAATATTTGTCGTATCAAATTAATGATGAAGAAATTTTATTCTACTGGCAGCATCAACAAATGTTGGAAAGTTAATAAAAGAAAATTATGATCATGTCACCGCAATAGTTGTAAATATTTTCAGAAATAATAACTTCACTTACTATACAGTGGCAGCCATATTGGTTTTAAAATAATGGAAGTCCAATTGGTATTTTCATGTAGGTAATCTGTTTATGGAATTACAAATATATTCTAAACTAAGAAAATTTGGTTCATTACGGCAAGACGTGTCTACTTTTCCACAATATATGGTATTCATTTTCTTTTGCTGGAAGAAATTAGCAATATTGTATGTAGAACCCTTTACTACCCGGTTAAGACCCCGGTGCAATAAGCTCTAGAATATCCCCGTTTAAAATTAGAGGAATATTTGCTGGAAGAAATATTTGAAGACTGAGATGTTGTTCTTCTTCATGAATTCTCACTCACCAGCTGTTTAACAGGATATTGTCTGAATAAGAGAATACATTTTGTCTTCGCTTTCAGCTTGATTTCGATTGATTCATCTTTCGCTACAACACATCTGATTTCAGTATGACTTTCCAACCTCATAAAGGCGTTATTAAAGGCTTTGGCTTCCATCTCGATTGTATTTGGTACTAACAACATATGCGGCGCAACAAGCTGTCCTGCTTAGTCCCACTCCTGATAAATGTCCATTTTCAAACTGTCGCACAACATCATGTGTCTATATGAATGCCGATGTTAAGAAAGATACTCAACAGTCTGTGCGTGTATGAATGGCTATCTTAAGATAGACACACATCAATTCTCTACCTGAATGAATGCTTATGTAAAGAAATATAAACAATAGTCTGTGCCAGAATATAATACTCATCTTAAGATAGATACACAAGTAGGAATATACATGTATGTATGTAATATACCTGAATGTATGTAATATACCTGTAGGAATGCCCATGTTAACATGTCCGTACATTTATGAACAGTCGGTACATGTATGAACAGTCGGTACATGTATGAACAGTCGGTACATGTATGAATATCCATATGCTAAGAGATAAACAACAGTCTGCACCCATATTCAGAAAATATAAAAGATACTAGTTCCTGTGTGAATATCCACAAAATGAGAGGTACAAACAGGTTGCACTGTGGATTAAACATCGACTATTTATGTTCAAACACAGGACACTGCCAAACAATAAACATTACCACAAATACAGATGAACAAACAACGCTTATACTCACTAAGGCAAGACAGGCAATGGTGAGAAGTACAATTCCGTTCATGTTTCTAGATCTGTCTGTGCGAGTAGGTTACTGAATCTGTGCAAGTAGACTGCTGAATCTGGATAAAACTAAGCTGAAATACCCAGCTTTTTATACACGTTTGTCTAAATGAAAGCTAATTTTTCATCTACAGATGTGTCATTGTAAATCATAGTTAACAATGCTTAAAGTCAGATATATTTGACACATGTTTCACGCTTGACAATTATCTGTTTTATGTTGTGTTGATATTTTCTTGTTTACCGAGTACACAAAATCTTGTGCGACAGTTTGCTCACATTCTTCGATTTCATTATCTATCTCAACATCGTCTTCTGAAACAGGGATTCTGAATTCTGTAAACTCGGACTCATTGAGTTTTTATCAAAAGTTGTCAGTCAAATAGTGGTTTTTGAAAGGACGTGAAATGTATTATAAGTGCAATTTAGGGGATCTCAGTGTCGCAGAAGTTGAGCTATTGTATTGTGTTCAAAAGGTATCTGGTTGGATTAAGAGCTGTGATATCTTGTTCTAGAGGTATCGGGTTGGATAGAGAACCGTGATGTCTTGGGCTAACAGGTATCGGGGTAGATAAAGAACCGTGATGTCTTGTGTTAAACAGGTACCGGTTTGGATAAAGAACCGTGATATCTTGTGTTCAGGAGGTATGTACCATAAGACCTACGGTCATGTTGGTCATGTCGGACCTATAGTTATGTTGGTTATGTCTGACCTACGGGTATGTTGCTCCTGTCAGACATACGGTCATTTTTGTCCTGTCAGATCTACGGTTATGTTGGCCCTGTCAGACGTACGGTCATGTTGGTGCTGTTATTGTAGAACATGACTGTAGTTTATTCTCTTGTATTTTTGTCATCTTTCATGTTTCCGAAACATATATTAGTATTTTTATTACATTTGTATGACAGATCCTAAACCGTATTTGTTTGTCGATATCCTTCGCTCTACACATGTTTAGTTTCAAAACAAATCCCCCTCCCCTGTGGGGCGTGGATCCAATGTTAGGAAACACTGCATACATGGTCGTCCCACATGGTCCATTAAATAGTACTTCCTCTCTGTACCTCAATTTTTTATCCAATCTATCACATTGTGGACAAGAGACAATCCTGTGGTAATCTAGTTCTTATTTGAAAACTTTCAGTTAGCTTACAATCATGCACTACATTACATGTACTTACACCATACATAGCTTTCAATAGGTTGAGGCGTTTGTGTGTGATGTTATAGTGATTCAAGTCTCCATACAATTTTCCGATGTACACCGTCGAAATGATCTCTCATGGTGCACACAAGTAATAAACAAAATGTACCCAAGTGTTTTTTCACTGACTGTTGCAATACGTGTGACAGTGTAAATATATAGTTTTATAATTATTATTATTATTAATATTATTAATATTATTATTATTATTATTATTATTATTATTATTATTATTATTATTATTATTATTATTATTATTATTAATGCTAGTGTTATTTATTACTACTAATATTATTTTACCACGTGTCTGGATGACCCAAAAGGGGAGCACGAATAATAAAATTGCCTCATATCATACAATTAGTAAGAGTAGAAAGATGCCGTTAAGGGAGGGGGGGGTGAATTCGGTTTAATAACCGACTCTATGATCTCCTCTGTAATGAATCGTATTAAAGACACATTCCTGAACTGCTTGGAGGGGGTCAACTCTTTCATCATGAAGCTTGCCTGGAGGTTGTGAGTAAGTCACAGTAACATTCCCTACAGAGTAGAAGATTCTAGTATATCGCGTTGCATCCTACAGCTACATTAAGTCAAAGAGTCATCTGGGACTTGCAGAAACTCCAGGAAACCATATTAACAAGACTGTCAAAGACACACTATATAGATATGAAAGTAAAAGTCACCCGCTTGTCATAGAGAACAAGAATGGCACAGTCATACTCCATAGGGTTTCTACCATTATTATTATTATTATTTCCACAATTATTCGACATGAGCAGGTTATACATGTGACTTGTGAGTTATGTCTGTGATACACCTAGTTACAAGATATCATCTACTTCAACTTGTGGCAAGGGATCACTGATACATCTACGTACAAAATATCATCTACTTCAACTTGTGGCAAGGGATCACTGATACAACTAGTTACAAGATATCATCTACTTCAAACTTGTGGCAAGAGTCCCTAATTCATATACGTACAAAGTATCATCTACTTCAAACTTGTGGCAAGGAATCCCTGATGCATCTACGTACAAAATATCATCTACTTCAACTTGTGGCAAGGGATATCTGATACAACTAGTTAGAAGATATCGCCTACTTCAAAGTGTGGCAAGGGATCATTGAGAATTGTGTAAATGAGTCCCTTTGTAAACTTCCAAATAACAGCCAACACTAAGCAATGTTCACTATCAAGTCCGCAGATAAAGGGTAGGGGTTCCAACTCCTTTCCACTTACAAAGTCAGAATGTAACACTGAGCACGAGACAACAAACGATACCAGCGGGTAAATTCGTACCACACTCCTTGCTGGCTCTACCAAAAACAGTAATACAAAATGCCACATAACCGATGAAAGGTTCTGTTTTAGTGAAACCCCCTTCCCTACCGTATCCCCCGTCCTTTCTTTATAAGACAATACATCAGCCAAGTTGTATACAAACATTGACACATGAAACAAAAAAGTTCGAACCGACGTGAACTCTATCTCACACCACCTGGTTCTTCACTAGTATTCTCAAGTCTTAATCCTGTTCTGATTTGATCTGTAAGTGTGACTCAGGAATCTTGTTACAATTTATTCTAACCAGTGGCGTAACTACTGATCGGAAACCATGCTATAATCAAATAAGTCTTCGATATGGAGGAGACAATATAAAATCCTTCTTCTTCTAGTCCATACCATGTAGCCTTGGTTATCATGTCTTTCATCAGCCTTCACTCTCGTGTGCTGTCAATCATTTCCAGAAACCGATGTTCTGCCATGTCACAAAGCTAGGTTTTCAAGCATCTTCTCTCTTGGTCTTGCCCTACTCACTTGCTCTTTAACTTAACTGTTGTTACAATGTGTTCAATCTTTTCGTTTCTTATGATGTCTCAAAAACATGCGGACTGTCTCTTTCTGATGCGGATAAGAATATGTCATTTTTTAATATTACCTTCTTTCAAAATATTGTTATTCGCTTTATTATCTGCCACGGTGTTCTTAATATTCTTCTATAAAAACACATATCTGCTGTTTCTATATAATTTTTCACTATTCTGCTGATTGTCCAAAGTCGACTTCCATACATCAGAACTGGTTCTGACAAAGATATAGTACAGAGGATGGTCTTCATCCTGTGAAATGTTAACTTTTACATGGACTATTCTACATTTGACTTCTTTAATACATCTTCCAACTGATGTTACTAATAAACCTAAATATTTGAATATGTTGATTTGTTTCAGACTAGTACTATCTACTTTGGTGTTTCATTCTGGATGACATTTATTCTTTGATATTACCATTACCTCAGTTTTTCTGTTATTCAGACTGAGTCCTTTGTTTTTACTTTCTGTTGCAATGATATTCATCAATTTTTGTAATTGAGTTTTATTTTCTACTATCAAAACTGTATAATTATCATATCACAGGTTGTTTATATTATGCCTTCCAACAGATATTCCTGCATATCTTGTATTGATCTCATCATTATTTCACTGTATAAATTTCACAGATCAGATGACACCACTTAACTTTGTCTAACCCCTTGTTTGATGTGTTGAAGTGTTTCTGTTTGGTTCTTACCTATAGTACTTACGTAAAAAACAAGAGGATTTTCAATATTACATAATACACGAGTGTGTTTTCGGGGATGAAATAAAATTTAAAAATAGCAAGACTGAGACATGTCATGCAAGTAGTAGGAGGCAGCTGAGGTAGTTTGAGGGCTGATATGAATATCGCATCCCATAAGTCAAAATAACCGAAATAGAACAAGAACAAGATGGGAAGATTCAATCAGAGAGATTGTTAAAATACAACGGCCTAACCATGACACACACGTGCATCAAAGATGGCCAAAGGCAGAAAACTTCAACTCCCAACTACGCCTAAGAGCATTATGGAAAAGACAATAAATATATATATTCTTTTACAGATAAAGTGGTTTTTACATGCTTAGCATACTACCATCAGATAGTGTCCCTAAAATACATTGCTATACAGACACAATGGATACAAAGCCAGGGGCAGACTATGCATAAGATGGTTTACAGAAATAAAACAATCAACGAGAACAAACAATAGCAAGCACACAAAAAGGCCATCACAAGAGAACCTTTCTACCTCTGAAGCTGCAATACACATTGTTTATTGTCCATTCCCAAGTGAATGATAGTTATCTGTCTGACTATCTATCTATCTATCTATCTATCTATCTATCTATCTATCTATCTATCTATCTATCTATCTATCTATCTATCTATCTATCTATCTATCTATCTATCTATCTATCTATCTATCTATCTATCTATCTATCTATCTATCTATCTATCTATCTATCTATCTATCTATCTATCTATCTATCTATCTATCTATCTATCTATCTATCTATCTATCTATCTATCTATCTATCTATCTATCTATCTATCTATCTATCTATCTATCTATCTATCTATCTATCTATCTATCTATCTATCTATCTATCTATCTATCTATCTATCTATCTATCTATCTATCTATCTATCTATCTATCTATCTATCTATCTATCTATCTATCTATCTATCTATCTATCTATCTATCTATCTATCTATCTATCTATCTATCTATCTATCTATCTATCTATCTATCTATCTATCTATCTATCTATCTATCTATCTATATATCTATCTATCTATCTATCTATCTATCTATCTATCTATCTATCTATCTATCTATCTATCTATCTATCTATCTATCTATCTATCTATCTATCTATCTATCTATCTATCTATCTATCTATCTATCTATCTATCTATCTATCTATCTATCTATCTATCTATCTATCTATCTATCTATCTATCTATCTATCTATCTATCTATCTATCTATCTATCTATCTATCTATCTATCTATCTATCTATCTATCTATCTATCTATCTATCTATCTATCTATCTATCTATCTATCTATCTATCTATCTATCTATCTATCTATCTATCTATCTATCTATCTATCTATCTATCTATCTATCTATCTATCTATCTATCTATCTATCTATCATTTGTCTATCTGTCTGTCTATTTATCTTAGTTCCTTCAGCGCCGAATACGATGCGTAAGGCAGAAACAATAGCTCTCCAGTTCGAGCGATGTGATGCTACTGTATGTAATTGTTGTATGTTGTTGAGACCCATAGACATAGGCCTACCTCTTTGATGGTTGTTCTGCGAAGAGTCTCTTGGTCTTCCTCTTTTTCTTTTGCTATATGGTACCCATATGGTACCCATTTTAATGCTTGTAGTAACAGGCTATTTTTATTCATTATAAGTACATTTATGTCCGATATAAGTACATCGATAAAATTCATGGAGGTGTATAAAGCGAAAATAATTTTTGTAAACACATCCACGCCACGAAGAAACAAAACTTGAAAACTATGTAAAATCGGTGTAGACAAATTTTCAAAGTAGTACGGTGTTACTTTAAGAACACACATCTGCATTTTCAGCGCATGTTGTTTGCATTTGTTTTGAAATGTTTTTATTTGTATTCTTATATATTGTATGATTATATTCTTATGAAGTAATTGTCCTCATGTATAATCTCACAAACTTTAGTTGGAAATTCCTTGTGTTAAAAATGTGTACACTCATTAATAGTGCGGGCTGTCGTAGCGTATTGAAATTGATAATATATAATACAGTTTTCTAATAAAAAAAGAAAATTATAATACGCTCGTTATATAAAGAAACAAATCCCAATCTTTAATTGAATATTTCAAACAGCAGCAAGACCAGGGTGGCGCGATTTTGAACTGTTGCCAATGTTAAGCGCGCTGGAAACAATTTCCAAGAGAACAGTAAGCGATTTCCAAGAGAACAGTTTTGCCCCGGGCGTTAAAACTTATAGTTTTTGCACTGCTTCCAAATGTTTACGAAACGATAATCTAGCCTCTAGCCCATATGAACATCTTTATTGAGCAAGCTTTGGGAGACTTAATAGCGACGTAAAAGAAATCGTTCTATACATGAACATTATTGGAATAGTCGGAATAGACGATAGTAACGGATCGAAGAAGAACATGAAAATTAAAATAAATATAATTTTATATAGACAGAATAATCTAGCTGCATATAGAGATACACAAGCTAACTAAATATTTTATTGAACGTACTTGCAACTACGCCTCTGGTTATGAATATTGATTGGAGATCTATTTTCTGGCTGTTATCGTAGCGAATTTTATCACTTTCTTGTTACACTCATCTTCCTAATTATCAACATAGTCATCTTAAACTTTACTCTGTTGATCAGTGATTCTTTAAAAATCTTGTAATATGAACCTCTTCGAAAGTCTGACAAAATCTAGAGAAAAACTTTAGATGTTTCGTCAATTGCTTGACCTTTGTAAGCAGCATGATGATGTCGGCTAATGTCTTTTGAAGACTATAACAGATTCTTTTATATTTACAAGTCATTTATATGAGCCCACTTGGTAAAGTTCATGAAACCATTTGAAAACATCGAGGACCATGTCTGAAAGTCTGACTAAACTTACACATCGCGTCGAAGTTTGAGGAAATTTTTCAATCGCGTCGAATAGTGACAATGCTCTCATCCGGATTATAAATTTTATGAAATTCATCATCTGCGTTATAAATGTGTTTAATCATTAGCACCAAAACCTGTTGAATGTTATCCTCAATATCAGAAGTATTAGTAGCGTTCTTATAGTCCATGTCCTGTGGGGATTGTTGTTATATTTATCCATAGCGGTCTGTCTCGAGTACTACACAACAAAGAAGAATATTCTTTCGAAGGCAATCATGTAAGACATATATTGAAGACACTTTTGATATGATATTCCTGAAGGACATATATTTGTGTCGATGACAGCTCTATATTACATATATTTGTGTCGATGACAGCTCTATATTACATATATTTGTGTCGATGACAGCTCTATATTACATATATATGTGTCGATGACAGCTCTATATTACATATATTTGTGTCGATTACAGCTCTATATTACATATATTTGTGTCGATGACAGCTCTATATTACATATATTTGTGTCGATGACAGCTCTATATTACATATATTTCACGTTTTCATTCCACGACAGGCATATAGGACATATATTTTACATATTTGCTTTCGATGACAGTTATGTATGGCAATATTTTATATATTATTTTGTTTTCGATGACAATGTCCTATGGGACATATATTTACATTTAGTAGGACAACGCTGTAACGTAATAGTTCCGAAATTAAATTATTGCCTGAAGATATGGAGTAGCTTGCTCTTAGTAGTAATCTTGACTTGCGGCTTGCAGTTCTATTGAGAGGGACGGTGTACAATTGGGGAACCAAAATACAGTGAAAATAATCCTTAAAGTCATTTTATTTTTATTTTTTTAAATTGCTGCAAGCTTGCCGATTTACCATTTGAGGACATAGTCTTGTAGCCTTTGCCATCTGCTGAAAAAGATGAAACGGCCTTTGTAGACCTTCGAGGGCTGCATGTCTGACACACAGTACGCGATGGTACAAGTGGGCTTGTGATTCCTTGTACATACTGTGGGAGACTCTTTGTGGCTGGGTTTGTCTTGTTAATCACATCCGTCATCGTCGTGGATCGTAGATTAGATGTCTTATAGGACAACAATAATACTATGATCTGAAAAGATGGGAAGATGTCTACCTACTAAATCTTTATTGCAAATACAATCAATCATTTACAAGGAGAACAAAGAATTTTAAGCCGCGTGTTATGTTCTCCTATCTTACTCTGAGGGTAACCACCGGACGTCTTGGTTTTACTTCTGGTCAAGGATGGAAACCTGTTGGTGCCAAGTTTCGGAAATAAGATACTGATAAAAATCGGATGTCCTATGTGATGCTCGAATTTGTATCGTGTAAAAACTTAGTCCCAATACAAGACAATGACCTTACACAAGCATTTCTTTAATTTATTATCACTTCCGTTAATTATAGGGGGTGGGGATAGGGTGCGACCAACACTTGCAGGCGCAGCAGTACAGAATAAAATGATGATAACAGACATATCTTGCCAGATTTAAACTTCCCACCAGAGTAGAATCACCAGTTCGTGACACTTCACCCAATACCAGATTCAGTGAAACTGTTATCTTGGTCGAACTTGGACCAAGATCTGAAAAAAGCATCTATAAAACAGAATATCAAAGAAATATTATTCTTGTGCAGCAGATGTCCACGGCCTTGTATAGGAAACACGTGATAAATTCGTACTTACGGGTTACATCATCATCTCATGACCATCATCATTATCATAATCATCATTAGCGTCATCACTAGCATCATCATCATCATCATCCTCATCATTAGCATCATCATTAGCATCATCATCATTAGCATCATCATCATCATCATCATCATCATTAGTAGCGTCATCATTAGTACCATCATCATTATCATAATCATCATTAGCGTCATCACTAGCATCATCATCATCATCCTCATCATCAACTTCATCACCACCATCGTCATCATTAGCATTATCATCATCATTAGCATCATCATCATCATTAGCATCATCATCATTAGCGTAATCATGAGCACCATTATCATTAGAGTCATCATTAGCATCATCATCATTAGCATCATCATCATTAGCATCATCATCATTAGCATCATCATCATTAGCATCATCATCATTAGCATCATCATCATCATTAGAGTCATCATTAGCATCATCATCATTAGAGTCATCATTAGCATCATCATCATTAGCATCATCATCATTTGCATCATCATCATTAGCATCATCATCATTAGAGTCATCATTAGCATCGACATCATTAGCATCATCATCATTAGAGTCATCATTAGCATCGACATGATTAGCATCATCATCATTAGCATCATCATCATTAGCATCATCATCATTGGTTCCCCGTCCTGCCCAGTTGCAGAGCTACCACTTATATCGGTGACTATCAATTCCTTACTTATTCTAGTCTAACGAACATCAATATAGCAACAATGACGTCTACATTCCGACTCCCCTCCTGAAATATTGATATATACACACAATAGAACATACACAAGGCACTTTCTACGGTTACATTACAAATTATTCCAAGATAAAATTTATCGGACATAATGTCATAATGTCCCGGACAAAATATACCCCCAAAAAATATCGCAGACAAAATATACCTAGACAGAATATCCCAGACAAAAATTCCTAGACAAAATATACTCAGACAAAATGTTCCAAGACAAAATATCCCTACATAGCCAAAAATTAGGAAAACAGTTATAGTAATAGAAACAGAAAAATTGCTGAAGTAATTTATTTCAATCCCCTAGGAGATGACACGTTTTATGCAAACATAAGATGGAGGTATGACATCTTGTATACAAACGTACCGAGGAGAGATACGGAGTGCCTAAGGCTATGAAAATAACACCTTTATTGTTCAAATTAGTGTGTTTTCACAAACTAGAAAATTAAAATAACAAAGATAGGCTAGATTCCGAAGTGTCACTAGACTAAGTTCATCTCTTATGTAAACATATTACCTTGACATTTGTGTGGTCATTATGTGCCTCTAAGATAGGCAATATGAGGGTCTCGGGAACAACCAAGGAACAAACAAGAAACAAGGAACGAGCATTGTAAGGAAAAAACAACAACCAAACTCACGAAATGAATGGTTCAGGGGTAAGATGTAAGGAAGATAATAGTTGGCTTTAGGTTCTTAGTTCAGCGGTTCTTAATCAGTAGTGCATTTTATTCGAGTAGTATTTAAGTTTAGAGATTTCTAGTATGGTGCCATACTATGTGGACATTTTAGTTAAGTGATTCCAAGGATTTTCAAGATATTCGTAAGTAGTTGAGAGATTTGAAGGACTTCCAAGCCATTCGTGAGTTATAAATTCGTTCATATTTAGAATTATTTATTGGGTGACTTTGTCCATCGAAGCTAGTGGCCAGCTGCCACGTGTTACATTAACATTTTAGCGTTACATTTTTGTGAAGGTTTTCTATAAAAATGGCAACATTTATTACATAGCAGAAAGGTTGTAGTAAATTTGTTTTAGGGGAGTTTATGTTTGTGAAACACAGATCTGAAGCTGGTGGGAAAGAGATCTGGTGGAAATGTGTGATATACAATTATTGAAACTCTTGGTGATAATATAGTTTTAGAGCAAGGTGAACATGATCATGCACCTGTACATGGCAAAGTTTCAAAATGGTAAAAATGGAGCAACGTGCTGAAAACACAGAAGACGTTACCAGGAACACTGTGCAACACGTTTTAAGACAAGTATCAAGCCAGCATGAACATCATCTAACTCAACAAGAATATTTAACTAGAGATATTTGCAGACATTGTCATCGAAATGGAATCAATGATCAACACATTGACGAATATAGAAACGTAATAGACGAAAGTCTGTTTTTGCGTGTGAAAAGGTCAGATTTCATTGTTCGCAGCACTGGAATATGTTGATTTTCTTTCTCAGAGCAGATATTGGTTTGCTGATGGAACATTTCGAGTTACCCCAGATAGATTCGATCAACTGTATACGATCCATGCATTTGAGAATGGTCAAATAAAACCCATGTGTGTATGCACTATTGTCTATTGGAAGTGAAGCAATGTACCCTTGCCAGTTTCAGCATATCATAGAACTGGGATATAACAGAAATGTAGCTCCAACTTCAATAGTTATTGATTTCGAATTAGCTGCAATTAAAGCATTTGAATGTGCATTTCCACGAGCTCAAGTATCAGGATGTTATTTTCACTTTGGACAGAACGTTTGACGAAAACTACAGTCTGAGGGTAAAAAGGCGTTGTAGTTTAACTCTGATGAAATTATTCAATAAATGTCAAACAACTTATGACTTTGACATTAGTACCAGGAATATGTGATTACTGTTTTCGAACAACTCACCAATATTGATAGTTTTTCAGATCTGTAATTCCTCATTGATTACTTCGAAGATTTCTAGATTTGACGGTTTCGTCGTGGGCGCCTTTCGCAGCCTCGATTTCCAGTGAGCCTTTGGAATCAACACAATCGTGTCATGAATCAATTGCCAAGAAGCAACAACGCTGTTGAAGGTTGGCACATTGCATTTAATTCAATGGTGAACGCATCTCAACAAACGGCATCAAGACTTGACCGGAAAGTTACTGCAACAACAACATAGATCTGCACTGTTGAGAAGTCAGATTGCCACTGGTAAACCAACAACAAAGAAACGAAAAGTTTACCAACGTGTTGAGGATGCTATTAAAACAATTATCAAGTGAAGACCAAAGATATATTACATCTGATATTCTTCATCGTGTGGAATGTTGTCTGTTCCTGGGCAATTCTACATTTGACTTCTTTAATGCATCTCCAATCGAATGTTATTACTATACCCATTTGAATATGTTGACTTGCTTCAGACTGATACCATCTACATTGATGTTGCATTCTGGGTGACATTTATTCTTTGATACTAACATTATTTCAGTTTTTCTGTTATCCAGACTAAGGTCTTTGTTTTCACTTTCTTTTGCAATAGTATTCATCATTTCTTGTAACTGTGTTTCATTTTCGGCTATCAAAACTGTATCAAAGTCGTTTATGGTAAAGATCTGAGAATAATAAGGAATACATATTGGTAACATAGAGCAGCCATACGAATAGATAACTAAACGGGATCATTTCAACACACCAAACAGGGTTGTGTACTGTCACCCGATCTGTTCAATGTATACAGTAAAATAATATTGAGATCCATACATGATATGCCAGGAATAATAGTTATATATCAAGTGACATATTCTTTCCAGAACGTTGTCTTCGTCGTGGATACTCTAAACCTCTCTGTCAAGGGTGAGCAAGCCTGAATTGGCCAGAGACATATACATACATTCTTCGATGTTGCTGCCCATTGTCTTTTTGGTATTCCTCTTCTTCTCTCACCTGGCGCTCTGCCATCTAGAATTAGCCTTTCAATACAATCATGATGATCAAGTTCCCAAAATACCGTAGCTTCCTTCTTATAATGGTATTTAGAATTGACCCTTCTTTTAGTTTCAGTAACTTCGAAATTTCAATGTTCTTCTTTTTCTCTGTCCATGACATTCGTAGAATCTTTCTGCAGTTCTTCATTTCAAATGAATTTGTTCTTTTGGATCTTGATTCTTGACTAGAAATTGTTTGGATATTGTGTTGTTTAAAGCCCAAGTCTCGCATCCATATCTTGCCACTGGAAAAACACATGATCTTGAAAGGGTTACTTTAGTGTCGTTATTACTACTTTGCTATAGCTTTCTCATTTGTATTAATTTGAGTGTTGCAATTTTGAGTCCTCTTCAAATCTCGATAGAATAATCTCTAGAACTGTTTATATTCGCTCCAAGATATTCGAATTTGTTTACACATTCTAGTTCTATATTGTATAGGGCCTATGTTGATTATTGGTTTGATCTTTGTTTTATCTGTTGTCATAATTTCTGTTCTCGTGCATTTAAATTTAGATTTTAGATCTCGATGTATTTCTTTGCTGTTGTGATTACCTATTTCAGTCCCTCATAATGTATAGTAAGGAGGACTGTATCACCTGCATATCTTATTTCTGGATTCTTGTATCCACTGATATTTATTGGATGTAACTCATTTTCCTCTAGTTCTTCTCATACATTTCACATTATATTCTGCATAGATGTTAAAATGATAATGGGATAGAGTGCACCTCTGTCTCACTCCACTTTGAACAGCGAACCACTCAGCTGTTTCACCCTCCACTCTTACTGCTGCTTGTTGTTCGTGATATAGTGTGTCCATAAGATGTATTAGATGTTCATCAAATATGTGCAGAACATCTTATATATCATCATCATGTGTCAAGAACTGCCTGCTCAAAGTTAAACGGATGATTTCATCATCATCATGTGTCATCGTCTACCTGCTCAGTTAATGGAAATATTTCATCATCATCACGTGTCAGGACCTACCTGCTCATAGCTAAAGGGATTCTTTTATTTCATCATCATCTGTACAATCTACAGCACTTTAATTTTTAGGTAGTTGTATGAACACTGATGATTTTAGGTCTTTAGGTATGTGACCTGTTTCGTATATGTCATTGCAAAGTTGTGTGATAGTTTTCACACCAGATTCATCTAATGTTTTTAATATGTCTAATGTTATGTTGTCAACGCCACAGTCTTTCGATATTTTATTAATATATTCCCTTTATTACTTCTAATTTTAGTATTACTGGACTATCACTAATTGTATTGTCATTTCTCGCTTTGTTGGTCTCCACACAGATCTATCACATATGCCAAGCTTGTCATTATTTCTGTTTTATCAATTATAACTTATCCTCTGTTATTTCTCATGCAGCAAAACCTGATTATATTACTGTTATTATTTATGATTTGTCTTACTTCCTTGTATATTTCTTTGGTCTAGAGTTAAAGAGGTATCTACTCTGTTTTCCTGCATTGTGTTCCCGACCATGTTCTATTTTGATTCTGCGCGTGTGACGTATTAATCTGTATAGCAATTAATATTTTGGGGTTTTCTGGCTTTATTTCTTTCTGAAATTTTACCTCTTATGTGCTCTGTCATCCATTAGTTTGTCTATTGCTTTTCTCTATGATTTTTTATTTGTTATATTAATATGTTTTTCCCATTTGATATCCTACTTATTGTCTATTTTTTGCTTATTGGTTCTACCTTCTGTGTTACTTCATACACTCGATCTTTAGATGTGCATATCTTTTGTATCTCATGATCTCTAAACATCATGTTTTTGTATATCTGATTGTTTCTGCGCTCATACTTGTGCATCTTGATTTCTTGTATGCTTTGTCTTCTTAAGCTTTACAGATATTTTATATTAGGCGGACACAGATAATCCTGGATTAATAACATCAATGAATGGCCGGGACATGATTTTTCTACACCCCTCCGAATGGCTGAGGATAGAAATGATGGAGGGATTTTTTAGCTTATCTCAAGTTCAAAAGGGTTCAAAAGTCGTAGAAGATTGACTTCACTGTACTCAGTATCCCATATGTACTCCGTCACTCTCAACAAAGCGGCACGCCGCATGCCGAACAGTCGAGGGTCGAAGAAGGAGGTAAGAGAAAATTCGGGATTGATAAAAACAAGAATGGTCTAAGCATTTTTTTCAGACTCCTTTGAATCGCTGAGGATATAGTTGTTTAAAGATAATTTTGTGCTGATGTATGCAGTGTGACATCACTGACAACTATAGATCTTATTATTATTATTATAATTATTATTTTTATTATTATTTTTATTATTATTATTATTATTATAAAGTACTGTATGAATATGGCGCTATACAGATCTAGATAAACAGTCAGCATAAATAGATAGATGGATGGATGGGTATATATATATATATATATATATATATATATATATATATATATATATATATATATATATATATATATATAAATATATATATATATATATATATATATATATATATATATATATATATATATATATATATATATATATATATATATATATATATATATATATATATATACACAGAGAGAGAGAGAGAAAGAGAGAGAGATACACAGACAGCGATAAAGATATTTATATTGCAAATAACATCGATAAGTGCAATGACAACAATATAGATAAATGAAACAGATCTCAAGACCAAATCTGATTTATTGATATCAAAGATTGAAATCAATTTATTATGTCATTTATTTCGAAGAGATAGCAAGGTATATGGAAACGCTGTACCATACGTTTTCCCAAAAAACCACAAATCCGTAGAATGCTCTTCGTGACAGAAATGATGCCACGGTAATTAAACCGATGTCAGCAGCTACTTCCAGTGAATACCTAAAACTGCATGTGAGGTGGAAAATTCATTATTCTGCCAAAAGCCAACCTGTAATGCTCCATTAAGGATAAACACAACAAAAGTGTCAGAAAGATAATTGATAAAATAGGTTATATCTTGGTCAACAGTAATTTGAAGTACTGCATCAACTGATGTGAATGATCTGGCGTAATATTGCTGAACTTGTTTGTTGCCTGAGACCGAACCAACCTGTAATGATATAAATAAGAGACTAAACATTACAAAAATGTGACATGTCGATGGGATTATTCTTTTCTACTTATTTGTCTCCCCATGTGACTGCTATTTATTCTGCTATTGGTCTTGTATAGAATGTTTTATTATAGATCGTTGTTAAGTTTCACATAACTCGATTAACAGAGAGGCAACACTTGTATGGCAGATTGGTTATTGATCTGATTATAACCTACAACAATGGAAACATTCCGATACCATCACAACTACTCAGGTCTATATGTCAAGATCTTCTTTAGACAAGTGACATCCACTAAACTATAACAATTCAGATATATGACTTTCTATGTTCGTTCTCAAACTCCTGCTGGTTTACGGGATGTAGTCAGTAGAACAGTATGTGATGTGGCATGGTTTACAGCTTGACTGCGATATGTCTACATCTTTCCGCTACATTCGACATCCGTATGGATGATCTGGAACTTTGATATATGTGGTAGGACAGACTTCACCAAAACCTCCTTAGTTGTGTCTTATGACATGCGTTGCAGTTAAAAGTGTTGTTATTCTTCCTGGTATTGTAACACATAAGAGATTTAAGATATGAAGAATTGAAACATTCAGATATACGTTGCGTAAATAAATATATTACACTGGGCGCATAGAGACCAAAAGTACAACTATAACCAGTGTGGACTCGAGTCTATGAACGAAAAGGGCGTGACTTCAATTGTAAAAAATAAGAGGAATTCAATTATCCCGTATCAAACAATTACAAACAAAGAAATTGTTTGAGGAATAATGGGTTAAAATGTGAGGACACAATACTCATTATTTTCTTTGCAATAGATTGTCAAGATAATTTCTTTAAAATAAATGCTCAATCGTTCAACGAATTCGTTAGTTGAATTCTTTAATCTTGAGTACTCCAGTACTCAGAACATTGCCAATAATGATATTTTTGTAATGAAGATTATATTTGTCAATAATTACTTATGTGCCTCATAATATTCTCAAGAATGAAGTCTTTGAAATAGAGATCTGATCGTTCAACAACTATTGCAGACTCGTAACACTGTCAAGAATGATATCTTTGTAAGGGGTTATCCACAAACTATGTCAACAATTCGTGGAAAAGGATATGAGAAATGTTGATGTTAACGAAACAGGTTTTTATAAACCACTTAAATTATGTGAATTTGATCAACATTTCTAGAAATATGAGAATATTATGTCGTCTTTTCGCACTATTTCAGACCATTCTTGGACGGTGTCGGGGCATATGCTGGGGGCTGGGAGAATGTTATTGACATAATTTAAGACAGGGGTCTCTGAATTACTGACAAGCTGTTGACAGGGGGGAGGGAGAGGAGTCAAAGATTGTCAAAAAAATTGCTGACGTAATTTATGGACAACCCTCTAATAAAGATTAGATTACATAACATGATCAAGAATGAAGTCTATGAAATAAAGATGTGATCTTTCAACAACTGCTTCTGCAGCTCATAACATGGTCAAGAATGAAGTCTTTGAAATAAAGATGTGATCTTTCAACAACCGCTTCTGCTGCTCATAACATGGTCAAGAATGAAGTCTTTGAAATAAAGATGTGATCTTTCAACAAACTGCTTCTGCAGCTCATAACATGGTCAAGAATGAAGTCTTCGAAATAAAGATGTGATCTTTCAACAACTGCTTATGCAGCTCATAACATGGTCAAGAATGAAGTCTTTGAAATAAAGATGTGATCTTTCAACAACTGCTTCCGCAGCTTATAACATGGTCAAGAATGAAGTCTTTGAAATAAAGATGTGATCTTTCAACAACTGCTTCTGTAGCTCATAACATGGCCAAGAATGAAGTCTTTGAAATAAAGATGTGATCTTTCAACAACTGCTTATGCAGCTCATAACATGGTCAAGAATGAAGTAATTGAAATAAAGATGTGATCTTTCAACAACCGCTTCTGCTGCTCATAACATGGTCAAGAATGAAGTCTTTGAAATAAAGATGTGATCTTTCAACAACTGCTTCTGCAGCTCATAACATGGTCAAGAATGAAGTCTTTGAATAAAGATGTGATCTTTCAACAACTACTTCTGCTGATCATAAAATTTGAAGAATGAAGTCTTTGAAATAAAGATGTGATCTTTCAACAACTGCTTCTGCTGATCATAACATTTGAAGAATGAAGTCTTTGAAATAAAGATGTGATCTTTCAACAACTGCTTCTGCAGCTCATAACATGGTCAAGAATGAAGTCTTTGAAATAAAGATGTGATCTTTCAACAACTGTTTCTGCAGCTCATAACATGGTCAAGAATGAAGTCTTTGAAATAAAGATGTGATCGTTCAACAACTGCTTCTGCTGATCATAACATGTGAAGAATTAAGTCTTTGAAATAAAGATGTGATCTTTCAACAACCGCTTCTGCTGCTCATAATTCAATTTCAAGATTGAAGTTTTTGAAATAAAGTTGTGATCTTTGAACAACTGCTTCTGCTTCTCATAACATAGTCAAGAATGAAGTCTTTGAAATAAAGATGTGATCTTTCAAGAATTGCTTCTGCAGTTCATAACATGGTCAAGAATGAAGTCTTTGAAATAAAGATGTGATCTTTCAACAACTGCTTATGTAGCTCATAACATGGTCAAAAATGAAGTCTTTGAAATAAAGATGTGATCTTTCAACAACTGCTTCCGCAGCTCATAACATGGTCAAGAATGAAGTCTTTGAAATAAAGATGTGATCTTTCAACAACTGCTTCTGTATCTCATAACATGGCCAAGAATGAAGTCTTTGAAATAAAGATGTGATCTTTCAACAACTGCTTATGCAGCTCATAACATGGTCAAGAATGAAGTAATTGAAATAAAGATGTGATCTTTCAACAACCGCTTCTGCTGCTCATAACATGGTCAAGAATGAAGTCTTTGAAATAAAGATGTGATCTTTCAACAACTGCTTCTGCATCTCATAACATGGTCAAGAATGAAGTCTTTGAAATAAAGATGTGATCTTTCAACAACTACTTCTGCTGATCATAACATTTGAAGAATGAAGTCTTTGAAATAAAGATGTGATCTTTCAACAACTGCTTCTGCTGATCATAACATTTGAAGAATGAAGTCTTTGAAATAAAGATGTGATCTTTCAACAACCGCTTCTGCTGCTCATAATTCAATTTCAAGATTGAAGTTTTTGAAATAAAGTTGTGATCTTTCAACAACTGCTTCTGCAGCTCATAACATGGTCAAGAATGAAGTCTTTGAAATAAAGATGTGATCTTTCAACAACTGTTTCTGCAGCTCATAACATGTAAAGAATGAAGTCTTTGAAATAAAGATGTGATCTTTCAACAACTGCTTATACAGCTCATAACATGGTCAAGAATGAAGTCTTTGAAATAAAGATGTGATCTTTCAACAACTGCTTCTGCTGCTCATAACATGGTCAAGAATGAAGTCTTTGTAATGGGTATTTTATTGTTCACTCACAACTACACCGTCTCATTAAGTTGTTTATATTGAAGGTATTGTACCGTCTGTGAGGAAATAAAATAGGGTTTTCCCGGAGCGTTATTTGATCATAAATACAAAATGTTGCTAAATTGTCAAGTAAAAAATGCGGGTCATACTAAATGTGATAGCCGCACAAGTAAAGTTAAATTGAAAATATGGGTCCTACTAGCATTGATAGTCGCACAAGTAAACAATGAGATGGTATATTGAAAAAGTCATATAATTAAAGGTCACATAATTAAATGTTATAGCAGGTATTTAGAAGGTTTAGGAGGTTTGTGGACTATTAAAGGGTGCATTTTTTGGGAGTTATTTTCGGTGTTTTCGGGCTTGCGGTTAGGATTAGACTACACTACTAGTAGAATAAGTGGTTAGGGTTAGGATTGGAGATAAACATTAAAAGAGTTAGGACTAGGCAATTTGAGTTGTAAGATGAACTGTTGGAGGTTAGAGTAAATACGGTAGAATAAGGGTTATGGTTAGTGTTAGGGTAAGCGTTATGGTTAGGGTTAGACTCTGTAGGTGGCCAATATTAGACAATGCGACGCTACTATAAGTATACATTTTTTATAGTAGGATTATGGTTAGGATTAGAGATAAAACTAAAAGGGTTCGGGTAAGGATAAGTATGTATTAGTTGTAGAAACAACTATTATGGTTAGCTTTAGACTTATATAGATGGTCATTATTGGACAATATCTTGAGATTGGTGTTGAGAGGGTTCGAATCTTGAGTTATGTTTAGATTGTTGCCACAAGAATTCGTACATGTATGTTCACAGCTTATGTCGGTGTGTACTGTTCTGATTTATGTTGCGTTATTTTAAGAATGGCATGCAAAATGCCAAATTATTGGAACAAACAGATTACAAATGTTTCTTTGTCGTCAAGAAGGCGAATAAACTGTTGAAAATTATCTGTTGCAGACATATTTTTTTCATAATGTCGTCGTTTCTAAAAGCGCACACAAATTAGGCCAATTTATTGGCACGTGAAAGTAGCCCCAATACTATATCTAGAGTGTACATGCGTGCAATGGTGTCATATTTAGAATATAGGAGATCTGTGGTCGTCAGAACTCGTAATACCAAATATTGTAATGTGTCTTGTCTTGTCCTATCCATGTGTACCTCTAAGCGTCATGGGGAGCGGAAGTCTTCTTTCTTTAGCTGTGATACCGCTGTCATAGTACAGCTTTAGTGTTCTAGTATTTTTCTAATGTTATATATTCATCTTCGTCTGGGTCTTCTCCTGTTTCTCTTTCCAGATAATCTTTTATTGAAGGTCATCTATTGAATACAATATGGTTCCATTTTGATTAGGTGACCGAATAATTTAATCTTCTGTGTGTCTATGTATTTGCACGGCATTGTTTTCATCAGATTTCTTATGGTGTTTTTGCTTATTCTGTCTATTTTTGTTACCCCAGTGCTGTTCTCAGGCACGTCTTTTCGCATACCGCGAGTTTTTATTCTAGTTTCTCTGTCAGGGTTCAGGTATGGCATTAGTAACACAGTGTAGTCATGAACACTGTGTTTTTTCTGGAGATCATGTCGATGTTTTGGTGTTTCAGCAGTGGTGCTAATTGACACAAAACTTCATTTGTTTTCTGACATCTTGTCTCTATATCTCTATCTATTCTACCGTCTTCCGAGAACACGCTACCTAGATACTTAAATTCCTTGACTTGGTTGAGTTTTGTGCTGGCTATGTATATTTCTAGTGGGGATTGATTTCTGCATATCTTTAATGTTTCTGATTTTGGTTTGTTGATTTTCATGTTTTTGTTTTCATGATGGATATTTAATGTTTTTATGAGTTTTTGCAGCTCAGATATATCGTTGTATATCAACGCCTGATCGTCTGCGAATAGCAATTCGTTAATGATGTTACTGTTTTCTTTGCCTCCGTTTTCTTGTACATGTTGGATTTCCTGTTCTATTGCGCTTAAGGTTTCTTTGATTATTTTTTTTATATAGATGTTAAATGGGAGCAGAGATATTACGCATCCCTGTCTGACTCCAGATGTTATTATGAATGTTTCTGTCATTCCTTCTGGTGGTTTTACTCTTGCTTCGCATCTCTAATATACTGGTTGATGTTTTCGAGGAGTTGGCCGTGGATCCCGAATTTTTCAAAGTAGATCCACAGTATGTCTCTGTTAACGCTGTCCAATGCATTTTCTTGGACGATAAATGTGATGTTCAGTTGATTGTTGTATTCTATTTTCTGTTGTAGGATACATCTAGGATACGATTGTTGAATATAGGCACTGCTATAAATGATACATCTAGGATACGATTGTTGATTGTAGACATTACTAAAGATGATACATCTAGGATACGATTGTTGAATGTAGACATTACTATAAATGATACATCTAGGATACGATTGTTGATTGAAGACATTACTATAAATGATACATCTAGGATACGATTGTTGATTGAAGACATTACTATAGATGATACATCTAGGATACGATTGTTGAATGTAGACATTACTATAAATGATACATCTAGGATACGATTGTTGATTGAAGACATCACTATAAATGATACATCTAGGATACGATTGTTGACTGAAGACATTACTATAAATGATACATCTAGGATACGATTGTTGAATGTAGAGATTATTATAGATGATACATTTAGGATACGATTGTTGAATGTAGAGATTATTATAGATGATACATCTAGGATACGATTGTTGAATGTATGTAAAACTATAGATGATGCATTTAGGATACGATTGTTGAATGTAGAGATTATTATAGATGATACATCTAGGATACGATTGTTGAATGTAGACATTATTATAGATGATTTTAGATGATACATTTAGGATACGATTGTTGAATGTAGGTAAAACTATAGATGATGCATCTAGAATATGAATGTTGTTTTGTATGTCTGAGCGTTCGTCCATCACAAGTGATGATGACAATTTTTTACATCCACTTTTGAAAATTAAGTTATAATGACAATTCATAATAGTTCGTAGATGGCTCATGATCCCTATTCGAGCTGTAAATGTTATTGGACAGTTTGGATATGGAATGACCACTGTAGGCGGATTTTGGTCTATCCGTGACTTTCTAGCTACTCTCCGCTGTTGGGCTGCAGCATTTCTCATCTTTTCAGCTGATGCGCTCTTTTTGACTGTAGATCGTCATGTAGATCTATTTTGTGCAAGATCTTCCCTTGTGTCTTGGTCTATTTCAAACGCTTTCAGTGAAGTCTTTAGCGACCCCTTGTAGCGCTTCTTTTGGCCACCTTGAGATCTTTTACCCTTCTCCAGCTGGAGAAGTATCTTTGGCAGGCGATAGTCTGGCATATAAATGTCTGTACTACTATAGATGATACATCTAGAATACGAATGAATAATTTGGTATTCAATTTTTCATGTGTAGGACTGACATCTGAGGGACAGATATAGGAATGTGTTCAACCAGTGAACCATGGAACCATCAGCTGGTATTACACTTTGATGTTTTCTTGAAAAGAATAAGCAATTATGTGTTTGTCAGGAATGCAGTAACGTCGTCTTATAATCAATATGAAATGTTTCAGAAGACAACAGGCGGGCTTTTTTCTTCTTCAACGTTGACTCTCAACCCCCGTTGGAGTTCATTTGTAACAGGACAATGGTCTTACAAGATTTCCAGGTGGATGTAGTCGAGAGAATGGAAATGCGTTGTGTTGCCATGTTAATTGCGCCAATAGCCCAACACATCAGTCTTCGGCGGTAGACGGGATTTGAACCCAGTACATTCAGCTGGACCCTATTCACCTCGCAATTTAGTCAACACATTTTCTGTATTCGAACAATCTGCATGTTTATTCATTATATTATCAATGTTTTGCAATATGTTTACAGTATATAATAATTACCATTGTCACTATCGTAATTTATTGGGAACGAAAAAAACAAGTCTTCATGCATGTATTTTCAGTATCTGATAAAGTCTAAAATGTCTGCTAACAGTATAATACTTTATATCAAATATTTGTCGTATCAAATTAATGATGAAGAAATTTTATTCTACTGGCAGCATCAACAAATGTTGGAAAGTTAATAAAAGAAAATTATGATCATGTCACCGCAATAGTTGTAAATATTTTCAGAAATAATAACTTCACTTACCATACAGTGGCAGCCATATTGGTTTTAAAATAATGGAAGTCCAATTGGTATTTTCATGTAGGTAATCTGTTTATGGAATTACAAATATATTCTAAACTAAGAAAATTTGGTTCATTACGGCAAGACGTGTCTACTTTTCCACAATATATGGTATTCATTTTCTTTTGCTGGAAGAAATTAGCAATATTGTATGTAGAACCCTTTACTACCCGGTTAAGACCCGGTGCAATAAGCTCTAGACTATCCCCGTTTAAAATTAGAGGAATGTTTGCTGGAAGAAATATTTGAAGACTGGAATGTTGTTCTTCTTCATGAATTCTCACTCTCCAGCTGTTTAACAGGATATTGTCTGAATAAGAGAATACATTTTGTCTTCGCTTTCAGCTTGATTTCGATTGATGCATCTTTCGCTACAACACATCTGATTTCAGTATGACTTTCCAACATCATAAAGGCGTTATTAAAGGCTTTGGCTTCCATCTCGATTGTATTTGGTACTAACAACCTATGCGGGAAAAAAGCTGCCCTGCTTAGTCCCACTCTTGATAAATGTCCGTGTTCAAACTGTCGCACATCATGTGTCTATATGAATGCCGATGTTAAGAAAGATACTCAACAGTCTGTGCGTGTATGAATGGCTATCTTAAGATAGACACACATCAATTCTCTACCTGAATGAATGCTTATGTAAAGAAATATAAACAATAGTCTGTGCCAGAATATAATGCTCATGTTAAGATAGATACACAAGTAGGAATATACCTGTATGTATGTAATATACCTGTATGTATGTAATATACCTGTATGTATGTAATATACCTGTAGGAATGCCCATGTTAACATTTCCGTACATTTATGAACAGTCGTTACATTTATGAACAGTCGGTACATGTATGAACAGTCGGTACATGTATGAATATCCATATGCTAAGAGGTAAACAACAGTCTGCACCCATATTCAGAAAATATAAAAGATACTAGTTCCTGTGTGAATATCCACAAAATGAGAGGTACAAACAGGCTGCACTGTGGATTAAACATCGACTATTTATGTTCAAACACAGGACACTGCCAAACAATAAACATTACCACAAATACAGAAGAACAAACAACGCTTATACTCACTAAGGCAAAACAAGCAATGGTGAGAAGTACAATTCCGTTCATGTTTCTGGATCTGTCTGTGCGAGTAGATTACTGAATCTGTGCAAGTAGACTGCTGAATCTGGATAAAACTAAGCTGAAATACCCAGCTTTTTATACACGTTCGTCTAAATGAAAGCTAATTTTTCATCTACAGATGTGTCATTGTAAATCATAGTTAACAATGCTTAAAGTCAGATATATTTGACACATGTTTCACGCTTGACAATTATCTGTTTTATGTTGTGTTGATATTTTCTTGTTTACCGAGTACACAAAATCTTGTGCGACAGTTTGCTCACATTCTTCGATTTCATTATCTATCTCTACGTCGTCTTCTGAAACAGGGATTCTGAATTCTGTAAACTCGGACTCATCGAGTTTTTATCAAAAGTTGTCGGTCAAATAGTGGTTTTTGAAAGGACGTGAAATGTATTATAAGTGCAATTTAGGGGATCTCAGTGTCGCAGAAGTTGAGCTTTTGTATTGTGTTCAAAAGGTATCTGGTTGGATTAAGAGCTGTGATATCTTGTTCTAGAGGTATCGGGTTGGATCGAGAACCGTGATGTCGTGTGCTCAACAGGTATCGGGGTAGATAAAGAAATGTGATGTCTTGTGTTCAACAGGTACCGGTATGGATAAAGAGCTGTGATATCTTGTGTTCAACAGGCATCCGGTTTGGATAAAGAACCGTGATGTCTTGTGTTCAGGAGGTATGTACCATAAGACCTACGGTCATGTTGGTCATGTCGGACCTATAGTTAGGTTGGTTATGTCTGACCTACGGGTATGTTGCTCCTGTCAGACATACGGTCATTTTTGTCCTGTCAGACATACGGTCATTTTTGTCCTGTCAGACATACGGTCATTTTTGTCCTGTCAGATCTACGGTTATGTTGGCCCTGTCAGACGTACGGTCATGTTGGTGCTGTTATTGTAGAACATGACTGTAGTTTATTTTCTTGTATTTTTGTCATCTTTCATGTTTCCGAGACATATATTATTATTGTTATCACATTTGTATGACAGATCCTAAACCTTATGTGTTTGTCGATATCCTTCGCTCTACAAATGTTTAGTTTCAAAACAAATCCCACTCCCCTGTGGGGCGTGGATCCAATGTTAGGAAACATTGCATACATGGTCGTCCCACATGGTCCATTAAATAGTATTTACTCTCTGTACCTCAATTTTTTATCCAATCTATCACATTGTGGACAAGAGACAATCCTGTGGTAATCTAGTTCTTATTTGAAAACTTTCAGTTAGCTTACAATCATGCACTACATTACATGTACTTACACCATACATAGCTTTCAATAGGTTGAGGCGTTTGTGTGTGATGTTATAGTGATTCAAGTCTCCATACAATTTTCCGATGTACACCGTCGAAATGATCTCTCATGGTGCACACAAGTAATAAACAAAATGTACCCAAGTGTTTTTTCACTGACTGTTGCAATACGTGTGACAGTGTAAATATATAGTTTTATAATTATTATTATTATTATTATTATTATTATTATTATTATTATTATTATTATTAATGCTAGTGTTATTTATTACTACTAATATTATTTTACCACGTGTCTGGATGACCCAAAATGGAAGCACGAATAATAAAATTGCCTCATATCATACAATTAGTAAGAGTAGAAAGATGCCGTTAAGGGAGGGGGGGGGGGAATTCGGTTTAATAACCGACTCTATGATCTCCTCTGTAAGGAATCGTATTAAAGACACATTCCTGAACCGCTTGGAGGGGGTCAACTCTTTCATCATGAAGCTTGCCTGGAGGCTGTGAGTAAGTCACAGTAACATTCCCTACAGAGTAGAAGATTATAGTATATCGTATTGCATCCTACAGCCACATTAAGTCAAAGAATCATCTGGGACTTGCAGAAACTCCAGGAAACCATATTAACAAGACTGTAAAAGACACACTATATAGATATGAAAGTAAAACTAAACCGCTTGTCATAGATAATAAGAATGGCAAAGTCATACTCCATAGGGTTTCTACCATTATTATTATTATTATTATTATTATTATTATTATTATTATTATTATTTTTTCCACAATTATTCGACATGAGCAGGTTATAGATGTGACTTGCGAGTTATGCCTGTGATACAATTAGTTACAAGATATCATCTACTTCAAATTTGTGGTAAGGGATCACTGATACAATTAGTTACAAGATATCATCTACTTCAACTTGTGGCAAGGGATCACTGATACAATTAGTTACAAGATATCATCTACTTCAAATTTGTGGTAAGGGATCACTGATACAATTAGTTACAAGATATCATCTACTTCAAATTTGTGGTAAGGGATCACTGATACAATTAGTTACAAGATATCATCTACTTCAACTTGTGGCAAGGGATCACTGATACAATTAGTTACAAGATATCATCTACTTCAACTTGTGGCAAGGGATCACTGATACAATTAGTTACAAGATATCATCTACTTCAAATTTGTGGTAAGGGATCACTGATACAATTAGTTACAAGATATCATCTACTTCAAATTTGTGGCAAGGGATCACTGATACATCTACGTACAAAATATCATTTACTTCAACTTGTGGCAAGGAATCACTGATACAACTAGTTACAAGATATCATCTACTTCAAATTTGTGGCAAGGGATCACTGATACAATTAGTTACAAGATATCATCTACTTCAACTTATGGCAAGGGATCACTGATACAACTAGTTACAAGATATCATCTACT